>CM064572.1:19195822-19464552 GCA_032716605.1 Paralithodes platypus
CTCCCAAGCACTTTCCACCAATAAATTATCGAGCAAAAATGCAAGCACTTTCCACCACTAAATTATCGAGCAAAAATGCACAGGGCTGAGGGAGCATGGCGACATATGCTCGACCAGTAATGAAAGTCTTTTCACTAAGAAACACTAATACAAGGTAAGATACACTACTTGAACGGATAAATAGCAATATAATTGACTGATATTTATATGAAAGTGTTCCACAAACAAGCAAAACGTTTGGCAAAAAGCATGGCCCCTCGTGGGCTCCACCACCTTGGTCACGTAGCCTACACCAGAGAATGCTCGACCAGTAATAAAAGTTTTTTTCACTAAGAAACACTTATACAAGTAAGATACACTACTTCAAGTGATAAATAGCAATATAATTGACTCAATATGGTATGAAAGTGATCCACAAACAAGCGAAACCATGGCCCCTCGTGGAGCCCACCTTGGTCACGTACACCAGACTAGCAAAACACTTCACTAACATGGTTTTTATACCCTAAATAAGAATAACACAATAATCCATCGATAACCCAACGATATAGCACTTCGTTTGGGTTATATTAGGGCGGTAATACCAGTCAGGCTGGGCAAAATGGAGGCCCCTTGGTTTAAAGGGCCGTGCACACCCACCTACTAGGCTGGCTGATGGGAAGAAACAGACTCTCTCTACCACCGCGGGGCCCTCACAGGGACGCTAGGGGGTTGCTAGATGTTTCCACATGTACATCTAACTTATCGGACTTACCAGCCAAAAAACCGGCTCAATTGCGTCATAAACTTATTTTCTAGCAATATAATAAGTCCATATGACGTGATCGCGTCATATGTGTTTTTGGTTCACTCTGCCATATGACGCGATCGCGTCATATATGTCTGGGAGAGTTAACTAGTGGATATATTCCTAAAAATATAACCAAACATAAATGAATTCTTGTACATTCGTAGAAGTACTGAACTCGTGTACTTATGCAGAAGTAGGTACTTCAAAAGTAAAAGTCGTAGTTGCAACTACCGAGATTTCTCAAAAATCTATTGCTTCACAGCCAAGGCTACTTACAACAAGAATTGTTGTAACACTACTATTGGCCTTTAGCACAATTTCCTGCAATGAATACTACAGAGAAATTTTATAACACAATGCCTACAACCAGTATCACAGCTCGTATGTTCCGAACACATACTCCGGAGGGGTCTAGGGTGTCCTATGTCACACTGACTGCACCCTCCCCCCCCTTTTTCTTGAAATTAAACACAACGTGACTAAAAGGGCCACCTAGACCCTCTGCCGTAAAGCTATACATGGCAAGTAAAGTTTGGCCAGAGCTACTGAAAGGTATCGAGGCAAAAAACTCCTCATTAGAGGCCCACAACTGTGTGGACGTAATAACTTCCACCGAAAGATTATTAACCCGTGGAGCCCCGGCTAGTTTTGTAATGTTTGCGCACCAGAACCCGGCCGGTTTTCAAAAAATGGTTTTATTCCAGAAACAATAGCGAATGGGTTAGGAATGAAGGAAAAACCACGAAAAACCGCTCAAAAAGCTTAAAAAATGGTCCTACAGAGCCCCCGAAAACGGATTTTATAAGAGTAAAAAATTGAAGGCAATTATCCCAAAAAACCAGGTTATTGCGTGCTCGCGCGCACGCACGTGGACTTTGAGAGTTTTCAACCATCGGCACGGGTGCGTGGGATACGTACACAGTTCCCATACAAATCTGAGCCCTCTTGAGTGGCTACACCTGAGGTCACGGTCGGCGCAATTGGGGCGACGCGCCAGGCGCGTCTCTGGGGCTGTGCGTTACATACATCGCCGACGCGTCAGGCGCGTCGCTGGGGCTGTACGGGTTAAGGAAACGTAAAGGGGCTGTCCCCTTGCGTAAATCGTGGGTCTTACCCACAACGCCGGGATTCTTCTCTTTAAAGTCCTCGACCAAGAGAGAAGCCAGTGTACGCTCCATCAAGCATTCAACCGGACTTGCGACCCATAAAGCACCCTGGTGATTTAGAGGTGCCATTCTTAAATATTTGGTTAGAGCTTGCACTGGGCAAAAAAGATGGTGCACCTTTCCCCTGTTTAACGCCGGCACCGTGAACTCTGAAAACACGTGTTCACTGTGCTCAATCTCGGCTATGAATCCTAGGGAAGGTGCAATGTGAATACACGCATGAAGCCTATCAAACCTGAGGCAATTAGGTGCGTTGCTCATCGCCGCCAGCTCAGATACTCTGTTCCCGGTAGCCAAAGCCATAAGGAATACTGCCCTTTTGTAAAATCTGCAGTCTTTGGTACATACGGGAACGAAAATAACGACCATCCTTCGTCCAGAGCCCATGTAGGCCTGAGCCGACAGGGAGGTGGGCGGAGTTTAAAAACCTGCCCACATAAATCACTTTCAGATAAATGTTTCTGCATGAACAGATAAATTAAACAATAAACAACCAACGCCACCGAGGGCACAGTTTGTGTTGTTCTAAGAATCCGAGACGTAAAAGCTTGCCAATGCGATTGAAACTGTCGCTCTGTAGACTGGGTATATTGATTCGCGAATATCTTGGTCACGTCGCTACCATATGGTGCTAGCCACTTGGCCTGTTGAATGTCCAAAATGAACAAGTCCGCGAGGTATCTAGGTTGCCAATTGTGTTCTAAGTGGAACAACCCGACCAGGAGTGACACTGGGTGCGGGCACCACGTGTTCAAATGCTGGTACCACACTGCGCCGGCCACAGGGGCGCGATTAGTGAGACTACGCCTCGCTAATCCTGTAGTTTGTTGACTACGTGGCACATTAGAGACGCGTCTGGCGGCGGAAAATAGATAAATGGAACTCAACCTGTTCTCGTCCGTCATCAGAGCGTCAGGTCCGCCCGCCGGCGTTATCGTCCGGCGGGTGAGGTACGACTGTGAGTATCGCCATACACCTCGGCTGTGGCTGTCCCTCGCTTGCGAGCTCGGTATACTCCCTGAATGGGAGCCCTCGTCCGAGTACCGTAAAGGTTTATGATAATTAAAAGCTCTCATAGCTCATTAACACATTGAAAGCAGAGCTGGTGAGCAAAATCATAACGTATACTAATTAATTTAATTTATATTTTAATTGTATTAAAATAAATCACTATAAATAAACACAATATTATCATAATATAATCATAGAAAATATATATGTTTATTATGATTCAGCTATTAAATTATTTCATTAACAAATAAAAATAAGATAGGGCTACCTGAGCTTAACGGCGTTGAACATACAGCAATGAGAGGTTAAAGTGCCGACACGACAGAGACTGGGGGAAAACTACCCCGCCCCCAGGAACTACCTGGTCACCTGGTGCAACACCGGTACTCCGCCCTGGAAAGATAAATTTCCGGGGATTAATGCTCATAGGGTTACACCCAAAAAAAGGTACAAAATATGTGCCTCAAAACCGCCGGTTAACGAACCGTAGCACTCCACCACTACTTTTCGTTGTCCTTTAGTTTCATATTAAAGATTTCAGCATATCTTTACCTGTCCAGAAGATTTAAGCATATCGTCTGAATCCTCATAAAGATGAAGCATATCTTCATTAAAGATGAAGTCTTGCAAGTATCCCTTTACAATTGAAACACTAGTAAGATTCCGGCATCTTTTTATCCCATAAAAAGTCTAAGCCTATCTTAATCTCTAATCTGGCTTCTCCCAGAAGCCCTCATAGATCGCCGTCTTGAAGGCCGTGATACCCTATTGTATCAATCAATTGTTTGGCAAATTATCGCGAATTGCAAATCAGTTAATATAACCACCCAAAGGTACCACCGCCGGGTTTTATATGCAATGTCAAACCAATTGTACCTGCCCCAGACCTCTTTGTAAAAAGGTCGCCGGGAGGGAAAGACTAAACAAACAAACGGCATTGTTTCAATGGCTTATTAAAGATTTCAGCATATCTTTCACCTGTCCAAAAGAATTAAGAATAACTTTTTAATCCTCATAAAGATGAAGCATATCTTTATTAAAGATGAAGTCTTTCAAGTATCCCTTTACACTGGAGACACTAGTAAGATTCAGGCATCTTTTTATCCCATAAAAAGTCAAAGCCTATCTTAATCTCTAATCTGGCTTCTCCCAGAAGCCCTCATAGATCGCCGTCTTGAAGGCTGTGATACCCTATTGTATCAATCAATTGTTTGGCAAATTATCTCAAATCGCAAATCCGTTAATATAACCACCCGAAGGTACAACCGCCGGGTTTTATATGCAATGTCAAACCAATTATACCTGTCCCAGACCTCTTTGTAAAAAGGTCGCCGGGAGGTAAAGACCAAACAAACAGACAGCATTGTTTCAATGGCTTTGAAAAGCAGAGAAAACCAAGTCCAATAGGTGTCAGCCTGATCACCTAGAAAACTGTGTGGAGCCCCCCTCGACGGGAATAAACCAGGAAGCCTGATCCCAGGCTCGACCATAGAAACCGCAGTTTCTGATGAGCCCTCAAGCGACCAAACTCGTCGGGGTAACTTACCTATTTTAGCCACCCTGACTAAAACTCGGTAAACAAAAACGGTGTCCTCGGAGCAACGAGAAAAACGCCGGAAAGGTAACCCACACTAAACTATACATTACAGGAGGGCGTAATGCATAAAGCAATGAATAACACAGGAAGCCTGATCCCAGGCTCGACCACAGAAAACGCAGTTTCTTATGAGCCCTCAAGCGACCAAACTCGTCGGGGTAACTTACCTATTTTGAGCCATCCTGACTAAAACTCGGTAAACAAAAACGGTGTTCTCGGAGCAACGAGAAAAAACGCCGGAAAGGTAACCCACACCAAACGAGACATTTTAACACATTTTATACAAAGGGTGTGCGCAAAATTAGGGATACCTGAACAGGAGGGCGTTAATGCATAAAGCAAAAACCGGGGCAAAGGTAGCCATGACAGAGACTGGTGGGAAACTTACTCCAGGTTCTGCATAGACCCGCCGGGACCCAGCTTTGGAAAAAAAAGAAAATTTCCAGGAATTAATGCTCATAAGGTTAACCCAAACATGTTCGCACACAAGTGTTATATAACCCGCCGGGTAACGA
This sequence comes from Paralithodes platypus, assembly GCA_032716605.1. Taxonomy (NCBI): domain Eukaryota; kingdom Metazoa; phylum Arthropoda; class Malacostraca; order Decapoda; family Lithodidae; genus Paralithodes; species Paralithodes platypus. Next base: position 19,200,902 of record CM064572.1, read on the forward strand.
GACGTAATACTCAACGACTACAGCTCGCTACGCGGTGGGGTTTCCTAAGTAAAAGATTTCAGAATATCTTAATATGTCCAAAAGATTTATGAATACCCTCTGACATAATATATAAAGACTGGCCAGCATGGCGTTTATAACTGATTAAGTCTTTCCGGTGGTGTTTGTTTCAAGATTAAATTTTGGAAAAAATACCCCTAAAAAAGACGCCGGCCCCCGAATAATCTCGTAGATCAAAAACTGGGAAGCCTGACAAATATACGAGATCTAACTTCTCCCGAAGTATCTTTTTAGATCGCCGTATGTTGAAGGCGGCGATACAAAACGTATCCCTCAATTGTCTGGTTAACTAACCGAATTGTAAATTCGTTATTCCCACCCTTCCAGGGAGCACCCGCCGGGTGTGAATATTAGTTTAAAAAACGTTAACCCCAATTGCGCCGTAAGCTGAAGGCGGCGATACAAAACGTGTCCCTCAATTGTCTGGTTAACTAACTGAATTGTAAATTCGTGATTCCCACCCTTCCAGGGAGCACCCGCCGGGTGTGAATATTAGTTTAAAAAACGTTAACCCCAATTGTGCCTTAAATTGCCGTATGTTGAAGGAGGCGATACACAATGCATCCCTCAATTGTCTGGTCAACTAAACCGAATTTTGTAAATTCGGTCATCCCACCCTACCAGGTTGCACCCGCCGGGTGATTTAAAGTTTAAAAGTTAACCCCAATTGTTCCTAACCCCACATCTTTGTAAAAGATCGCCGGGGAGGAAAAACAACAACAGCATTGTTTTATATTGGCTTTGCAAAACCGAAAAAACTACAAACAACACGTGTCCGTATGAACACTGTTAGATGGGTACAGCCAACCTGCCGGGAATCAGAAGGAGCCTGAAACAGGCACCTCAGAGACGCAGTCCTGGGGAGCCACAGACACCCACTCGCCGGGGAAACAAGCCTGTTTTTAAACCACGCGTGGCCAAAACTCGTTAACCAGCCGGGGTTTTTCATTGTGTAACTGAGAAAACCCCACCGGAAATAACCCACCCCGTCCAGATACCATCTGAACGCAACACAGGACTGAGGCGTAGCCAAAACACAACTAACGCCGGGCCCAACATAGTCCGTGGAATTAGCCAATACACAACTAACCCAGGACACATAAATAGTCTGTGGAATTAGCCAAAACACAACTAAACCAGGACACACATCACACAGTAGTACATATTTAGAAAATAAATCAATAACACTTGTATATGTGGTAAAGCTACGAGAGGCTGGCTAGGCCTAGGCAGACGGATAATATTAACATGTCGGAATATAAACAAAACGCACTGAATTATATCACAACAGGAACCACCGCCAACACACCACTGTAGCAAATACTTCCGGCAAAGGGAAGAACTGACTCGGGACCCAGAAAAAACTTCACTAAGTGAAGAAAAATACGCTGGGAACGTCAGCAAAAATACGCTACCTCATCAGAAAGATAAAAGGAAGCAATAACGCGTAATGAAAGCCGCCTGCAACACAAAGCTAGCTAACTGTGACAAAGTTCACCTGTCCACAACCGGACCACGAGGGTACATCCGAAATAGATGCCCCAAACACACGACCCAAAATACACTGCACTGCGGGCAACCAGCCCAGGACACTCCTGCTACGCATATCCTAACCTTACTCGATACATCCCGGAGTAAACAAATGAGAAAAAACTCACTAGGGACGCAGCAAATGCGGAACCAGCGGAGCATGGAGAGACACGTCCGGGCCGGCTGACCGCAGAGCAGAGAAGGAAGAATGACGCCTGAATCAGCGTCTGGTCAAAGATCCATACAAGTACATCCACGATATGATGGAAAGCTTATTGGATAGTTATTCTTATTTTCTTTTTGTTTTTTATTTTTTACGAAGTTTTTTCGTAGTGAGAACCCAATTCATAATGACTGAAGCCATGAGTGAGGTCGCGTGCGCTCATGATGAAGGCTCCTCAGATTTTAAATGCTCTGTGCGGTAGATTCAAACTACGGCGGATTAGTGTTTGAAGAGGATGCCTTATGTAATAGGCATGTTCGTCAATGATGGAGGGGCCACTAATAAATCTATCATTATACGTTTATTTCTATAAAATCCAATATTATTGATATAATATTCTAAATACCGCCATCATGTTCAGTGGAAAATATAGCTATGATTTAGTATGTATGAGAATGAGAATACAAATATGTTATTTAGCAAGTTTCTGAAATATCGTGAATGTGGGTGAAAAACGAGCGATACCATTATTGTGTTGGCCGTGGCTAGAGGCTTTTTGGCCCAAGCTGCCTAGTAGGATGGGCGAGCGTTTTACTATACTGGGTTTTAACAGGGTAGGTGGGAGGTGGAGAGCGCGGCTCACTTCCTCCTATGTAGGCCGGAGAGGGTAGGCCAGGCACGCCACAAAGTATTAATATCCACCACTGTGTAAAAAATCATAAAAATCCATCGAGTACTTTTCGAATTACGCACCATTTTTCATTGTTTAGCCATATTTCATATTATGAAATGTAGGATAGGATTCAAGTTTTAAACACTCCTATTAGCATGTTCAAACGCAACACACTTTAAGAAGCACTGGGGGAGGTACATTTTCCCGGTGAGATGCCCTCGAACATAGTACGACGAAATGCGAATATACAGTATACTTACAACAAAACTGTGTTCGACAGCCGTAATCGCAATAGAGGGAGCTGGTGGCAGAAATTTCACCATGGGGGACGATTGGAACACCTCGAAGGTGTGTCGTCGTTGTTAGGTAGATGCTTCCTGTCCGAAGGCCAGTTACTGACTGACCTGAGTCAAGAAATGTTCCCTAATAATAACTAATAATAACTATATTGGCTCAAAGCACTAGCCGGTAACCTGTACACATAAATGAAGCACTAGACAATACCCTTATGAATGAAGCACCTAGACGGTACCCTGTCCAGATGAACGAAACAACCGTGCCCAAATGGAAGACGCACTAGACGGTACCCTGCCATTCTCGAAAACAAAAAATTATATATAACATTTTCCACACATGGAGAGCCAATAATTAAGTCTCTATTCACAATGTTCCCTAATATTAATATTCCTGACAGGCCAGTTGCAAAATGACTACTATACGAAGCATGACTTAGGTGTATGACGTACTATACGAAGCATGGCCTAGGTGTAACGACGTACTGTACGAAGCATTGATTAGGTGACCAACACACTTTATGAAGCATTGGGGGAGGTACATTTTCCTGTGAAATGCCCTCGAACATTTCCTCAGCCGTCATCGAGAAATGATGGAGAGTCGCTCTTCGAAAAATTTATCTTTTTCTCGAAAAAAGATTGTTTGTAATTTGTCCACGACGAAATGTTTCACACACAAATTTAGACCCTCCGGAAAAAAGGTTCACCGCCGACTCAAGTTGAATAGCAGAATTTATTTTTGGTGAGTCGTCTGCCTGGGGTTGTCGGAGCTCTCGAATCGAAGTATTTCCGATCGCTCCCAAAGCCCACCAACTCACGTTGGACAGCAGAAGATCGCCTACATTTTTGTGTGAAAAATCACGTGCTTTTCCAAGAAAGCTAATTTTGTCGCTATTTTTCAACATTTATCGATGTAATATATGAAGCATGGCCTCGTTTAACGATGCAATCGAAGCATCGCATCGGTGAACGACGCAAAATACAAAGCATCGCCTCGGTAAACGACGCAATATACAAAGCATAGCCTCGGTGAGCATGTTCAAATTTTCACAACTGGAAATCAACTATGATTGCCTCTATCAAAAAATTGTACTCTGAGTACGGAATACTTAAAATGCCGTCAGTGGCGGGAGAATCGCCGGCACTACTTGCCGGTAAAATGGACAAAAAATACAATTCTTCCTACCAATAAATGCCTACAGTGGCCGATAGAGGCGCTGAACGCAAGGTTTACCGCGACGCCTTGTGGGAAATGGGTGACATCGCGGAGCTATCCACCCTCCCTCTCCTTCAACAATTCTATAATATATGCAGTTAATCGAAATTTCTGTAGCTGACACCTACTTTGGTCTATGTATACTTTTGTTTTATTTGTTTTATAAATTATAAAATCACCCATATTCATAAATAATGTATATTTACAATACAAAGCCAGCAGGTATTTTCCCGCCAATTTTGTTATGATAATTAATCAGCTTATATGTTTGTAGTCAGTATCAGCTGCATATGGACTTTCCCTTATCATATATCATATACTGTATAATAAAAACTTGTAGAATCACACACAAATTGAGATAAACTGTGCATATCCTAGGTGTTGGGTATAGTGATGTCTACAGTCGTAGCTCTGGCGCTAGTTCAGAAGCGTCCACCAGAGGTCTCAAAGGAATTGTTGGTAGGGAGAATTATTGTATGTTGTTTTTATTATATTACAGAATTAAAATACATTATTTTTTCACACACAAGAAAAATATTCACACTCAAAATACTAGATGGATGCAAAACCTCAGGTCGGCCATCGTGGAATACGGTACCCCAGTCAGACGACTCACCAAAAATATCTTCTCTCCTAAATTTTTGTGGGTGAAAGATGTCTTGGAAAAATAATTGACAACTCTATTTCTTTAACAGGACAGCGTGAGCGCGCTCATTACTGCTGATTATGGGCAAGAAGTTAGCTAAAAAATCTTTGACTCAGAGAGAGAGAGAGAGAGAGAGAGAGAGAGACAGACACAGTGTGTGAGAGAGAGAGAGAGTTACACACTCTCCCTCTCGCTGTCACGCTTCGTATAATGCATCGTATAGCTAGGTCATGCTTCGTTTAATGCGTCGTATACTGTCCTAGGGCATGCTTCGTATAATGTATCGTACCCCCAGTCAGACGACTCACCAAAAATAATCGGACAAAAATCTCTCTGGGTGGAGCAGCCCGGCCAGGTAGTCTCTCTCCTAAAAAAATTATCTCCTAAATTTTTTTGGTTGAAAGATGTCGTGGAAAAATAATTGACAACTCGATTTCTTTAAATTTTTCACACACACAAATTTAGACCCTCCTGAAGAAAAAAGGTTCACCGCCAACTCAAGTCGTATAGCAGAATTTATTTTTGGTGAGTCGTCTGACTGGGGTGGTCGTAGCTCTCGGATCGAAGTATTTCCGATCGCTCCCTATTCCACCAACTCACGTTGGACAGCAGAAGATCGCCTAAAGATTTGTGTGTTAAAATGAAAATCAAAAGGTTAAATGAGATAGTCGTTACCCACAGATCCTTCATAAGCTGAATACAATTGTCTAATAATGATAGCCAGAATAAACTGCCAATTAAAGTGCATCAACCGTCAAGGGGTTGATAATTATTTGTTTAATTATCTTATATTTGTATAAATTCTATGATATTGTGACTATAAATTCAAGGAGTCTGTACTTTTCGGTTTAAACATACACAAAGACTAAATTTGGTTTAATACACATTAAATTGCAAGCAAATTAGCACATTTCAGAGCACCTATATATTGCCTTGCGGGCCTGATCAAATGATCCCGAGAGCCTGATCAGGCCCCCGGGCCGGACGTTCCCCACCCCTGCTCTAGACGGTGCAGGGTGCGGCCAGGTAGTCTCTCTCTAGGTGGAGCAGCCCGGCCAGGTCCTGATCAGGCCCCCGGGCCCGACGTTCCCCACCCCTGCTCTAGACGGTGCAGGCTGCGGCCAGGTAGTCTCTCTCTAGGTGGAGCAACCCGGCCAGGTAGTCTCTCCTAAATTTGTTCTCTCCTAAATTTTTGTGGGTGAAAGATGTCATGGAAAAATAATTGACAACTCGATTTCTTTAACAGGACAGAGTGAGCGCGCTCATTGCTGCTGATTATGGGGAAGACGTTAGCTAAAAAATCTTTGACTCAGAGAGAGAGAGAGAGAGAGAGACAGACAGACAGACACAGTGTGTGTGTGTGTGTGAGAGAGAGAGAGAGAGAGAGAGAGAGGGAGTCAGTTCCTGCATGCAAACATTGTTATGCAATCGTTGCACTTTTTAAATTTTTGATTGACACCATAGAAGGTGAGTCTGCCTCTCTCTCTCTCTCTCTCACACTGTGTCTGTCTGTGTCTATTTGTTTTCAAATTAGGAAAGACCTCACAGAGAGAGTACAAAGGAGTACAAAGGAAATCAAGCAACAATAAATCTAGTGACCCTTCTAGGCTGCTTGTCCTCCAAAACACTGAGGATCAAGTGTCCAAACAGTGGTTTAGAGTGGGTAAGGGAACATTGGGAAGGGAAATACTGCCCTGGAACTAATGTCCATGGCAGGATTAGGAGAGAGAGAGAGAGCAGTGTTGCAAGCCTATTAATGACTGGAGGCCTTTTTTAAACTTAAAACTTAACACCTTACGAGCGGCCTAGGCGGTGTATAATATGTAGCCACCAGCGGGGTGTTTTTACCCAAAATAGGGCTGTTTATGTGATCATTTTCATGCCTAAATAAGACCCAGAGCGTAAAACAAGTATCTATCCCTAAAAGGGCATAAACAGAGCTTTCCAATGACACCATAACGATCCTTTTATGATGGCTAGTTTTCTTGCAACAACCGCGCAACGCGAGTGCAAAAAGCATGTAATTCGGCACTTTCCCCATACAATTCCGTATGTAGCGTAGCGAGTGAGAGAGGGAGGGAGGAGGTGGGATTCGTGTCAGTAGGTTCGCCGCGGTGGTCTGGAGCAGTCATACGCTCGCTACTCTCCTGCCACCACTTGTCTCTCTCTCTCAGCAACATTACGTGCTGAAATTGCCACACGACCTATGTCGAGCGCCGCCAGATAGTACAGATTTATTATACTCGACTTATGTTGCGCGCCGATAGTTATGGGTAATAAGCCAGTTTCGCGCCCGGCAATAATTTGATTTTTTGACGTTTTTATCCACCAACACATCCTTGTATTTCGATAAATGAGCTACCATCGGCTTTGCTATTGATTGAACTTAAAGATAAGCAAATAAAAACATAGAATAATTACAAAACAAACACATTGGGGCACTCCATAACAAGTATTATAACATAACAATCGAAATACCTTATTTCCAACTCGCGCTAGCTAAAAATGTTGACCACAAATAGTTTTATTTGCATACATATATGGAAGCGGAATTTTATGAGGATTCCAACAGTTACTTCAGAATTACGATAAACCAAATAGTTACGGAGATACAATTATCTACCTAGCAGTCTGTGATTAGAGGATATTATTCTCTCTCTCTCTCTCTCTCTCTGGTTCGTTCATTTAACCCTTTCACGTTTTTATGACGCAGAGGTTGCCAGAATAGGAATAATAAATGGAGTTCTCTCACTCTTATAACTACCTCTCCAAAATTAGTTTTCTGCCCACAGCTAACTTAAAGACAACTGCAAAGATTGAATTAACTAAACTAAAGATTTCTAAACATCCCTGATAGTAACAAAGGCTTTAAAGTATCCCTAATAGGCTCAAAATTGCGTCAAGAAAGTGAGAGGGTTAAGATAGCTTCATCGGTAAATTAAAATAAATTCTTCATATTATCCACATTTTACGATTTCAGAAAACGATTATCTTCTCTCAGTATTCTCGGTGTCTCCTTTTCTCCTGATCTCACTTGGAAGGATCATATTACCACCCTTGCTAAAACAGCCTTCCAGAAGCTGGGTATGCTCAATCGTCTCCGGGGGTTCTTTACCCCAGTACAGTTTCTTGCTCTGTACAGAGGCACAGTGCGTCCATGTATTGAGTTGTGTGGGGAAGATACTCTCACACAGCATTTCTTGACAAAGTAGAAAAGAAAACCTTTCGTCTCATTAACTCGTGTCCACTCCCTGGCTCTCTGCGATCTCTCTCTCTTCGTCGCAAAGTTGCATCTCTCTCGCTATTCTACCGATATTACAATATAATAATCAGTGTTCCTAACCCTCTTTCAATGTATACCACCTCCTCTACGAAGACTACGTAGAACCCGTCTTCCAACACAATCCCACCCTACTCTTTGCAATTCTCCAACCCAAGAGTGAAACGATATTCCCAATCTTTCCCCTATTCAACAGCTGAGCTCTGGAACGCTCTACCCTGAATCCACTTTCCCCTCATCCTATGACTGTAATTACTTTAAACTCCGTTTGTCCAGGCATTTTGGCTCGAACATTCCTTGATTTTGGCTCCGTCACTCTTTCAACTATGGGGAAGGCACTCGTCACAGGCAGTTCTGCCTTTTGTCTCACTAACTCACATAGCAAAATGATCTACTAACTATAAAATGACAAGTCTTTTATATCAGTCTCGCTCTACAGGTTTTGTGTGAGTCAATTATTTAGCAAGAATAAGATTACCCTCTTTATTGGTTAATAAGGATGAATAAAATCTAGAGTTACCAATAATGCTATTGTAAAGTCGGTTTGTAACTAAATATATTAAGAAATTAATGGACCTTATATTATTGATTGGCAATATTTGTCAAGATTGTATTATTGGTAACGTAAAGAAATATTGAATAGAAATGTTATGTTACGTGCAATAGTTTGAAAGCCCCATAAATGAAATATATGCGTATATATTCCATACCAAGTGTGTTTTTTCGCACAACAATTCTGACAACAATAAACATGGAAATGCTGCAACTCCTCCCTTTTCAATCGTCTTTATATACCGACCTGTTGTTAAGTTTTGTTATTCACAATTTACTGTTAAATAGAATACGAAATCACAGGGTCATATATTCACATAAATGAAAATGCTCCCTGTTTTTAGAACGGGATTAAATTATTAATGAGGACTGATAATTCGTTGCTCCACTTTATCTTTTTCGCCTTTAATCTCTTCCTGTTTTTGTAATCTGTTAACAGTTAATTCATCAAGCTTTATGTATCTTTCCTGGTTCATCTTTCTCTAGATTGTTAGTAGCTATATCTCAAACATACGAAGGATGGAAGCGTCGAGGATCTGTTGTCGCCCAGTTTCTCCTCTGTCGCTGAAGAACTTGCTCCACCTGTTCAATTCTTTAAAGGCTCTACATTTGTTGGCGAATTTGATTACCGATTCTCGAAATTGTTGGTCTCTCTTGTCCGGAAAGATGGTTGATTTATTTTTCATGAAAGAAGCAATTTCACAATAAAAAGATCTGGCGGAGCCAGCAAGTAGATTTTGAGCCCTACATATCTTGGCAGCCCATGTGCCATTTCTGTCATTCAATGTAGCAAGATTATTGTCCAACTCGACCGTGCGTACAGGCCTCTGTTGACAGGTAATGTTGCTTTCCAAGTACCGATTAGCTGCAGCTAGGTCTCAGGATCTGATAAGTATGTTCGAAGGGGGTAGGGCATGGACTGGGGTTCATTTCTGCCTAGTGTACATCACCTTAGACCCCCTAGTATCGAAATGTATTAAAAGAGAAATTGGCCCAGGCACCCAGGCAGGCAGGCGCGCCGCGGAGGTAGGAGGCCGAGGAGAGAGAGAGAGAGAGGGCAGGCACGTGTCCCTCCTCCTCCTGGCCCGCCACACCCACCCACCCACCCAGGCACACACACACACACAACACCTAAACACACACACCAAGATGGGCAGAGGGAGGCGGCAGCCTTCACTATATAGGAAGGAGACGGCTCCCCATTTCCGCCCCCTCCCCCTTTTCGACCCCCGTTTGGGGGTACGCTCGGCACCCACCCCTGGTAGATCCGGACCCCTGTCCGAGACTGACAGACTGACTCGGAGGTAGGTGGAGGAGGTTGTGTGTGTGTGTGTGTGTGGCAGTCAGCTAGAATGGGTGTGGCATGTGGGTCAATTATTTTTCCACGACATCTTTCACCAACAATTTTGTACCAGTGCTAAAAATTTTGTGGGATTATTTTTGGTGAGTCGTCTGACTGGGGTACGACACATTATACGAAGCATGTCCTAGGACAGAATACGACGCATTATACGAAGCATGACCTAGCTATACGACGCAGTATACGAAGCATGACATAGCTATACGAGGCATTATACGAAGCATGACCTAGCTATACGACGCATTATACGAAGCATGACCTAGTTATACGACGCATTATACGAAGCATGACTTAGCTATACGATGCATTATACGAAGGATGACCTAAATATATGATTACATTAATTGAGTTTAGGAGTAAAGTCGGTTGGTGGAGGTATATCAAGTGGCTGTGTGATCTAGCATTCTTGTGTTACATTACCATGTATCTCTCAGAACTGAACGTTAAGTTGCAAGGCCTCAACCAGATTCTTAGCTCACTGCTGTCAAATTTGAAATCCCTTGAAGCTAAAATATGGTTATGTAAAATGCAACTCGAAAGATATGCACTTTCCCACTGCTAGCAGAAAAGCTTTCTACAACATCTGATTATGATAGTGAATATGCGAAACTAATCAAGGCATTTAGTGAAAGGGCGTGAAAAATACCAAGCAGGAGTTGACCATCTCTGACGATGAGCTAAAAGCTAGGTACAATGATCTCACATTGCTCGAGTTCTATAGACGTTACATACACGCTGATGATTTTCCATTTTGAGGAGGTATGCACTGAAATATGTATATGTTCAGAAACACTTACTGCGAGCAGAAATTGTCAAAACTTACCCTCGCAAAGAGTCGATTGCGCTCCAGGCTGACTGATGCAAACCTGTAAAACCAGCTACGAGTAGCAACAGTATCAACTCACGCTGTCCTGTTAAAGAATTTGAGTTTCAATTATTTTTCCATCGAAAAGCGATGTCAGGCCGTCTCTCGGATGGCCGTAAGGCCCCGGTAAACGACGCAGTATACGAAGCATGGCCTCGGTAAACGACGCATGACCTAGCTATACGACGCATTATACGAATCAGTACCCCTTATGAGCCGACGGTGTAGGAAAATCGTAATAACTCTACGGAGATGGCCCATCGTGTTACACTATGTCCCGGCGATGGACTACATCCGTCCGATATGTGCTTCGGTTCGTGTCAACATCACTCTTTCTACTATTTGTACCATTCACATTGGGTAAGAGGTATCCTCACCAGGATTCGAACCCACTCACTCAAGTTATATTTGGGAGAGTCGGGCAATGGCCTCTGTCGTAGTGGCACTGACCCCAGTTGTCACCACTGTAATGACCTCTGGCGGATGATCGAAACAGCTTAGTATGGGCACCCTGCACCGTCGAGAGCTCCGCTTCTCGTGTGTGCTCCGCCCTTCTGCCTTGTGGGTTTGTACAAATAAAAACTGTTTAGAATTTATATTTTATTATATCCTTTTGGGGGGTTATATATTGGTTGTATGCTATGTAGTCACCTACTGTATCCTCCACTTTCTTAACTTTAGGATCAAGTGACCTAAAATTAATGGGAGTAACTGGTACTGTGGTGCTTCGTATGTATGTTTGTAAAAATAAAAACTGTTTAGAATTTATATTTTATTATATCCTTTTGGGGGCTTATATATTGGTTGTATGCTATGTAGTCACCTACTGTATCCTCCACTCGGAAAACGACGTGGTAAACGACTCGGAAAACGACTCGGAAAACGACGCGGTAAACGACTCGGAAAACGACTCGGAAAACGACGCTGTAAACGACGCGGAAAATGACTCGGAAAACAACTCGGAATTCGACTCGGAAAACGACTCAGAAAACGACGCGGTAAACGACGCGGTAAACGACGCGGTAAACGATGCGGTAAACGCATGAGCTTAGATATACGATTGAGGGAGAGTAGCCATTTGAATTTTCAGATTGCAACACAGTAAGTTGTCTGAAGGAGGGGTCCTCCTGCGGAACAGAAAGGCGAGAGGGCTCATCCCCTCTTCCTTGGAAGAAGCCAGAGACATGTGGCTTATCGTCACCCTCTTGCCTTCCCGCTTCTCAGCAGCATTTTTTTGGTTGGCCATCACCACCTCGTCCCAGAGTATCAGAGAAGTCCCTAGCCGTCATCGAGAAATGATGGAGAGTTGCTTTTCGAAAAATATAGGCCCTGGTAAACGACTCGGAAAATGACGCGGTAAACGACTCGGAAAACGACTGGGAAAAAGACGCGGTAAACGACTGGGAAAACGACTCGGAAAACGACTCAGAAAACGACTCGGAAAACGACGTGGTAAACGACGTGGAAAATGACGCGGTAAACGACTCGGAAAACGACTCTGAAAACAACTGGAAAAACGACTCGGAAAACGACTGGGAAAACAACTCTGAAAACGACTCGGAAAACGACTCGGAAAACGACTTGGAAAACGACTCGGAAAACGACTCGGAAAACGACGCGGTAAACGACTCCGAAAACGACTCCAAAAACGACGCGGAAAACGACTCGGGAAAACGACTCGGAAAACGACTCGGTAAACGACACGAAAAACGACTCCGAAAACGACTCGGGAAAACAACTCTGAAAACGACTGGGAAAACTACTCGGAAAACAACGCGGTAAACGATGCGGTAAACGTATGAGCTTAGGTATACGATTGAGGGAGAGTAGCCATTTGAATTTTCAGATTGCAACACAGCAAAGTTGTCTGAAGGAGGGGTCCTCTTGCGGAACAGAAAGGCGAGAGGGCTCATCCCCTCTTCCTTGGAAGAAGCCAGAGACATGTGGCTTATCGTCACCCTCTTGCCTTCCTGCTTCTCAGCAGCATTTTTTTGGTTGGCCATCACCACCTCGTCAGAGAGTATCAGAGAAGTCCTTAGCCGTCATCGAGAAATGATGGAGAGTCGCTTTTTGAAAAATTTAGGCCCCGGTAAACGACTCTGAAAACGACGCGGTAAACGACTCGGAAAACGACGCGATAAACAACTCGGAAAATGACTCGGAAAACGACGTGGTAAACGACTCGGAAAACGACGCGGAAAACGACGCGGTAAACGACTCGGAAAACGACTCGGAAAACGACGCAACGACTCGGAAAACGACGCGGAAAATGACGCGGTAAACGACTCGGAAAACGACGAGGTAAACGACGCGGTAAACGCAGGAGCTTAGGTATACGATTGAGGGAGAGTAGCCATTTTAATTTTCAGATTGCAACACAGCAAAGTTGTCTGAAGGAGGGGTCCTCCTGCGAAACAGAAAGGCGAGAGGGCTCATCCCCTCTTCCTTGGAAGAAGCCAGAGACATGTGGCTTATCGTCACCCTCTTGCCTTCCCGCTTCTCAGCAGCATTTTTTTGGTTGGCCGTCACCACCTCATCCCAGAGTATCAGAGAAGTCCCTAGCCATCATCGAGAAATGATGGAGAGTCACTTTTCGAAAAATTTAGGCCCCGGTAAACGACGCGGTAAACGACGCAGTAAACGACGCAGTAAACGACGCATGGCATCGGTAAACGACGCGGTAAACGACACAGGGCCTCTGTAAACAACGCGGTAAACGATGCAGGGCCTCGGAACACTACGCGGTAAACGACGCAGGGCCTCGGAAAACGACGCGGTAAACGACGCAGGGCCTCGGAAAACGAAAAATTATTGGTCAATAAAAACGCAAATAAGTGAAAATTGTTTTATTTCCCCCACTATTCCAGAATGTCATCTTGCAACTGGCCTGTCCGTAACACTAATGTTAGGGAACAGTGTGAATAGAGACTTCAATTATTGGCTCTCAGGGCGAAATTGGCAGAAATAGGACTAGCGTTACCAGAACTTTGCATTAGGAGTAGTTTTTTATGCTGATTTCAGAAATGCACCTGGAAATTGGAGTAATCTTCAGAGAAAGGAAATATGGCCCACTGTATCATGGACAAGCCTCAAAGTCTACTCCTAATGCATAGTTCTGGTAATGTTAGCCCTATTTCTGCCAGTTTTGCCTTGTGGGTCAATGTTATATTACATCCTGCTACCTCAGACAGCTTCCTAGGCAAAATGTCCCCTAATAACCCTTCTGAGCCGACGGTGTAGGAAAATCGTAATAACTCTACGGAGATGGCCCATCGTGTTACACTATGTCCCGGCGTTGGACTACATCCGTCCGATATGTGCTTCGGTTCGTATCTACATTACTCTTTCTACTATTTGTACCATTCCCATTGTTATTGTCGCTGCTGCAATGGCCTCTGGCGTAGTGGCACTGACCCCAGTTGTCACCACTGCAATGACCTCTGGCGGATAATTGAAACAGCTTAGTATGGGCACCCTGCACCGTCTAGAGCTCCGCTTCTCCTGTGTGCTCCGCCCTTCTGCCTTGTGTTTTTTTTTTGTAAAAATAAAAACTGTTTAGAATTTATATTTAATTATATCCTTTTTGGGGTTATATATTGGTTGTATGCTATGTAGTCACCTACTGTATCCTCCACTTTCTTAACTTTAGGATCAAGTGACCTAAAATTAATGGGAGTAACTGGTACTGTGGCGCTTCGTATGTGTTTGTACAAATAAAAACTGTTTAGAATTTATATTTTATTATATCCTTTTGGGGGTTATATATTGGTTGTTTGCTATGTAGTCACCTATATCCTCCACTCTCTTAACTTTAGGATCAAGTGACCTAAAATTAATGGGAGTAACTGGTACTGTGGTGCTTCGTATAATTCGTCGTATAACTAGGTCATGCTTCGTATAATGTAAATCGGAAAATAAAATGGAATTTTTCATGTTTTTCTTTTATTTGTCCTAGTTTTTACAATTGTATCGATAAATTTAGTGTTTGTACAAATAAAAACTTTAGAATTTATATTTTATTATATCCTATGTGGGGGTTATATATTGGTTGTATGCTATGTAGTCACCTATATCCTCCACTTTCTTAACTTTAGGATCAAGTGACCTAAATTTAATGGGAGTAACTGGTATTGTGCTGCTTCGTATGTGTTTGTACAAATAAAAACTGTTTATATTTTATATTTTATTATATCCTTTTTGGGGGTTATATATTGGTTGTTTGCTATGTAGTCACCTATATCCTCCACTTTCTTAACTTTAGGATCAAGTGACCTAAATTTAATGGGAGTAACTGGTACTGTGGTGCTTCGTATAATTCGTTGTATAGCTAGGTCATGCTTCGTATAATGTAAATCGGAAAATAAAATAGAATTTTTCATGTTTATCTTTTATTTGTCCTAGTTTTTACAATTGTATCGACAAATTTAGCTTTCTCGAAAAAACAGTGCTTGTAATTTTTCCACATCTTTCACCCACAAAAATTTAGACCCTCCTGAAAAAAGGTTCACCACCAACCCACGTTGGACAGCAGAAGATCGCCTAAAGATGTGTGTGTTAAAATCACGACAGGGACCCGTACATGTCTCTGGCTTCTTCCAAGGAAGAGGGGATGAGCCCTCTCACCTTTCTGTTCCGCAGGAACAGAAATTTCAGACCTAAGGGAGGTGTATGTTGCTTCGCAAAATCTGAAATTGCCCTGGAGGAGGTTACTAGTTTCAATTGTCCCTATTTTGATTATTCTATATACAAATTAATTTCTGCTGGTAAATTTAAATACATATGTTGCATCTACCGTTCCCCAAATACTCCTCCAGAGCAAAGTCTTTTTGATTCTCTGTCCTCACAACTCAGTGTCCTCAACTTAAATGCTTCTTCTGAAATCACTGTGTTGGGTGATTTTAATGTCCATAATGTTGAATGGCTCACTCATTCAGCCAGGACTGATGATGCTGGTCTTGAATGTGAGCTATTTGCAGACTCATTTAATCTCACTCAACTAGTCAACCAACCCACCCGTGTACCAGATAATCCTAATCATAATTCCCACCTACTGGACTTATTTTTAACAACCAATTCAGAAAATTATGATGTTACAGTGAGGTCCCCGCTTGGATCTTCTGATCACTGTCTGATACAGGCCACCTGTCTATCACCTACCACACCTTCCCACTCTGAACCTGTTTTGGTGACTAAATGGCATTATGATAGGGCAGACTGGGAGGGTCTTCAAGGTTTCTTTATTGATATTCCCTGGACCTCTTTCTTTTCTAATGATGCACACTCCACCTTGAGCCACATACAAGATTTTGTAAAAATTGGAATGGAAACTTTTATTCCTCATCAAAAGTACAGTAAAAGATCTAATTCACCTAAATGGTTTGACCATAATTGTGCTAGAGTAACTGAACAAAAAGCAATAGCCTACAATGCATACACAAGATCAAAACACATGAAGCCTTTAATTACTTTAGAAACATCAGAAATCATGCCAAAACTGTATTAAACCTAACTAAATCAAACTTTCTCCACAAGCAGGCAAATAAACTTCTAAATAATCCAAATGATAACAAAATATTTTGGTCTACTCTTAACTCATTTAAATCCAACTTCACTACTGCTTCATCCATTCCACCATTAAAATCTCCGACTGGCAATCTTGTAAGTGACCCACGAGGTAAAGCTAACCTTCTTGCGGATATTTTCTCCACCAACTCAACCTTAGATGAAATAAATCAAGATGTCCCTGTACTTAATTTTAATTCGCCTGAAATTCCCTCACTTAAGATCCACACCAGACATGTCAAAACTATTTTGCAGAATCTCTCAGTAGATAAGGCTCCTGGTCCAGATGAAATTCCTCCAAGAAGAAGAAGAAGAAGAAGTATGGTGTGACGGTGTGATTAGACTCCAGTTTTCACCTCACATTTTCCACATAATGGGCCATCCAGCAAGTACTCTACCTGTCACATAGGTGCATGAATACCTAGTGTTCACACTCTGATAAAGGACATAGTAGTTTCTTAATGGAGTGTGTGAATTTACTCTAATTAAAGTGCCGTCGAAAAGTGATCACAACAACATGGCTCCCGAAGAGACAATCTCAAGCCAGGGACCAACTCACCCCTCCCAAGATGGACTTATTATCGATGAGCTACTGTGTTTCCTGACTAATAAATCCAATTTTCTGAGTACTGACGTGTTAACAAAATTGTGTGTTGAATTCTATGATGAGGAAGTGATTGTGTCCTCCAAGAATAGACTGTTTGAACTGTGTGCTGACGACAATAGTGACCGGAACAGGAAAAGACAGGGTCCCAACAAAAATAGTGAGAATATTAAAGACATAATTAAGCTGATTCTGGAAAAAGGTAATAATATACCCACATTTGTTGCCCATAACCTTGGTAAACTCCCACCCATCCAATTTGATCATGTTGACGTTACTGTGCTCCTTAGTGAGATCAAGAAAACTCAGTCAGAAGTTTCTAATCTGAGAAAGTGTTCCTCAGCCCAAAATGACTGTATGAAGGACTTATTGAGTGCAACTGGTGATCTGAGTAGTAGAGTGCTAGTGATTGAGGACTACAGCCAATCCCAAGGAAATTTAATATCTTCAGGTGGCTTTCCCTCAAATAGGCCTAGGCCTACTGCATCTGTAAATGACACTAATCCAGAGCCTATAAATACCACACCTGCAGTGTCCACTACCAGCCGCACTACATCAGATAGCGCCCCCTCCACTACACAGGAGACCACGGCCACATCCACAACTGTCCACGACACAACGATCAGAACCGACGGCGACGACTCCGACGAGACAACCCGAGGGAGGCCTAACTCCGTTGAAACCTTTGCCACAGGGGAAATTACTGATGCCACCACCAGCTGCTCCACACCAGGTGCCAGTGGCGCCTCCTCCATCACACAGGAAGCCACAGCCATAACGAGTAGAACCAACGAGACAACCCGAGGTAGGCCTAACATCAACGTAACTTCTGCCACTGAGGAAATTAATGAAGTCTACCCTGCAGTGAGGAGCGTCGGAAGCGGTACACCCGCTATAATGAGTATAGCAACACCTGGGGCCTATAATGTAGCTGTAAGTACAGGCAACGCGCAAGGCATCACTACAGCACTTGCGACGGGAAGGAGCTCGACGACAACCCCTATCGACAGGATCACAACGCCTCCACCCTTAGGTGATAAGGGGGAGGGTACTGTTCAAGGACAATGGTTTAGGGTACATTCCACCAAAGGTAAAACTCATCACATACCTGAGGGGGAACAGAGGCTGAATGGAGGTACCGGTACTGGTACCACAAACAATGTTAGGAATTCTATGGCTGTGCAAATTCAACCTAGGATCTTTATGCATCAGGGGATTAAGGGTAAAAATAAAAGTACGGGGATAAGTACAGTTAAAAAAGTGAAAAGATCACGCATAGCCAAAGTATTCGCGACAGGTTTTAAGCCAGGAGTGACGGCATCCGACTTGAAAGAATATCTCTCCAATAAACTCAGTCTTAGTATGGATGTTGAACCAATTATTCCCTGGTCTGATAGGCACACATATATTTCATTCAGAATAAACTGCGAGTGTCCAAATCCCGAGGTGTTTATGGATTGAAGAACTTTGGCCAGAGGAAGCATCGGTGTACTGGTGGAGAGAACGTAGGGCACAGGTACCGGTATCAACAAATGAGGACTCTATAACTACGGTAACCCACCCTCCCAACAACTCTTAATCATGGATATAAAGTCTACTTCATCTCCCAACAATTTGCGTATTGCTACTTATAACTGTAGGGGGCTCCCTAAAACCAACAGAGGGCTTCTCCTACGCCCTGATGTAGTAGACATATTTAATACCAGTGATATTGTGTGCCTGCAGGAGACTTGGTATTTTAAACAGGATTTGGGTAACCTCAGTACTATCTGTGATAATTTTCATGGGTTTGGGGTCTCGACAACCGATGCTATGGATGGTCTAGTAGCAGGTCACCCACCGGGAGGAGTAGCTATTTTGTGGAGGGACTCTTTAGACAGCCGGGTTAAACCACTTGTACATTAATTTACCATGGTGTACAGGTATAGAAATAGAAGATATCCAACGGAAAGTAGTTATTCTTAGTGTGTACTTGCCCTACCAATGTAATGAAAATGAAGAACAATACCTGGAATGCCTTGGAGAGCTAAGTGCTCTTTTACAAGAACTAAATACCACCTGCTACTCTGTAATAGGGGACTGGAATGCTAATCTGAAGGACATGAGTAACTCTCTGTTTGCTAGTCATATGACTAACTTCTGTGGTGAGCATGATCTAATTATCTCTTCTCAGCTCATGCTCCCTCATAGTAGTTACACATGTGTCAGTGCAGCATGGGGCTCAACGTCTTGGCTAGATCATACCGTAGCTAGTGCTGATTTCCATGATATGATAACAAATATGGAAATTCAGTATACATATACAGATGAAGATCATATCCCATTGACCTTAACAGCTAGTTTGGAAAGAGCGCCAGAATTAACCCAGTCAAACAATAGTGTAAATCCAAAACTGCCATGGGACGGGCTTGACGAGGAGGAGTGTGAGCAATTTTGCACTTTAACACACACTCTCCTTTCTGAGCTTGATCCTGGCAGTGAGGATGCCATTACCTGTGAAGACCCCAATTGTGTTAATGCTAGTCATCGAGAAGAAGTCAGCAAGCTGTACAATATTATTATATCTTGTCTTACTAAGGCTAGTGACATAGTATTTCACAAGCATAACAAAAATTACTCTTTTAACAAACCTGGGTGGAATGACCATGTTTCAGAACTATACCAGGCATCCCGAGATGCTCGTAGTGTATGGCTGGATCATAACAAACCGAGACAGGGACCCATTTTTGACATGTTCACCAGACTAAAGGCTAGATGCAAGTATGCAATCAGATATATAAAAAACAATGAAAATGTATTAAGAAGAGAAGCATTGGCCAAAAACTTTGCTAGCAAAGACACATTGGCCTTCTGGAAGGATATTAAAAAAATGCATAATAGCTGCACACCTCTACCCGTTAGTGTAGATGGGATCTCTGGTACTAATAACATAGCCAATCTTTGGAAAACACATTACCAAACTTTGTTTAACTCTGTTGGGCACCAAGGAAATACCATTGCTGCTACAACAGAGTGTAACAAAGAAGAAAAATATGACACAATTAAAGTTACAAGTGAAAAAATCAAGGCTGCAATAAGTAGGCTAGATGCTAACAAATCCTGTGGTTTTGATGGTATATATGCTGAACATTTGAAGTACTCCTCCACTCTCCTCTTGGAGAAACTCAGCAGTTGCTTTACCAGCTTTCTAATCCATGGTTTCCTACCAGAATCTATGATGTCCGTTACCTTGATACCAGTAATTAAAGACAAGGCTGGCAAAATTACATCAAAAGACAACTATAGACCTATTGCCCTTGCCAGTATTGTAAGTAAGATACTAGAGTTAATCATTTTAGACAGAATCTCAGTGTATATCTCAACTAATAGTAATCAATTTGGTTTTAAAAAGAATCATGGTACGGACCAGTGCATCTACACTCTGAAGGAGCTAGTGGATGGGTACATCAAAATGAACAGCTCTATTTTTGCATGCTTTCTTGATGCTAGTAAGGCATTTGACAGAGTCTGCCACAATATCCTGTTTGATAAATTAGCAACAAGGGGAGTGCCATCCTATATACTGAGAATCTTGAAGTACTGGTACGCCAATCAAACATTTAATGTAAGATGGGGTAACATTATTTCGGATTCCTTTACAGTAACCAATGGAGTGAGACAGGGTAGTATTCTCTCACCTTACTTATTCAATGTATATATGGATGAATTAAGTGATAAATTGAATAAAGAGCAGATTGGATGTTATGGTGGGAATAAAATCATCAACCATCTCATGTATGCTGATGATCTGGTCATTATTGCACCGTCTTCTGCGGGTCTGAGCAAACTTCTTGATATATGTGAATCTTTTGGTAGTAAACATTGTGTTAAATTCAACCCACTGAAAAGTGCTGTTCTTATATTTAGATCAAAATTACTGTATAAAAGTACAACTGCCAAATTTCTCACTCAATAATCAAATTATTCAAGAAGTAAACAAAATAAAATACCTGGGACACATTATCTCAAACGATTGCTCAGATGATGCAGATATCGGCCGTCAGCGCAGACAGCTATATTTACGTGGTAACACCATCTTGAGAAAATTCCACATGTGTAATTGGGAAACTAAAGTCACTTTGTTCCGGACATATTGTTCCTCTATGTACACGGCCCATTTGTGGTGGAAGTATAAGAGAGCCACCATAAATGGTCTGTGTACATCCTATCATAATATACTCAAGATGTTCATTGGTCTCTCTAAATATGAAAGCACTAGTATGGTGTGCACACTGTTGGATGTGCAGTGCTGTCGGGCTGTCATCAGGAGACTGGTGTACAGCTTTTCGCAGCGACTGCAATCCTCCAGTAACACGCTGATTGTAGCTCTTTGGTCTAGTGATCATATCTATGAATCCTGTATTATATCTCACTGGCAGAAGCTGCTGCACACATAGTATGTACTGTAATGTAATATATAGGTCTAATTGAACTATGAGCAATGATCTGTGCAATAGGTGTTAACCAACATTGAGCAATAGCCTTAGTTAGCCTATCTGTGTTATATTGTGACAAAATGTGATATGTGCTCTATTCTGTAAATAGGCCTACTGTATTTTTTATTTTATTGTGTCTTTATTAATATATCTTTGTGTATAATTATTATCTGTGCTCTGACGAGAAGTGTATGTGATATGGACCATTAGGTCGTACTGTATTTATACTGTATCTATCTTATGTGTCTGGAATAAAGAATTATTATTATTATTATTTTTATTATTACTTAAGAATTGCTCCTTGGTGCTCGCTCCTGTATTGGCAAAAAAATTCCGTCTGTGTACTCATACCTCATGCTTCCCAGTACCCTGGAAAGAAGCAAACATCCATCCAGTTCCTAAAAAAGGTGCCTCTTCAGATCCATCAAACTAAAGACCAATAGCTATAACTTCCACTCTTGGTAAAGTCTTTGAAATTATATTAAATAATCACATAATTAAGCATCTTGAGAATAATAAATTAATCAGTGATAGGCAATATGGTTTTAGACGATGTCGATCAACTGCAGACATGCTTTGCCTTCTTACGCATCAAATCAACCAAGCTACAGACCAACGTGGTGAAACACATACAATAGCACTGGATATATCAAAGGCATTTGATAGAGTCTGGCATCAATCCTTATTGTCGAAGATGTCACACTACGGCCTTGCATCATTAGTTCCACTAATTTCTTCTTATCTTCATAACAGATAGATGGTAGATGGCCTTTATTCTCAATTTCACTCAATAAATGCTGGTGTTCCCCAGGGATCAGTTTTGGCCCCAATTCTGTTCCTCATTCATATCAATGATCTCATATCTACCACTCATAATCCAATACATTCCTACGCAGATGACTCAACACTCCACAGTTCCTTCACATTTACCAATTCTTTCACCCAACCCGATCTTACAAATTCAAAAATAAACACTGCAATTTCTCTGAACCAGGACCTTTCTAGAATTGATGGATTGGGACAAAAGAATCTAGTTTCCTTTAATGCACAGAAAACCAAGTACATTCAATTTTCTAACCGACAGAATCTCACTGACTCCCTTATATTTTTAATGATGTAAATATTCCCACTTCCCCTAGTATTGACATTCTCGGTGTAACATTAACTACTAACTTGAACTGGACACATTATGTTAGAAGCATTGCTAAAAATGCCTCTAAAAAACTGGGACTCCTGTACAGAGTTCGAGAATTCTTCACTGACGAGCAGTTGGCCGTAATATATAAAAGTCATGTGCGTTCTCAGATGGATTACTGTTCACCTCTGTGGGGTGGAAGTGGAGTGGTTGCATTGAGGCAGTTGGACAAAATTCAAAATAAAGCTATTAGATTAATCAATAACCCTGCAATCACACAGGACCTTCCTACATTATCCATACGAAGAAACGTTGCCATCCCTTGCATTATTCTACAGATATTTTCACAGCAATTGTTCCAAGAAACTTGCTTCAATTGTGGCCCCTCTCCACATCTTTCCCCGTAGAACTAGGGCAGCTGAGAGCGCCCATGAATTTACACTTTCTCCTCCACAATGCAGAACTTCTGCATATCAGAATTCATTTATCCCCAGAGCTACTACTCTTTGGAATTCACTTCCCTCGAATTGCTTTCCACAAACTTACAATCTACAAATGTTTAAATCCAGTTGTTACAAACATTTTATGAATGGAGGATGCCTTTAGGCACATGGACCTTTTTGTTTTATCTGTGTTTTTCCTTCCTCCGTTCATTGTCTCTTAAAAAAAAAAAAAAAAAAAAAAAAAAAAAAAAAAAAAAAAAAAGGAGCCTTCAGACAACTTTGCTGTGTTGCAATCTGAAAATTCAAATGACTACTCTCCCTCAATCGTATACCTAAGCTCATGCGTCGTTTACCGCGTCGTTTACCGCGTCGTTTTCCAAGGCCCTGCGTCGTTTTCCGAGTCGTTTACCGCGTCGTTTTCCGAGGCCCTGCGTCGCTTACCGCGTCGTTTTCCGAGTCGTTAACCGGGGCCTAAATTTTTCGAAAAGCGACTCTCCATCATTTCTCGATGATGGCTAGGGACTTCTCTGATACTCTGAGACGAGGTGGTGATGGCCAACCAAAAAAATGCTGCCGAGAAGCGGGAAGGCAACAGGGTGAGGATAAGCCAAATGTCTCTGGCTTCTTCCAAGGAAGAGGGGATGAGCCCTCTCGCCTTTCTGTTCCGCAGGAGGACCCCACCTTCAGACAACTTTGCTGTGTTGCAATCTGAAAATTCAAATGGCTACTCTCCCTCAATCGTATACCTAAGCTCATGCGTCGTTTACCGCGTCGTTTTCCGAGTCGTTTTCCGAGTCGTTTACCGCATTGTTTTCCAAGTCGTTTTCCGAGTCGTTTACCGGGGCCTAAATTTTTCGAAAAGCGACTCTCCATCATTTCTCGATGACAGCTAGGGACTTCTCTGATACTCTGGGACGAGGTGGTGATGGCCAACCAAAAAAAATGCTGCTGAGAAGCGGGAAGGCAAGAGGGTGACGATAAGCCACATGTCTCTGGCTTCTTCCAAGGAAGAGGGGATGAGCCCTCTCGCCTTTCTGTTCGACAGGAGGACCCCTCCTTCAGACAACTTTGCTGTGTTGCAATCTGAAAATTCAAATGGCTACTCTCCCTCAATCGTATACCTAAGCTCATGCGTCGTTTACCGCGTCGTTTACCGCGTCGTTTACCGCGTCGTTTACCGCGTCGTTTTCCGAGGCCCTGCGTCGTTTTCCGAGTCGTTTACCGCGTCGTTTTCCGAGGCCCTGCGTCGCTTACCGCGTCGTTTTCCGAGTCGTTAACCGGGGCCTAAATTTTTCGAAAAGCGACTCTCCATCATTTCTCGATGATGGCTAGGGACTTCTCTGATACTCTGGGACGAGGTGGTGATGGCCAACCAAAAAAATGCTGCTGAGAAGCGGGAAGGCAAGAGGGTGACGATAAGCCACATGTCTCTGGCTTCTTTTCCAAGGAAGAGGGGATGAGCCCTCTCGCCTTTCTGTTCCGCAGGAAGACCCCTCCTTCAGAAAACTTTGCTGTTTTGCAATCTGAAAATTCAAATGGCTATTCTCCCTTAATCGTATATCTAAGCGCATGCGTCGTTTACCGCGTCGTTTTCCGAGTCGTTGTCCGAGTCGTTTTCCGAGTCGTTTTCCGAGTCGTTTACCGCGTCGTTTTCCGAGTCATTTTCCGAGTCGTTTACCGCGTCGTTTTCCGAGTCGCTTACCGGGGCCTAAATTTTTCTAAAAGCGACTCTCCATCATTTCTCGATGATGGCTAGGGACTTCTCTGATACTCTGGGACGAGGTGGTGATGGCCAACCAAAAAAATGCTGCTGAGAATCGGGAAGGCAAGAGGGTGCCGATAAGCCACATGTCTCTGGCTTCTTCCAAGGAAGAGGGGATGAGCCCTCTCGCCTTTCTGTTCCGCAGGAGGACCCCTCCTTCAGACAACTTTGCTGTGTTGCAATCTGAAAATTCAAATAGCTACTCTCCCTCAATCGTATACCTAAGCTCATGCGTCGTTTACCGCGTCGTTTTCCGAGTCGTTTACCGGGGCCTAAATTTTTCGAAAAGCGACTCTCCATCATTTCTCGATGACGGTTAGGGACTTCTCTGATACTCTGGGAAGAGGTGGTGATGGTCAACCAAAAAAATGCCGCTGACAAGCGGGAAGGCAAGAGGGTGACGATAAGCCACATGTCTCTGGCTTCTTCCAAGGAAGAGGGGATGAGCCCTCTCGCCTTTCTGTTCCGCAGGAGGACCACTCCTTCAGACAACTTTGCTGTGTTGCAATCTGAAAATTCAAATGGCTACTCTCCCTCAATCGTATACCTAAGCGCATGCGTCGTTTACCGCGTCGTTTTCCGAGTCGTTGTCCGAGTCGTTTTCCGAGTCGTTTTCCGCGTCGTTTACCGCGTCGTTTTCCCGAGTCGTTTACCGCGTCGTTTTCCGAGTCGCTTTCCGAGCCGTTTTCCGAGTCGTTTACCGGGGCCTAAATTTTTCGAAAGGCGACTCTCCACCATTTCTCGATGACGGCTAGGGACTTCTCTGATACTCTGGGACGAGGTGGTGATGGCCAACCAAAAAAATGCTGCTGAGAAGCGGGAAGGCAAGAGGGTGACGATAAGCCACATGTCTCTGGCTTCTTCCAAGGAAGAGGGGATAAGCCCTCTCGCTTTTCTGTTCCGCAGGAGGACACCTCCTTCAGACAACTTTGATGTGTTGCAATCTGAAAATTCAAATGGCTACTCTCCCTCAATCGTATACCTAACCTCATGCGTCGTTTACCGCGTCGTTTTCCGAGTCGTTTTCCGAGTCGTTTTCCGAGTCGTTTACCGCGTCGTTTTCCGAGTCGTTTTACGAGTCGTTTTCCGAGTTGTTTACCGGGGCCTAAATTTTTCGAAAAGTGACTCTCCATCATTTCTCGATGACGGCTAGGGACTTCTCTGATACTCTGGGACGAGGTGGTGATGGTCAACCAAAAAAATGCCGCTGACAAGCGGGAAGGCAAGAGGGTGACGATAAGCCACATGTCTCTGGCTTCTTCCAAGGAAGAGGGGATGAGCCCTCTCGCCTTTCTGTTCCGCAGGAGGACACCTCCTTCAGACAACTTTGATGTGTTGCAATCTGAAAATTCAAATGGTTACTCTCCCTCAATCGTATACCTAACCTCATGCGTCGTTTACCGCGTCGTTTTCCGAGTCGTTTTCCGAGTCGTTTACCGCGTCGTTTTCCGAGTCATTTTCCGAGTCGTTTTCCGAGTCGTTTACCGGGACCTAAATTTTTCGAAAAGCGACTCTCCATCATTTCTCGATGACGGCTAGGGACTTCTCTGATACTCTGGGACGAGGTGGTGATGGCCAACCAAAAAAATGCTGCTGACAAGCGGGAAGGCAAGATGCGGACGATAAGCCACATGTCTCTGGCTTCTTCAAAGGAAGAGGGGATGAGCCCTCTCGCTTTTTTGTTCCGCAGGAGGACCCCTCCTTCAGACAACTTTGCTGTGTTGCAATCTGAAAATTCAAATGTCTACTCTCCCTCAATTGTATACCTAGGCGCATGCGTTGTTTACCGCGTCGCTTTCCGAGTGTTTTTCGAGTCGTTTTCAGAGTCGTTTTCAGAGTCCTTTACCGGGGCCTAAATTTTTCGAAAAGCAACTCTCCATCATTCTCGATGACGGCTAGGGACTTCTCTGATACTCTGGGACGAGATGGTGATGGCCAACCAAAAAAATGAAATAGAGTTGTCAATTATTTTTCCACGATATCTTTCACCCACAAAAATTTAGGAGAGAGAAAAGAAGATGTGTCTGTCTCTCTCTCTCTCTCTCTCTCTGAGTCAAAGATTTTTTAGCTAACGTCTTGCCCATAATCAGCAGCAATGAGCGCGCTCACGCTGTCCTGTTAAAGAAATCGAGTTGTCAATTATTTTTCCACGACATCTTTCACCCACAAAAATTTAGGAGAGAAAAAATTTAGGAGAGAACATTTTTAGGAGAGACTACCTGGCCGGGCTGCTCCACCCAGAGAGATTTTTGTGGGATTATTTTTGGTGAGTTGTCTGACTGGGAGTATGACACATTATACGAAGCATGACCTAGGACAGTATACGACACACTAAACGAAGCATGACCTAGCTATACGACGCATTATACGAAGCGTGACAGCGAGAGGGAGAGTGTGTAACTCTCTCTCTCTCTCTCTCACACACTGTGTCTGTCTCACTCTCTCTCTCTGAGTCAAATAATTTTTAGCTAACGTCTTGCCCATAATCAGCAGCAATGAGCGCGCTCACGCTGTCCTGTTAAAGAAATCGAGTTGTCAATTATTTGTCCACGACATCTTTCACCCACAAAAATTTAGGAGAGAAGATATTTTTGGTGAGTCGTCTGACTGGGGTACCGTATTCTGTGTGCTTGCTTCCCCGTGTTGGTGCACCTGCGCCAGCGCTACCACATACGAGACCGTATTCGGCCCCTCGATTGGGTTATGAAACGATCTTTCACCCACAAAAATTTAGGTGAGAAGAAATTGTAAAAACTAGGACAAATAAAAGAAAAACATTAAAAAATCAATTTTATTTTCCGATTTTCATTATACGAAGCATGGCCTAGCTATACGACGAATTATAAGTACGAAGCACCACAGTACCAGTTACTCCCATTAATTTTAGGTCACTTCACTTGATCCTAAAGTTAAGAAAGTGGAGGATCTGATGGGAGGGAATTGAGAGGTGCTTAGTCGGGTGTTGTCAAAGATACCCAGAGAGAGACTACCTGGCCGGGGTGCTCCACCCAGAGAGGCGACTACCTGGCCGGGCTGCTCCACCTAGAGAGAGACTACCTGGCCGGGCTGCTGCGGCGTCGCCGCTGTACGGGTCCCTGTCGTGATTTTAACACACAAATCTTTAGGCGATCTTCTGCTATACGATTTTAGTTGGCGGTGAACCTTTTTTCTTCGGGAGGGTCTAAATTTGTGTGTGAAAAATTTAAAGAAATCGAGTTGTCAATTATTTTTCCACGATATCTTTCACCCACAAAAATTTAGGAGGGAGAAAAGAAGATGTGTCTATCTCTCTCTCTCTCTCTCTGAGTCAAAGATATTTTAGCTAACGTCCTGCCCATAATCAGCAGCAATGAACGCGCTCACGCTGTCCTGTTAAAGAAATTGAGTTGTCAATTATTTTGCGACGACATTTTTCACCCACAAAAATTTAGGAGAGACAAAATTTAGGAGAGATAATTTTTAGGAGAGACAACCTGGCCGGGCTGCTCCACCCAGAGAGATTTTTGTTGGATTATTTTTGGTGAGTCGTCTGACTGGGGGTACGACACATTATACGAAGCATGACCTAGCTATACAACGCATTATACGAAGCGTGACAGCGAGAGGGAGAGTGTGTAACTCTCTCTCTCTCTCTCTCTCACACACTGTGTCTGTCTCTCTCTCTGAGTCAAAGATTTTTTAGCTAACGTCTTGCCCATAATCAGCAGCAATGAGCGCGCTCACGCTGTCCTGTTAAAGAAATCGAGTTGTCAATTATTTCTCCACGACATCTTTCACCCACAAAAATTTAGGAGAGAAGATATTTTTGGTGAGTCGTCTGACTGGGGTACAGTATTCTGTGTGCTTGCTTCGCCGTGTTGGTGCACCTGTGCCAGCGCTACCACATACCAGACCGTATTCGGCCCCGCGATTGGGTTATGAAACGATCTTTCACCCACAAAAATTTAGGAGAGAAGAAATTGTAAAAATTGGTGAGTCGTCTGACTGGTGGTACGCCACATTATACGAAGCATGACCTAGGACAGTATACGACACATTAAACGAAGCATGACCTAGCTATACGATGCATTATACGAAGCGTGACAGCGAGAGGGAGAGTGTGTAACTCTCTCTCTCTCTCTCTCACACACTGTGTCTGTCTCTCTCTCTCTCTCTGAGTCAAAGATTTTTTAGCTAATGTCTTGCCCTTAATCAGCAGCAATGAGCGCGCTCACGCTGTCCTGTTAAAGAAATCGAGTTGTCAATTATTTCTCCACGACATCTTTCACCCACAAAAATTTAGGAGAGAAGAAATTTTTGGTGAGTCGTCTGACTGGGGTACCGTATTCTGTGTACTTCAATCGCCGTGTTGGTGCACCTGTGCCAGCGCTACCACATACGAGACCGTATTCGGCCCCTCGATTGCGTTATGAAACAATCTTTCACCCACAAAAATTTAGGAGAAAAGAAATTGTATAAACTAGGACAAATAATAGAAAAAACATGAAAAAATCCATTTTATTTTCCGATTTACATTATGCATGACCAATCTATACGACGAATTATAAGTACGAAGCACCACAGTACCAGTTACTCCCATTAATTTTAGGTCACTTCACTTGATCCTAAAGTTAAGAAAGTGGAGGATCTGATGGGAGGGGATTGAGAGGTGCTTAGTCGGCTGTTGTCAAAGATACCCAGAGAGAGACTACCTGGCCGGGCTGCTCCACCCAGAGAGGCGACTACCTGGCCGGGCTGCTCCACCTAGAGAGAGACTACCTGGCCAGGCTGCGGCGGCGGCGCCGCTGTACGGGTCCCTGTCGTGATTTTAACAAACAAATCTTTAGGCGATCTTCTGCTATACGACTTGAGTTGGCGGTGAACCTTTTTTCTTCAGGAAGGTCTAAATTTGTGTGTGTGAAAAATTTAAAGAAATCGAGTTGTCAATTATTTCTCCACGACATCTTTCACCCACAAAAATTTAGGAGAGAAGATATTTTTGGTGAGTCGTCTGACTGGGGTACCGTATTCTGTGTGCTTGCTTCGCCGTGTTGGTGCACCTGTGCCAGCGCTACCACATACCAGACCGTATTCGGCCCCGCGATTGGGTTATGAAACGATCTTTCACCCACAAAAATTTAGGAGAGAAGAAATTGTAAAAATTGGTGAGTCGTCTGACTGGTGGTACGCCACATTATACGAAGCATGACCTAGGACAGTATACGACACATTAAACGAAGCATGACCTAGCTATACGATGCATTATACGAAGAGTGACAGCGAGAGGGAGAGTGTGTAACTCTCTCTCTCTCTCTCTCACACACTGTGTCTGTCTCTCTCTTTCTCTCTGAGTCAAATTTTTTTTAACTAATGTCTTGCCCTTAATCAGCAGCAATGAGCGCACTCACGCTGTCCTGTTAAAGAAATCGAGTTGTCAATTATTTCTCCACGACATCTTTCACCCACAAAAATTTAGGAGAGAAGATATTTTTGGTGAGATGTCTGACTGGGGTACCGTATTCTGTGTGCTTGCTTCGCCGTGTTGGTGCACCTGTGCCAGCCCTACCACATACCAGACCGTATTCGGCCCCGCGATTGGGTTATGAAACGATCTTTCACCCACAAAAATTTAGGAGAGAAGAAATTGTAAAAATTGGTGAGTCGTCTGACTGGTGGTACGCCACATTATACGAAGCATGACCTAGGACAGTATACGACACATTAAACGAAGCATGACCTAGCTATACGATGCATTATACGAAGCGTGACAGCGAGAGGGAGAGTGTGTAACTCTCTCTCTCTCTCTCACACACTGTGTCTGTCTCTCTCTCTCTCTCTGAGTCAAAGATTTTTTAGCTAATGTCTTGCCCTTAATCAGCAGCAATGAGCGCGCTCACGCTGTCCTGTTAAAGAAATCGAGTTGTCAATTATTTCTCCAAGACATCTTTCACCCACAAAAATTTAGGAGAGAAGAAATTTTTGGTGAGTCGTCTGACTGGGGTACCGTATTCTTTGTACTTCATTCGCCGTGTTGGTGCACCTGTGCCAGCGCTACCACATACGAGACCGTATTCGGCCCCTCGATTGCGTTATGAAACAATCTTTCACCCACAAAAATTTAGGAGAGAAGAAATTGTATAAACTAGGACAAATAATAGAAAAAACATGAAAAAATCCATTTTATTTTCTGATTTACATTATGCATGACCTATCTATACGACGAATTATAAGTACGAAGCACCACAGTACCAGTTACTCCCATTAATTTTAGGTCACTTCACTTGATCCTAAAGTTAAGAAAGTGGAGGATCTGATGGGAGGGGATTGAGAGGTGCTTAGTCGGTTGTTGTCAAAGATACCCAGAGAGAGACTACCTGGCCGGGCTGCTCCACCCAGAGAGGCGACTACCTGGCCGGGCTGCTCCACCTAGAGAGAGACTACCTGGCCGGGCTGCTGCGGCGTCGCCGCTGTACGGGTCCCTGTCGTGATTTTAACAAACAAATCTTTAGGCGATCTTCTGCTATACGACTTGAGTTGGCGGTGAACCTTTTTTCTTCAGGAAGGTCTAAATTTGTGTGTGTGAAAAATTTAAAGAAATCGAGTTGTCAATTATTTTTCCACGACATCTTTCACCCACAAAAATTTAGGAGAGAGAAAAGAAGATGTGTCTGTCTCTCTCTCTCTCTCTGAGTCAAAGATTTTTTAGCTAACGTCTTGCCCATAATCAGCAGCAATGAGCGCGCTCACGCTGTCCTGTTAAAGAAATTGAGTTGTCAATTATTTGGCCACGACATCTTTCACCCACAAAAATTTAGGAGAGAAAAAATTTAGGAGAGAACATTTTTAGGAGAGACTACCTGGCCGGGCTGCTCCACCCAGAGAGATTTTTGTGGGATTATTTTTGGTGAGTCGTCTGACTGGGGGTACGACACATTATACGAAGCATGACCTAGGACAGTATACTTACATTAAACGAAGCATGACCTAGCTATACGACGCATTATACGAAGCGTGACAGCGAGAGGGAGAGTGTGTAACTCTCTCTCTATCTCTCTCTCTCTCACACACTGTGTCTGTCTCTCTCTCTCTCTGAGTCAAAGATTTTTTGGCTAACGTCTTGCCCATAATCAGCAGCAATGAGCGCGCTCACGCTGTCCTGTTAAAGAAATCGAGTTGTCAATTATTTTTCCACGACATCTTTCAGCGACAAAAATTTAGGAGAGAAAATATTTTTGGTGAGTCATCTGACTGGGGTACCGTATTCTGTGTGCTTACTGCGCCGTGTTGCCTGTGTTGGTGCACCTGTGCCAGCACTACCACATACCAGACCGTATTCGGCCCCTAGATTGGGTTATGAAACGATCTTTCACCCACAAAATTTTTGGAGAGAAGAAATTGTAAAAACTAGGACAAATAAAAGAAAAACATGCAAAAATCAATTTTATTTTCCATTTTACATTATACGAAGGATAACCTAGCTATACAACGAATTATAAGTACGAAGCACCACAGTACCAGTTACTCCCATTAATTTTAGGTCACTTCACTTGATCCTAAATTTAAGAAAGTGGAGGATCTGATGGGAGGGGATTGAGAGGTGCTTAGTCGGATGTTGTCAAAGATACCCAGAGAGAGACTACCAGGCCGGGCTGCTCCACCCAGAGAGGCAACTACCTGGCCGGGCTGCTCCACCTAGAGAGAGACTACCTGGCCGGGCTGCTGCGGCGTCGCCACTGTACGGGTCCCTGTCGTGATTTTAACACACAAATCTTTAGGCGATCTTCTGCTATACGACTTGAGTTGGCGGTGAACCTTTTTTCTTCGGGAGGGTCTAAATTTGTGTGTGTGAAAAATTTAAAGAAATCGAGTTGTCATTTATTTGTCCACGAAATCTTTCACCCACAAATATTTAGGAGAGAGAAAAGAAGATGTGCCTGTCTCTCTCTCTCTCTCTCTGAGTCAAAGATTTTTTTGCTAACGTCTTGCCCATAATCAGCAGCAATGAGCGCGCTCACGCTGTCCTGTTAAAGAAATCGAGTTGTCAATTATTTTGCCACGACATCTTTCACCCACAAAAATTTAGGAGAGAAAAAATTTAGGAGATAATTTTTTTAGGAGAGACTACATGGCCAGGCTGCTCCACCCAGAGAGATTTTTGTGGGATTATTTTTGGTGAGTCGTCTGACTGGGGGTACGACACATTATACGAAGTATGACCTAGGACAGTATACGACACATTAAACGAAGCATGATCTAGCTATACGACGCATTATACGATGCGTGACAGCGAGAGGGAGAGTGTGTAACTCTCTCTCTCTCTCTCTCTCTCTCTCTGAGAGAGCCCGACGCGCCAACCCGCCAACAGCACTTCGCTCTCGTTGCTCGAAATTTGACCATAACTTGAGTACTCCATTACTCATTCCCTTATTTGTTTGCATGAGCTGTAGCTAAGCTCTAGCTTAACTGCCCTGTAGTTGCTTTGCATGTCATTTTGCTGTGTTTTTGACTGATAAACGTTTGTTTATCGAGACTGCTTTTGTTTACATTTGTACCGGTTAGTGACGACCGACGCTCTAAAGTAAACAAACTATTTGCTTGTTTCATATTATAAAGTTCTAACACTTATTGTAGATATTTTAGCCCTCACTGTAGTTAAGTGCTTAGCAAACCACCCAGTAGTTATCTTGCATGACATTGTACTGTAGTTTTGCCTGATAAACGTTTGTTTTTCAAAATTATATTTGTCAAGTTAGTAGAGACGCCGCCAATACCAGCGCCACCTGTGTACGCATAAACAAACCCTCTTCTTGTATTTTATATATCAAAGTCTAGCCAATACTGTACTTGGTTGAACCTTTTATCTTGGTTATCTATATAAATCGCACACACTAACATTTGTCAAGATAGTTTTAATATTGGGTTAGAATAATTTAGTTACTGTAATACTTTTTGATAGCCTATTTATTAATCGTATTTCAGATACTTGTCTCCATATTAATAGGCCTCTCACACTCTTGTCAGGGATATTACTAACTCCATTATTAGTAGTATTGTGTCGACCACTGTATAAACTAATATACAGGCTTTAGCCTAACTGTGTCATACTGCTAACATCATTTTATTTTTATTTTCAGGCATAAAATTGTGTTCTAGTGCTAACATATTCTTTTTGTGATCAACATATTCTTTTTGTGAATTACAGGCATTAATTGTACCATATTGCTAACCAATATTTTTTGTTACTGTACTGTATACTGCTTTCCAGTTTTCTCACTAGGCTAAATTAACCCTCTCCCACTTTTTGTTTCCAGTAAATTTTGTAACAAATTACTAGTCCATTTACAATTTTCAGGCTTTAACTGTGTCATACTGCTAACATAAATTTTTGGTATATTTTCAGGCATAAATTGTGTTCTATTGCTAACATATGTTTTGTGATTTACAGCCATAATATTCTTTTTGTGATTAACATATTCTTTTTGTGATTTACAGGCATTAATTGTACCATATTGCTAACAAATATTTGTTGTTACTGTACTGTATACTGTTTTCCAGTTTTCTCACTAGGCTACATTAACCCTCTCCCACTTTTTTTTCCAGTAAATTTTGTAACAAATTTCTAGTCCATTTGTGATTTTCAGGCTTTAACGGTGTCATACTGCTAACATCAATTTTGTTTTATTTTCAGGCATAAATTGTGTTCTATTGCTAACATATTTTTTGTGATTTACAGGCATATTAATTTTATCATATTGCTAACAAGATTTTGTGTGATTTTCAGGAATTAATTGTATCACATTCCTAACATAAATTTTTTGTGATTTTCAGGCTTTAATTGTACCATTTTGCTAACATAAATTTGTGTGATTTTCAGGCATATTGTGATTATATCGTCATGGCGCCGCAACGAACCTGCACGAGTTGTTCCGGTAAATTTGGCCCTACCATGTTTGTTGATACTGATGTCCAAATTTGTAGATTTTGCTAGCTCCGAGAGAAGATTGCGGATGAATTGAATGCAGCTCACCGCAAGATCGATGCCCTGACTACGAAGCTTGAATCCCTTCAAGAATTTGTCACACTCAACGTAGGAGTGCCCTCGGCCCAAGAAACCACTACGATGTCAACCGCCATTCCAGTGTATACAGTACCAGTACCGGTACACACACCAGCAGCTACCTTAGATGTTGCAGAAAATAATAATGACTCTACTCTCACTCCCCCCCAGGACAATTTTCAGTTAGTGAGAAACAATGTGCATCCCAGTACCAGTACCAGGAAGGTCATCCCGACAACATGCCAAAACCGCTTCAAAATTCTGGCTATTGACGAGGAAGAGGAAACGGAAGAAGTTCGGCTTGTGGGCGACTCCATGGTCCGTGGCCAACTAACCGAGTTCTATGCCAGGGCATCCAGGACCAGAAAGCGATTCTGTATCCCAGGTGGCGGCGTGGACGACATTGTTGCAGCTGTGGAAGAGGTTTCCAGGCTCGCCCCCGCAAGCACTACGTACGTCATCCACGTTGGATCTAACGATGTCCAACAGACGCGGTCAGAGGAACTACTTTGCAAGTACCGGCGGCTGATCAGGTCCTTCAAGGAAAAATCTAATAGAATCTTAATTTCAGGAATTGTTCCCCGGATTGATGTAGAAAACCGATTCTACAACATAGCTACCAGTACAAATCGCCGACTAGCCAAACTCTGCAGGGAGGAGGACATCGGCTTTGTCGACACGTGGGATCATTTTTACTATGATAAATCTTTGTTTTCAGGAGATGGTGTTCATCTCAATGAAGTAGGAGCTGCACGTCTTGGTCGTCTGCTGAACGATGCAGTCAAGGATTTCCGTTCAAAAAACGGGGTCAACCAGACCCCAGACAGGATTGTGTAAGTCAAATACGAACTGAAAATTCAGACAATGCACATTCAGTAACATCCAACTCTAATACTCTTAAGGTGTTTTATGTAAATGCTCGTAGCTTACGCAATACATTTTCAGATCTAGAGGAAATCGTGTTTACAGAACATTATGATATAATCGGCATTACAGAATCTTGGTTAAATACGGAAGACAGAGACTTTTTAGCCGAATATACGCTTCCTGGTTATACAATGTTTGAGCAAAGTCGGATAAATAGAAATGGAGGAGGAGTACTGTTTTTTATAAAGGAAAGTCTTAATCCCGTCTTAATGTCAAAACCTCAAATTGCGAATATAGACATTATCTTATGTACTATTAAATAATAAACGAAGAACTAAAATAACACTAGCTTTATTATACAGACCCCCATCTCAATCAGTGCAAACTGACAGTGAAATTTATGAACAAATTGCAGAAATAACTAACATACAAGATACCGTAATTCTTGGCGATTTCAACTTACCCGTGACTAAATGGGGCGATATTCTTACTTCACACTCTGGACACGACCTCTATGCTAACTTGCAAGAGAGTTCACTTTTTCAATTTGTACAATCTCCGACCCGTGGTAATAATGTGCTTGACCTTGTACTCGCAACAAAAGAAGAATTAATAGAGAATTTGAATGTTGGTGACGAATTCAGTAACAGCGACCATCGTACAATAACTTTCACTTTAAAGTTTACTAGTAACAAATCAAATAGCAGCATTGAGAAAGTCCCTAATTTCAAGAAAGCAAATTTTCATAAACTTAAATCAAAGCTTAAAGAAACTGACTGGAGCTTTCGGACTCACAATAACAACATAAATACATCTTGGGAGTGTTTCACAACCACATACCTTAAGGCAGTGCAAGACTGCATACCATCGAAAATACGGCGTCCAGGCCATAATGATAAGCCCAAATGGTGGAATAAAGATATTTCAGACTGCCTGCTTGCTAAAAAAATTGCTAATGATAGATTAAAATCCTCACAAAATGACGAAGAACTGGTGAAATTTGTAGAGCTACGACGCAAAGCCAAAAAGTTAATTAAGCAAAGTAAAATGACCCTGGAGTTACATGTTGCGAATCAAAGTAAAACAAACCCGAAAGAATTCTATAGTTATATCAGAAAGAAAAAAGTAGTTACTTCAACTGTTGGACCGTTAGTCGATGAAAATGGAGAATACACCAAAGACGAAGTACAAATGAGTAATGCCCTCAATACCTTCTTTGCATCAGTTTTTACAACCGAAGACCTCAGTGATATCCCTACACCATCGCCGATTCAGATTGAGAATTCAGATGTTCTAAGCAATATCACCGTTACAGAGAGAGAAGTATTGAATTGTTTAGATAAACTCAAGGTAAATAAAACGCCTGGACCTGATACAATCTCGCCTAGAGTTCTAAAGGAAGCTAAGGATGAGCTCTCCAAACCACTGACATTGCTATTCAATAAATACTTGCAGTGTGGGACTATGCCTGATCAGTGGAAGCTAGCCAACATAACACCGATATTCATAAAAGGCAACAAATCCCTACCCAGTAACTATCGTCCAATTAGTTTAACCTCAATTGTATGTAAAATGCTAGAAACGGTCATAAGAGACAGACTCGTAAATCACTTAGAGGCAAATAATTTACTTAAAGATACTCAACACGGCTTTCGTAAAAAACGTTCCTGTTTAACAAACCTCTTAGACTTCTTCCACGATATCCTCAACCTCTACGATGAGAGTAAAGCTGTAGATATTATATACCTTGATTTTCAAAAGGCCTTTGACAAAGTTCCCCACAAACGTTTACTGCTAAAACTAAAAGCGCATGGAATACAAGACAGTGTTGAAATGGATAGAAAATTGGCTCAGCGACAGAAAGCAAAGAGTAGTCATAAACGGTAAGGCATCTAAATGGACTAATGTAAGTAACGGGGTACCCCAGGGATCGGCACTAGGACCAATTCTCTTTCTAATTTACATCAACGACATAGATGAGGGTCTCACCTGTACAATCTCAAAATTTACTGACGATACAAAAATTGCAAATAGCGTACTCTCAAAAGAACAAGTTGACGCTATGCAACACAATCTAGATAAATTGTCATGTTGGGCCCAAATTTGGCAAATGAGTTTCAATGCGGATAAATGTAAAGTACTACATATCGGATACCTAAATGAGAAAGCAAACTATTCGATGAATGGCAGTCAGCTTAAGAATGTAAACAGAGAAACCGATCTGGGAGTAACAATATCGAGTAACCTAAAACCGAGTCAACAATGTTCAGAAGTTGTTAAGAAGGCAAACAAAATAATTGGCTTTATAGGCAGGTCATTTGAGCATAAATCCAAAGAAGTTTTCCTAACCCTGTACAATTCCTTAGTCCGCCCTCTTCTGGAATACTGCGTTCAATCCTGGTGCCCTTATTACCAAAAAGACATAAACAAGCTAGAACGAGTTCAACGTAGAGTTACCAAAATGATACCTAGCCTAAAGAACAAACCATACGAAGAGCGTCTTAGAGAATTAAATCTATTTCCTTTAACCCAGTGCAGATTAAGAGGTGACTTAATTCAAGTGTTCAAAATCATCAAAGGCATCGACAATATGAACTGTAGTAAGTACTTCACTATCGACCAATCTAATTACACGCGGGGAAACGGTTGCAAAATTATTGGTAAATCTTTTAACTCACAGGAATCTAAGAATTTCTTCTTCAATCGAGTTGTCAACTTGTGGAATGGGCTTCCCCGAGATGTTATAGACTGCAACACCGTTGATTCATTTAAACTCCGCTTAGACAAATATCTCACATCAAACCCGCGACTGACTGCGTTTGTAAATTAATAACTTTATTTTATCCCCCCCTCAGTTACTAACCCATCTGTCCCCTACTAACTTCCTAATCCTGCCACGGACATTAGTTCTAGGGCAGTAGTTCCCTTTCCAATGTTCCCTTACCCACTCTAAACCACTAAACCACTGTTTGGACACTTGATCCTCAGTGTTTTGTAGGACAAGCAGCCTAGAAGGGTCACTAGACCTGTTGTTGCTTGATTTCCTTTGTACTCCTTTGTACTCTCTGAGTCAAAGATTTTATAGCTAACGTCTTGCCCTTAATCAGCAGCAATGAGCGCGCTCACGCTGTCCTGTTAAAGAAATCTAGTTGTCAATTATTTCTCCACGACATCTTTCACCCACAAAAATTTAGGAGAGAAGATATTTTTGGTGAGTCGTCTGACTGGGATACCGTATTCTGTGTGCTTGCTTCGCCGTGTTGGTGCACCTGTGCCAGCGCTACCACATACGAGACCGTATTCGGCCCCTCGATTGGGTTATGAAACGATCTTTCACCCACAAAAATTTAGGAGAGAAGAAATTGTAAAATATGAAAAATTCCATTTTATTTTCTGATTTACATTATACGAAGCATGACCTAGCGATACGACGAATTATAAGTACGAAGCACCACAGTACCAGTTACTCCCATTAATTTTAGGTCACTTCACTTGGTCCTAAAGTTAAGAAAGTGGAGGATCTGATGGGAGGGGATTGAGAGGTGCTTAGTCGGCTGTTGTCAAAGATACCCAGAGAGAGACTACCTGGCCGGGCTGCTCCACCCAGAGAGGCGACTACCTGGCCGGGCTGCTCCACCTAGAGAGAGACTACTTGGTCGGGCTGCTGCGGCGTCGCCGCTGTGCGGGTCCCTGTCGTGATTTTCACACACAAATCTTTAGGCGATCTTCTGCTCTCCAACGTGAGTGGGTGGAATTGGGATCGATCGGAAATACTTAGATCCGAGAGCTACGACCACCCCAGTCAGATGACTCACCAAAAATAAATTCTGCTATACGACTTGAGTTGGCGGTGAACCTTTTTTCTTCGGGAGGGTCTAAATTAATGTGTGTGAAAAATTTAAAGAAATCGAGATGTCAATTATTTGTCCACGACATCTTTCACCCACAAAAATTTAGGAGAGAAAAGAAGATGTGTCTGTCTCTCTCTCTCTCACTCCCTCTGAGTCAAAGATTTGTTAGCTAACGTCTTGCCCATAATCAGCAGCAATGAGCGCGCTCACGCTGTCCTGTTAAAGAAATCGAGTTGTCAATTATTTTGCCACGACATCTTTCACCCACAAAAATTTAGAAGAGAAAAAATTTAGGAGATAAATTTTTTAGGAGAGACTACCTGGCCGGGCTGCTCCACCCAGAGAGATTTTTGTGTGATTATTTTTGGCGAGTCGTCTGACTGGGGTTACGACACATTATACGAAGCATGACCTAGGACAGTATAAGACACATTAAACGAAGCATGACCTAGCTATACGACGCATTATACGAAGCGTGACAGCGAGAGGAAGAGTGTGTAACTCTCTCTCTCTCTCTCTCACACACTGTGTCTGTCTCTCTCTCTCTCTCTCTCTCTCTCTGGGTCAAAGATTTTTTAGATTTTTTTTAGGAGAGACTACCTGGCCGGGCTGCTCCACCCAGAGAGATTTTTGTGGGATTATTTTTGGTGAGTCGTCTGACTGGGGGTACGACACATTATACAAATCATGACCTAGGACAGTATACGACTCATTAAACAAAGCATGACCTAGCTGTACGACGCATTATACGAAGCGTGACAGCGAGAGGGAGAGTGTGTAACTCTCTCTCTTTCTCTCTCTCTCTCTCACACACTGTGTCTGTCACTCCCTCTCTCTCTCTCTCTGGGTGAGGAGCCTCCTTGCCTCTCTTTTTGTGTCTCTCTCTCTGGTAAATAAAAGAAGTAGGCCTAGTCACCTTGTATAACAATTTATTTCAAATATTTACTACATTAAGGAGACATTATGATTGTGCTATGTTATGGTTATGAGTAAATAAGGGTAGCCTACCGTATTACACAGCCATGGACAGAAATTCCTTGACAGTTTTAGAAGGTACAATATATTATTTCACTGGCGAACTATATTGATAAAACTGACATTCGCTAGTCTATTTAATTTTTCAGCTGATCATAATGTTACCATCTTGGTTACTCAGCTATTATGTAGATTTTGTAGCGAAATCGTTTGGTAATTACAAAAACTTGGCATTAATTCGACACATAAATATAGATATACATATTTTCCATAAATTATCTACAAATCCGTTGCTAAGGGATTCAATTTAACAGAAATATATATACCTTAGTTAATGCTCGCAGTCTTGGTATTTTTGTATCATTTAAGAGGTGTTCAAGTAGCCCTAACCACGACTGTACTTATATAAAATTAATTTAATATTCATTAACATTATCACATCATAACATATCGACTACAATAAAATAATATATAGCAAAATATAGAAATAGCCTTCATACATAAGAATAAAAGAAAATGAGAGCCTACAGAAAGCTAATTGGCTAACACAAGGCAGATCCCCCTCACACCCAACCCTAATTATAAGGCCTAAGTAGCCTATAGGCCTAGGCCCAACTCACTAACACATATCGTATATATAGCCTACTAATTATCCTTTGGCTCTAGTCTCTACCTTATGCATCTAAACCATTAACTATTTCATAACATTTGATGTTTAACCCATAACTGGGGGCGCGCCTCCTATGTCGAGTGAAATAAATTTGGACTATGTGGCAGTGCAAGACAGCTGTCGAGTGCCATTTTCAGCACGTAATGTTGCTGAGAGAGAGAGCTGAGTGGTGGGACGAGCGTAGTAACCTTATGACCGCTCCCCACGACGACCGTGGACCTACTGAACTGTATCCCACCCTTCTCCCCCCTTTCTCACTCGCTACACAGGGAATTATGTACGGAAATTACCTTATTTTAGGTTTTTTGCACTCGTGTT
The DNA here is from genome assembly GCA_032716605.1 of Paralithodes platypus. Lineage (NCBI taxonomy): Eukaryota > Metazoa > Arthropoda > Malacostraca > Decapoda > Lithodidae > Paralithodes > Paralithodes platypus. The sequence continues at coordinate 19,242,238 of CM064572.1, forward strand.
GCACGATCGTTGCAAGAGAACCAGTGGTCGTACAAGGATGGTTCGGGTGTCATTGGAAAGCTCTGTTTACGCCCTTTCAGGAATAGATACTTGTTTTACGCTCTGGGTCTTATTTAGGCATGAAAATGAGCACAAAAACAACCCTATTTAGGGTAAAAAAAAAAACGCTGGGCGCTAAAGTCAAATAGACCGCCTAGCCCGCCAATAAGGGGTTAAGGGGCCCACCTTGGGTTTTTTTTTCTCTTTCTCCCTCTCTCTCTGGGTTGTATCAATTCGGCCCCATTCAGCCTACTGTTTTAAGACTTTTATCCCTATCCGGGTGTTGATTTTTTCCTGGCGAGCAGTAGCGAGCCAGCATACTAATTAAACAAAATTGACAGCAGGCTAGATTTGTACATTTTTCGATAGAAAAATGTCTCCAGCAAAGCCGGGTTTCTCCATACAAGAGATCGACACCAGGATAGGGATAAGGTGTAGTCATGTCCGTGAGATCGCGGGAGCTAGTTAGTAAAATAGGACTTCAGAGGCTATCAAACCTTTTAGATTATTAATCCCTACTGTACCAGAGGGTATTACTATAAATGTAACCTCTGGCTTCAAAGTTGAGAGATTCATAGACCGACCAGGCACCACCAGCAGAGACCAGACAGCCAATCACCATGCATGCTGAGAGTTCCAGTGCCACCACCAACCTCTATGACTTTGTTAAATGGTTCAATGCCAAAAAGGGGTTTGGCTTCATCACCTATAGTGGAGGGGACATTTTTGTTCACTCCACTGGCATCTCCAAACCTAATCCTCTCCATCATGTGCCCTCTCTTGCCACCAATGAGAGACCATCAACAGGAGAAGGAGAGGAGATGAGGCCATCAATGTCAAGGGCCCTGATGGAGAGATCCTGAAGGGTTCAAGACATGGTAGAAGAGGCAAGAGGGAGGACTACCACCACGCCACAGCAGCAGTCAGTTGTGCTAAACACCCGGATTTGGTCCGGGTTGTTGTCACAACTGCAGTGACCCTCTGCAAAGGAGATCACAAGCTGCTTCAGGAGTAGCTTCCTACACTCCTGAAGGCAAACAACCTCCCTCCCATCATCATCCCGCCTCTTCCTGGACTATTTGCACCACCCAGCTTCATTCCTACTCAGGCTATGAGACCAAGAAGTCACCTGAGAAGTCGTCTGGATCTCCAGAAGCCTCTCTCAAAACCTCCACCACCACTGCTTACAGCAGTCTCTGCATCACCACCTCCATCACCTGTCAACATCGCAGGGCCAGCATCAACCTCCACTCCATCACCAGCCACCATTGACCATCCGGTGGCAGCCTCCTCCTCTGCATCTGAGTATTCCGAGTCCACCATGGGAGAAGAAGTCGACGTGGAGGAGATCGAAGATGATGATGGAGATGAAGACATCGACATGGGGGCTACTGCCAGCGAACTGCAGGAGACCTACTGTGAGCTGACTAAGGAGATCAAGAAGGCTGCGGCAGAAAGAAAACGTCGCTCATCAGCGATCCAGAGAAAATTCTTGAAGTGTCTACTCCAGATGAGCGTCAACAAGTCTACAATGTAATGACACTCAACCAAAATGGAAAAAACAGCAACGCAGACTGCCTGCAAGCAGTTACCTACTACTTAACTTCCATATCTCCCCCACCTATATCTTCTACTAATAGTCTTTTATCCTTCACACTTTTCTATCCCAATACTTGAACTTGAACTTGAGTCGAGAGAGAGCATCCTCTCACCCCAAAAACTGGACGAGTACTGAGCCAGCTCACCCGTGGGACCTTAGATACACTCTGACAAATGTTCCCAAGGTCTCAAAGCAGTGTTTACAAGTCATGGTGCCAGGTATCGCTCGGTACAAGGACCGATTTTTACTGACGTACGGCGCTGGTACTGGCGAGTAACGTTTTTTATTATTGGCCAATATATGTCGCGGGTACAGTAAGGGTTAAGTATGCACACTGTAAGTCAAGAATATCATCATGACTAGAACCTCTTTTCGAGAACTCCAGTCCCTTCTGGGAGCTAGATCAATGTCAGCATTTTATAGATCGCATGAGGCCTTGTGTGATTTGGGGAATTCCATGATGAAGAGATCTGGTGATCGTATGATGGAATTCTTTTATTTCAGGTAAAAGTGTTGTACAGTTTGTCGCATGTATATTCTATTCCGTTGGGGTCGTGATTTGGCAGCGCTGCACCCACTTCCCAACCCCCCTCCCTCGCTCCACCTCCTAGCTTCCACTAATAGTAGGGATTGGAATGAGGGAGGGGGGTTGGGGAGGAGGGTGCGGCTCTGCCAAGTTTCGATTTGCTGGGATGATTGAGAAATAGAATATGTGCGGCAAACTGTACATGAGCAAATATTCACTCTTAAGAACGGGTTCAAGAAATCAACATCCCTCTCACACCTCTCTCTCAAATATCCCTAGATTTATTATCTTGTATTGGAACACCTTTCTTGAATAACTAATATAAGTTTTATTTGATTTCAGCTACATTTAGACGATTTTGTGAAGCTTAGGAGGGATATATGGTAGCTAAAAGGATTGATAGAGATAGTCTGTAGCTTTTTAATCGGTAGATGTTCTTCCTAAGCTGAACGAAATCTTCTAATAATTACCAGAATATAATGAAAAGGACGACACCGGTACTGAATGAGTTACAAAAGAATCTCTACCGAATGGAGAAATTAGACCCACATCACATACATTCTTTGTTATTATGATGATACGACAGGTTTCGACTCTCTCTGGAGACCGTGTCATCACATTAACCCCTACTGTACCATGGCATATTAGCTTAAGGGAGGATGGGCCGGTTTTTCTGGCCCCCTTCTCCCTCTTGTTTAACCCCATTAGTTTTCAGATTTTAAGATGTTTGCCCCATTAGTTTGTCGATTTTAAGATCTTTCGCCCCATTTCGTTGTCAATAGTAAGACCTTTCGTGCTATTTAGGTGTCAATTTTCTTCCTGGCGAACGATAGTGAGCCTGTAATTTTTCCAAGAACCGGCCTTTGGCTGAGACATTTTTCTACCGAAAAATGTACAAATTAATTTATAAGGGGGATCTAATGGATGTTTTTTTTAAGCTTGATAGAGGTCTAGGGAGGAAACTAATAAGATACATAAATGAGCAAATAAATATGCTCATCTCCCCTTAAATGTACTCTCCAATACCAGCCATTATTGCCTAAAGCGACGAGACAACACCCTCTCAGCACAAGAGTTGGTGGGTAACTGACTCAGGTGGCCTGGAGCAGTTTAGAGGGAACATGAGAAGTGTTGCCAACTCCTCACAGCAGCGCCTCCAAGTCATGTTAGCAGCTCCTGCTCGATATTAGCAGGAACAAGGATCGTCATATTACTGACGGTCGCTGGTACTTGCACGTAACTTATTTACTGACGAATGTCTCTGGTACTCTTACATTTTGGAATCCCATTACGCCATCAGACTCCACTCTATGTCTCCTTACCTTAATTCAATTCAATTAAATGCATACATGTTACTGGATGCAAGTTTTGTTAGACTTCTATGTCCATTCTCAAGTGAGAGCTTGACTCAAATCGTGATAACAATAATGTTAGTGAGTAAAATATGTTTAATTAATACTTTCACTTGTTGTGGGGGAGAAAACTCCATGGACCCATACACATACATCACAGTGAGGTCCAAGCCTAGCTCAGCGATCTCCCAGGAAACAAGAGGTGAGAACCCAGGAGATGCGGGGCAACAACACTCAAAGGACACGTAGGATGGAATGAGGAGGTGATACGATGAACAATAACACCCGACAGGAAGAAGATGCGCGGTGAAGAAAAGAGACAAGGAAAGTGGAACCAACAAAACCCCTAGAGGCTGAAGGTGGCCCTGGGTACCGAATGTGCCAGCACCTACCACCATAGGGGCCACGTCCCAAAGGGCGAGCAAGCCACCTACGTTACAAAAGCCAACACAGATGGATGAATAGACAGTGATGAAGGCAAAGCTGGGCAGCATGGAGGAAGGAGATGAAGCTTGGGGTGTAATAGAGCTAAATTGGTGAATGTAGATTCACTTGACTGAATCATTCAGACAAGTGGGGTACCTCTATCTACTGTCACAAAGGTATATACCATCTCTGCTGCTGGTAGTGCTGAGGCCGCCACTATCGCCATAATAAGATGCGGCTGGGGAAAGTTTAGAGAACTGTTGCTGTAAAGTCAGTGAAAACAGGTTCCTATCTATCTATCTATTGCCTGACGCCGTGATCCCCGAAGGGGTGGCCACGAACGAACCGCCCCCATGCACCTCTGTCCCCAGTCAGTCGACGCCCCTCCCCCCAACCAGCACCGCCTTCGTTCATGTAGTTCCTCACTCCATCCTTCCACCTCATATTCGGTCTACCTCTCCCCCTCTGTCCCTCCACCTCGCTCTCGTACACCCTCTTAGTCATTCTCTCGCTTTCCATACGTTCCATATGGCCGAACCATCTCAAGTTGTTCCTTTTCACACTTTCCAGCACATCTACCTCCACACCACACCTCCTTCTTACTTCCTCATTAGTCTGTCTATCCCTCCATGTAACTCCGCACGCACTCCTTAAGTAATTCATTTCCACTGCTCTCACTCTTGGTCTGAGTCTCTCAACCAACGTCCATGCTTCGCTTCCGTAAGTCAGTGTCGGGATTACCACACTGTCATGCAAGGACTTCTTCACTTCCATACTGACCACCCTATTTCTTGTTACTGCTTTTAGCGTTCCTACAACCCTCTTCCCCTGTTGTACCCTCTCCCGCACCTCTTCATCCATAGTCCCATCTTTACTCAACACACTGCCCAGATACTTAAAAGAGTTGACGATCTCCATAGCCTGACCGTTCAGCTTCACCTCACACTCTGTGACTTCACCCCTTTCGAAGACCATAACCTTGCTCTTCCCCGTATTTACCTTCAAATTCCGTTTTTCGCACACTGTTCCAAACTCATTTACCAGACCCTGCAACTCCCATTCATTATCACTCATCAGAACTGTATCATCCGCAAACAGCAGTATAGGTAGCTTCCACTCAATTCCCTCCCTTTTCAGCAATACACCAACATCCACTGCTCTTGATAGTATTTCTTTCATAACTCCATCCATATATACAGTAAACAACCACGGGGACATCACACACCCCTGTTTCAAACCAACATTCAGGTCAAAGAACTCGCTCTGCTCACTCTCCACACGTACTGCCGCCTTTGCACCCTCATACATGCTCTTCACTGCTTTCAGCAACTTGCCCTCTACTCCGTATATTCTAAGTACTTTCCACAAACCTTCTCTATCCACTCTGTCATAGGCCTTCTCCAAGTCCATAAAGGCAACATACACCTTTTGTTTCTTCTCCAGATACTTCTCCACAACACAATTCAGGGTAAAAATCTGATCTACACATCCTCTTCCCTTCCTAAAACCTCCCTGCTCGTCGCCTATCCATTTCTCCGTTCTCACTCTCACTCTCTCTCAATCACTACCCTACTGTATACCTTCCCTACTACGCTTAGAAGACATATTCCTCGGTGGTTACCACACACTCCTCTTTCCCCTTTGCCCTTATATAGGGGGACTATTATGCCAGTCTTCCAGTCATCGGGTGCACTCCCCTTCTCCCATGCTAGTTTGCACATTTTCCATACCCATTCTATCACTATCTCACCACCATACCTCAACATTTCCCCACACACTCCATCTGTTCCTGGTGCTTTCCCCAACTTCACTCTTTTCATGGCTTCCCACACTTCTGACCTCCTGATCCCCACCTCCTCCTCCACTACTTCTCTTCTTCTCCCTCCCATACCATATCCAGCTATGTTTGCTGGCTCTTCATTCCTTTCATTTAGCAACTCACTGAAGTACTCCCTCCATCTTTCGACTCTCTCTTGCTTCTCGGCTAGCATTCTCCCATTCTTATCTTTCACACCCTTACTGTTTCCCTTGCTACCTTCCCTAACTTTCTTGACTTCTTTCCAGAACAGTTTCTTACTCTCCCTCCATTTTACACTCAGATTCCTTCCAAATTCCTCATCTACTCTTCTCTTACTTTCCTTCACTACTCTCTTCACCACCCTCTTACTCTCCACGTACCTCGCTCGTTTCTGTCTCTCGGAATCTTCATTCCCTCTACTACCTAACCACTCTCTATATGCTTTCTTCTTTTCTTCCACAGCTATTCTTACCTCTTCTGTCCACCATGCTGTACCTTTCACTCCCCTCCCTCTTCTCCTCACTCCACACACCTCCTCACATGCTGCACAGATCTCATCCTTAAACACCTTGCTCATCTCCTCCACTTCCTCCATAACTTCCAGGTCGAACCCACCTAGTCGTCTTTCCACTGCTCTCCTGTACTCCTCCCTGACTTCCTCCTCCTGCAACCTCTCCACCCTCCTCACCATTCCACCCTCCTCTCGCCTCCCTCCCGCTCTCCTCACCCACTTCTTTTGTATCCTAACCTTAGCTACCACTACATAATGATCAGACAGACCCCCTCCAATACCCCTATACACCCTAGCATCCATCACAGATTTCTTCATTCGTTCATCCACACATACATAATCAATCAATGACTTTCGTTCCACCACTGTCTTATCCTTCATCGTCAACATCCGTTTCCACGTGCACCTGTGGATCATTCTGTGTCGGAAGAAGGTGTTGGCTATCCACAGCCTCCTCCCCACACATACGTCCACAAGTGCACTACCATTCCCATTCACCTCTGATGGTACCCCCCCACCTCCCACCACTCCCTCAACTTTCCTATCACCCACCTTACCATTCATATCCCCAATCAGAAATATTCTTTCGTTCTTGTCAAACTTCTCCAGGCACGCCTCCACATTCATCCAGAACTCCTCTTTCTTTCTTTCAAGTATATCCTCTGTCGGGGCATACACGCATACAATCACCCACGTTTGTATTCCTACTTTCATTCTCACCCACACAATCCTTGAACCCACAGACCCATACTCTCTTACACATTCCTTCCATTTGCTACTTACAAACAAACATGCACCTTCTCTCGCTGTTCCTTCACTCACTCCAGCACACACACCCATTCCACATTCCCATTCTCTCACATCTGAACCTTTCCATTTGGTCTCTGTCATTCCACATACATCCAGCCTGGCATTCACTAACACTTCCAGAACCTCTCTCTCTTTTGTGCCATCATTCATGCCACTAACATTCCACGTAGCCATTCTCAGAATGTCCGAAGGCATGTCCTTAGTCGGTCTTGGTTCGTCAACGTTGGTTCCGTCCGCATCCGAGGCTGTTCGCTCGTTTTTCTTTGCTTAGATATTTTTTCCGGGTGGGGGTCGCAAGCCCACCGACCCAACCTCTTTAGTCGCCTCTTACGACACGCAGAAGGCACGTGGGGCATATTCTATTCCCTAACCCCCAGGGGGAGGTTCCTATAGGTTCCTATATTTCATAAATTTTATTTTAGTAAGCGTTGTTTCCACATAGCGATTTTGATGAGTTAATATGACTTTATATTGTCTTTGTCCCATTTTTTTATTTTTTTTAAGAGACAATGAACGGAGGAAGGAAAAACACAGATAAAACAAAAAGGTCCATGTGCCTAAAGGCATCCTCCATTCATAAAATGTTTGTAACAACTGGATTTAAACATTTGTAGATTGTAAGTTTGTGGAAAGCAATTCGAGGGAAGTGAATTCCAAAGAGTAGTAGCTCTGGGGATAAATGAATTCTGATAAGCAGAAGTTCTTCATTGTGGAGGAGAAAGTGTAAATTCATGGGCGCTCTCAGCTGCCCTAGTTCTACGGGGAAAGATGTGGAGAGGCGGCACAATTGAAGCAAGTTCCTCGGAACAATTGCTGTGAAAATATCTGTAGAATAATGCAAGGGATGCAACGTTTTTTCGTATGGATAATGTAGGAAGGTCCTGTGTGATTGCAGGGTTATAGATTAATCTAATAGCTTTATTTTGAATTTTGTCCAACTGCCTCAATGCAACCACTCCACTTCCACCCCACAGAGGTGAACAGTAATCCATCTGAGAACGCACATGACTTTTATATATTACGGCTAACTGCTCGTCAGTGAAGAATTCTCGAACTCTGTACAGGAGTCCCAGTTTTTTAGAGGCATTCTTAGCAATGCTTCTAACATAATGTGTCCAGCTCAAGTTTGTAGTTAATGTTACACCGAGAATGTCAATACTAGGGGAAGTGGGAATATTTACATCATTAAAAAATATATGGGAGTCAGTGAGATTCTGTCGTTTAGAAAATTGAATGTACTTGGTGCTCTGTGCATTAAAGGAAACTAGATTCTTTTGTCCCCATTCATTAATTCTAGAAAGGTCCTGGTTCAGAGAAATTGCAGTGTTTATTTTTGAATTTATAAGATCAAGTTGGGTGAAAAAATTGGTAAATGTGAAGGAACTGTGGAGTGTTGAGTCATCTGCGTAGGAATGTATTGGATTATGAGTGGTAGATATGAGATCATTGATATGAATGAGGAACAGAGTTGGAGCCAAAACTGATCCCTGGGGAACACCAGCATTTATTGAGTGAAATTGAGAATAAAGGCCATCTACCATTACACTTATTTTTCTGTTATGAAGATAAGAAGAAATTAGTGGAACTAATGATGCAAGGCCGTAGTGTGACATCTTCGACAATAAGGATTGATGCCAGACTATATCAAATGCCTTTCATATATCCAGTGCTATTGTATGTGTTTCACCATGTTGGTCTGTAGCTTGGTTGATTTGATGCGTAAGAAGGCAAAGAATGTCTGCAGTTGATCGACATCGTCTAAAACCATATTGCCTATCACTGATTAATTTATTATTCTCAAGATGCTTAATTATGTGATTATTTAATATAATTTCAAAGACTTTACCAAGAGTGGAAGTTATAGCTATTGGTCTGTAGTTTGATGGATCTGAAGAGGCACCTTTTTTAGGAACTGGATGGATGTTTGCTTCTTTCCAGGGTACTGGGAAGCATGAGGTATGAGTACACAGACGGATTTTTTTTGCCAATACAGGAGCGAGCACCAAGGAGCAATTCTTAAGTACGATTGGAGGAATTTCATCTGGACCAGGAGCCTTATCTACTGAGAGATTCTGCAAAATAGTTTTGACATGTCTGGTGTGGATCTTAAGTGAGGGAATTTCAGGCGAATTAAAATTAAGTACAGGGACATCTTGATTTATTTCATCTAAGGTTGAGTTGGTGGAGAAAATATCCGCAAGAAGGTTAGCTTTACCTCGTGGGTCACTTACAAGATTGCCAGTCGGAGATTTTAAAGGTGGAATGGATGAAGCAGTAGTGAAGTTGGATTTGAATGAGTTAAGAGTAGACCAAAATATTTTGTTATCATTTGGATTATTTAGAAGTTTATTTGCCTGCTTGTGGAGAAAGTTTGATTTAGTTAGGTTTAATACAGTTTTGGCATGATTTCTGATGTTTCTAAAGTAATTAAAGGCTTCATGTGTTTTTGATCTTGTGTATGCATTGTAGGCTATTGCTTTTTGTTCAGTTACTCTAGCACAATTATGGTCAAACCATTTAGGTGAATTAGATCTTTTACTGTACTTTTGATGAGGAATAAAATTTCCATTCCAATTTTTACAAAATCTTGTATGTGGCTCAAGGTGGAGTGTGCATCATTAGAAAAGAAAGAGGTCCAGGGAATATCAATAAAGAAACCTTGAAGACCCTCCCAGTCTGCCCTATCGTAATGCCATTTAGTCACCAAAACAGGTTCAGAGTGGGAAGGTGTGGTAGGTGATACACAGGTGGCCTGTATCAGACAGTGATCAGAAGATCCAAGCGGGGACCTCACTGTAACATCATAATTTTCTGAATTGGTTGTTAAAAATAAGTCCAGTAGGTGGGAATTATGATTAGGATTATCTGGTACACAGGTGGGTTGGTTGACTAGTTGAATGAGATTAAATGAGTCTGCAAATAGCTCACATTCAATACCAGCATCATCAGTCCTGGCTGAATGAGTGAGCCATTCAACATTATGGACATTAAAATCACCCAACACAGTGATTTCAGAAGAAGCATTTAAGTTGAGGACACTGAGTTGTGAGGACAGAGAATCAAAAAGACTTTGCTCTGGAGGAGTATTTGGGGAACGGTAGATGCAACATATGTATTTAAATTTACCAGCAGAAATTAATTTGTATATAGAATAATCAAAATAGGGACAATTGAAACTAGTAACCTCCTCCAGGGCAATTTCAGATTTTGCGAAGCAACATACACCTCCTTTAGGTCTGAAATTTTGGAGCAGTTGATAACCTGGAAAATTAAATCTAGACGTGTCAGATGTGGATGTTACTTGAGTCTCTGTCAAAAAAAGGAGAGTAGGGGATTCTGTTTGAAGAAATTGGTGTACAGAGTTGATGTTAGAGTGAAGTCCCCTTATATTACTAAAGAAAAAGCTGCACCGACGAGCAGCTTTGGGATTTTTAAATGCTCTTGACACAGTCGCATGATGACGACCGGGAGGGCCCTCTGTCAATGACCCAACCCTGCCGGGGGTGGATATCCGAGGGACCACAAGGTTTGCTCTTAACAATTATTGTACTGCCATATTTATTAGGTAAGTGTATGGTGTTACATGTATGATATGTAGTGGGAAGAGTAGTGTTTATGGATAGAGGATAGCGATGTAGGGCAATGTCGTGAAGTTGGATGTGTATGTTATATAAAGAGGGTTTTCCTGATACCCCAGATGTGTGAGGCAGAAAGATATGTATCCAGCTACCAAGGCCTGGGAGAGAAAATGGAATTCAGGCTATTCCCTGAGTCTCCCAAAACCTTGGCGGTAGTACTTCCCTGGGCGGGGCTGCCTACCCCTACTACCTATATTTGGTTTTGGTTTGTTTAGTTTGTAAGTTTTACATTTTAAATCCTAAAATGAACAAGATGCGGAAATACACTTAGACTACCAGGCTAAGTGAGGTACCTTTATTAGTCTTGTGGTAAGGTGTCTGCCTCGTAACCCAAGGGTCCCGGGTTCGATATCCGCCCTGGGTGCTGATTATCGGGAGGCTGTTTCCACATCTGACGAAGTTTAGGTGTGTTGGTAAAATTGTCAAGATGGTTGAAAGTAAGATCGGAGCTCCATAACCCTCCTTACGGAGTTACGGGCATGGTGCAAAAACCAATCCTACATTGCCACTATACTTACCATGAGAAGAACCCCTCTCCCCTTGAAGGGAAAGGATGTACGCTTCATGCATTAGAAGCGTAATGACATATGCTTCAGAAACGTGGCTTGTCAAAGCAGATGATATCAACAGAATGGAACGCAACAAGATGAGAATGGTGAGACAGATGTGGCCATGGTGCCAAACTGTATGATAAGATATCTAGCGAAGAGCTGAGGAGAAGATTAGGTATCAAGAGTACTAGTGAGGGAGATGCGTATTAGCAGGCTTGGATGGTTTGGACATGTGGAGAGGATGGATGAATCTAGTTAGGTGAAAAGATGCAAGTCCGTGAACATGGAGGGAGCTGCACAAAGGGGCAGATCAAGAAAGGTGCGATCTGATCTTGAATTTGAGAATCTGACAAGTGAGGCAGCTCTGAATAGGGTTGCCTGGAACACTGCCATTAGGACGTGAGATCGGAATTGCACTTCGTGTGGAATACTCGGTCTTTAGATATATTTATGTATGTTATAGTGCTATCCTATATTGGTTAGTCCCGAGTTCAATCCCAGCAGTGGTGGCTTGAGATTTTTAAGAGAAGACCAGTTCCGTATCTAACCCAGTTTGGCTACTAAAAGTTAAAGTAAGATATCAGAGTTCCAAAGTAAACGCCCCCACCCCCTACAGATACTGTATAGTACATTCATAGTTTAGCTTGTATCTTGTCTACTGCTTCAAATTCCTTATAGCTTGAAACTTGCAATTTGTCAGATCGAATAGTCAAATCTGAACCTCCTATAACTCTTATAAAATGAGTCGCTGCCTGATCATCGTCAATGACGAATATTTCTGCGGGTGTCAGCGAATCTGTGGTTTTCTTTTGAGAGCAACTAGTCGGTTCTGGCGGTAGTTTTCTGCATCGGGGTTCTTGTGGCCTCTCCTCTCAGCTTGACCCAGGCCAAATCAACTGTTCAGACCACATCAACCAGTACATCATCCCTATGATGCATGCTACAAAAATAGTGCAACCAGCCACATCAACAACAGTGAAGAATATAGAACAAGTCAGAGTAGCAGCCATCAGGATACCAGAACAACAAGGGTAAAAGAGACAGTCTAACCATACCGTGATGAGCCCTTGTTACCCGGAAGCCAACCAAACAAGAGAGACCTCACACCTAAGAGACCTTCTAGGTCTCAACACCAACAACTCAAGTAGGCCTACATCAGAGAAAAGACAGACTACCTGAGCCACCTTGACCAAATTAACAATTGTAGCCTACTAGGAGCAATCCAAAGTTTGGTGGAGGTACGCTTGATTTTACCAGAGATGAACTTAACGACACCAAAGACAGGCTTAAAGCTGTTACAATTAAGTAGGCTTAAGGGGAGATGGGCCGTTTTTCTGGACCTCTTTCTCCCTCGTGTTTAGCCCCATTAGTTTTGACATTTTAAGACATTCGGCCCATTAGTTTGGCGATTTTAGCACCTTTAGCTCCATTTCGTTGTCAATTTTAAGAACTATCGTGCCATTTAGGTGTCGATTTTTTCCTAGCGAGTGATAGCAAGCCTGTAATTATAAGAGGAATTGGCTTTCGGCCGGGACATTTTTCTACCGAAAAATGTACGAATTTTTCTTGAGGGGGGATTTAGGGGGTGTTTTTCTAAGTTTGAGGGAGGTCTAGCTAGAAAACTTAGCTGGTGAGCATTGGGCCTCATTGGGGGTTGCTAGTCTCGAACTCAGTTGGTGAGCATCGGGCTTCACAGGTTTTTGTGACCAAACGAGGGATTATTCTGATACCTCTGCTTGATCGGCTGTGATAGTGTTAACAATATGGAAGGGCTGTGGAAATTATGTACAGAGTACAGAAGCCTGGATAAATGGGCTGGTGCCAGTGGACTGGATGAGAGGAATAATAGTTCCACTGTGTAAAGGTAAAGGTGAACGTAACGAATGTGTCACAGAGGTATTAGCCTGCTGAGTGTGATTGGCAAGGTATATGCTTGTATAGTGAATGACAGAGTGAAGGAGATTACTGATGGAAAACTGAGTGATGAACAGGATGGTTTTCGAAGTGGTAGAGGATGTGTGGATCAGATTTGTGCAGTTATATAAGGGGGAGAACAGCTGAGGGGAGGTGTTCGTTGCTGGAGCTGTGCGTAACAATAATAGGCGACGAGAGGGGTTCGTTACCAGAGCTCAACAGGTTAAGTATAAGAATAAACCCTCTGTACATCAGGAAGAAATATTCAGTGCCTTGAGTACTTGAATGGTGAAATTATACCCACATGATGGAAAGACGTTGTATTGTGATGACAAGACAAGATTCGACTCTTTCTGGAGTTCTCTTTAGCTGTATCTGTTTGACACACTTTAAGGGAACTCAAGAGAGTCAAAACTTTCTGTGCCATCCCAACAAAACGTTTTTCGGTCATGTGAGTATAATTCCTCCACATATACCGTTTATTCTTAAACAATAACTAAGCTACCATTCAAAACTCCACTATATAAGCAACAACCTTATCCTTAAACCATCTTCCTAATTGAATACACTAAACAACTCAGCATTTTGGGTACCAGCTTCCAAAACACTTTTCATATTTTAAACGTCAATAATAAAAACACATACAGAATCATTTCTCCTGAATTTCTTAGCATGGCCAACATCGTCTATCTCATCTAATTCTCTTTTTCTCTTTATTGCACTCACAAGCTCGATCCAAATGACTGAATCATCTTTAACTACATGCAATACACCAATCTCGCTCTCCGGCTTACAACAAATAGCACCAGACTCAGCCTCATAGTTCAATAGAGATTCCATAGGTGGTGAACTTGGCCTATTCATGATCTCTGGACAGCTATCCAAAATGTCAGATAATTATTCACATACTACTAAAAGGCTGGGGCAGCAAATGGCCTCCTTACGCTTCATGGCCCGGAGAAGAGTTATTAGTGAATCTGTCATGTTAAGGTCAGCATCTATGGTGACACCCGTTATAATTCCGTCAATTATAACACCAAGTGACCAAGTGTCACTCTTAGTGGAACTTAGGCCATCAAGATATAGTTCCGGTGCATAATGCTTATAGTTTTGTATTAATTTTTTGTTCCAGTGGGAAAACCTGTGTTGGGCCCTGAGAAACTAGCCAAAACCGAAATCTATGATAGATACTTTTAATTCTTCTGAAACAGTTTCAACGATTAAATTATCTAACTTAAGATCATTATGAACTATATTTTTTGTTTGGATTTGATAAACCAGATGGATGATACCTTTTATAATATTTAACCACATCCAAAACGGGGTGACATCGTCCTCTAACAACTCCAGTACTGTATCTCCAATGCAGAGGGACATGACAATGATTGGCTTGTCCGACGCTACAGTGAACAGGACAGGGGCCCCACCAATGCCATCCAAACACCTCAGCAAGCAGGCTTCACGTAGGAAAAGAGGGAGGTCGCCGATATCCTTACTTTCCTTTATGCAGGCTTGTATCCCATCAACCTTAGTGACTGTACCATAGGACCCACGGCCTAATACCGCGCCAGTGTTGGACACCCTCGCCCAAATGTCTCAGCTTCTGATATTTTTTTTGTTTATGTTATATCATAGACTACAGTAGATCTACTGTAGACTATGGTTATATATAAAACTTAGTCTACAATACATATTTAATGTCAATTTGTAAGAAGCAAATCACAATCAAAGAACAATTATAAGACTAGTAGCCAAAAACGAATTGCCAAACTTACGCAATAGAGCTGATGCAACAGCCTGTATGAAAGTGAGTCTTCCTTCTCGAGCGATCTGATACATTCAAAAGCCTAAAATATCTACATAGCTGATTGTTGTTATTCTGGTCCACATTAAGTTAATACTAAACGTTGTTTATTGTTGGTAAATTCATTCTGATATCTAAAATTAGCTGATTTTTACTTGCATTTACTTGTAATAAACTATATAATGTGAATGACATTTATTTATTATCATTGAGTTACCCGTTTAAAATATTCGTTATAATTTAGAAACGTATATGAAAATGGAGATTTTACCGATAAATAAAATATATAATAAGATCACCCTAGTATTATGTATGTTAGAGCTGCGGCTGTCGAGTGGAGAGCACGCTGACGTGTAAATCTGCTTGACCTGGTTTCGATCCCAGCCAAGGCGGACATTTAGTGAGTGAGGTAGTACGTCCTAGTCAGGATGTTTCACATGCTCGCACCCAGTGGGGGGACACCTCAACGACGTATACAGACTAACAACACACATACCAAAGCCACTCCAACAGCTTCCTCTCTCTCCAACGCCCCTTCTCTCTACACTCTTCAGAAAATAGGAAAGTAGAAAGTTGTAAAGGCTTATCCCTCAATACCTTCACCTGACACCTCCCCGTGGCGTAACTGATAGTGCGTCTGACTCACAACCAGAAGGTCCTGGGTTCGAGACCCGGGCGGGGAAGAGACATTTGGGCAAGTCTCCTAACAGTGTAGCCTCTGTTCACCTAACAGTATAAATAGGAACCTGGTATAAGTGGACGAAGTTGTGACGTCCCATCTGGGGTTGGTGATCGGTTACAAGGTGAGATGGGTATCGTACTGGTCAACCTAAGCTACTGGTCAACCTAAGCCTTCGGGTGAGACTGGTACCGTAGTGAGAATGGTACCGTACAGATTAACCCTAAGCCTTCGTTTCCAGATGTCGCCAATTGGCTAAAATACAGACTACACACACATCCACAGCCATTCCAACGATACATAAACACTTAACATTCATTTCACGCAATACATTCCCAGTTAAGGAGGCGCGATAATAATGAGCTTAGCTCGCATTGCGTGGATTCCCCTTGATGAACAAGCAAGTGAATACAAAATGTAATTTGGTACGATGATGTCATTAGTCCAGTGCTTTATCTACGGAGGGGCGAGGGGGGGTTGCAGGTACTCTCTTTATAGAGCCTATAGTAACAGAACTCTGCCAACCTCCGGCATCATGGTGCCACCGTTGATATGTTCCACTCTTTACACATAAATATCTCCACAACCACTATCAATATTTTCGATTACTGGGAGAGGATATACATTTTGGTGTTTGGATATGCATTGTACATGATCATAAATAAACAAAATCTCTTTACTTGATAGTTTAGTCAGCAAAGTGGCGACCAGAAGAAGAAAGTGCATATGATCACTCTCTCTTACTACAGAACCCACCCTCGCCATTTTAGGAGAGTGTAATCTGAGGTTGTACCCTGTTCCACCGTATTTCTAGCCAGCTAATATGATACGCTAGTTGTTGTAAATGTAGTCAAACTATATTATTATATACTATATTGCAACATAGGCAATATCAAATAATCATGAATCAGTTAAGGGGAGATGGTCGTATTTATCTGCTCAATTATGTATTTGTGTGTGTATTCTTGTTTTTTTCTATGTGATTTAGGGAGACAAAATAGTAGGGTCATTTGCTTGGAATCCGTGACCATTTTGTTCCTACCTTTTTCTCTCGATAGATTTGACAACCTGAACCATTTTAAATGAAAATTAGCTCCTATGCTCCTCTGAAAAGTGACGGCTAACACTGCTAGAGCCCAATATTCAAAATGGCCGCCAACGCCATCTTGAAAAACATGAAATGTAATATCTCTGGCATCAGATGAGCTACAAGGACGAATGAGGTGTCCTTTTTCACTAATTCATTACAAGTTACATTACAAATCCACTGGAATGGTTATTGTATTGTATTGTATTGTATATTGTATTGTTATTGTATTGTATTATACTAATTGTACATACTAATCTGCCACTTCACTGTCACTACATGATTCACTGTATGAACCACTATCAGAATCACTGTCCTCACTTTCGCTGCTATCATCACTGTTGTTCTCTGCCTGCGGTGTATGTCTAATATTACTTTTTTACTGTTTCAGATGGATCGCATGCCCATCTGATGAAAATCGCCGACTTGTGAAGTGACCGAAATAATGGATAATAGAAGAGAGAGTGAAGAGTTACCAGACAAGACATTAAATGAATACGAGTGCATTTTACTCTGTGGTAAGCGATGTACCGCAGATGATCGTTTGGAAAACATTACACCTGAGAAGTGGGAATCCATCCGGGAAAAGTCTTTACAATGGAAAGAACTTGATAAGTTTCAACATATACATGAAAATGTGGATTGGGAGAAAGGACCAAAGGGTCACCACATGCATAGCACTTGTTACGCATCATTATCCAGCAAGCGCAAGCTCTCTCAAGCCGAAAAACGCAAAAGAGATGAAGAGAAAGAGATGAAGCATCAGATCAACAAGACCCTTCCCCAGAGGCCAGTGCACCTAAAAGGCTCCGCTCCAGTATGGGTGTCCTTCACGATAAGACTCTATGTGTGTGGTGCATGAAAGGGGCATACAAGAGTAGTGATCGTGACAAGCAGATTTTACTCCTATCAACAGTAGATGCCTGGACTAAATTCATGTTACATACTGTCCGTCTGGAAGATGAGGTCATGAGATTGAGACTTGACATTCTGATTGCATCCATCCCAGATAGTCAAACAGCATTTGGGTTGGAAATCCGCTACCATCGTGCATGCTGGCGCAAATATGTAAGCGACCACAAGCCCCTTTCAGATGAAAGCACTCAACATCTGCAGTGTGTAAACCTCTGAGAGGCCCAAGCTCTCTTCTTTCATCATATTCGTCAAGTCATCTTCAAAGACCATGAAATTCGCACACTGCAAGGCCTGCTGCAGGACTATAAGCGCATTATCTCAATTCACAGACATAACTCAGTAGTAAAATCCAGCTACTTATAGGAAATTCTCGTCAATGAATTTGGGGAAGACATCGGATTTCATGAACGCATTCAAAAGAATGTGAGTGAACTGGTATATGATACAACAGCAGCAGGTACATACATCGAGGCGGCAATATCTTCATTGGGTGTCAGCAATGATCAGTTGGTGATGAATGTTGCGGCACGACTCAAAGAGCAAGTCATCAGGACAAATACTATTCCCTGGCTCCCATATATACACGAGTTGGAGAGAGAAGAAGACCTCAGTGAGCTCCTGCTGAAGCTGCTCACATGGCTGAAACACCCAAATAAGTCTTCATTGATGACAGTCCATCCGTCCGATCGATTGCATCTATCTTCACAAGCTACATCACTGGAAAATGCACTGCATTTGAGATAAATCTCTCTGTCTTGCTACATGGACTGACCAAGAGTAGGGAGATAGTCGACATAATGCACAAAGATGGACTGGGCATCAGTTACAATGATGTACTTATGCTGCGAGATTTTTGGGTGGTCAATGACCTCAAGTGCTCATCTGATTGCCCCTTCGAACTAGCTGAGGGTAAGCCTACTATCGCTATAGTCGACAACGATGACTTCAAGAGCGACACACTGACCGGTGCTGGCCAGTCACACCGCACTAATGTCATGTTTGTGCAGCCAGAATCATTTGATACAGAACTTCCTTCCGAGAATCCCGAGGATAGACCAGTTCCCGGTGCCAACTTTGCATCAAACCTCTCGACAACTCTCAAAGAGCTCGGAAGTGAAATGCAAAAAGTCAACCCATACAAGACAGCAAAGCATGGGGAACCACCTCTCAGGAAGCCACCAGCTGATCAAAGTACTCCTCCTCCTGACACATCGGTGCAAAGAATTCGTGGTGTGATCCATGCATTGGCCAGGGCGCAAGATGAACGAACGAGACCTAAGCCAGAAGAACAGACTGTGCCTGGGTTTTCAGGGTTTCACGCCAGCATATCAAATGCAGAAGAGAAGAGTCGAGCAATATACCACATGACCTATCCCAACCCACCCAGTAAGACAATTCTCAATGATGTGATGTGTAAGCTTGCAAAATCAATCGAAGAAAAAAAGATGCCTTTTGCAATAATTGTTGGTGATCATCCTGTCTACGTGCTCATGCTAGAGTTGAAAAGTGACAATGCTGAGCTGTTCAGCAAAATCTTACCATTCATGGCACCCTTCTACATCCAAATGTCGTTCATCTACACTATATACAAGAGGTTTAAGGGATCTGGCACCTCAGATGTGTTGGTGGCAGCTGGTGTTATAGAAGACGGGTCTGTTGATCAGGCCCTTCGTGGAAAACATGTTAAGCGTGGGGTTCGCTGCTTGCGACTATTCTACGAGACTCTGGTCCACCATGTCATAGACAAACGTTTGGAAGATTCCCCTCTATCTGAAGAAGTAAAGGCATCCCTTGCCAAGCTTCGACATCCGATTGATGCACAGGAACTTGCAGATGAACATGCAGAGCTAGAGAGAAATGCTGAGCTGAAGGACCTCGTTGATGCTCTCTTCAAGGACTTTGAGGGTGCCCCACAAGCAGAATACTGGATGTCATTCATGGAAATGGTTGAGGTTCTAACTCAAAATATCCATGCAATCAGAACAAGCAACTGGACTGAGTTCAAGTCCTCACTCAAGCTCATGCTTCCTTTGATGCAAATCTATGATAATGACAAGTATGGTCGGCATCTCCCCGCTTTCACCGCAGTGCTTGATACCCTTCCTGTCGATCAGGCTGCATTCATGGAGAGTGGTATGTTTGCACAGTCAATGACAGGAAAACCATATTTGTGTGTCGCCCTCGACATATGGATAGAGTCAACAATGAATAAGGGCTCTAAGCTGAAGTCTGGTTGGTTGGCCATTCTGAACAATGAAAAGCAGCTCCTTTCAAACACTCGGAATGTGAATAACATCAATCGGGTGAGAACAAAGGTCCATCGCCATGCTAATCGCAAGAAACAAGGAAAAGGGAAGCATGCTGATTGCTCGTCAAGTAAAATGAAGAAGGATGAACAAGCTGTACAGGATATAAGCGCATGTCTCACTGAATTCAAGTCTGATCAATTTGACCATACAAACAAGACACTTCGATCCCTACAGTCAGGAATCCCAGCCTCAGACGCTCTCGCTGCCGACTTGAAATCGGCAAAGGAGGATGGCACAAGCAAACTGAAGCAGTTCTTGAATGAGAGAGCGTATTCCAAGACCAAGTCTCTCAACGACAGAGTTCCCCGTAGCAGGCGTTTGAACTTTTCAACTCAGGAATTGAAGAAAGCAGATGGTGAGAACCTCAAGGGAAAGACTGAGGAAATGGAGCGTAATGCCTTGGCCTCTGTTCTCGGACTGGTTGAAACGAGTGGTGCCGTCAAACTTCAAGAAGTCCTGCAGCATCGTGTTACGGCCGAGTGCCTTTCCATCTTCAACGTCAATGGAACCATCCGTAAGGTACAGAAAAGCAAGCTTCAACAAAAAGTAACTATGACTGTCATTCCAGATCCTGATCTATACACGTCTATTATTGATATGGGCCTCATCTGGCGCCTAACAACTCCTACCATTGAAGACAGAGAGAAGGGAGACAGTACCAAGTATACCTGGGGAGATTATGCAGAGAAGTTGGTGCACTTTGTGACGCTTCTGCATAGTAACCACGTGCCGGCATGCGCGCGCGTCGGCTGCCCAGCCGTTTAGAAACCGGCTGGTGGTAGCCGGCCGGTAGGCTTTCCCTTAGTATATATCCTACGACAATGTAACTAATGTCTGGGATATTCTTATGTTGTTTCACAGCTTGAAGCTGCCCTTATTCTTAACCAACGCATCTTAGTATATTTGATTCTCGATAGTTGATTGTTTCATTATAATATATAAGATGTAAGTCTAGTGAGAGTGGGAGGAGACGAGCAGGAGAGAGAGACCGGCTTGGGGACGTTGCTTCGCGCGGAGAGTCCAGCTTGGGACGAGCCTGAAGCGTTGCCACATGCATTTGATTGCAACGTTAGGCTTAGTTTCGACTCACGCACGGGGTAGAGGATTTTGACCAGACAACGGTGTTGAGTTTTGCCAAGCCTGGGATGTATTCTGCATGCCTAGGGCGGGGTCCAGACAGATCCAAGACTCAGAGCTCACCTCATTGTAGTACCCAATCATGATAATAATATGCAACACAATCTAGATAAATTGTCATGTTGGGCCCAAATTTGGCAAATGAGTTTCAATGCGGATAAATGTAAAGTACTACATGTCGGATACCTAAATGAGAAAGCAAACTATTCGATGAATGGCACTCAGCTTAAGAATGTAAACAGAGAAACCGATCTGGGAGTAACAATATCGAGTAACCTAAAACCGAGTCAACAATGTTCAGAAGTTGTTAAGAAGGCAAACAAAATAATTGGCTTTATAGGCAGGTCATTTGAGCATAAATCCAAAGAAGTTATCCTAACCCTTTACAATTCCTTAGTCCGCCCTCGTCTGGAATACTGCGTTCAATCCTGGTGCCCTTATTACCAAAAAGATATAAACAAGCTGGAACGAGTTCAACGTAGAGTTACCAAAATGATACCTAGCCTAAAGAACAAACCATACGAAGAGCGTCTTAGAGAATTAAATCTATTTCCTTTAACCCAGCGCAGATTAAGAGGTGACTTAATTCAAGTGTTCAAAATCATCAAAGGCATCAACAATATGAACTGTAGTAAGTACTTCACTATCGACCAATCTAATTACACGCGGGGAAACGGTTGCAAAATTATTGGTAAATCTTTTAACTCGCACGAATCTAAGAATTTCTTCTTCAATCGAGTTGTCAACTTGTGGAATGGGCTTCCCCGAAACGTTATAGACTGCATCACCGTTGATTCATTTAAACTCCGCCTAGACAAATATCTCTCATCAAACCCGCGACTGACTGCGTTTGTAAATGAATAACTTTATTTTATCCCCCCCTCAGTTACTAACCCATCTGTCCTCTACTAACTTCCTAATCCTGCCACGGACATTAGTTCCAGGGCAGTAATTCCCTTTCCAATGTTCCCTTACCCACTCTAAACCACTGTTTGGACACTTGATCCTCAGTGTTTTGGAGGACAAGCAACCTAGAAGGGTCACTAGAACTGTTGTTGCTTGATTTCCTTTGTACTCCTTTGTACTCCTTTGTACTACCCTTCGGACCCCCTTGATATCTATCCCTCTCAACCCCACTTAGAAACGTTCTCTCTTACTTTGTATACCTTCTTTCCACTACTTCACCAATCTATTTAATTATCCCATCCCCTTGATAGACCTTATATCTATTATTGTATTAACGACGAGCTCTCAGATAACTAGATAGGATTTTGGGCCTTATGCAGAGATGTAATTGTTAATGAGACCTAGGAAGCTTTTTGTTGTCTCATATTTGGTGGTTTCATGCTTGCTAGTGTGTTCTTGTGTCAGGTTAGCAGGGGCTAGACTGGAGGAGAGGCTTTTTGCGATCCTTTAAGTAAAGTCTGCTGGTGCGAGTCCCGTGGACCCGCACGACTTTACTAGGATACCCGTGGGAGTCTGGGGGCATTTTTTTTGTTGTGTCCCTGTGTGTCTAGCGTTGTGTTGTGTGAGGGCCCTTGCCTAGTCCACTCAGCACTGCGCTAGCACGTCTTGCTTTTGTTTTAGGGTCGCCAGGAGAGAGTCAGATACTTGCGATCTGAGTCTCTCAAGAGAGCACCCTTTCAATTAGAGTAATTTGGCGCACAGACCTGGGAACGTTCCTAGGCTAGAGCAGGTGGCTCAGCCCGGGTATCCGAAGCCTATATCCTTCCGGCTAGACCTCTGCCACCTGGCAGATTAACAGCTAGGGGTTTATTATCTCTGTATGCTTGTTATTGTGCCACAGTTTACCGTTTTTGTGAGCATTGTGAGTCAGGGTGTGGCTTAGAGACTCTGTCCGAGCAGGCTTGCCTGACTAAGAGTGAGAAGCACACCTGTATGAGGTTATGTTGCGAGTTGCTGTCTTTATTTAATTATACCTATGCCATTATACACTGTATGTCCAATCACTAGTATTTATTCCTGCTTATGAGTTAAGAGTTCTCTAAATCCGTAACGTACTTTCTTTGCTAAGCATCAGATCCTACAGTAGCCGCATGCAGTTTAGAAACCCGCATCTTGTCTACCTGTACGATGTTTTGAGGACTGTTTGCTTTCACCTTCTTTCACGCAGGGGTGATTAGTTGTATTAATTAACGTAACGTTAAATGTACTTTCTTCTAGTTTGCTATTAAATTGTTTCTGCAATTTAATTCCGTTATCTATCTTTTCCTTGAAGCTTTAAGTCAACTTAATTGTGTGATCTTTTATATAGCCTGCTTGACTATCAGCAGTCTATAGTGCGTGCACCCTGTAACCGAGTCATAGGATACCTCGTTGTCCAGGCAGGACTCTTGACGGTTTAGGGTGGTTTGTTGCCTGGGTTAATAGATAAGGGTTGGATCTAGCGTTTCCGTTGTTGCTTGTTGCCGCATACCTAGTCCAATAGAAAGAGCCCAGTGTTTATATATCCCAGGACGTAACAAATGGCGACCTCGCCAGGATTTACTGAACAGAGGAATATAGTGGTCATTTGTTTTGAGATTCCTTATGATTAGAGGAATACAGTGGACATAGAGTTTTTTTTTTGGAGCAACCAATATAACACATTAACCCTTCTCTAGCGGGTGCTCTGTGGCCGTTTTGGGCCTTTCTGGGCCGTTCTGACTGCTATATCAACCATCAGTATGAAAGGAACTGTATTGCGCCGAAAACTAGGTGGAAATCGCTACACAATGACGCCACATACAGCTACGTAGCGCTCGTGGAGCACTGACAGTGTTACCTCGAAGATGGAAGTTTAGCGGATTTTGCTACCTTGCTCACTTTTAGCGAACTATTGGTTACACTGTCATCCACACGCGCGGTGGGGGAACTGGAGTTAGTTTTGGGCCGGGAGGCCACAGATGTCGGACGTATGGATCATTACTATCCCACCCATTTTCACTCGATTTCCACCCTTTTTTCACCCGTTTTTTGCCAGTTTTTTCAACTCGACTTATGTGGTGAGCAGCTTTTTAAGGGTTAAAGACTTTAAATAACATTAGTATATACATACTTGCATAGGAGATAAGGCACATTCTATAACCGTGATAATTACTGCAGTACACAAACATGTCTAATACATCAGAACACAGTGATGGGTCAGGTCACGATACGGGCTCGGAGGGAGAAAGACCTGTGGAGTGGCTAGTCGATAGCGAGGAGGGTGCTAGAAGATTTTTAGATGTGCCCCTTACCGCTGCCAGGGTGTTGAAGCTGAATAAGTATGGCTTAAAGTGTGTGGCAGGTCTTCAGGGTCACCAGGGTTTAAGTGGCATGAGGAAAGATCAGCTGAGGACTTTGATATTGGGTTTAGAAGGGAGAGACCTGGGTGTAGAGGCGACTGGCGGCCCCGGTCCCCAGCCCCCCCTCCACTCTACCCCCGTATCAAACGTCAGGGTGCCTGAATTTAGTACATACCCCCAAGTTGATGGTCAATGGCAGCAGGGAATTCAATCACAGGGACCCTCTCCATTAAATGCACCTTCCCCTCCTCAAGGGTTGACTCCAGATTTGTTGTTTCGGCTTGAGATGGCCAAGGTTGAGGTTGCTAGAGCTCAGGTTGAGGCTGCTAGAGCTCAGGCTGAGGCTGCAGAGAGAACAGCTATACGAGAGGCTGAACTGCAGGCAGAGTCTACTAGGTATCGGGCTGACAGGGAGCTGGAGATCTCTCGAGTGGAGGTAACAGGGCGAAATATTGGGGGAGGTAACAGACATCGGGACCAATCATTGTCGCACCTGCTTAAACTAGTTCCTGTGTTCGATGAATTAGGTGTGACTGAGTTTTTTATGCGATTTGAGAAGAAGTGTCAGGAACACCAGTGGCCTCAGGAAAAGTGGGCAGCATTAGTTTCATCAAGACTCCTAGGAAAGAAGCTAAAAGCGTACCTTTAGAGTCCTGTGTAGTTTATGATGAGCTAAAGAAGGCTGTGCTACGGGCCTATGAGTTACAACCGGAAACTTACCGCTTGAAGTTTCGGGGTGTTACTAAGGGCAAGGATAGTATCTTCCTAGAACACGCCCGGGACTTGTCTGATGCACTACGACATTGGCTGCGTTCTGAGAGGGCAGCTACTTTTGAGGAGTTGAGTGAGCTGGTTCTCTTGGAGCAGTTCTTTAAGTGCACAGGCGGGGACTTAACATTAAATATAAAGGAAAAAAATCCTAGAACTCTCCAGGAGGCAGCAGAAATGGCTGACCTCCGACTGTCATTAATTCGAGGGTGCGGAGCAGCAGCTAGGAGTGAGTCGGGTGCAAAGGATCGTACCCCTCCCCCTCCCAAGAATTTTGATACACATAAATACACAAAACCATCTAGCACTGACAATAAAACTGAACATAAACCAAATACCGTCCCGTATAAGAAGTCTAATGGTACCTCCCACTCCCAAGGGAAACCAAAGAGTAAAGAGTGCTTTGCATGTCACAAGGAGGGTCACTTTGCAAATGCTTGTCCGAACAAGCCACCAAACAAGGTTGTGTCATTGGCCCGCAGCATAGGGGTGTCGCTTATATCTTCTGTGTTTGCCAAGGGTAGTTCGTCAGAGGGTGGGACACAGCCTGTGTTCAAGAGTCCGGAAGGCTCGAACCCTGTCCGCGACGTCTTTGGGGGTTATAGAGGGCATGGTTTTGTGAGGTGGGCTGGCGAAAGGCGAGGAGTTAAGCTATTGCGTGATACGGGGGCTTCTCAGACCTTGTTAAAGAACTTTACTGGTAGACCGATTAACGCTGCTCGGGTGATGGTAGTTCAGGGGATCAATGCTACGAACTCGACGCTACACTTCTCAACCCACTCCTGTTCCTCCCTACAAGCGTCGACCTCCTCCTCGGCAACGACTTTGCGGTGCCTGCTTCTAAGGTTTCACCCTTGGTCGTTGCCGAGAAGGTGGCCGAGGTTAGTAGGGAGGAACAGGAGTGGGTTGAGAAGTGTAGCGTACAAACCATGGCGTGTGTTGTGACGCGTTCTCAGACATCCGGAGCCTTGCAGCCACCACCTCAGTCTATCAAACCGCGGAGGAAAGGTCACAAGAAAACGGGAAGTGTTGGTCAATTGGAGAGTTTTGAGCCGGCAGTGTTTCTTGGTGACTCATTATTGGCACCTATGTTAGAGTCTGGAGAGGCCCCGGGGCCTGTCACCGCTAGTGCAGGTGCAGGGCAGGAAGAGACTCTGCGACAGCATCGTTATGCGCAGCGTGAGGAAAGGATGGCTCAGCGGGACATTGGAGGTGGATATAAATTATTTAAGATGAACCTGTATAATCTCGCACCTGCTGATATATGTTCCTTGCAGCTGGAAGATCCTGAAGTCAGGGCATGTGGTAATGGTGCTGTCGAACTGGAGAGCGATGGGGATGCGCAGCCTGGTGATTTTTTCTTGTCCGAGGGGATCTTGTATCGGAGACATCAGGATCCCAAGAAAAAGTGGGATGGCGGGTCAGGATTAGTGGACCAGTTAGTAGTACCGAGGGTGTGCCGTGAGAGCTTATTGAGATTAGCTCATGATGTGCCTTTGGCAGGGCACCTGGGGGCACGTAAGACGGAGGCAGCTCTGAGCAAGCTTTTCTGGTGGCCTGGGTTAAAGGCGAGTGTCGTGTCATGGGTGTCACAGTGTCACACTTGTCAAGTTGTTGGGAAACCCAATCAGGTCATCCCGAGGCCCCGTTACAACCCATCCCTGTCATTGGGCCGCCCTTCAGCAAAGTAGTTATCGATATGGTTGGCCCATTGCCCCCCACTAGTGCCGGCAATAAATTTGTACTAACTGTAATGGATGTAGCAACACGGTATCCAGATGCTTACCCCATGCGCAACGGGATGGCTAAGACTGTTGTCAAAAACCTACTTGTCTATTTCTCTCATTATGGCTACCCTCAGGAGATCCAGTCTGATCAGGGATCCAATTTTACTTCTGCTCTGTTTAAGCAGACCATGCAG
The DNA here is from genome assembly GCA_032716605.1 of Paralithodes platypus. NCBI lineage: Eukaryota > Metazoa > Arthropoda > Malacostraca > Decapoda > Lithodidae > Paralithodes > Paralithodes platypus. The sequence continues at coordinate 19,269,310 of CM064572.1, forward strand.
CAACATGGGATAGTGTCTGTGGTGTCATCTGCCTACCATCCCGAGAGTCAGGGAGTTTTGGAAAGGTGGCACTCGACTCTCAAGAGTATGTTGCGGTGTTATTGCATGGAAAATGGGAAGGACTGGGATCTAGGTCTCCCATACGTTTTATTTGCTGCGAGAGAAGTACCTGGGGAGAGCTTGGGATTTAGCCCGAACGAGTTGGTTTTTGGAAACAGGGTCAGAGGGCCCCTCCACATAGTCAAGGAGATCTGGGAGGGAGTCACAAAGCCATGCTCGCTTCTAAAGTATGTTGTTGAAAGCCGTGAGAGAATGCTAAAGAGCCTGGAGGTAGCAGGTCGGAACCTTAAGAGTTCACAAGCTCAGATGAAGGACAGATACGACCAGAAGGTGAAGCTGAGGGAGTTTGAAGTAGATCAGGAGGTACTGATACTACTGCCTCTGGTGGGACACCCCTTGTCTGCCAAGTATTCTGGTCCGTATCGGGTTGTAAGGAAGGTTTCTGATCTAGACTATTTAGTAGCTACTCCTGATCGTAAGAAAAAGAACCAACTTTGCCATGTAAATCTGATGAAAGAGTATGTGAGGCGCCCCTCCGAGCCTCTCACTGTCCCGGTGTTGATCTGCAGCGATCGTGGTGGAGAAGGAGGAAGGGACAGTCATGCTGCGGGGGAGGATAATTGGGATTGTCATGTTTCCGCGGATCAGTGGGCGGGGAATTCTAGACAAGTGGCTCACGAGTTGATATTGCACCTGCCTGAGCAACAGCGTGCAGCTGTGCAGCACTTGTTTGATTCAAACCCAGCTGTTTTCGCGGAGCATCCTGGCCTCACTACTCAAGCGGTGCACGATGTCGATGTTGGGGACAACCTGCCCTTTAAATCAGTGCCATACCGTGTTCCCCCTATTAAATTACCAGCACTTAGGGAAGAGCTGGATTATATGCTGAAACGTGGGCTGATTTCTGAGGGTGTAGTAAGGTGGACTTCCCCAGTCACACTGCAGCCCAAACCAGATGGCAAGGTGCGGTTTTGTATAGATTTCCGCAGGTTGAATGGTTTAACCCCCACAAATGCCTACCCTCTCCCTCGCGTGGACGACAGTGTGGATAAGATAGGAAAAGCCAAGTTCCTCACTAAGATAGACCTTGTTAAGGGTTATTGGCAAGTGCCCTTGTCTGAGCGAGCGCGAGAGGTGTGTGGGTTTGTGGTGGACGGTGCCACATATCGTTGCCATGTTATGCCATACGGGCTGAAAAATGCCCCTGCAACGTTTCAGAAATTAATGAACGACATTGTAGCCGACATTCCCAACTGTACGGTGTACCTAGTTGATGTCATAATATACGACGATGATTTTAACAGTCACTGTGCTCACATCGGACAGCTTTTTAATAAACTGAATGAAGCAGGTTTGGTGGTAAACCTGGGTAAGTGCGATTTTGTCAAAGCCACAGTTTTGTACCTGGGATTCGAGGTGGGGATGGGTCAGGTGTGCCCTCCACAGACAAAGATCAAAGCCATCGATCAGTTTCCCCAGCCTACGACTAAGAAACAAATCATGCGGTTTCTAGGTATGATAGGCTATTATCGTCACTTCATTAAAGGCTATTCGACTGTACTTGCACCTTTAACTGACTTATTATCTAAGGACAAGAAGTTCCGGTGGGTTCCTGAGTGTGCAGAGGCGTTTTCCTTTGTAAAACACCTGTTATGTACCCACCCCATACTTAGGGCCCCGGACTTCAGCAGACCTTTTCAGCTGGCGACTGATGCCAGTGGCTTAGGGGCTGGGGCTGTCTTGTTACAGACAGATGATGAAGGTTTCGAACATCCAGTGAGTTTTTACAGTAAAAAATTCAATAGTGCACAAAGGAATTACTCTGTAATTGAAAAAGAACTCCTGGCGATAGTGCTGGCGCTCAGGCACTTTGATGTATATGTTCCTGCTTTCGGACCAGTCGTAGTGGTTTATACCGATCATCACCCTCTGAAATTCTTGAATCAGTTTCATAACCGGAATATGAGGCTGACCAGGTGGTCACTCATGCTTCAGGAGTATAATCTGGACATACGCCATATTGCCGGTTCTGATAACGTGATAGCGAATTGTCTATCAAGGGTGGATGATGTTGGTTAGACTGCCACAGGATTGAGGGTTGAGTGTGGAGGAAAATAGGCTGTCACTGTAGTTCAGCCGAAAAAACAAATTAAAAAAGCAAAAACCTTATAAAAACTCTTTATTTTTTATAACGTGTAGAATTTTGTATAAGATGTTGTAGCAGTATCTAAGTTGAATGTTTTCGCTTATTGTCGCTGAGTTAGTTGAACTTGCTCGGTGCAGCGCAACAGTCTTTATTTATTTTTTTATATATAGTGCCTTGTGTCGCAACAGTGTGTGGTACTATGAGAAGCTTTCTGTTAGATATGAAGAACTTAGTCAAGGGTCTTATATCTTGGGGGAGGTGTGACGCTTCTGCATAGTAACCATGTGCGGGCATGCGCACGCGTCGGCTGCCCAGCCGTTTAGAAACCGGCTGGTGGTAGCCGGCCGGTAGGCTTTCCCTTAGTATATATCCTACGACAATGTAACTAATGTCTGGGATATTCTTATGTTGTTTCACAGCTTGAAGCTGCCCTTATTCTTAACCAACGCATCTTAGTATATTTTATTCTCGATAGTTGATTGCTTCATTATAATATATAAGATGTAAGTCTAGTGAGAGTGGGAGGAGACGAGCGGGAGAGAGAGACCGGCTTGGGGACGTTGCTTCGCGCGGAGAGTCCAGCTTGGGACGAGCCTGAAGCATTGCCACATGCATTTGATTGCAACGTTAGGTTAGTTTCGACTCACGCACGGGGTAGAGGATTTTGACCAGGCAATGGTGTTGAGTGTTGCCAAGCCTGGGATGTATTCTGCATGCCTAGGGCGGGGTCCAGACAGATCCAAGACTCAGAGCTCACCTCATTGTCGTACCCTTTGGACCCCCTTGATATCTATCCCTCTCAACCCCACTTAGAAACGTTCTCTCTTACTTTGTATACCTTCTTTCCACTACTTCACCAATCTATTTAATTATCCCATCCCCTTGATAGACCTTATATCTATTATTGTATTAACGACGAGCTCTCAGATAACTAGATAGGATTTTGGGCCTTATGCAGAGATGTAATTGTTAATGAGACCTAGGAAGCTTTTTTGTTGTCTCATATTTGGTGGTTTCATGCTTGCTAGTGTGTTCTTGTGTCAGGTTAGCAGGGGCTAAACCGGAGGAGAGGCTTTTTGCGATCCTTTAAGTAAAGTCTGCTGGTGCGAGTCCCGTGGACCCGCACGACTTTACTAGGATACCCGTGGGAGTCTGGGGGCATTTTCTTGCTTTTGTCCCTGTGTGTCTAGCGTTGTGTTGTGTGAGGGCCCTTGCCTAGTCCACTCAGCACTGCGCTAGCACGTCTTGCTTTTGTTTTAGGGTCGCCAGGAGAGAGTCAGATACTTGCGATCTGAGTCTCTCAAGAGAGCACCCTTTCAATTAGAGTAATTTGGCGCACAGACCTGGGAACGTCCCTAGGCTAGAGCAGGTGGCTCAGCCCGGGTATCCGAAGCCTATATCCTTCCGGCTAGACCTCTGCCACCTGGCAGATTAACAGCTAGGGGTTTATTATCTCTGTATGCTTGTTATTGTGCCACAGTTTACCGTTTTTGTGAGCATTGTGAGTCAGGGTGTGGCTTAGAGACTCTGTCCGAGCAGGCTTGCCTGACTAAGAGTGAGAAGCACACCTGTATGAGGTTATGTTGCGAGTTGCTATCTTTATTTAATTATACCTATGCCATTATACACTGTATGTCCAATCACTAGTATTTATTCCTGCTTATGAGTTAAGAGTTCTCTAAATCCGTAACGTACTTTCTTTGCTAAGCATCAGATCCTACAGTAGCCGCATGCAGTTTAGAAACCCGCATCTTGTCTACCTGTACGATGTTTTGAGGACTGTTTGCTTTCACCTTCTTTCACGCAGGGGTGATTAGTTGTATTAATTAACGTAACGTTAAATGTGCTTTCTTCTAGTTTGTTATTAAATTGTTTCTGCAATTTAATTCCGTTATCTATCTTTTCCTTGAAGCTTTAAGTCAACTTAATTGTGGGATCTTTTATATAGCCTGCTTGACTATCAGCAGTCTATAGTGCGTGCACCTTTGTAACCAAGTCATAGGATACCTCATTGTCCAGGCAGGACTCTTGACGGTTTAGGGTGGTTTGTTGCCTGGGTTTATAGATAAGGGTTGGATCTAGTGTTTCCGTTGTTGCTTGTTGCCGCATACCTAGTCCAATAGAAAGAGCCCAGTGTTTATATATCCCAGGACGTAACAACTTCGTTCTAACGAGACACAAGCATGCTGAGCGCATTATTTGTGTCAATGATTCATATGATCAGAATTTCACGATCAAGGACAGTGAGAGACTACAGCGCCAAAAAAAACTGCCATTCAGCAATGTCTTCATGAAGACAGAAGATAAATTTCCTTCCAGTAAAGTTTTCCATGCTCTCCTGGGTAAACCTGAGAACAAAATCCGCCTTCAGGCATTTCTTCAAACGGAATTCCAGAGAACAGCAGCAACAACTAGCACCGAGATCATCTACTGTGTAGTTGGCAGCACTGCAAAGAATCTCACCACAGGCAAGCTTGTGCCAGAGCTCACATGCTCCCATGCAGAGGCAGATACGGCAATGTTCACCATATATAGTGTGCTCCGGTCAGACAGCTACACAGCAGCTGTCGTTCTTGACACAGAGGACACAGACAACTACGTGCAAGCGGCATATATTGCTCAGAAGACAACAGGAATCCTGTGTGTGAAACGTAAACGTCAGCTTATCGATGCCCGATGTTTGTGCAGTGAGGCAATGGCTGCATCCATCATACCACTTCATGTCCTCACTGGGTGTGACCACAACTCTGGCTTCTATGGAGCAAGCAAGAAGTTCATCGCAGATCGTCTGAAGTCTAAAGAGGCACACGACCTGCTAGCAGCATGTAGTACACAGCTCCTAGTCACAGAACAGGTCATCAGTGATTTGGAGCGGTTTGTCATTCGATATGTCCATGGTGATACCAAAAGCAAGACCCTGGGAGATGCGAGGGCAGCGAAGTGGAGAGCTCAGAAGAAAAAAATCACTATCCGACTTGTGCCTGACTTGGACAGTCTCCGTCCACACTTGGAGCGTGCAAACTATCTTGCATATTTGCAAAAGCATTACCAGCTCCAAAGTAACCCCTCACCGATCGGCCATGGATGGCATCTTGTAAATGGCCTATGTCTGCCTGTCCGTTCAACCCAGCCCCCACTTCCCCCATCCATACCACTACCTACAAATCCGCAGGCAGAGAACAACAAATATAGAAAAAAAAAAAAAAAAAAAAAAAAAAAAAAAAAAAAAAAAATTATGATAGCAGCGAAAGTGAGGACAGTGATTCTGATAGTGGCTCATACAGTGAATCATGTAGTGACAGTGAAGTGGCAGATTAGTATGTACAATTAGTATAATACAATACAATAACAATACAATATACAATACAATACAATACAATAACCATTCCAGTGGATTTGTAATGCCAGAATTAGTGAAAAAGGACACCTCATTCGTCCTTGTAGCTCATCTGATGCCAGAGATATTACATTTCATGTTTTTCAAGATGGCGTTGGTGGCCATTTTGAATATTGGGCTCTAGCAGAGTTAGCCGTCATTTTTCAGAGGGCATAGGAGCTAATTTTCCTTTAAAATGGTTCAGGTTGTCAAATCCATCGAGAGAAAAAGGTAGGAACAAAATGGTCACGGATTCCAAGCAAATGACCCTACTAAAAGGCAGAACTGCCTATAGCGAGTGCCTCCCCCATAGTTGAAAGAGTGACAAGGCCAAAATCAAGGGACGTTCGAGCCAAAATGCCTGGACACACGGAGTTTGAAACAATTTAAGTCATAGGAAGAGGGAAAGACTGATTCTGGGAGAGAGTTCCAGAGCTCAGCTGTTGAGTAGAAGAAAGTTTGAGAGTAACGTTTCACTCTTGGGTTGGAGAGTTGCACAGAGTAGGGGTGGGATTGAGTTGCAAGACGGGTACCACGTGCCCTACGTAAAGGAGGTGGTATACACTCGGAAAGCTCTGAGGAACACTGATTATTATAGTAGCGATAGAATAGCGAGAGAGATGCAACATTGCGGCGGAGAGAGAGAGATTGCAGAGAGTTGGTAAGTGGACGGGAGTTAATGATACGAAAGGCCTTCCTTTCAACTTTGTCTAGGAGAGCGGTGTGAGAGGAACCTCCCCACACATGTGAACAATACTCAAAACAAGGACGCACTATGCCCCTGTACAGAGCAAGAAGCTGCGCAGGGGAAAAGTACCCCCTAAAGCGGTTGAGCACACCCAGCTTCTGGGAAGCTGCCTTAGCAAGACTGGTAATATGGTCCTTTCAACCGAGAGCAGAAGAAAAGGAGACACCAAGAATATTGAGAGAAGATGAAGGATTGATTTTTGTATTGTTGAAGAATGAGGGATAGTCCGCTGGGAGTTCCTTACGGGTAGATAGATGGAGAAATTGGGTTTTGGAAGCATTAAAGGTAACAAGGTTTTCTCTGCCCCAATTGGAGATAGTATTTAGATCAGAATTTAAGAGTTCTATGGCTTCATTACGTTTGTCGTTGAGGGATTGCTGGCTGGGGCGTTCTGAAAAACTAATGGAGTAGTGTAAGGCTGAGTCGTCTGCGTATGAATGGATGGGAATTGAGGTACAGTTGAGGAGATCATTTATAAAAATTAGAAAGAGAATTGGAGATAGGACAGAGCCCTGAGGAACACCGGAGTTTATAGGGTGAGGAAGTGAACAATGGCCGTCCACAACCGTGGCTATGGAACGGCCGGAAAGGAAATTAGAGACAAAGGCACAGATGGAGAGATAGAAACCGAAGGAGGATAGTTTAGAAATAAAAGATTTGTGCCAGACTCTATCGAAGGCTTTCGATATGTCTCGTGCAATAGAAAAGGTCTCACCGAATTCACGAAAGGAGGATGACCAAGAGTTAGTAAGATATGAAAGAAGATCACCAGTAGAGCGACCCTTAACCCGGGAGCTGCGGGAAGACTCTAAAGAGTTCCCCCGGCGGACTGCGGGAAGACTCTTAAGAGCAGAGCTTTTGAACGCGTACCAAAACCGCGCGTTTATAGTCAGGCGGCTAAAAATTGGTGTGGGTATAGTACTACATGTCAACTCTCGACATCACCCCGCCACACGCTCGCCCCGCACTTGTGCAAGCACCACCGCGCCAGTAACCAAGCACTAGTCATGGAGCCCACACGTCCCTCACGCTCGCTCCCTGATGACACAACCAGCCCTCCTTCTGGTGGTGTCAGCCGCCGTGGAAGCTAGAGGGTGGCTGCTAAAGACCCTAGCTACCAATACGACACGCCCTACAGCTCGGAGGACGAAACACCAGCACCCAAAGCACGGAAAACACGTGCAAGCACGGCAAAGGTACAGAGGTCATTGGTGTTTCGGGACACTGCCACCACAACCCAGGCCACTGCAACAGCCACTACCACCACCACTGGCACCACTGCCACCCCTGCCACCAGTACCAGCGATGCAGGAGGCCACCCTAGGGCTGCAGAACCTGCGGGGGCAGGCAAAATCAAAGGCACGGGCGTAGGGAAGAGAACCCGTACGCCTGCCACAGTGACCCTACCACCACCACCACCACCAGCCGCCCCTGGCCCGGCTGCCCCTGCTGCCCCTGCCGCCCCTGCTGCCCCTGCTGCCCCTGCTGCCCCTGCCCAAGGAAAAGGGAAGGGGAAGGGGAAGGGGAAAGGGAGAGGGAAAGCGACTGCTGGCCCTGCTGTCCCTGCTGCCCCTGCTGCCCCTGCCGCCCCTGCCGCCCCTGCCCAAGGAACAGGGAAAGAGAAAGGGAAAAGGGCGACAGGCACCACCATCATCTTGCCTGCCTCCAGGGCCACAAGACCATGCACCACTGCCGCCCCTGCCGCCGCCCCTTCCGGCCCTTCTGTCCCTGTCCATAAGACTCCCGTACGTGCTACACTGACCCGAAAAACTCTGACACCATCCAAATATCCCGCCCTGCTGTTTGATGGTGATTCGCAGGGCATTGGCAGCCCGGGTTTCTACGACGACGCCCTAGCACGGGACCAAGGATGGGGGGATTTGGGAGTGGACAGTGGCAGTAAAGTCCGAAGTCGGTGACGAGAATGAGGAAGGGCGTCTGTCAAGTGAAGAGGAGGGTGATGATGATGCTGTGTTGTATCGCGACCATGGAAGCGATATTTCAGACGCAGAAGCAGACGCAGACGACATTCCGATCCCTGGCATGCCTTCGTTCGAGTGGTCTGACGGGGTCAATTTTGTACCTGACGTGCCCCAGTTCAATCCTGGGACGTCAGGTACAACTGACGACTGGCCCTGTGACGAGCACGCGAACGAAAGCGACTTCTTCCTCGCTTTTTTCGATTTTGAGGTAATGACTTACATTGTTGCCCAAACAAACGCCTACTACAGGTGGGTGTTTGGCAGATTGGACGTCATTTCTCCAAAAGCGAGAATACGAGGCTGGGTGGATACGACTGTGGAAGAATTCATGACGTTCTTTGCCGTGTTGTTCCTCATGCCTCTTTGCAAGAAGCATGTGTTGCAACACTACTGGAAGCACGACCCTCTCATCGCCACCCCAACTTTCAATAAGTTCATGACTCGTGACAGATTTTTGTTGCTGCTAAGATTTATGCACTTTGCAGACAACGAAAATCCTAACAGGATTGACAGGATATGGAAAGTTCGGGATGTGTTCACCATGTTGTTGGAGAGGTATAGGAAATACTTTTAACCCTTCCTCAATTTGGTGATGGATGAGTCGCTCGTGCTCTTCAAAGGACGTCTTGTTTTCAAGCAGTATATCCCCTTGAAAAGGCATAGGTTCGGAATCAAGCTCTTCGTTTTGTGTGACTGTGAAACTGGAATAGTGCTTGACATGATCGTGTATACAGGCACTGACATTGACATACTGAAAGCCGCTGCCGGTGACCCCATGGGCATGTCAGGTGCCATCGTCAGGAAAATGTTGGCACCTTACCTGGGCAGAGGCCACATCATCTACACTGACAACTGGTATACTTCTCCTGCTCTCTGCCAGTTTCTTCATGACAACCAAACGGGGTCATGTGGGACTGTCAGAAAGACAAGAAAGTTTATGCCTAAGTTCACAGGTAATGTCATTCCTCTGTCAGATGCCTCCTCCAGTGACACACCTTCTGAAGACGACCTGGCCCAGGAGCACCGCGAGAGGCATGTCCGAAGAAGGCGACGAAAGGGGCAGAAATACAAGCAGCTAGAAAAGTGTGGGAAAGTGATAGCCCTGAAGTGGAAGGACAAACGAGACGTCCACCTGCTTTCCACCGTCCACACGGGTGCCCAGATGGACTCTGGCAAAATCCACTACCGAACCAGGAAGACCATCTACAAGCCCGACATGGTAGTGGACTATACCAAGAACATGCGCATGGTGGACAAGTCTGACTATCAGCTGTCAGGTGTTGAGTGTCTGAGGAAGACTGTGAAGTGGTATCACAAGCTCTTCCTCCACCTAGTTGACATCACGATGCTCAACGCCTACAACTTGTGGTTGGTGAAGAGGGAGATGTCCCCAAACCAGAAGCTGAAATTCCGGGAGTTCGTGTATAACGTGGCATACCAACTCCTGGAGAAGTATGGCACCACCACTCACAGACAGACGGCATGGCGTGGGGATCACGTTCCTGACAGAATCCAGCTGGGTGTCGAAAGACACTACCCAACCAACACCGAGCTGATTGGTACTCGTCACAGGCAGGTGCAGTGCCACGTCTGCAGCTCCAGTGTGAGAAAACCCCACGTCACCAAAAGAGTCACCTCAATGAGCGCGGAGTGCAAAGTTGCACTCTGCTAGGGTGACTGCTTCAGGGACTACCACACCTTCAAGAACTACTGAGTGTCGCCCCCTGCCCTGCCCTGCCCTGGACTCGCCCCGTGCCCTGCCCTGGTCTCGCCCCCTTCCCTGCCCTGCCCTGGACTCGCGCCCTACCTTACCTGACCTGACCTAATTGATCACGCTACCTCATAATGTAACATATATATTATATAATGTATAAGTTCCAAAGATGTCCCTGTGATATAGCTTTTACATTATATAATTGTATGTTTCATTATTTAGTTTATAAGTTTCAAAGATTTACATGTAATATGCCTTCTTTTTTTAGTATATCAATATATATGTTTGTTATAGCCTAAGTATTGTGTAAATATTTTCTTACCTCAAATGACTTGTACAAAAATAAATATGTTTCAATAAATCCTGTCAAACCTACTAAGATAAAAAAAAAAACAATACAAAAAAACAAAAAAAAACAAGGTCGTGTCATTGTATTCTTACAATATGATATAGTCTATGAATATTTCATATTGTTTGAATACAATGGCATGATCTTGTAAACAAAATTTTGTTATCAAAATGTTTCTAAACAGTATAAAACCTTCCCCATAACCCCCTCCTAGATTCGATCCCACTACCCTACAACACTTTCAGTTTTCCAGTCCGCGACCTTACCAACCATGCCACAGGAGCTCATACCAAATATCACTCAAAACTTCGTGTCTACAATCGAAATAACAATACACAACAAAAAATGAATTATCCCACCAATTTACGTTTGTAAATTGATGGGATTATCAATTATATCATGCAAAGGTTTATAAAAGTTTGTCTCTGTCAAAAATTAGTAATTATATAACTTTATTCTGTCAAAAATTGCCCAAACACTCAGCAAAATTGCCCCTCTCAGTGTGACTCCACTCATTATCACACGGTCAAGCGGTCACGGGGTGACCCTTGCCGCTCCTTGCTGCTCCAGCCACAGCAGCTCTGTCTGGGAACAAAATTTGTATAAATACAATAATGCATAAAATACTCTTCACAAATACATTTGTATTGTATAATATTGTAAATAAAAATGAATAATAACTGTGTGGGTGTCGAAAATTGCTCAACCATCTTTCTTATGTCTCGCCTACGCGCGTATATTGGATTATACATAGTCATGACTGTCATACAAATACTTGCAGTAGGTCTCGAATATACATTTAGATTGCATATTACTTGGAAATAAATAAATATAAGTTTCTCTGGTGGCAATCTACCCTTTCGCAAGTGTAAGGAGACACCAGTCTATATTTAGCTCTCTATCAAAAAAGTCAATCTGCCTATGTTTACTGACCACCCTCGTTGGTGGTCTATAATATAGTACTTTATTTACAGTCAATGGCCTACATGTTTCTGTGGTACTTCACATGTGTCTAAAATGCAATGTCTGCTTGCATAAAAATGAAATTCTGAAGTCCATTTATACGTACGACATACGCATGTCTCACTTTCTCTCTCTCCATTCCTGACTCATGTTATTGTAGACCTCTTGGTGGCAACAAACACCAGACACCTGCTAGACATAAGGTTCAAAATACCAAGACATCCATACGCCTTGGGCGCCTCCACAATTATCACAAAGCTGCGTATCTATCTAGAGATCTCCCTGCCTGCCTTCCCTCTCTCCACGACTCACTCACTCCCTGCATACCTCCCTCCCACCCACCCACCCCCACCCACCCTTTCAGGCTTCCGACTGCTAGAAACTCATTGATAATGTGCGTAAATATCGCATGAATTGGTCTATATGCGGTATATATATTGATATATGGCACGTATACATACGTACAAGTCTGTATTATAGCATGACAGTGCTCTAAGTACGAGATATAAGTGATATTTATGGCGTAACACACCCTCTCCCCCTTTCATTCCCAGCACAACTCAATCACACCTTGGTTCACGCATAGAAACTCATTGATAATGTGCGTAAATATCGCATGAATTGGTCTATATGCGGTATATATATTGATATATGGCACGTATACATACGTACAAGTCTGTATTATAGCATGACAGTGCTCTAAGTACGAGATATACGTAATATTATAGCGCAAACCACACTCTCATCTCATAAATTGCCGCCAAACCTCCAACCCATCTTCATTCCCGCCTAAAAATTCTTTGATAATTCCCTTATATATTGCAATTTTTGGTCACTATGAGGCATATTCATTGTTATATGGGTGGCCTACACACGTATACGTACTCTACATAGCCTAAAAGGGATACAAAAAGGAGATATACGTGATAATACGAGGTAACCCACCCCCTCCTCCCTCTGGTTCTATCCCCCGGGCGCGTGAAAATTCGGCAGGGAAATCTCGCCGCTCGATGACAATCTAGCCGCGCGGTGCCATTCGCTCCACATTTTTCAACTACGGACCGTTCCCCCACCCCCCCAGACATTTTTTTGGGGGTCCAATATATATGGGCCGATGCACGCAAACATTCCCTACACGCTGATGTACTTTTTATCGATATTGGCAATGGGTCCCAAAATCATCATACATGCGCACAGTATGACCCAGTAAAAAAAAAAATGTGCGCCGCGGAGAGGTTAAGGAAGCCATACTGGCGATCTGAGAGCAGATTATGAGAAGAGAAATGCTGAAGAAATTTGGAAGCAAGAATAGTTTCAAAAATTTAGAAAGACAAGAAATGAGAGCAATTGGACGATAGTTGGAGGGTTGAGAGCGGTCACCCTTCTTTGGGACAGGTTGAATGTGAGTAAATTTCCAGCATGAAGGGAAGACGTTAGAGGATAGACAGAGACGAAAGAGTTTGCCTAGGCAGGGAGTCAGCACGGAAGCACAGTTTTTGAGAACAACAGGAGTAACACCGTCCGGACCGTACGCCTTATTAGTATTAAGCCCAGAGAGGATAGAAAGTACATCCTTAGAAGAGATTAGGATATTAGGCATAAGTAAGAGAGAGGAGGTGGAGAGGGAGGAATAGCACCGGAATCATCCAAGGTGGAGTTTCTAGCAAAAGTTTGAGCGAAGAGTTTAGCTTTGTCAGAGGAAGAAGTGATGGTTGTGCCATCAGAGTGGAAAAGGGGAGGGAAAGACGAGGAAGAGAAATTGTTGGAGAGGTTTTTGGCTAGATGCCAGAAAGCTTGGGAAGAGCTAGAGTTGGATAGTTCATGTATTTATTATTGATGAAAGAGTGTTTGGCAAGTCGAAGAACAGATTTGGCTTGATTCCGGGCAGAAATATAGGAAGAATGAGAGTCTTGAGTTTTAAGGCGTCGGTACCGTTTGAATGCTTCCTCCTTATTGCGGACAGCAGTAGAACAGGCATGAGTAAACCAAGATTTTTTATCATTAGTCTGAGAGAAAGAGAATGGAATGTATGCTTCCATGCCCGATAGGATTACCTCGGTAATGCGTTCAACACACTCCGAGGTGCCCCGGCCACGGAAGCAGAAATCATTCCATGGGAAATCAAAGAAGTACTGCCGGAGAGCCTCCCAGTCGGCAGCGCCGAAGTGCCACAAGCGCCGCCGGCTACGATGATCGGGTGGCCGTACTGGAGAGATAGGACAGGTAACAGAGATAAGTTTATGGTCGGAGGAGCCCAAAGGAGAGAAAAGATCAACAGTATAAGAAGAAGGGTTAGAAGTTAGAAACAAGTCAAGAATGTTGGGCCGATCTCCGATGCGATCCGGGAATATATATATGTATGTATATATATATATATATATATATATATATATATATATATATATATATATATATACCTGTATGTATTCTATTTTTTATTACTTTCACCACAACACCAAACACCTGCAATGAAATTAATGAAAGCATATATGTGATCCACCAGGATTCGAACCCGGGTTATCACACACAAACTTTTAGACACCTTAACCATTAAACCACCAAGACGGTTCAAGGTTTTGTTACGCTGGCCAGCTTGCCAGAATGCACTCGTAACTCGGTAGCACTCGCCAGGGCAGTGAAATGGGCTACAATAATCGTAGAACGATGTTCTTTCTTTCATAGAGTTCATGTTGTAACAAACAGATCAGTGGTGGTCTTTGTTCTTGTCTGTGACACTTGGAAGTATTTTATATCATTGATAGAATATAAGATATGTTGTGTGAAGTTGAAGGAGAAAGAGAGGGAGCAGCGTGGTTGTATTATGTGCGTCTGTATGTACGTGTGCCTCCCTCGCTCGGAGGAGTTTCCCACGCTCATGATTGGCTGGCGCGCCTGGCGCGTCATATGACGCCTGCCCCTCATGACGTAGTCGTCTGTGATTGGGTGCTGCTGCCTTTGTCAGTGCTGGGGGGCTCCTGCCCGCGTTTTTCCTGCAGAGCTTGGCATAGCATGCTTGGTCCTACATGTCCTTTGCAATCTGTCCCCAATATAACCCCCAATACTACTGTTTCTCTCTCTGAACTTCTTCTTTTCCAATACTTCCTCTCTTTATTCAATTACTTATCCCTTCTGGTTCTGCATACGACTTCCATAGTCGGCCAGTCGTATTACCAGCACCAGCTCTCACATTTATGTTTTGCACTAGCTTTAGGGATTAGTAGAGTCATAGTCATAGGGTAGCCTAGTGTTGGGGTGCTTCTAATTATTGAGCTGTTCTTTCCCATTATTTAATGCTAGACAGTGGAAGGTATCTTTGGTCGTTGTCTGAGTTATGTATGTGGCTAGTCAGAGCCTGTACAACATCGACGAAGCTAGGTAGCCTGTAACCCTTGTGCATATTTTCCTTTGCGAGTGTAGCAGTATAGAGGTGAAGGGCTTTTGCCTACACTTACCTGTATGCTTGCTACCTCATTTTGTTGACCTTTGTGGAGCGCCATGGTAAGACCAGATACTTGAGATCTGGACTTACCAAGAGAGCCTCCAAGTCACTTAACGTAACATAAGGGAAATCTGTTCAAGGGGAGACAGTAGGCTACGAGCATGCTTGCGCTCTGCCTAGTTTCCTAGTACCTTTTATGCCACTGCTAGACTTTATTATTGATAAAGACAGCATTGTGTTTATTAACTTTAATTGTGTATGCTTTAGGAATTATTCACGCCTTATTTTATCCTAGGTTGGTGCATAGTGCACAACCCAGTTTGGCTGTTACGTTGGCTAAGGATGTACTGTTTTGAGTGGCGATTATTAGTGCTGTCACAGAGTTGTTGCATTCCCTTGTTTCATATATAATTATGTATCCTACTTTTTGGTGTATTTAAGATACACGCTTTGGTGTCCTGCCCCTGCATTATTTCTGTTCTATATTAACACCTTACGAGCGGCCTATGCGGTTTATTTATGTGTACCGCACAGCGGGGTGTTTTTAGCCAAAATAGGGCTGTTTACGTGATCATTTTCATGCCTAAATAAGACCCAGAACGTAAAACAAGTACCTATCCCTGAAAGGGCATAAACAGAGCTTTCGAATGACACCATAACGATCCTTGTATGATGGATAGTTTTCTTGCAATAACCGTGCAACGCGAGTGCAAAAAGCAGGTAATTCGGTACTTTCAGTACATAATTGAGTATGTAGCGAGTGAGAGAGGGAGGAGGGAGCTGAGATTTGTGTCAGTAGGTTCGCCGCGGTGGTCTGGAGCAGTCATACGCTCGCTAGTCTCCTGCCACCACTTGTCTCTCTCTCTCAGCCACATTACGTGCTGAAATTGCCACTCGAGTTATGTCGAGCGCCGCCACATAGTCCAGCTTTATTTAACTCGACTTATGTTGCTCGCCGCTAAATAAGGGTTAACGAGCATCTTAGAGCATCAGACGTTTTCAGAAGATTCTGTATCTGATTGCTGTAGGACTAGACTTCCAGTGTTTTCATAGAGCATTGTAGAGTTTAGTGTTGAGTACAGACTCACACTAAAGTTAACGTAAGCATATACTCCTTTATTAAATCTTGTTATAGTTTATTCAAGCATTGTTATTACTTAAGAGCATTTTATTAACGTAAAGTACTCCTGTTGTGAGTAGGCTTTGCCGTCATCGGCAAGCCTTTGTAGAAGTGCACTAAAACCCAGTTAATTGATACCCCATTATCCAGTAGATTAACTCTGGAGGGTTTTTAAGTGTTTTGTTCACCGGCGTAATACTTCGAGGGTTTGGAATTAGCGTACCGTTGTTGCAGATATAGCCTATCATCTAGTCCATTCTTAAGTGCCCTTGTTTATTTCGTAGTGCCGGTCGTAACAGTTTATGCACACGTCTACGACTTATTATCCATTCTCGAATACTGGATATTAATCTAATCATGTTCATATTCCCACCGCACTATGGTAGCCTAATGTTTAAGTGAGAGGAAAGAATACTCATGGGGCACAGATCATTTAGAATGGCCTCGCTACGAAATATCCCTGAACCTACCGATAATCTATTTTTTATTAACTTCACCACTACAACAAACACCTCCAATGAAATTAATGAAAGCATATATGTGAACCACCAGGATTCGAACCCGGGTTATCACACACAGATATTTTAGACACCTTAACCATTACACCACCAAGACGGTTAACACCTCCCTAGCGGCTGGTTTTGTAACGCTACTACCTGCCAAGCGGGCAGATTTACCCTAAACGAGCTTCATTCCATGCTCTTTTTCCTGCATAAAGAAGAGCCAGAGCGTAATACAATTATGTATCCGTGAAAGGGCGATAATTGAGCTTTCCAATGACACCTGAACCATCCTTGTACGACCACGGGTTCTCTTGCAACTATGTTGCAATACGAAGGGAAAAACCCTAAAATACAGTAATTTCCTCAGTTTTTACCCTGTATCGCGGGACCAGGGAGGTTTAGACATGTGGTGGTGGTGTCAGAGGCGGGACTATGTTCACGCTGAACGGTCAGAGCCCGCCCGCGCTCCTCCCACCGCTCGGACTCTCTCTCAGAGCCGATTATGTGCTCAACATCGCATTGGACTTAAGTCGGGACCTGCTATTTAGGCCTTGGTTCTCCATCGGACTTAAGTCGGGAGCCGATAGTTAAGGGTTAAAGGTTGATGCACACGCCTACGACTTATTATCCATTCTCGAATACTGTATATTAATCTAATCATGTTCATATTCCCACCGCACTATGGTAGCCTAATGTTAAAGTGAGAAGAAAGAATACCCATAGGGCACAGATAATTTAGAACGGCCTCGCTACGAAATATCCCTGAATATGTATATATATATTCCCGAATATATATATGTTTCCTCCCTAGACCTCCATCAAGATTAAATAGCGTACAATGTACGCTAGGTTTATGTTTTATATTTCCACGTATAATTTACTTTATAGATACCAATTTGGATTCAGAAAGGAATATTTTGTTTTCTTCCTATCTGAATGAGAGAGACAAAAGGCAGAACTGCCTGCAGCGAGTGCCTCCCCCAGAGTTGAAAGAGAGACAGGGAAAAAAAATCGAGGGACGTTCGAGCTAAAATACCTGGACACACGGAGTTTGAAGCAATTTAAGTCATAGGAAGAGGGAAAGACTGATTCTGGGAGAGAGTTCCAGAGCTCAGCAGTTGAATAGAAGTCTGGGAATAGCGTTTCACTCTTGGGTTGGAGAGTTGCACAGAGTAGGGGTGAGATTGTGTTGCAAGATGGTACCCTACATAGAGGAGGTGGTATCACTGATTATTGTAGTAGCGATAGAATAGCGAGAGAGATGCAACATTGCAGCGAAGAGAGAGATTATAGGTTTGAGTCCCGAAGGGAAGAAGGAAAACCTAATATTTGGTAGTGGCCCCGGAATCATTGACGATGCGCCTTAACATTGTTTATGGCCAATCTTTGAACTCAGACTTGCCTTTCAAATTTCCTGCCTAAGAGTGAGATCAATTACGATTGCCACACATCGTGAGCGAAACGCTCTTAAATATAAGAAAACCACTCACGGACTCGTCCTATATGATGTGGGTACCACTACTAGAAAAAACTAGTAAAAATTAATCAATATTTATAAAAATAAACATGATCCTGCTATTGCGCTTCTCAGGCTTCTGCTGTCTAATGTGCGCGTCATCTCAGTCCCTCAGAGCGATCATCTTTCTTTACTGATATATCAAGACTCTCTAAAATACAGCAGATGAATGGGAATTGGATGGAAGGGAGGGCCAGAATCGTCAATGATTCCGGGGCCACTACTAAATATTAGGTTTTCCTTCTTCCCTTCGGGACTCAAACCTATAATTTATTAGTGGCCCCTTCATCATTGACAATGCGCCTGATGTCACAAGTCTGGAGGGGGACATTCATCAGGAATATCATAACCACTAACAAATTACTTCGGTCAATAAAAAAAAAACACACAAAAACGATCAATGTTTAATAAGAAAATAGAAAAGGGTGTACAGGCGACGTTTATTAAGGGTTAGCCTGTTGCATAATAACCTGAATGTTAGGATAGACAGTAGGATATCATGCACATAAAACTATACATTTAGTTTATGATAATAAATAAATCAATATTCGTCTCTTTGTAAATACTGATAAAAGGTACGACATATATATCGCCGTATCAACAGGTACTCTATTACAAAATAGGTTTGTACAAATGCATATATAAATAATCTTTAGATTACTGAGCATAAATGAATACTCTATTGCCATACATAAAGTATAAAAATAATTTTCCTGACTAGACTTACTTCAGTCTTAGGAATGGGTTATCACATGAACCTTGTACTCTCACGATCATGTTGTATCACATAGGAGGCAGATAGGAGGCCTTAGCTAGAACACTGCCCCCCCCCCCATTTTTAACGCAAAATAAAGCTTAAAACTAGACTTTCTGCCTTAAAGCTACACATCGTCGAGAAGGTTTCATGAGTGTCACGGACAGGTAACGTGTAAGAAATGTATAAGTAGAAGACCATAAGTTGGTCTGTTGCATATCCTCGAGGGAGTAATTATGTAAAAATCGGAGCGAAGCAGCCCATTTACGTATATCGTGTGACCGTGCAAGAACGCCCGGATTACTCTCCCTGATATCTTCAACTAATAATGCTGCTAACTGCCGTTTTTGGAGACGTTTACCTGTCCGGGAGACCCAGAGTGTACCAGCCTGAGTTCGTTGAAATTCCCGCATATATAACATAAACGATTTCACCTGGCAAAGCAAGTGGTGCCTATCGCCTTGTTTAAGAGATGGAACTTCGAATTCTGAAAAGACATGATTAGCATGCTCATTTTTTGCAATGAAATTAGGAGCAGGAGCAATATGTACATTCATGTTATGCCTCGAAAACCTTAAGCAAGAGGGCTCCGAATTCATCGCCGCCAACTCAGACACCCTGTCACCCGTGGCATAAGAAAAATAGCCTTTTTTAGTTTCAACTCATAGGGAGGATTGTGACAGTATCTACATGAATGAAGCATTTCAAGGGTTAAATCAAGAGACCAGGTGGGTGTCAGTTGGTGTGGTGGAGGGCGAAGCTTAAAGCAAGACCGCATGAACCCCTTCTCCTCCGCCTCCGGTATGGAAAGGACAGTTAATATCGAAAAAAGGCGTCCAAATAGCCGTGAGGTGATTCCTTAATGTGACAACTTACAAGTTACGCATTTCAAAGAGATAATTTAAGTATTTAAATATCAAAGCCACTGAGGACTGTTGCTGGTCAGTTTCTACGATCCAGATAGTGAAGGTCTTCCAATGTGATTGGTACTGTCTTTGGGTTGATAAGGTATACTGATTAATCAACTTGTGAGTCACGCTTTCCCCAAACGGAGCTAGCCACTTGGCCTTCTGAATATCCACAAGACAAAAGTCAGCGAGGTCTTGAGGTTTCCAATTGTGTCTAAGTGGAAGCACGAGATTGGAGGCGACACCTGGTTCTCGCACCACGTCTTCAACTGGTTGTACCACACTTGGGCCGGCCACATTGGCGCGATCATCGAGACCATGCCCCGATAACCCCGTAGTTTGTGAACTACTTTGCACATTAAGGATGCGTCTGGTGGTGGAAATAGATAAATGGAGGTCCATTTGTTCCAGTCTACCAGAAATGCTTCCGGTCCTCCCGCCGGGGTTTGAGTCCGGTGTGTGAGGAACTGAGGCAGCTTGTGATTTGCCTCCGACGCAAAGACGTCCACTTGTGGATGGTATGGCTCTGCAATCATCTGTTGAAAGACGTTTTGCTTGAGAGCCCATTCTACTAGAGTGCTCTGTCTCCGAGACAGAGCGTCTGCCCATACGTTGGCTACGCCGGGGAAATATGTTGCATGAAGATAAATCTCTAGCCTTGCAGATAGATGAAAGATCTTTTCCGACAACCATTGTAACACTCGAAACCTCACTGACCCTTGCTTCTGAATGCATGTTACTGCAGTCAGAATGTCCATCCTGAAGGCCAAGGACTTTCCTGCCAGGTATACGCCGTGCTCCTTTAAGAAAAATAGGGGGACTAACAACTCTTTGGCATTGATATGAAGATGATTGTACCTGGCCCATAGACCCTGATTACCCAGATTTGACTGATACCCCCAACCCAGGGTACCTGACGCGTCCATATCTACCCAGACCGTCGGAAGAGGAGCTGTCCATGTCAAAGAGGAGTGAATTACTTCTGGCTTCGCCCAGGCCGCCAGCAGGTTGTGACTTAATTTCGGGATTCGTCATAGTGTTTCGGCTGGCAACAGCGGAAAGCACTTGTCTCCCTCCAAAATAAGTCCTTTCACCTTGAGACAGCCTAACGGAACCTTCAACATTATCCAGTTGAGTGACCCCACCAGAGATTCCCAGATTCTCCTCGTGGTTGTCAGAGCGTGGAGAAACCGAAAAAGTTTCCTCCGAAACTGCTGATTGTCCTCGCTCTGACTCAGAGTGAGTAACTCGGTATCTCAAAGGAGGCCCACCAAGTGGATGGCCCTCGTGTGGTTCAAGTTGGATTTCACCAAATTCACCTTGAATCCCAGGGCTGTGACATGAGTTAATACTTGATTTACATGTTGAAGACAAGTTGTTTTGGGTATAGCTACAATTAACCAATCGTCGAGATACCATAACACCATGATTCCCTGTTTCAGCAATGGTAGCAAAGCCTGTCGGACTAGCTTTGTGAAAATGCAGGGTGCTAGATAGAGACCAAAGTGCATTCTTTGAAAAACAAACGTTTGATCCCCTTGGCGCAAGGCTAGGTACTTTTGAAATCGATTGTTGACAGGGACATGCCAGTAGGCATCTGTGAGATTTATGGAACACATCCAACCTTGCGGCGGCAGTGTCAGCCTGATCTGATTCACAGTCAGCATCCTGAATGACTGATTGTGAATATGCAGGTTCAGATAAGACAAGTCGATGACCGGCCTCATCTGAACGCTGTCCCTCTTTGGCACCAGGAATATCTGGGACGTGAACACGGGCTGATGTGATGGAATGGGGACAATGACCTTTTTGAGGACCATCTCGTTGATGACTGATCCCACCTATAATGAAACATGAGTTAATTCTGTGGGGATACGTAAACGAGGGCGCCGGGACCAGCGCCATGATAGGCCTTTCCGGACCACTGTCCTTGCCTATGTGTTTTGGGGCCATGCCCGGTAACAATCCCGGAAGCTGCCAGTCACAAAACTGGTAGCTGCGTGGTGTCTCAGTTTTTTAAAGATTGGGAGGATTGTGACTCTGACTTAGGGTTAGGGGGATGAGAGGCTTTGCTATCATTGCCGATAGATTTGCCCCTTAACTGACCCCTGAACCACCTACCTCTACCCCTGAACTGACCGCGGCCTCTCAATGTGCCACTGCTTCCAGGGGTCGGATGAGCCTTTGCTGATTGATTTGACTGGGATTGACCACGAAAGGAACTCTTGTTGTACTTATGTTTAAAAGTAGGCTAACTTTTCGACTTGGAAGCAGTGGCATTGTGAGAGTCTAATAAGTAGTTAACTGTGCGCCAAGCATCTGGGAAGGCAAGGGTTTTAGTGAATACATCAGAGAAAATTAACATTTTCCCTATCTCCGATGGGAGTCGCTTTACCAGATATACTCTCAGATCTTGACGTACCCGCACCGCCTTAAAGAGAGCCATGCGAATATCTCCGAGAGACTGAATTGAATTCTGGAGCAAGAGGCCTAGTTAGACATAGTGCCTTATGGGTGTTAGTGCCTGTGACCGACTCAGTCGTCCTGGCTAGAAAAGCCGTAAGCTGGCGGCTGAGCAAGTATTGGGACGCTAACCTCCAGGCCTTCTTCCACATTTTAAAATCTTTATCAATTTGTACTTGTGTAGAAGAACAAAACGGCTCTACTAACTGACATAAAGATAACTTAGGAGCACCCAAAAAGTCTAAAATGTTTTGTGGTATTCCTTCCGCCTTGCCAACTGGCATGGAAAACCAATGATTGTCTTTCGGCAGGAACTGATGACTGCTCTTACTCGTTATTGTGCTGGCAAACAGCTGGGCTTCCTGTCCCCACGCAATCCACGGCCCTGACTCCCCACCCTCAATATGGATAACTGAAGTGCCTGAATCGTCTCTAAAGGGAAATGTTTTTAACTCGGGGGTCATACCTTGCAAAATTTTAACGTCGTTTAACCCGTCAGACTTGTTCCAATCTGAAAATAATTTTCCAGATGAAGCAGAGGGTATTGCCGGGGACTGTGCATAGACAAAATATTCAGAAGTATAAAGACTAGGGATACCTTTGATTATAACATCTAACACATCACCTGATTGATTCTTAGCCCGTAACTTCTTACCTTCACTCATCTCCACAACCCAATGATCTGGTACCGGGCTTTCACCTGCTACCGTCGGCTGCGCGACCTCGGGGCGAGTGGGCGTAAGAACTGGCCAGGACTTGTCCGGTCCATATAACAGAGGCATAGGGCCCTTCTTAGACAGAATTGATCTATCAAGGGAAGGCGGAATTAATTCAGACAACAATTTAATATTGGATGGCAAAATAGCTGTGGAACCCGAAGTGGGAACCACCGGAGTGACTGGTGTTGGAAGAGGATCTTGAAAATTAACTTATGGTTGAAGTTGAATCTGCTCTAGAGGTCGCACCGCTGGGGCTACAGGTGCCGCCACTTTAACCTGTCGCTCTTCCCTCACACTTTTCATAAACAAACGCCTCTCCTGAAATTTTTCCTTGGTCACTGTAACTCCGCCTTCCTGGTCAGATGAAGACGCCGGCTGAGACACATCTGAGCCCTGCGTTCCTGAGAGGCGAGAAGATGTCCGTTGGCCAGACGAGATCTCCTCGCGGTCTGCATCATGGTGTTGCAATGTGACACCCGGTGGCCGGGCTGGGGGGGCTGGTAAAGCCTCCAACCGAGACTCGCCAGCCCGGACAACAGTGTCACATGTTCGTTCCTGTGTGACAGGAACGCTAGGCTGAGCTATGTCATCCAAGTCGAGATCCGGGACGTTGTTGGTGTCCATGAGCTCAATGAATGAGTCTTGTTGTGAAAAAGCAGTTTCTTCTTTGTGACGACTAGAACGTGCGCTGCTGCCTCGATCCATCCCTAGTACCGGAATAGGTTGGGGTTTTTGCCGTACTCGGTGGGGGATCATAAAATGGTGTTGTAGGCCGGCGGCACTGGTGGTAGTGCTCTTAGAAGAGTCTCGCCGTGACGAAGATGGTTCCGGTTTAGGAGGCGGCAGCTCAGCTGGTTTCGATGACGACTTCTTAGAGTATCTCTGCTTGTCCTTCGATTTATCGTCTCCCTTAGCTAGAGCTGCGGTGAAATCTGGACGGTGCTTTTTGGACTCTTGTTGTATAAGAGGGGAAGCAGACCTTGGGATGTCAATAGAACAGGACCTATCACGCCGGGAAGATGGAGCAGACATCCTCGGCGAAGTCCTGTCCGAGGTCCTGGATCGTTTGGGTTGGCGGGACGGAGCATCCCGAGTACTGGGTGTATCGGAATTAGTGGTAACTTTCTTTCTCGCACTCGAGCTACTGGCAACATAATGGGTAGGCACTGGCTTAAGTAAGTCATCTAACAACAAATTATCAAATTGTAAAGCTTTATGTGCCACTGTCTTGCAGTAAGTTACGAACACAGATTGAATATGTAGCAAAATTGTCTTACATTGCTCATCCGAGTGAGTGATGAAATCGTTTCTAAGTACGGAACACTGAGGACATGATTTGGCCAGCCAACGACCACGTGATCTGTCTAGGCAGGGTATACATTTAACACAAAACTTATGTCCAACTACAGCTAAACTTGCACAAAGTGAGCCAGAACAAAACGCAAACCCACTCGGATCCATGGCTCCCTCTCGCCGAGGGGGAAAATGCTTATCCTCCTACACGTCCAGGGTGTAGACCTGAGGGAGAACAATTTCAAGAATCAATGCTCAAAAGGACATGCTAGGCTGGAAAAGCTAAAATAATTTCCAACGTTAACCCTTAAAAAGCGGCCCACCACTTAAGTCGAGTTAAATAAAGCTGGACTATGTGGCGGCGCTCGACATAACTCGAGTGGCAATTTCAGCACGTAATGTGGCTGAGAGAGAGAGACAAGTGGTGGCAGGAGACTAGCGAGCGTATGACTGCTCCAGACCACCGCGGCGAACCTACTGACACAAATCTCAGCTCCCTCCTCCCTCTCTCACTCGCTACATACTCAATTATGTACCGAAAGTACCGAATTACCTGCTTTTTGCACTCGCGTTGCACGGTTATTGCAAGAAAACTATCCATCATACAAGGATCGTTATGGTGTCATTCGAAAGCTCTGTTTATGCCCTTTCAGGGATAGGTACTTGTTTTACGTTCTGGGTCTTATTTAGGCATGAAAATGATCACGTAAACAGCCCTATTTTGGCTAAAAACACCCCGCTGGGCGGTACACATAAATAAACCGCATAGGCCGCTCGTAAGGTGTTAAAGAGAAAAAAAGAGTTGAATAATACTATACAATCTTGGTTCCCCTTACGTTAAGTATCATTCCAAATGTTACTTCTGAGTATTGTGTAGCACACCATATGTTACGTGAGTATTAAATTCTTACCTAAGTGACCAACACTGACCTAATCCCATCTTAGAGAAGTACAAGATCCCTGTGACCAACGCTTAAATGAATCTAATGTCCTCTCAAAACCCGGCGGAAAACACCATGATATAAGCTACATAGATTACTGTGATGCTCAAGATAGGAAGGGGTAAGTTTGTATTCGGCTCAGCCGTTTGATCCCGGCGGAAGTGGCTCCCCACTGAATTCTGATAGGATAACGTTCTGATTAGTACCAAGCTACGAACGTCTTCTGTTAGGCCTTGAGGCGGGGATGTCTTGAGGGTGTCGGCAAGCCGGGGAGCCCTCATAGACGTATAAAGTCAAATTTCAGCCTTCCGAGATTTTACCTCCGCCGGCACTACTTAAACAGAAATATTCCAACCTATCCTGTGCCAAACAAGGATAATATGAAATTACTCTACTCTAGGTGCTTCCGGTAATTTTTCCGGCGGTGAAACCGCGTGAAGTAGCTAGAGGCACGTTGTCACAAGTCTCACTTAATCAATCCCGCCGGAAGGGCCATACCTCCCAGTAACAGATAACACAACGTGCACATATTATGGCATAGTTATACATTAATTCAATAATCAATAAATAACACATCCTAGCCATAACTAGAAAACCTACAGGAGGCCAGCTAGATGGGGACAGACAGTAGAGCTCCTTATATATAGCACAATCACAAACCAGCAATCCAGCAAAGACCCAAACCCAACACGTAGCGATCAGGAAGCGTAGGCTGAACAGAGTCATGGCTCCGTGCTAGACCCCTCAGCTAAGTGAGACAATCTAAAACGCACGTGCCCTCGTGGTGTAGAGAAGTACCGCAGCACAGCCATAATGGGCCGAACAGCGGGCCCCAGTTCACTAAAAGAAGCCTTATGACTAAGATAGACTAAATAAGAATGAACTAGGATAAAAAAACACACACGTGGGAGCCTTGCCTTATCACAACAAGGATTCCTCTTAGCAAATACGAACCTTTAAGCCAAGTACCCATAAAACCGTCTCCTAGGGCAAGTGGTAAAGGTGTACACAGCCTAACCTAATCTTTAAGCTACCCTGACTTCAGCATATAGCATGTACATATGAGAAAATACTCACTAGTCACAAGGGCAGGAGAAGAATGAAGGGAGGCTGCGCACGCCTCGCACGTCAGACTCGGTCGAGGCCCAGGAGAATAAGAAAGATGATCGCTGTGAGGGACTGAGATGACGCGCACATTAGACAGCAGAAGCCTGAGAAGCAGGGGCCTCGTTTGGGTGGGGGACAGAGTATCTTTTGTCCCCCCCCCCCCACTTATCCACGATATCCTCAACCTCTACGATGAGAGTAAAGCTGTAGATATTATATACCTTGATTTTCAAAAGGCCTTTGACAAAGTTCCCCACAAACGTTTACTGCTAAAACTAAAAGCGCATGGAATACAAGACGGTGTGTTGAAATGGATAGAAAATTGGCTCAGCGACAGAAAGCAAAGAGTAGTCATAAACGGTAAGGCATCTAAATGGACCAATGTAAGTAGCGGGGTACCCCAGGGATCGGTACTAGGACCAATTCTCTTTCTAATTTACATCAACGACATAGATGAGGGTCTCACCTGTACAATCTCAAAATTTGCTGACGATACAAAAATTGCAAATAGCGTACTCTCAAAAGATCAAGTTGACGATATGCAACACAATCTAGATAAATTGTCACATTGGGCCCAAATTTGGCAAATGAGTTTCAATGCGGATAAATGTAAAGTACTACATATCGGATACCTAAATGAGAAAGCAAACTATTCGATGAATGGCACTCAGCTTAAGAATGTAAACAGAGAAACCGATCTGGGAGTAACAATATCGAGTAACCTAAAACCGAGTCAACAATGTTCAGAAGTTGTTAAGAAGGCAAACAAAATAATTGGCTTTATAGGCAGATCATTTGAGCATAAATCCAAAGACGTAATCCTAACCCTTTACAATTCCTTAGTCCGCCCTCTTCTGGAATACTGCGTTCAATGCTGGTGCCCTTATTACCAAAAAGACATAAACAAGCTAGAACGAGTTCAACGTAGAGTTACCAAAATGATACCTAGCCTAAAGAACAAACCATACGAAGAGCGTCTTAGAGAATTAAATCTATTTCCTTTAACCCAGCGCAGATTAAGAGGTGACTTAATTCAAGTGTTCAAAATCATCAAAGGCATCGACAATATGAACTGTAGAAATACTTCAATACTTCACTATCGACCAATCTAATTACACGCGGGGAAACGGTTGCAAAATTATTGGTAAATCTTTTAACTCACACGAATCTAAGAATTTCTTCTTCAATCGAGTTGTCAACTTGTGGAATGGGCTTCCCCGAGACGTTATAGACTGCAGCACCGTTGATTCATTTAAATTCCGCTTAGACAAATATCTCGCATCAAACCCGCGACTGACTGCGTTTGTAAATGAATAACTTTATTTTATCCTCCCCTCAGTTACTAACCCATATGTCCCCTACTAACTTCCTAGTCCTGCCACATTAGTGGCAGGGCAGTAGTTCCCTTTCCAATGTTCCCTTACCCACTCTAAACCACTGTTTGGACACTTGATCCTCAGTGTTTTGGAGGACAAGCAGCCTAGAAGGGTCACTAGACCTGTTGTTGCTTGATTTCCTTTGTACTCCTTTGTACTCCTTTGTACTTATCTAGGTGAAATTTTTCATCATCATTATTGACAAGATATGCCCGGATATCCAAAAGAACAAGCAACAAAAGCCATAACGACAATTTTGATATGCGTCATTCATCATCATATTATTCTTTGCATTCTTGAATGCTTCGGAACGTTTTTTTGTTAAGGTGTTTACATTAATTGCTGGTCTATCGTCTGTATCTTTCAAACTACACCCTAGAAACATGTAATATGGTATGTTTTTCCCCAATATTTATTTAATATTTCCACACAATGGCTTACTGCTAAACTTCTAACAAACAATGATTCAAAGATTGGCCATAAACAATGTTAAGGCGTATCGTCAATGATGAAGGGGCCACTAATAAATATTGCAGAGAGTTGGTGAGTGGACAGGAGTTTATGATACGAAAGGCTTTCCTTTCTACTTTGTCTAGGAGTGAGGTGTGAGAGGATCCTCCCCACACATGTGAACAATACTCAATACAAGGACGCATCGTGCCCTTGTACAGAACAAGAAGCTGCGCAGGGGTTAAGAACCCCTTGAGGCGGTTGAGCACACCCAGCTTCTGGGAGGCTGCCTTAGCAAGACTGGTAATATGGTCCTTCCAAGTGAGAGCAGAAGAAAAAGAGACACCGAGAATATTGAGAGAAGATGAAGGATTGATTTTTGTATTGTTGAAGAATAAGGGATAGTCCTCTGGAGATTCCGGATGGGTAGTAAGATGGATAAATTGGGTCTTGGAAGCATTAAATGCAACAAGGTTTTCTCTACCCCAATTGGGAATCCGAAATAGTAGCTAGATCAGAAGATAAGTGTTCTATGGCTTCATTACGATTGTTTTTGAGGGACTGCTGGCTGGGGCGTTCTAGAAAACTAATTGAGTAGTGTAAGGTAGAGTCGTCTGCATATGAATGGATGGGACTGGATGTACAGTTGAGAAGATCATTTATGAAAATTAGAAAGATAATAGGAGATAGGACAGAACCCTTGAGGAACACCGGAGTTGATAGGATGAGGAAGTGAGTGATGGCCATCCACAACCGCAGCTATGGAACGGCCGGAAAGGAAATTAGAGACAAAGGCACAGATGGAGGGATAGAAACCGAAGAAGGGTAGTTTAGAAATTAAAGATTTGTGCCAGACTCTATCGAAGGCCTTTGATATGTCTAGTGCAACAGACAAAATTTACCAAAGTCCCGAAAGGAGGATGACCAAGAGTTAGTAAGATATGAAAGAAGATCACCAGTAGAACGACCCTTAAGGAAGCCATACTGGCGATCTGAGAGCAGATTATGAGAAGAGAAATGCTTAAGAAAGTTGGAAGCAAGAATAGTTTCAAAAATCTTAGAGATACAAGAGATGAGAGCAATTGGACGATAGTTGGAGGGTTGAGAGCGGTCACCCTTCTTTGAGACAGGTTGAATGAGAGCAAACTTCCAGCAAGAAAGGAAGACGTTAGAGGAGAGACAGAGACGAAAGAGTTTGCCTAGGCAGGGGGTCAGCACGGAAGCACAGTTTTTTAGTACAACAGGAGGAACACCGTCTGGACCGTACACCTTCTTAGTATTAAGCCCAGAGAGGGTAGAAAGTATATCTTTAGAAGAAATTAGGATATTAGGCATAAGTAGGAGGGAGGGGGGTGGAGAGGGAGGAATAGCACTGGAATTATCCAAGGTGGAGTTTCTAGCAAATGTTTGAGCGAAGAGTTCAGCTTTGTCAGAGGAAGAAGTGATGGTTTTGCCATCAGAGTGGAAAAGGGGAGGGAAAGACGAGGAAGAAAAATTGTTGGAGAGGTTTTTGGCTAGATGCCAGAAAGCTTGGGAAGAGCTAGAGTTGGATAATTCAGTGCATATATTATTGATGAAAGAGTGCTTGGCAAGTTGAAGAACAGATTTTGCTTGATTCCGGGCAGAAACATAGGAAGAATTAGATTCTTAAGTTTTAAGGCGTCGGTACCGTTTGAATGCTTCCTGCTTGTTGAGGACAGCAGTAGAACGAGCGTGAGTAAACCAAAATTTGTTTGCATTAGACTGAGAGAAAGAAAATGGAATGTACGCTTCCATGCCCGAAAGGATTACCTCGGTAATGCGTTCAGCACTCTCCGAAGGTCCTCGGCCACAGAAGCAGAAGTGATTCCATGGGAAATCAAAGAAGTACTGCCGGCCCAGAGCCTCCTAGTTGGCAGCGCCAAAGTGCCACAAGCGCCACCAGCTGGGAGGATCGGGTGGCCGTACTGAAGAGATAGGACAGGTGACGGAGATAAGTTTATGGTCGGAGGAGCCCAAAGGAGAGAAAAGATTTACAGTATAAGAAGAAGGGTTAGAAGTCAGAAATAAGTCAAGAATGTTGGGCAGATCTCCGAAACGATCCGGGATACGGTTGGGATGCTGGACCAGCTGCTCTAGGTCATTTATGATAGAAAAAACGTAGGCTTGTTCACCAGGTTGGTCAGTAGTGTGAGAGGAGAGCCATTGGCGGTGGTGAACGTTGAAATCTCCTAAGATGGAGATTTCAGAGAGGGGAAAGATGGATAGAATGTGTTCCACTTTAGAGTTTAGATAGTCAAAGCATTTGGAAAGTCGGTAGAGTTAGGGGAAAGAGAGACAGCATAGAAATATTTAGTATAAGAATGACAGGATAGTTTGAGCCATAAAGTTGAGAATTCAGAAGAGTCGAAATCGGGAACACGAGAACAAGTGAGTTTGTTGTGCACGTATGCACAACATCCGCCTTTGGCTTTGAAACTAGGATAGAGTAAGTAGGAGGATACAGAGAAGGGGCTGCTGGCAGTTGTCTCAGATACCTGGGTTTCGGTGAGGAAAAGAAGATCAGGTTTGTAGGAGGAGAGATGCATTTAGCATTAATAATGTTGATTGACAACATTTCAGAAGCTCTTGATTCAGGAAAAAATGTAATCAGGTTATTTTTGGACTTCAGTAAAGCTTTTGACACTGTCAACCATGTTGTCAATCAACATTATTTATTTTCCTTTCTGAATCCAAATTGGTATTTATAAAGTAAATTATACTTGGAAATATAAGACATCAACCTAGCATACATTATTCGCTCCAATATTGAAGAAAAGGGACAATATTGAAAGTGAACGACAGTTACTTACTAAACTTTCATCATTATTTGTATACAAAGGTATTACTTTAGCAATTTTATTTAATTTGGGGAAATGTCTTCGGTCATGGATATCTTAATTACCCCTTTCAGTACCGGTGCCGTCCTTTTAACTTTATTTTGGCTAGTATTAGACAATATTGTTCAGCTTAAAAAGGTCTGCCAGCATTAGCAAGCTTCAAACTATCTCAATTAATAATTTTCACTTCCATAGGTCCTTCTTAAACTGGATAAAATCTTCTAGGTATAGCTAGAATAAAATTATATACTGTAGATGTCGCTAGTACAGAAGGGGTTAAATATTTAATAACAGTGGAACTTAAGCCATTCCAACTTGGGTTTTTTTTTTTGTATACGAAATAATACTATTTACTTTATCACAGTTTACTGGCTTCAAAAATATTGTATTAGGGTTAGATGTAGGCATAAATGTCGAACAAAAATTGGATACTTGGCAAAGACTGGCTAATTTGATCACCAATTAATATTTATATAAAATTAATTAACCCCTTTTGTACCGGCGACTATTTTCCGGCAACTATTAGACGATTTGATTCAGCTTAGGAAGGATGTCCACCAAATAAAAGGCTAGACTATTTCAATTAACCCTTTTAACTACCATATACCCTCCCTAAGCTTCATAAACTCGTGTAAATGTAACTGAAATCAAATAATAAAGACGTTGCCGGTACAGAAGGGGTTAACAACACTAGCAATAGGTCTAGCATCACTTACCTTACATCCTTCTATAACAACACTAGCAATAGGTCTAGCATCACTTACCTTACATCCTTCTATAACAACACTAGCAATAGGTCTAGCATCACTTACCTTACATCCTTCTATAACAACACTAGCAATAGGTCTAGCATCACTTACCTTACATCCTTCTATAACAACACTAGCAATAGGTCTAGCATCACTTACCTTACATCCTTCTATAACAACACTAGCAATAGGTCTAGCATCACTTACCTTACATCCTTCTATAACAACACTAGCAATAGGTCTAGCATCACTTACCTTACATCCTTCTATAACAACACTAGCAATAGGTCTAGCATCACTTACCTTACATCCTTCTATAACAACACTAGCAATAGGTCTAGCATCACTTACCTTACATCCTTCTATAACAACACTAGCAATAGGTCTAGCATCACTTACCTTACTTCCTTCTATAACAACACTAGCAATAGGTCTAGCATCACTTACCTTACATCCTTCTATAACAACACTAGCAATAGGTCTAGCATCACTTACCTTACATCCTTCTATAACAACACTAGCAATAGGTCTAGCATCACTTACCTTACATCCTTCTATAACAACACTAGCAATAGGTCTAGCATCACTTACCTTACTTCCTTCTATAACAACACTAGCAATAGGTCTAGCATCACTTACCTTACATCCTTCTATAACAACACTAGCAATAGGTCTAGCATCACTTACCTTACATCCTTCTATAACAACACTAGCAATAGGTCTAGCATCACTTACCTTACATCCTTCTATAACAACACTAGCAATAGGTCTAGCATCACTTACCTTACATCCTTCTATAACAACACTAGCAATAGGTCTAGCATCACTTACCTTACTTCCTTCTATAACAACACTAGCAATAGGTCTAGCATCACTTACCTTACATCCTTCTATAACAACACTAGCAATAGGTCTAGCATCACTTACCTTACATCCTTCTATAACAACACTAGCAATAGGTCTAGCATCACTTACCTTACTTCCTTCTATAACAACACTAGCAATAGGTCTAGCATCACTTACCTTACTTCCTTCTATAACAACACTAGCAATAGGTCTAGCATCACTTACCTTACATCCTTCTATAACAACACTAGCAATAGGTCTAGCATCACTTACCTTACATCCTTCTATAACAACACTAGCAATAGGTCTAGCATCACTTACCTTACTTCCTTCTATAACAACACTAGCAATAGGTCTAGCATCACTTACCTTACATCCTTCTATAACAACACTAGCAATAGGTCTAGCATCACTTACCTTACTTCCTTCTATAACAACACTAGCAATAGGTCTAGCATCACTTACCTTACTTCCTTCTATAACAACACTAGCAATAGGTCTAGCATCACTTACCTTACATCCTTCTATAACAACACTAGCAATAGGTCTAGCATCACTTACCTTACTTCCTTCTATAACAACACTAGCAATAGGTCTAGCATCACTTACCTTACATCCTTCTATAACAACAGCAGTGGTTTTCTTCCGGTTTTGCATTTTATTAATTACTTCTTTAAGGGGAGATGGGCCGCTTTTCTGGTCCCTCTTCTTCCCCTTGTTTCGCCCCATTAGTGTTCAAATTAAAAGACGTTCGGCCCATTAGTTTGGCGATTTTAGGACCTTTCGCCCCATTCCTTTTCCAATATTAAGACTTGTGTTATTTAGGTGTCAATTTTTTCCTGGCGAGCAATAGCGAGCCTGTTTTTTCAGAGGAACTGGCCTTTGGCCGGGACATTTTTCTATCAAAAAATGTTCAAATTTATCTTGAAGGAGGATCTTGATTTTTTTGTTTTTTATTTGTTTTTTAAGCTTGATGGAGGTTTAGGGAGGAAACTAATACAATTATAAAAAGATACATAATGAGCCAATATAAACAGCCAATCTCCCCTTAACTGATTCATGATTATTTGATATTGCCTATGTTGCAATATAGTATATAATAATATAGTTTGACTACATTTACAACAACTAGCGTATCATATTAGCTGGCTAGAAATACGGTGGAACAGGGTACAACCTCAGATTACACTCTCCTAAAATGGCGAGGGTGGGTTCTGTAGTAAGAGAGAGTGATCATATGCACTTTCTTCTTCTGGTCGCCACTTTGCTGACTAAACTATCAAGTAAAGAGATTTTGTTTATTTATGATCATGTACAATGCATATCCAAACACCAAAATGTATATCCTCTCCCAGTAATCGAAAATATTGATAGTGGTTGTGGAGATATTTATGTGTAAAGAGTGGAACATATCAACGGTGGCACCATGATGCCGGAGGTTGGCAGAGTTCTGTTACTATAGGCTCTATAAAGAGAGTACCTGCAACCCCCCCTCGCCCCTCCGTAGATAAAGCACTGGACTAATGACATCATCGTACCAAATTACATTTTGTATTCACTTGCTTGTTCATCAAGGGGAATCCACGCAATGCGAGCTAAGCTCATTATTATCGCGCCTCCTTAACTGGGAATGTATTGCGTGAAATGCATGTTAAGTGTTTATGTATCGTTGGAATGGCTGTGGATGTGTGTGTAGTCTGTATTTTAGCCAATTGGCGACATCTGGAAACGAAGGCTTAGGGTTAATCTGTACGGTACCATTCTCACTACGGTACCAGTCTCACCCGAAGGCTTAGGTTGACCAGTAGCTTAGGTTGACCAGTACGATACCCATCTCACCTTGTAACCGATCACCAACCCCAGATGGGACGTCACAACTTCGTCCACTGATACCAGGTTCCTATTTATACTGCTAGGTGAACAGAGGCTACACCGTTAGGAGACTTGCCCAAATGTCTTTTCCCCGCCCGGGTCTCGAACCCGGGACCTTCTGATTGTGAGCCAGACGCGCTATCAGTTACGCCACGGGGAGGTGTCAGGTGAAGGTATTGAGGGATAAGCCTTTACAACTTTCTACTTTCCTATTTTCTGAAGAGTGTAGAGAGAAGGGGCGTTGGAGAGAGAGGAAGCTGTTGGAGTGGCTTTGGTATGTGTGTTATTAGTCTGTATACGTCGTCGAGGTGTCCCCCCGACTGGGTGCGAGCTTGTGAAACATCCTGACTAGGACGTACTACCTCACCCACTTAACCCCTTCAGACATATATGACGCAGAGGTTGCCAGATTAGCAATAAGAAATAGAGTTCTCTCACTCTTATAATTACCTCTCCAAAATTAGTTTTCTGCCCACATCTAACTCAAAGACAACTGCAGAGGTTGAAGTAACTAAAATAAAGGTTTGTAAAAAAAACTGATGGTAATAAAGGCTTTAAAGTATCCCTAATAGGCTCAAAATTGCGTCATATGTCGGAGAGGGTTAATGTCCGCCTTGGCTGGGATCGAAACAGGTCAAGCAGATTTACACGTCAGCGTGCTCTCCACTCGACAGCCGCGGCTCTAACATACATAATAATAGGGTGATCTTTTATATATTTTATTTATCGGTAAAATATCCATTTTCTTATACGTTTCTAAATTATAACGAATATTTTAAATGGGTAACTCAATGATAATAAATAAATGTCATTCACTTTATATAGTTTATTACAAGTAAATGCAATTAAAACCAGCTAATTTTAGATATCAGAATGAATTTACCAACAATAAACAACGTTAAGTATTAACTTAATGTGGACCAGAATAACAACAATCAGCTATGTAGATATTTTAGGCTTTTGAATGTATCAGATCGCTGGAGAAGGAAGACTCACTTTCATACAGGCTGTTGCATTAGCTCTATTGAGTAAGTTTGGCAATTCGTTCTTGGCTACTAGTCTTATAATTGTACTTTGATTATGATATGCTTCTTACAAATTGACATTAAATATGTGTTGTAGACTAAGTTTTATATATAACCATAGTCTACAGTAGATCTACTGTAGTCTATGATATAACATAAACAACAAAATTATCAGAAGCTGAGACATTTGGGCGAGGGTGTCCAACATTGGCGCGGTATTAGGCCGTGGGTCCTATGGTACAGTCACTAAGGTAGAGGTTGATGGGATACAAGCCTGCATAAAGGAAAGTAAGGATATCGGCGACCTCCCTCTTTTCCTACGTGAAGCCTGCTTGCTGAGGTGTTTGGATGGAATTGGTGGGGCCCCTGTCCTGTTCGCTGTAGCGTCGGACAAGCCAATCATTGTCATGTCCCTCTGCATTGGAGATACAGTACTGGAGTTGTTAGAGGACGACGTCACCCCGTTTTGGATGTGGTTAAATATTATAAAAGGTATCATCCATCTGGTTTATCAAATCCACACAAAAAATATAGTTCATAATGATCTTAAGTTAGATAATTTAATCGTTGAAACTGTTTCAGAAGAATTAAAAGTATCTATCATAGATTTCGGTTTTGGCTAGTTTCTCAGGGCCCAACACAGGTTTTCCCACTGGAACAACAAATTAATACAAAAACTATAAGCATTATGCACCGGAACTATATCTTGATGGCCTAAGTTCCACTAAGAGTGACACTTGGTCACTTGGTGTTATAATTGACGGAATTATAACGGGGTCACCATAGATGCTGACCTTAACATGACAGATTCACTAATAACTCTTCTCCGGGCCATGAAGCGTAAGGAGGCCATTTGCTGCCCCAGCCTTTTAGTAGTATGTGAACAATTATCTGACATTTTGGATAGTTGTCTAGAGATCATGAATAGGCCAAGTTCACCACCTATGGAATCTCTATTGAACTATGAGGCTGAGTCTGGTGCTATTTGTTGTAAGCCGGAGAGCGAGATTGGTGTATTGCATGTAGTTAAAGATGATTCAGTCGTTTGGATCGAGCTTGTGAGTGCAATAAAGAGAAAAAGAGAATTAGATGACATAGACGATGTTGGCCATGCTAAGAAATTCAGGAGAAATGATTCTGTATGTGTTTTTATTATTGACGTTTAAAATATGAAAAATGTTTTGGAAGCTGGTACCCAATATGCTGAGTTGTTTAGTTTATTCAATTAGGAAGATGGTTTAAAGATAAGATTGTTGCTTATATTGTGGAATTTTGAATGGTAGCTTAGTTATTGGTTAAGAATAAACGGTATATGTGGAGGAATTATACTCACATGAGCGAAAAACGTTTTGTTGGGATGGCACGGAAAGTTTGACTCTTGAGTTCCCTTAAAGTGTGTCAAACAGATACAACTAAAGAGAACTCCAGAAAGAGTCGAATCTTGTCTTGTCATCACAATAAAACGTCTTTCCATCATTTGGGTATAATTTCACCATTCAAGTACTCAAGGCACTGAATATTTCTTCCTGATGTACACAGGGTTTATTCTTATACTTAACCTGTTGAGCTCTGGTAACGAACCCCTCTCGTCGCCTATTATTGTTACGCACAGCTCCAGCAACGAACCCCTCCCCTCAGCTGTTCTCCCCCTTATATAAGTCATTATATACCTCTCAAAAGGCTCACAGGGGCCTCAAATCTCCATGCATGGTATCTTAAGGTGTGGGGTAAATAACCAATAGTTAGCAGCTCACGAAGACCACCCGGATCCACCCTAATTTGTGCAATATTAACAAACCAGGGCAACATTGCACATCCAAGTCTCACTCCAACCTGGACACTAAACCATTCACTTAGTGTGCCATTTATTCTTACACATGCTTCACTACCATCATAAAAACTCTGTACAGCATCCAACAGATTGTCTTCTACATCACACAGCTCCAAAAATGTCCTCAATCCCTCTCTATTTACTTTCTATATGCTTTCTCAAGATCCATAAATCCCATGTATAGCCTCTGCTCTTTCTCGCATGTCTTCTCTATCATGTCTCACTGCACAAATCTGATCCACACATCCTCTACCACTTCGAAAACAATCCTGTTCATCACTCAGTTTTCCATCAGTAATCTCCTTCACTCTGTCATTCACTATACAAGCATATACCTTGCCAATCACACTCAGCAGGCTAATACCTCTGTGACACATTCGTTACGTTCACCTTTACCTTTACACAGTGGAACTATTATTCCTCTCATCCAGTCCACTGGCACCAGCCCATTTATCCAGGCTTCTGTACTCTGTACATAATTTCCACAGCCCTTCCATATTGTTAACACTATCACAGCCGATCAAGCAGAGGTATCAGAACAATCCCTCGTTTGGTCACAAAATCCTGTGAAGCCCGATGCTCACCAACTGATTTCGAGACTAGCAACCCCCAATGAAGCCCAATGTTCACCAGCTAAGTTTTCTAGCTAGACCTCCCTCAAACTTAGAAAAACACCCCTAAATCCCCCCTCAAGAAAAATTTGTACATTTTTCGATAGAAAAATGTCCCGGCCGAAGGCCAAATCCTCTTATAATTACAGGCTTGCTATCGCTCGCTAGGAAAAAGATCGACACCTAAATGGCATGATAGGTCTTAAAATTGACAACAAAATGGAGCTAAAGGTGCTAAAATCGCCAAACTAATGAGCCGAACGTCTTAAAATGTCAAAACCTATGGGGCTAAACACGAGGAAGAAAAGAGTCCAGAAAAACGGCCCATCTCCCCTTAAGCCTACTTAATTGTAACAGCTTTAAGCCTGTCTTTGGTGGCGTTAAGTTCACCTCTGGTAAAATCAAGCGTACCTCCACCAAACTTTGGATTGCTCCTAGTAGGCTACAATTGATAATTTGGTCAAGGTGGCTCAGGTAGTCTTTCTTTTCTCTGCTGTAGGCCTACTTGGGTTGTTGGTGTTGAGATCTAGAAGGTCTCTTAGGTGTGAGGTCTCTCTTGTTTGGTTGGCTTCCGGGTAACAAGGGCTCATCACGGTATGGTTAGACTGTCTCTTTTACCCTTGTTGTTCTGGTATCCTGATGGCTGCTACTCTGACTTGTTCTATATTCTTCACTGTTGTTGATGTGGCTGGTTGAACTAATTTTGTAGCATGCATCATAGGGATGACGTACTTGTTGATGTGGGCTGAACAGTTGATTTGGCCTGGGTCAAGCTGGGAGGAGAGGCCACAAGAACCCCGATGCAGAAAACTACCGCCAGGACCGACTAGATTGCTCCCAAAAGAAAACCACAGATTCGCTGACACCCGCAGAAATATTTGTCATTGACGATGATCATGCAGCGACTCATTTCATAAGAGTTAGAGGTGGTTCAGATTTGACTATTCGATCTGACAAATTGCAAGTTTCAAGCTATAAGGAATTTGAAGCAGTAGACAAGATACAAGCTAGACTATGAATGTACTATATATGTAGGGGGTGGGGGGGTTTACTTTGGAACTCTGATATCTTACTTTAACTTTTAGTAGCCAAACTGGGTTGGATATGGAACCGGTCTTCTCTTAAAAATCTCAAGCCACCAATGCTGGGATTGAACTCGGGACTAACCAATATAGACTAGCACTATAACATACATACATAAATTTAAAGACCGAGTACTCCACACGAAGTGCAGTTCCGATCTCACGTCCTAATGGCAGCGTTCCAGGCAACCCTATTCAGAGCTGCCCCACTTGTCAGTTTCTTTGATTCAAGATCAGATCGCAAGGTTTTATCCCACACCTTTCTTGGTCTGCCCCTTTGTGCAGCTCCCTCCATGTTCACGGACTTGCATCTTTTCACCTAACTAGATTCATCCATCCTCTCCACATGTCCAAACCATCCAAGCCTGCTAATACGCATCTCCCTCACTAGTACTCTTGATACCTAACCTTCTCCTCAGCTCTTCGCTAGATATCCTATCATGCAGTTTGGCACCATGGCCACATCTGTCTCACCAATCTCATCTTGTTGCGTTCCATTCTGTTGATATCATCCGCTTTGACAGGCCACGTTTCTGAAGCATATGTCATTACGCTTCTAATGCATGAAGCGTACATCCTTTCCCTTCAAGGGGAGAGGGGTTCTTCTCATGGTAAGTATAGTGGCAATGTAGGATTGGTTTTTGCACCATGCCCGTAACTCCGTAAGAAGGGTTATGGAGCTCCGATCTTACTCTCAACCATCTTGACAATTTTAACAACACACCTAAACTTTATTAGATGTGGAAACAGCCTCCCGAAAATTTGCACCCAGGGCGGAAATCGAACCCGAGACCCTTGGGTTACGAGGCAGACACCTTACCACAAGACTAATAAAATTACCTCACTTAGCCTGGTAGTCTGAGTGTATTTCCGCATCTTGTTCAGTTTAGGATTTTAAATGTAAAACTTGCAAACTAAACAAACCAAAACTGGGACAAAGACAATATAAAGTCATATTAACTTATCAAAATCGCTATGTGGAAACAATGCTTACTAAAATAAAATTTATGAAATAGAGGAACCTGTTTTCACTGACTTTACAGCAACAGTTCTCTAAACTTTCCCCAGCCGCATCTTATTATGGCGATAGTGGCGGCCTCAACTCTACCAGCAGCAGAGATGGTATATACCTTTGTGACAGTAGATCGAGGTACCCCACTTGTCTGAATGATTCAGTCAAGTGAGTTTACATTCGCCAATTTAGCTCTATTACACCCCAAGCTTCATCTCCTTCCTCCATGCTGCCCAGCTTTGCCTTCATCACTGTCTACTCATCCATCTGTATTAGCTTTTGTACCCTGGGTGGCTTGCTCGCCCTTTGGGACGTGGCCCTTATGGTGGTCGGTGCTGGCACATTCGGTACCCAGGGCCACCTTCAGCCTCTAGGGGTTTTGTTGGTTCCACTTTCCTTGTCTCTTCTCTTCACCGCGCATCTTCTTCCTGTCGGGTGTTATTGTTCAACGTATCACCTCCTCATTCCATCCTACGTGTCCTTTGAGTGTTGTTGAACGCATCTCCTGGGTTCTCGCCTCTTGTTTCCTGGGAGATCGCTGAGCTAGGCTTGGACCTCACTGTGATGTATGTGTATGGGTCCATGGAGTTTTCTCCCCCACAACAAGTGAAAGTATTAATTAAACATATTTTACGCACTTACATTATTGTTATCACGATTTGAGTCAAGCTATCACTTGAGAATCGACATAGAGGTCTAACAAATCTTGTGTCCAGTAACATGTATGCATTTAATTTAATTTAATTAAGGTAAGGAGACATAGAGTGGAGTCTTATATTCCCATTAATTATCGATAAATCGCCTTTTATTGGAGTAATCTTTCCGCCTGGTTTAGAAAAATACTATAGCTTACATGACAGAGATGAAAATGGAGAAGCTGCCGATGATAATGTTTTGCCTGCTTTTTCTTTTTCGTTTTCCACAAGATTCGCTCCTGTCGACGCTTTTCTGATGCAATAATTACAGAATCACAGGCCCTACCTTACTACCAAAGATGCCAATAATTCCACAGTGACAAGAGGTGTGTTAAACAGTGTCTACAAACAAATTATGGTGATTATTGTATTGTATTTAGGGTAAGAATGAAGTGAGAGAGTAGAGTATGAGTGAGGCAGTATGTGTGGTTCTACTGCAGACGACGTACACCGACGGGAGGAAAAAAGAAGCTAGCCTTACATACCCTGTAATATCGCAAAGTTGTAATAAGGTACTTATTGGCAATACGTATTGGAAAATTATTGTGATACCAGCAGTCCTGTATGGCTCGAATGTTATAGGTTTTTCCAAAACATAGATAAATAAATTGCAAAATATAGAGAATAGGGTTTTTAGACACATATTAGGGGCGCCCAGATATGCCCAAAGGGTAACCTTAAGGGGGGAAATAGGAGCCTCATCAATGGAGGCGAGATATATAACATTTCTTTTTATAAAATATCTTAAATAGTTAGTAGGAGAGGGAAGTAATGACTTGCTAAGAAGATTCACAGAGGAAAAACTTAGAAATAGTAAAGATCCCTGGACTGTAGAAATTCGAAATTATGTAGGAAATTTGAAGTTAGGAGAAACACATTTAGCAAATATTAAAGGTGAAGTACAGGAATGAACGAAAAAAAGAAGATTAATGCAGGGTCATAACTTGGCATGAATATACTGTAATATGGGCTATATCGATACAATTCCATTAAACTCCAGAAAAAAATACTAGTATATAATGTCGTTGGCAACTCGGCGATCAGCTGGACAAGTTCAACTGATCTGGAGTGACGCCATTGTATGGAGAGCCTAGTTTGTAGACAAGACATTCAGTCCTGGACTGTCCGGTCTGTTTTTCATAATTAATATCTTTCAATTCAATACTCAAGCTCTGCAAAAGATCGAACAACATCCTGAAGATGTGGTGCACATCAAGAAATAATCCAATCTCACCAACAATAAACATACAGGCAGTGTTTATGAGTGTTTTATCCTGGTCCAGAATCTAGGGAGGTCGGCTGTAAGGCCTATTTCTTAATGATAGTATCGTTTTCTGTTGACTTTATATATCGCGGTCCCTTGACCAGACAGTGGTGAAGCCAAATGTTGAGTTGTAAACATGCATATAATTTATAAGAGTTTCTCACATAAAAAAGATCATAGATTCACCCGTTTCCCATGTCGAGAGTTCCCGCCATTGGCTACAGTTACGTCATGGTAAACACGCCAGTTCGTGCCACATAAAATAACTTAGATAAGCTATATTTCTATATTATTAGGACACATTGATGAAAGTTCTTCAGTATCCTATACCTAAAACCAAGCAGATCCCAATGGACATTGTAGTTTAAATAGATTTCATCTCTGTAATTCACCTTTAAGAATGATAACATTAGAAAAAGAGTTCTGGAATGGGATTCGGGAAGATGGCGAGAGGAGTTGGGAGAGAAGAGTAGCCTAGAAGTGTATAGAAGGTATAAAAAGTAGATTAACCCGGGAACAGTGAGAACACTCTTAAGAGGTTTTGGTGGGCAAGGGCGAGGACTCTCTTAAGAGGTAAGGCCTAAAAAAAACTTTTAAAAGGCCCCAGTAGCACTTAAAACAATTTTGTTTTTTCCTCCATACCTCATATTACTCCTCCACATCTGTCAAAATCCCCTCCTTTCCCCCTCCCCCTTCAATTATTACCTATTTTTCCTGTTATTCCCTTATTCATTGGTATATTTTCGTGTAAACATCTCCAAGCCGGTTCTATGGTGAGGTCATGTGTGTTACGCAAGGTAGAGACTGGGAGAGTGTGAAGGAGTAGCTCAGTACTGCTTCAGCCCTCGAGAGAAGAGGGTGTGATGGAAACGTTCACTCGTTTGCATATCGTTCAGTTTGTTACATATTGTTCACTTAGTTGCATATTGTTTCGGCTCTGCGCTTGTTGGGGCTCATTTGTTTATATGCATTTAGTTATTAAGTGTTCTTATGCATATAATCTTGTCTAATACTGATTTTAGCTTTCCCTTAAATTTATGAAGTAAGTTTAAAATTACATTTCGGTATGTTATTGAAGTATTTGATAATATATTTAACCCGTTGAGCCCCGGCTAGTTATAATATTTTGTTCACCCCAGTCCCAAGCCATTTTCACTTATTTTTTTTGTTTGCTAAAATGGAAGACAAGGATGAAAAATGAAAAAAAAACAAAAAAAAATCACCTCTGACATTTTTTTTTGGGGGGGGGGGCGGGTGGGGGGTGGGGTGGGGGGAGCTTCAAAAAAATTTGTTGAGCCAAAATGGAAGAGAATGGTGAGAAATGAACACACAAATAAAAAAAAACTCATTTCGGTCATTTGGGGGGCGGGGGGGGGGGGGTTTCAATAGTTCGTCTCCCCCGCATGACCACCCGCCCGGGAGCACTAGGGTAAAAACTGAGTATGGCATTGTACGGCATACATCCTAAGGAGTATCTCACATAAATCTCAAGCCTCTAGCTCCCATACGACCGGAGTAATGAAGGTTCAAAGTGGCGGTAAACTAGGGGTGTAAACTATCCCCACTAAGCCCACCACCACCAGCCGCGCGGCTGTCTCGGCCCGCTCACACCTACTGGCCCGGCTCCCCCACACACTACGGTACCGCCCCCTCCTATTCTCCCGCCATTTCCTACCTTACGAGCCACGTAAGTTTTTTTTATATGTCGGACGCACGTGATGCGTCGCGGGGAGTTGGTGATCAAAGACTGCCGACGCAACACGTGCGACGCTGGGTCTCTGCGGGTTAATGATCAGTTAGTAACCTCAGGCTACAGCGTGAGTCGAGGATAGGAGCTGTTATCTTTTGATTGTTACTCCTTGTCTGACCTTCGTGGTGTAAACAGCTCCTGCCTACTTCGCTCTCGCCTTGTATTTTGTTGGTTCTGAGGTTTTCTGTTACCAATGGTCACCTTACAGCTAAGTTGTTTTATATTATGAACTCTAGTATTATTATCATAGTTTGTGTAGCCAGGTTTAGGCCTATCTATTAATCATTCTATGAATTGAGCAAGTTACCATTTTGTACTTGTATCTTCTGTAAATGAATTGGATTCACTGAGATTAATTATTATTGTATATATTGTAATATACTCAAGGCTTTTAGTTGTATTTATCTTCCTCTAACATTGTTTAATTTGAATATAGTGCCATATGGCCTTGGTCGCCTGGCACGCCGGAGTTATTATGTAATACTGATATAACTGATTATGTTATACTGATAAATAACATAGTGTGTCATGTTATGATTCCAGTAATATAATATCATTAACCCTCAGACATGCCGGAACGTAACAAGGGTGTGAGGCCGGCTGGCTTACAATTGATGAATGAACCGTTCGGTAATAATTCGCGATTTTGATCATCCAAACGATATTCCCACTTGTTTTATTGTTGTTACAGGTTACTATCTTCATATTAAACGTAAAATTGGCGCATATGAATAAGTAATAACGATATTTATCGTAAAATGACGATTATAGGCAGGAATGGAGCTTAATATTGCCGCTCAGAATTGTAGTGTTCACTACAACCTTCGCGCGCTCGCCGGGTTAAGAGTGAGGCAGATATTTATGACAACACACAGGCATCGAT
This sequence comes from Paralithodes platypus, assembly GCA_032716605.1. Lineage (NCBI taxonomy): Eukaryota > Metazoa > Arthropoda > Malacostraca > Decapoda > Lithodidae > Paralithodes > Paralithodes platypus. Next base: position 19,313,715 of record CM064572.1, read on the forward strand.
AATATTTAACAGATATAGGACAAATAACTTGAATCTAAAAGATAGAAATAGACATGTAGGTGGAGAGATGCAATGTGATCTATGTAAGGAAGGAACAGAAGACCTAAAACATTTTATACTACACTGTTCATTTTATAAAGCATACAGAATAAAAGATCCAGGGTTCCAACAGCCTTATATTGAACATGAAAACCAAGTCATCGGACACCTCCTGTTCAACAAAGAAAACAGCGATAGAGTGAAACTGACAATTTATCAAATGTGGAGAGTACGAGAGAAAAAAATTAAAGAACTGAAATAAGAAGAAAGAAGACTGAAGACAGAAGAGAGAAGAAACAAGACTGAAAAAGAAGAGAGAAGAAACAAGACTGAAGAAGACGTGATGAAAAATTAGACATATTTATTTTTGCATACAAATAGAGCACGTCACAAAAAGAAAAATAACAAAACCTCTCAGGGAAGTGCCGACGTTAAGGCTAAACTTCCCGAATTCCAACTGAACTCCAGCTGAACAGGAAACCCTCATTATGTAAACTAGGGCTCCTATCCTATGACCAATTACCAATACCCATTGTATTATTGATGTTCTCTACCCTACCTTGTTGCCCTGGTCCTGGATCCTTATTAACCCCCGTCGGACGGGGACATTTGTAACTTTTAGGACCTGTGTGGCGGGCAGATTTACCCTAAACGAGCATCATTCCATGCTCTTTTGTATGCATAAACAAGAGCCAGAGCGTAATACAATTATGTATCCGTGAAAGGGCGATAATAGAGCTTTCCAATGACACCTGAATCATCCTTGTACGACAACGGGTTCGCTTGCAACGATGTTGCAACGCGAGTATAAAAACCCTAAAATACGGTAATTTCCCGAGATATTACCCCATCTAGCGAGACGAGGGATGTGTACACGTGTGGTGGTGACGTCAGTGGCGGGACTAGGTCCACGCTGAACGGTCAGAGCCCGCCTGCGGTCCTCCCACCCCGTGGACTCTCTCTCAGAGCCGATAATGCGCTTAATTAAGTCGAGACCCGCTGTTTAGGCCTCGGTTCTCTAACCCTACTTAAGTTAAGTCGAGAGCCGCTGGTTAAGGGTTACATTCATACTTAAATTTTTCACTGCTTTAGTATAGCCTAGGCTAGTACTGTATCTTGCTGCTTCTTGCATGCCAGGCCCGGGCTGAATGGCCATATACAGCATATCCTAGCCTAACCATAACTTATCCGGGTATTCTGCAGAACAACAACTCCTCGATTACGGGATTCCTGTCTTATGGAATTATTATTGTTCGCTCTCACCTTACTCAGGGGACCTTACTAATGCGCAGCTACTGTAATTGCTAGGCTACCTTTCATAGTTTGTCAATTTGATTTTCAGAGTTTCAGAGTTATTTTTGTACAGCCAGTCCAGGACACTTTGTTTACATTCTAGCCTCCTTGGAGTCTCCTCCCCGATGTTCAGTAACCAGAGTGGAGTTTCACCTACAAAACGTCAGTACATTTTTATTGGTACTTTCCTGTTATCGACATCAAAGCTGAAGATTGCAGAGGAAACATCATAGACTTTATAGACTTTTATTTCGGCGCCCATCAATCTTTTATTGTTTTAATACCCAACTAGCGGGAGTGTGGGGGCGGCAGCCCCCACCCATTATACTAGGATAGGTTAGGTAAAGTTGTTAGGTTAGGCTAATGTCTTTTCAAACCTACATTTCCCAAACTCTCTCCTAGATTGTTTGGGGTATCGATATAATGCAAATGCTAATAAAAAGTGCTTTCCGCACTTTCTAACACACATACACACACACATACAAACTATTACAATATACAAATAAAAAATAAAAAAATATAATAACAGGGAGTTGTAGTTCTGCAGAATTACCGTAACCATATTTTATTTTCCCATTTACCTATGGATCTTGATTTATATCCTCATATCTCTTAGTTATTTACTTCACTTACCTCATCAATATTAATCCCGATAGCATAGCTGGGGAGGGTATGAAGTATATCAGGGAAAGAGAGGGGTTGAAACACGGCGATTAACTAGAATTTAGTCATGTTGATAAAGAAAGCCAAGACGTTGTGTATCCTTGCTTGTGATTGGTTGTTGACTATCGTAACGTCATCAGCCAAGGCGGGCCTCAGCGATGACGTCATTCCAGCCCTCTGCCAACATGGCGTAATTACACCAGCTTATTTGAAAACCCGCTTAATCTTACACCCGCTTAATTTTACATCAGCGGTGTATATGTTTCACACAACGTGTATTATAATGTCATTAGTGCACTGTGTAATTTGTGTCTTTATATTCAAAGCGTTTCTATTTATCAATACTAAGGGTAATTATAAGGAATAGGCTCACACCCTTATGTTCCATGTTTTTTCCTCCAGATTTTGAGAAATGGGTGTTTTCATGGTCTTACTTATAATTCGAATGTGTGATACACGATGGGTTGAGGAGGGGCTTTGCCCCGCCTTTCCCCCCCCCCCCCCCATGAATTATTGAAATCGTCATCTATATTTCCAGCAGGGGGTAAATATCGAATATACTGCATAAAGAAGGCGTTTGTAAACAGTAAGGATGTCCGAAAGAGCTCTGAGGTTGATTAGAATGTGCGTTTTTTCTATTAATATCGGGTTTTTATAAATGTGATCAAAATTATCCTCCCACAGTGGATTATACATGAGTAGGCTACAGTATATGGATTACCATAGACCTACATTGTCCCTAATAAATTATGTATAATAAGGCTGCGAGCCTATTCCCTATAATTATCATACTAATTATTCAAGCCCCCTTCCCCCTGTATTTGGCTCGTGAACAGTAAGGTTAATCTGCGAGAGCGGTATCGTCCCAAGAAGAACTGATATATTTGGACCCTACTGCACTAGACTCGTGAGCGGTATCAATAAAATTAGACGCGAACTTAGTTAGCCTAACTGCGAGCGTGCGACTTTTTACGTAAACAGTGATGGTACACCCGCTAACAAGAAAACCCCTAACAAACAGACATTAGATCTTCAATGTTGTTATGCTCTTAAATTGTCATTAACCTAACCAATCAAGCCAACCTAACCTAATCTAGTGTCCGTTGTGGGGGCTGCCGCCCCCACACCCCCACTGTTGGCAACTACAAATCAGACTAACCTTGCAGGATTCATGGTCAGCAAATACAAACTAGACTAACCTCGGAGGATTCATAGTCGGCAAATACAAATAATACTAATCTCGGAGGATTCATGGTCAGCAAATACAAACTAGACTAACCTCGGAGGATTCATATTCGGCAAATACAAATAATACTAACCTCAGAGGATTCATGGTCCGCAAATTCAAAGTAGACTAACCTCGGAGGATTCGTGGTCAGCAAATACAAACTAGACTAACCTCGGAGGATTCATATTCGGCAAATACAAATAATACTAACCTCAGAGGATTCATGGTCCGCAAATTCAAAGTAGACTAACCTCCGAGGATTCGTGGTCAGCAAATACAAACTAGACTAACCTCGGAGGATTCATATTCGGCAAATACAAATAATACTAACCTCGGAAGATTCATGGTCCGCAAATTCAAACTAGAGTAACCTCGGAGGATTTATGGTCAGCAAATAGGGCCTACATAGCCTATTAGACTAACCTCGAAGGTAAAAAATACCGCGAGGTTAGTCAATATAAATCAGACTAACCTCGGTCATTCAATTACTGTTTGAATATCAATATGCGAATTACAGTGCATTAATTATGTCATAATACTCGTTGTGTGAAAAATATACAAATCCACAGAAACCACCTCCTAAATACCGGTAGGTTACTGTAGATCTGTTCCACAATATTATATTAAGTGGGCTAAGAGTTGATCAACATGGCTAAATTGCAGATAATGTTTCAACATCACTTTTTCTTTGATATAATTCATGCCCTCTGCACCTACAGTATATGGGTTATTATTGACGAGTTAAATGAAGGAAATAAGTCTGTATTGAGGATATACATTAAAGATTCCGTGGTAAACGTAGCCTAGGCTTGGACCCAAATAACGACGGTATAAAACCCTTACCCTTGCTTTAGTGGAGAATAATGGTCTGCAGACAAATTGACACAATGCAGCTGGAAGCTCCTTTCATAATCCTGTTAAATAGAAGATGTTGTAGGTGTTTTCATGAAGCAAAAACACTTCACTATTCATTGAACAACACTTCCAAAATTTCAAATATGGCCGACTCCGAAATCTTATTGTTATGCCCTGATTTTATTCAGGTTTAACTATTAGTTAGGTTGAGTTCTTTCGAGACTGGGATATCCAAGTTCACACAAATACATATAAGAAAGACAACAGGGATACAGATAATATCGAAATATGGTTTGTAATACAGTTTATTCACTTAAGTCCTAAATACATACAACTGAAGGCTAAAGATGCTACCATAAGTAATTCATAGGGTACAACTCAATTTAAATTCTCCCAGCACGATCACGGATCTAGATGGAGATCAGGTATATTCAATTCAACTTAGACACTTAATCTTCTTCTGGAGAATCATGCGCACTATTCTCTTGTTGAACGCTTATTATAAAAATACTAAATCAGATTATATTAAAATTCACGATATATCTTGGCTTGGTTTTAGTTTGTGAATAAAACTGGACGAAGTTACATAAGTTCACTATATTTCCTGGCGCGGAATATGGAAGCTTATACACTGATGGACTTCTTTAATTTTAGTTCAAGTTTGTGGACTCTAATATGTTTACACTAGTGGAGAATATTTTCAGAGCTCATTAATGTGTGAAAACCCTCTTATTTGGTAATAAATCACTAATTAAGTTAAAAAGTATTTTATATGTATTTATAACTGTGTATGCATATTATTAATCTGTTTCTATAGATTAAGTTACTGGAATACTTCAAATCTTTTAACTCAAAATTCAGGGGTGATGGACTCTATTTATTTTTATCACTTGGCGGAAAAATATGGCAGAGTTAGTTGATGCCCAAAATCTGTCTTATTTTGTATATTAGTTATTCTTTGAGTTAAAAAGGCGCACTAAATCTAGTTAGCACTGGTACATACATAATAGTAATCTGTTTATATAGATTAACTTAGTTGAACACTTTTACGAGTTTTCGTTAATTTAGAGGTAGTAGGAACTCTGTTAATTTGTATCACTTTTGAACTCTAACTTCGTTTGTACCTCGTCACTGATACTGATTTAGGTAGTTTCTATATTCTTTCTTTTCCTTGAAGATATATATACACTAGTTGATGATGTCTTCTGATGCTCCGTGGGGTTCAGGTTTGCCGGTCGTGTGAAGTTAAGTTACAGTTGGGTTAATGGGCGTGGGGTCTTCAATATGGCTCCGTAACTTGTAATGAAACAGTTGGGCACCATATCGGACTAACGCGAGTATTTAAGCCTATAGCTTTATCAAATATACTTGGCTATCCTGACCTTTATATTAACCAGTAATGAAGTTCTGTTAAGGTACTCTTGAAGTAAGGTTTTAAATATTGTGTCTCAGTGATGCCGGATTAACACAATATCGGACTAACGCAAGAAGAGTTTAGGTATGGCTCTTCTTGACTGTCACTAACCGTTGTAAGAGGGTCAAAGAACTCAGGGCGGTGTTAACCTTTTAGTCGCAAATCCTGGTGGGGTGCCACAGACAATTTGCACCTAGGATTTATATATGCAGAGCAGTGAGGGTGTCTCGCTAAACCCTTAAAACACAAAAGATCGTTTTACAACTTAGATCTTCTGTGTGTGATGGTCGTGTAATTTCTAATAGTGAAATGTTGAAAGGTAGGGGTGCCTGTGTCTTTCAACTTTTAACTATAAAGAAATTTATTCTAACGAAAGTAATAAGATTAATTCATGGGGTGCCAGAAATAATAAAGTTACTTATCTATAGGTCACAATTGCTGTAATAAAGATATTAAAATATAAGTGGAGGGGTGCCTACACACTTAAGACTTTAATATGGAAGATACAGCCTACTAGAGGTCTCTATGTTAAATTATTGGGTTGCCACAATTAACAAAGATCCTATCATAGGATTTCTTATTCACAGATTGTATAAGGACTTCGGGGTGCCGTACATCCAGACTGTTAGGAAGGGTAAAAATAATATTTCTCAACGCGGGGTGCCTACAATTGAGAAAGCTTAGAGTTACTTGCTTTCCTTCAATACTGGTGGTTACCCATTCTCTGTCGAAGGATAGTAAGGGTGTGTGTCTGCACTGTTTAGTAGGAAAAAAAGTCCTTCTTGTCCTAGGGGAGGTGAATTTCAGTTACTTTATGATACTACTCTACTATATTTGAAGACTAATTCAAAATAATATGAGGGGCAGAAGTTAGGCAAATCAAGGTTTTATTTGCCTTTCTAAGTTACGGTGAGAACTAAGGGGGAATTGGTGTATTGGAACTTTAGTACAGAGTTTTGAGGGTGTTTTTAGTTGACCTCTGAGCGTGAGAGTTCAAGGGGGTAAGGGGGTATTGTACGTGAAGTTTCTCTGTGTCGTGAACTTATTATTTGCTTCTACAAGAGTTTGTCACTGATAATATTGAATAGAGTTATAGGGCAAAGTTAGCTTTTCATTTTAGAGTTAATACTACTGCTTATTTAGTTGCTGTATATAGAAAATATACGTTTTATAGATAAGTAAAAATGCCGTCCTGGCCTGCGTTATGGTGGTAGCCCTGGGGTCAACGGAAGGGTGTTTGTATCGCTAGCCTCGCTCACCTACGTTTTCATACTATGCATACAAGACCTATTGTCTTGAGTATTAATCATAGTAATAGCTGATGATGTTAGGTTTTCTTGGTAGAGTGAACATTGATAGTTTCTAGGCTTTAAGTATACAAAATAACATGTTTATAGGAGTTGTAAGGTTCTCAGGCGTGGAGGCTGAATTGGCGGCAATAGTGCGGGTCAGCCGTGTCACGCGTCTAGTTGCCTTATGGTTGTAAAGTTGTAGATTTGCACACATTAAGGGCCTACATCGATTAATATGGGTCACATAGTTTTGGTCACGCTAGAATTAGTTAACAAAGGTAATACTGATAGTTTTTTAAATGGAAAACTATATAAGAACAGAATTTATATTGGTCCTGGCTGGTGAACACCTGTTGGTACCTTTGGTGGTCACTTTTGTTATCTGTGGGAAAATGTTCGTTGGCCCGCGACTCTCCAAAGTAGGAAGGAAGTACTTGTGGTTTGTTTGAAAAATAGAATAATGGTAATAGTTCAAAAGACGTGTACATAGGTGTTTATTATAAAATAGATAAAAGAGTTAATCTGTGTGTGTGACATGGTTCTTATATAATTCAATACATACATAAATAAAACATCACAATGGTAGGCATCATAATCTTCTTAATATTAATAAGCTGATAACTTACTAGAGCTGCTGCTATTAGGTCGACATCAAGGGTTTATATCAAGACGCGAAGGAAAATAATGTGATTTGTTTACTAGTAGGATAGTTGATTACTGAGAAGACGTATAAATATGTGTGTTGGAGAAAAGTGGATAAAAGAGTTAATCTGTGGGTAAAGACATCTATATATATTTTAACATCATAATGGTAGGTATCTGAGCCTTCTTAATATTAGTAGTCTGGTTTTCTACTATGGCTGATGTTAGTGGAACGAACGTGGTACTGAGGCTTTTTGGTTTAGTTTATCCTCCTCTGGACGTTTTCTCTTTTGTTGTTCTTCTTCCGTTTCTTCGGTTTGGTGTGAGACCTTTTTCTGTAGTTAGCGTCAAGATTGGCTGTGAGGCTTTTTGGTTTAGTTTATCCTCCTCTCGACGTGTCCTCCTTCGTTGTTCTTCTTCCGTTTTCTTCAGTTTGGTGTGAGGCCTTTTGCTATAGTTAGCCTCCTCTCTACGTTTCTCTTTCGTTGTTCTTCTTTCGTTTTCTTCCTTTTTCGTTTTGGGGAATGATTTTTATTATCCTCGGCTGAGCATCTTTGTTCATTTTCATTTTCTGGGTATTTTACTTCCCTACCCATTGTAGTAGGCATATCCCTGTGCCTCAAGCGTGGAGTAACTAGATTTTTCGTGGTGTTTGTCTGATGGGGTAGGTCCGGTTGGTGGTCAGGTGATGGTTGTGAAAAATACTCGGTGAGAGGAGGTGGTGGAGGCTGTGGCCTTGATCTTGGAGGGTCATATGTGCTGATGAATATGCAATTATGTGTGAGATGGCTGGACGATTTGAAATCAGAGGATGGTTTTGATGTTGGAGGGGGAAAAGGAATTGCTAGGGAAAAAACTGAGTTATTGCATGAGTTGGTTATGGATATCGGTGTTAGGGCAGAGGTATTGTAAGTGGTGATCTGGCCAGGAGAATTGGACATAGAATGGTGTGAAAAGTTTAGAGATCGTGGGGTTGGTACTTTGTTGATTATCTTGTTGGGAGCTGTCTTGGTGATTATCTTGGGCGTTGTTTGAGTGAGCGGATGGTGAGTCTGTGGAGATTTAGAGGGTGGGGTGCAGAATGATGGTGTTGGTAAGGGTTGTGGAAACAAAACCATGGTGGCATAGAGGTTAACTGGGAGGTGACTCTAGTTGTCATGAGAGATGTTGATGGGATTGTTAGGAGTGATTGAGGTTGAGATTTGGTGATGATTTGATGAAGATGGTGGTTTTGAGGGTCGGGGTGTGGGGTGTTGATAGGGAAGGGGTGAAGATGGGATGTGTAGATAGAGTTGGAGAGTTTGTTGGGGACAAGATTTGTGTTTTAGAGGAGCTGAAGTTGGTAGGATTGGAAAATGGACATTTTGTTGGGGTTGCAGTTCTTGTGGTTGATGGCAGTGTGGAGGCAGAAAGTGGATGTTCAGGTGAGAGAATGATTTATGGATTTGGACATTAAATTTGATTATTACAGGGGACAGTATGAGGTTAGGATGATCTGGAAGTGTGAATTGATTTGTGGTTGAGTAGATGATTATTTCGTCGGAGTTGACAGCGAGAATGCACATGTGGGGTTGATGAGAGGCTGACATTGTGTTTTGATGGTAGGTACAGGAGAGATTTAGGGTAGTGGTTGCGGGGGAGGCGATGATTTTTGGAGTGAGGGTGAGAAGGTGGTTACGTTGTCTGAGGTGAGAGAGAGGGTGCTAATTTGGTGGTTAGTTGAGTTTGAAGTTGTGCTTTGGTAGGCTTTTTGTGGGAGTGGTATGTTGGAGAGTGGGAAAAACATTTGATTTGGAGGTTGGGGCGGTTGTTGGATTTGTGGTGAAGTTGAGGTGGGCGGTATGTGAGGTTTCTTGGGTGATAATGATTGACGAAGGTGTTCACAGGGTTTGGAGGGTTTGATTGAGGGGGCGTTGGCGGATTTCTTGTAGATGGTAATGGATATGGGTGGAGAGGATTTGAGAGGTGAAGGTGAGCATGTATCTTTATGTAATGGAGGAACTGACTTTGGTGAGAAAATCTTGTGGATAGAGGTGTGAGCGGGGGTAGGTGAGGAAGGTGGGAAAATACTTGAGTCTTTATCTTGGAGGCTGGTAGAGGTTGAGGTTGGTGTTGGAGGACTGAGGGATAGTGATGGTAGCTTAGAGCATGGAGTTGTAGATAGGGATGTCAGTGGCGGTTTGGGATTGTCTGACACTTCGACTGAGGTTTTGTTTTTCTGAGGTAGAGGTTGAGGTAAGATATGAGAGGATGGTGGGGTGTGAAGTTAAGTTGAAGTTATTAGAATTGTTGATGTAGCAAACTGTGAGGTTTTCGTTTGTGGCAGGACGGGAGAGTGTGATGTTTGGTCGAACTTGATTAAGGTTGATAGAGTTGAGGGTGTGACAGGTTGTGGTGTTTGAAGCGGTGCCGGGATAGGTGTGTTAGGGGTTGTAGGTTGTTGAGGAATTGATGGGAGTGAGGAATTTTCTTTGATCGAGGGGGAAGGAGAGAGAGTTGGGTGAGGAATTGATTTAAGTGAGGAAGTTTCATTGATCGCGGGGGAAGATGAGAGAGTTGATGAATGGAGGTGATCTGACCTTGGGAGCGAGTTGACTGTAGCGTAGGATGTTTCTTCACTAGTTGTCCTTGGGGGCGAGTTGCTTAGAGTGGTTGTTGTATCCTGATTTGTCTCCAAGAGTTCTCGGATCGTCTGCAGGTTCTGTTGGAAACCTGCTGTCCCATGGCTGGTGAAATGGTGGTAAACATACTTCGGAAGGATGTTCATCAGGAAGGTGAAAACTTGCTGTTCCTGGTATTCTTTGTTTTTTTATTTACAATCGGATCTTATGTGTAGAAATACCTCTTGAAGGGTGATATTCAGGTGTCCTTCGTACATAACTTCATCGAGTTTGCACATTTCCCTAATGGAGAGCAATTGTTCCTCGAATGAGCCGTATAGGTCGAGATGAGTGGTGATGTGAGGTGGAAGGATGTTATACAATGCGGCGAACATTTGTTAATTTTGTTGTTCGGCATCTTGGGAGCTATACGCGGTCTCGCGTATCTATATAAGTGTGCAAGGGTGACATACAGATTCCCTTCATACTTAATGTCGTTGATTTTTATATTTGGGGTGACGAGTGGGCCCAAGGGTGGCCTTACGGCATTGATCACTAGGGATCGCAACTGGTTCCAGATAAGCTCTGGCGTTACCTGTTTAGCTACTAGGGAAACGGCTTTTCCCAAGCGCATCATGTGCAATAATGCTACGGTGATTTTCTCGCGGTCATTGTTGTGTGCCAAGTCTAACATTGGCTCCACTATGTCTATGTAGTCTTCTATCTCATATGTGTCCCCATCATAGTCAGGAATGGGAATATAGGAGTGAGTAACTGCCATATTTCAAATGTTATATAGCATTCTATTGTTTCTGTCATGTGAAATGTAGTGAATTCTTCTATCCGAATCAAGAACCACCGCTACCCACCAATGTTAGGCCCTGATTTTATTCAGGTTTAACTATTAGTTAGGGCGAGTTCTTTCGAGACTGGGATATCCAAGTTCACACAAATACATATAAGAAAGACAACAGGGATACAGATAATATCGAAATATGGTTTGTAATACAGTTTATTCACTTAAGTCCTAAATACATAAAACTGAAGGCTAAAGATGCTATCATAAGTAATTCATAAGGTACAACTCAATTTAACACTAGATTAGCGGGCTAGCGGTTTATTTATATGTACCGCCCAGCGGGGTGTTTTTAGCCAAAATAGGGCTGTTTACGTGATCATTTTCATGCCTAAATAAGACCCAGAGCGTAAAACAAGTATCTATCCCTGAAAGGGCATAAACAGAGCTTTCCAATGACACCATAACGATCCTTTTATGACGGCTAGTTTTCTTGCAACAACCGCGCAACACGAGTGCAAAAAGCATGTAATTCGGTACTTTCCCCATACAATTCAGTATGTAGCGAGTGAGAGAGGGAGGGAGGAGGTGGGATTCGTGTCAGTAGGTTCGCCGCGGTGGTCTGGAGCAGTCCTACGCTCGCTACTCTCCTGCCACCACTTGTCTCTCTCTCTCAGCAACATTACGTGCTGAAATTGCCACACGACCTATGTCGCGCGCCGCCAGATAGTCCAGATTTATTTAACTCGACTTATGTTGCGCGCCGATAGTTAGGGGTTAAATACAGAATTTAATCCAAATAAGGTGGATTTTCACCTCAACAAACTCTGAAATAATACCAACCAGTGAAAATATTTTAGAGTCCACAAAACTTGAATTCAATCATATGAAGTATACCAGTGTATAAGATTATATATTCATAGAAAAGAAACATATTGACTTACCTTAACCTCGTCAAATACTAGTAGATAATTAAACCCAAGTCAAGGGATATACTGAACATTAAGGTAAACTGATTAGGTGTTTATACAATCTTTCAAAAAGATAATATCGATTTGATTCTCAAGAAAAGGGATTCAATTTAAGCCGCATTGAGCATACCTGATCTCCATCTAGATCCGCGATCGTGCTAGAAGATATTTAATTAAGTTGTGCCACTTGTGTTCTCGTCTTTAGTGATTCTTATTCATTAATATGTACTAGTGAATAAGTGAAATAAAGCTGTACTATAAACTATATTTTGGTATTATATATATCCTCTATTGTCTTCCTTACATGTATTTGTATGAACTTGGATATCCCAGTCTCGAAAGAACTCACCCTATTTAATAGCTAAACCTGAATAAAATCAGGGCATAACATTGGTGGCATTTGATTCGGATAGAAGAATTCATTAAATTTCACATACCTTGAAACAAGAGAAATAGTATAACATCATAAATATGGCAGCTGCTCGCTCTCACATTCCCATTTCCAAATATGATGGGGAAACATATGAAATCAAAACCTACATGGACATAGTGAAGCCAGTATTGGACTTGGCATACAACACGGACCGCGAAAAGATAGCCGTCCTTTTAACGCACTTGGGAAAAGCCGTTTCCCTCCTTGCCTCGCAGGTAACCCCCGCACTCATCTGGGACCAGTTTAGGCCCATGGTAATTGATGCAATTAAGCCATCATTGGGTATTTTCGTCGTCCATGCCCGAATGAAGGACACAAAGTATGAAGGCAATTTAGATGTCACTTTAGCATCCATCACTCAGCAAGTGAAATCTGCTTTTCCCACTCTTCCTAGAGTGCAACAAGAACAACATATTCTAGTAAACCTTGTGCAAGCGTTGCCATCAGCGGTACAAGAACACTTTGCAGTACATGATCCCGTTGGATTTCAGCGAGATTTAATCACCATCAGGAAAATTCTTGCAGTTCAACCCAAGATTAGTACCATTGCCACCATCAAGAGGTTTACCACTCACCCTCAAACATCCAACAGGCCAAGAGAACAAAACAACTTCAACCGACACTCAACTACAACACCTAAGCCAACCTATCGCTCAGGACAATATCAACCCAGCAGACCAAAGTTCACCCCAAATCAGCTGAAAAGGGTGTATCCAAGAAACCAGGCGTACAACAACAACTATAAAGTTAAGAACCAAACTCTAGTAATTATCAACCTTTTTGATTTTCCTGCCTGTAACCATAAATGCTCCCTTCATGATATTCGGGATTCTGCCAAATTCAGACCAAATCAACCTCACATCTAGGCAAACGAGGAAGCGTTTGGAGAAGAAGAGTCTGAAGAATCCACAGAGAATGAAAATATAGCTCACATCTTGATTGGAGAAGAACAAGAGGAAATCCTGGAAGACGAAGAGACAGACCCCGAGGATTTTTAACCCTTAATTAGCGGCGAGCAACATAAGTCGAGTTAAATAAAGCTGGACTATGTGGCGGCGCTCGACATAACTCGAGTGGCAATTTCAGCACGTAATGTGGCTGAGAGAGAGAGACAAGTGGTGGCAGGAGACTAGCGAGCGTATGACTGCTCCAGACCACCGCGGCGAACCTACTGACACAAATCTCAGCTCCCTCCTCCCTCTCTCACTCGCTACATACTCAATTATGTACCGAAAGTACCGAATTACCTGCTTTTTGCACTCGCGTTGCACGGTTATTGCAAGAAAACTATCCATCATACAAGGATCGTTATGGTGTCATTCGAAAGCTCTGTTTATGCCCTTTCAGGGATAGGTACTTGTTTTACGTTCTGGGTCTTATTTAGGCATGAAAATGATCACGTAAACAGCCCTATTTTGGCTAAAAACACCCCGCTGGGCGGTACACATAAATAAACCGCATAGGCCGCTCGTAAGGTGTTAAAACCTCCCCCGCCTACGATGGCTTCGGCGGAGGATTCTGCTAATGATAGACCCCCCCCCCCAATATACCACCTTTCATAAATCAAAGACATCCCTGTAAGGTTGCTCATAGATACAGGTGCCTCCCGCTCATGTATTTTCAAATCTTTTTACGTCAAGCACCGGATTTTTTTTGGCGAATTAATAACCACAACCACTACTCTAATCAGTGCAGGAGACACTCCTCTCCATATCAGAGGAGAAACTAGACCCCTTCATGTGACCACCCCTTACCTCATGCCAACTGTTATCACCCCTTCGTAGTGTTTCATTCTGACTGCCAACATTACGACGGGTACTTAGGCTTAGACCTGCTACACAAGCTGCAAGCACAAGTAGACTGTGGTCAAAGATTCATCACTTTCAAAAAAAAAAATACGTCAACCCAATTCCCAGCAACTGGATCCACTCAGAATGAAGATGTCCCCTCTCCTTTTCCCACTTTACGAGGAAAGGGACCTAAGGACGCCATCATACTTGTGAATCCACCAACTGCCCTCAAAGTCGAAACATCTTCAAAGGCAACAGCTTCAAACCCCAGCCCAATAAAAAATCTTCTTAAAAAAAAAAAAAAACATACATACTTGCCATCTCTGTTCAGCCTTCCACAAGTAAAACTATAAACCTATAACCTTTTTGCCTCCTCCCACTATTATCAGCCCCGCTATCATCAAAAACAAAAATACTATTCCCCCTCAAGATAAAAAATGGGTGTCAATTCAACAAATGCCACAAAATGCCATGATTCTTACCCCCACCAAACTCACTACTGGTCAAGATCGTTGCATGATTCAACCAGCCATTAAATCATCACACCAAAGTTCAATCCTAATAGCCAATATTTCAGATGAGGTGGTAACCCTACCCAAAGGCCTCATCATTGGGGATTTAGAAACATTTGATGAAATTGCCCCCACACATGTTGAACCTAACTCCCTTCTTGTGCTACACACCATTCCCAACACCTTAACTACCCTGCAAGCTCAACAAATGCAACAAGTATTGCATGAATTTAGCGATGTATTTGCCCAAACCCCCACCGAAATAGGACAAACTACCTTAGAAGAACATTCCATCCACTCAACTGGACCCCCCCTTCGTCAGCCTTCACGTCGAAAAAAAAAACCGTACAAAGGCAAAAAGAGGAACAACAAGTTCAAGAGATGTTAGACGCCGGAATCGCCACTCTCTCCGTCAGTCAATGGTCCTCACCAGTCGTCTTAGTAAAAAAAAAAAGATGGCTCAACAAGATTTTGCGTAGACTACCGCCGCCTGAATGGCGCCACGATTAAAGATGCAACCCCATTACCCCGGATAGTTGATTCCCTAGACTCCCTTCATGGATCCAAGTGGTTCACCACATTAGATCTCCAAGCCGGATACTGGCAGGTGCCGATTAAAGCAGAACATCAACAGAAAACAGCTTTCTCGACACAGCGGAGGACATCTATACGAATTTAATGTGTTACCTTTTGGATTATGTAATGCCCCAGCCACGTTCTCTCGACTCATGGAGTCTGTATTAAAAGGACTAACTTGGGAAACATGCCTCGCGTACCTAGATGACGTGATTGTGTACTCAGGAACCTGGCACGAACATCTCCACAGACTCCGTCAAGTATTGCAACGTATCAGGGACGGTGGTTTAAAACTCAAACCTTCAAAATGCGAGATTGCCAGAAACTTGGTATACCTTTTGGGTCACGTTATACCTGATCCCAAGAATTTATCAGCCATTCAAAATCAACAACCCCCCACCACAGTAAAAGGGATAAGATCATTTCTCGGATTAGCCACCTGTAATATACCAAGAGTCGTATGGTATACTCGTGTAATATTACAATGAATATTATATATAAAGGGGGGTAAAGATAACTAGTTTGTGTTATAAATTATATTGAGTTATAGAATACAGTTATGAGTTATTCAGCATGGATTCACTCAGGGACGTTCTTGCCTTACTAATTTGTTTAGTTTTTTCTCAGAGGTATATGAAGCAGTAGATAATGACAAGTCATATGATATAATATATTTAGATTTCAGTAAAGCTTTCGACAGAGTCCCCCATGAGGGATTGATGAGAAAGGTTGAGGCGCATGGAATAGGTGGGGCGTTGTTCGGATGGATTAGGTCATGGCTAATTGGTAGGAAGCAGAGAGTCAGCATAAATGGTACGAAGTCAGAATGGGGAGCAGTCAAAAGTGGTGTCCCCCAGGGATCTGTATTAGGTCCTCTGTTGTTTGTTATATACATAAATGACATTGATTTAGGTATAACTAGTAGGATAAGTAAATTTGCAGACGATACCAAAATGGGGAGAACAATTGATTCAGATAGAGATATAGAGTGCCTCCAAAGGGATCTAGATACCTTACACGAATGGTCAGTAAATTGGCAGATGAAGTTTAACATTGACAAATGCAAGGTATTAAAGATAGGGAAGATGCATACAAATGTTAAATATAAACTAGCTAATGTGGAATTAGAAAACTCGAATTGTGAGAAAGATCTAGGTGTGTTTGTTAGCAATGATTTGAAGCCTAGACAACAGTGTATAAGCGTTCGAAACAAGGGCAAACAGGATTCTCGGGTTCATCTCTAGGAGTGTGAGTAACAGAACTGCTGATGTTATCTTAAAACTTTACTTGTCATTAGTGAGACCCCATATGGATTATGCTGTTCAATTTTGGTGTCCTTATTACAGAATGGACATAGATTCATTGGAGAGAGTACAACGTAGAATGACAAAAATGATCCATAATATTAGAAATCTTCCGTATAAAGAAAGGTTGAAGAAATTAGGCTTACATTCGTTAGAGAGACGCAGAGTTAGAGGGGATATGATAGAGGTGTTCAAGTGGGTTAGTGGGATTAACAAAGGGGACATGACAAATGTACTAAAGCTCAGTGATAGCGAAAGAACTCGTACCAATGGTTTCAAATTAGATCAATTTCGTTTCAGAAAAGATATAGGCAAATATTGGTTTGGTAACAGAGTTGTAGATGGGTGGGATGGACTACCAAGTGCTATAGTGGGATTAAAAACGATAGGGAGCTTTAAGATAAAATTGGATAAGCATATGGACGAGAAGGGTTGGGTGTGAAGGGGGATCAGCAGGGTTGGGCCAATCAGCGCTCTGCACACCCCCGTAATCCTGCGTTAATCTCTAACCGTTTTGGTAAGATGATCCTCAGGGTATTAGA
Organism: Paralithodes platypus; assembly: GCA_032716605.1. NCBI lineage: Eukaryota > Metazoa > Arthropoda > Malacostraca > Decapoda > Lithodidae > Paralithodes > Paralithodes platypus. The sequence continues at coordinate 19,330,665 of CM064572.1, forward strand.
GTGTTGAGCCTATAATTGGGCTTTGTAATTGAGGTTGTGTGGGACAGGGATCTGCCTTGCTTAGGCCAATCGGCTTTCTGCAGACTCCCATTTTCTTATGTTCTTATAATACTAAGCGTTAAGGTATTAGTATTGAGTTTAAGGTAAGGGGTTGTGGTAAGTCCTTATAGTGTAGACTATAGTGTGGTTTGTGAGTTAGGCAGAGTGTCTAGTTTTAACCAAGCGTAGGTTGATCGAGTCTCTGAGTTTAGACGGCAAGTGTAACAGTAAGTGCTTAAGTGGGCTTAGGGCAGTCTCTAGCCTTAGCCAAGGTGTGAGATGGAGTAGGACGGAGTAGAGTCTGGTCCTAGTCAGTGGCTGTTGAAGAGTGACTTCTCTGTGTCAGTGGGTATAGAAGAGTGAGCTATTAAACTACCTTTTCTGGTATACACAAGGTGTGTTTGCTGACACACCTTTCACTAGGTGGGTCATGTTGACCTAAGTGTGTTGTGTTGACTTCCTGCGTTGTCTTTTGTACTGCTTGCTGTGACATTCTGTGGTGTCTAAGAGGGAGGAAGTTTGCTCATACTTTGTAAGTATAAACAATATAGGTAGTTATATCTCTGTGATGAAATTGACTGGTGATATTAATGTGTAGTGATTATGTGAGTAATTAAAGGGTTAATGGGTTAGTGGATTACATATTATGGGTTATAATACATAACTGTCTTCGTGGTGCAATGCATAAGTGTGTTGATTTTCGGTGTGAGCGTCCTGGGTTCGAATCCCCGGACTGCCACATGTGTTTGTTAATTTCATTAATCGAGTTTAGGAGTAAAGTTGGTTAGTGGAGAGAACATAATAATATATAAAGATATAATTTATATTATATCAGTCATCTTTAGAATATTGATGGAACATAGGATGACATAATAAGTGATTAAGTCTGGGTTACATGTATATATTTGAGTATATTTGAGTATATTTGAGTATATTATTAGCCATTCAAAATCAACAACCCCTCACCACAGTAAAAGGGATACGATAATTTTTCGGATTAGCCACCTATTACCGACGTTTTGTCTTTCACTTTGCAGATATAGCCAGACCACTTCACTACCTCACTCATAAAGACACAGCATTCGTGTGGACACACAACAGAAATATAGCCTTTGAGACATTAAAACAAAAGCTAGTTCAAGCTCCCACAGTATCTTTTCCTGACTACAAACAGCCTTTTCGTCTGTATACCGACGTATCCCTGTATGCCATTGGAGCCGTATTAGCTCAAGTGCAAGACGGAAAAGAACACGTCATTGCTTTTGCCAGCTCAACAAAAATAAGCAGCCACTAAGAGAGAATGTTTAGGTATTATCTGGGCACTAAACCATTTCCGTTAATTTCTCTTATGAGCAAAACTAGACATAATAACGGACCATCAATCCCTACAATGGCTTAGAAAATGTGAAACCAATTCAGCTTTGTTAGTACGTTGGAGAGAGACATTAGAAGAGTATGATTTTGTCATTCATTATCGTCCTGGCAAATTACATACGAACGCCGACGCTCTCTCCCGCCTTCCAGTACCAGAGCAAATACCCACCAATCTCGCTGCCTTGCAACAAACTACCCTAGCCAGCACACCAACATCCGTGACCACGACGCCCTCAGAACCGACCCTACTTCAATCTTAGGAAAAGAAAACCAAGCCAAAATGGATTCCAAAACACATCTTCCAACATCTTACCCTTTGGGGTGACCAGCTTACCACTAAATCAGGACATGTAGTTCTGGAAACAAATATAGCAAAGGAACACATGATAACGATTCACGAAGGACATGTAATTCATTTTGGACAAAAGACAATGCTCAAAGTCTTCCAAGATCAATACTGGACCATCAACCCGTCTGGCATTGCAAAAAGAGTTACCGAAGCTTGGAAACCCTGTGCTCTAGGATAGGATATATGTAGAACAGCAGGACCAGCAGAAACTATTTCAGCCCATAAACCATTCCAGACACTCTCCCTTGATGTAATGGGACCTTTTCCCGGTTAGCCATGGTAAACGTTACATAGTCACGTTTGTCGACATATATTCCAAACAGCAAACTGAAAACGACACGTCAACAAACAAACCAAACTTGCCTTTACCTTCACACTATAAATTGCGACCACAGACCCAGCTTAAACCTTCTTTAAAAAACAAAAACCCTCAATTAATCACTAAAAAAAACTTCAATCCCCGAACTATCACCACTAACCTCAAGCAACCTCATCACCGACGCTTCTTTATCTCCTCTACCTCCCCTCCCATATCACCGCCACCCAAAAGACAACGCCCCTCTATCTCTCCTTCCACCTCACCCGCCAGATCCACCTCAAGTTCAAACGCTTCCAAATCCACTTCTTCATCACCCACTTCTTCAAATCCTGACATACTTCCACAACCTCTCGCTACTAAACTACCTTCTTCCACAGTTTCCACAACCATAAAAAAAAAACTTACTTCCCAAACACCATTCAAAACTTCCAACTGTAAACCTTGTTTCCCAACCACACAAATCCCCTCTTCACAACCTATGTCATCAACCTCGAAAAGCGAACGTACTCCTCCTACTGTTCCACCTCGTCTTGCTCCACTTAACCTCTCAACTTTTCCGTCCACTGTATCACCAAAGCAAAAAACCAATCCAACCAAACAAACATCTACAAATCAAAGTCATAACCTCAGTAAACAGCTGTCTCCTCCACCACGCACGCCCAACTCTCGACCCCCTGGTTACAAATCTTCATCTTCGACAGATTCTAGCCCAGAACCTCCACTTAGGCCGAATGTTCGCACTAAATCGGGTCGTCTAGTAAAACTACCAGCTAGGTTTACACCAATATTGCTTCCAGTACTTAACCCTTAATTAGCGGCTCACCACATAAGTCGAGTTAAATAAAGCTAGACTATGTGGCGGCGCTCGACATAACTCGAGTGGCAATTTCAGCACGTAATGTTGCTGAGAGAGAGAGACAAGTGGTGGCAGGAGAGTAGCGAGCGTATGACTGCTCCAGACCACCGCGGCGAACCTACTGACACGAATCTCACCTCCCTCCTACCTCTCTCACTCGCTATATAAGGAATTGTATGGGGAAAGTGCCTAATTACATGCTTTTTGCACTCGCGTTGCACGGTTATTGCAAGAAAACTAGCCATCATAAAAGGATCGTTATGGTGTCATTCGATAGCTCTGTTTATGCCCTTTCAGGGATAGATACTTGTTTTACGTTCTGGGTCTTATTTAGGCATGACAATGTTCACGTAAACAGCCCTATTTTGGCTAAAACCACCCCGCTGGGCGGAACATAAAATAAAACCGCATAGGCCGCTCTTAACACCTTACGAGCGGCCTATGCGGTTTATTTATGTGTACCGCACAGCGGGGTGTTTTTAGCCAAAATAGGGCTGTTTACGTGATCATTTTCATGCCTAAATAAGACCCAGAACGTAAAACAAGTACCTATCCCTGAAAGGGCATAAACAGAGCTTTCGAATGACACCATAACGATCCTTGTATGATGGATAGTTTTCTTGCAATAACCGTGCAACGCGAGTGCAAAAAGCAGGTAATTCGGTACTTTCAGTACATAATTGAGTATGTAGCGAGTGAGAGAGGGAGGAGGGAGCTGAGATTTGTGTCAGTAGGTTCGCCGCGGTGGTCTGGAGCAGTCATACGCTCGCTAGTCTCCTGCCACCACTTGTCTCTCTCTCTCAGCCACATTACGTGCTGAAATTGCCACTCGAGTTATGTCGAGCGCCGCCACATAGTCCAGCTTTATTTAACTCGACTTATGTTGCTCGCCGCTAAATAAGGGTTAAGGTGTTAAAGATCAAGGTATTTTACACAAATCTGCAAAACCAATCCACACAACACACACCAACAAGCCTAATACATTAAGAATTGCCTGCATACCTAACACAAAATCAACAAGTTCAACACTCCCACTCTCAACTTCTGACACAAGGGTAATCCCTAGTACCTTTACGTCCGCAAGTAGGCATAACTACCCACATGTCAAAGGTCAAGTCACCACCACCACCACCACTCATCACCTTCACCACCTTCACCACCATCATCAGCGGGCTATTAGTACGGGACTCCCAGTCGGGCCGGGAGGATAAATATATGGCCTTATATTCCCTACCCGTATAATAGCCCACAGTTCCAACCTCACATGCCCCCAACCAGACAATGGCAGATGATAACCATGCCAGCGAGGAGCCTCCCCCAACGTGCCCTTGTCGATTTTGCCCCAGCCAGTCTCTTTAGCAGCTAAAATCAGAAAACCCCTCAGGCAGCTCCAGTTAAGCCTGGACACCTTTTTCTCCTGTTAAAATTCACTTCATCCAACTGATTCTTGTCCTATCTCCACTTCCCCCTAACCCCCTGTCACTACTATTATTGATTGATTGATTGGTCAAGTCACCACTTGCCCGACCGCCACCAACGCAACCGCAACAACCTCTGTCAAACACCTCCAGATTTCAACTGCCATCATGGAGTGTTCAACACCTTCCGTCAAACGTATCATATGGTCAGCCGACCAAAACCAGTTCTACAGGATACGCCATGTTCATGAGGCCGTTACAGCATCTCTTATGGATGACTTTAAATCCTCTATTACTGTCACCATCGACCACGGGAGAACACCATGTGACGTCTACCAGCGTTGGCAGAATCGCCTCTCGTTAGCCACTAGTGCTCGCCAGGGACATCGAAATGGGCTACAGTTATCAGAGAATGTTGTTCTTTCTTTCCTGGTAATCGCATTGTCACAGACAGTCCAGTGGTGGTCTTTGTTTTCGTCTGTGACAACGGGAAGTATTTTATATCATTAATAGAATATAAGATGCATTGTGTAAAGTTAAGGAGAAAGAGTGATGTAGGCAGCGTGGTGGTAATATGTGCGTGTGTATGTATGTGCTGCCTCCCTCGCTCGGAGGAGTTTTCCCGCTCGCGCGCGGGCTTTCCCACGCCCTTGATTGGCTGGCGGATCCAGGCGCATCCTAAGGACGCCTGCTGTCTTGTGACGTCTCGGCTCGTGATTGGCCGACCATTGCGCCTTTGCGAGCTCCTGTGTAACTAACCTCCTCCATGAGGGTTCCCAGGAGCTGTCCTCGTCAGGACAGGCTTGGTGCGCGTGCTTCTAACATCTCCTTGCATACCCTCTCCCGATCACCCCCATTACCACTTTTTCTCTCACTCGATTCTATCTTTCCATACTCTAACCTTTATTAACTGCACAACACTCCCCTTGGGTTCTGCATACGGTTTGCATAGCCGGCCCATTGTATTGCATGCGCCTTCCTCAGAGATATTTACATGTACTTACAATAGGTTTGAGGGTTCTTAGTTAGTATAGGTTAAGAACTTTGTGTGTCTCCATTATTGATTTAGTGTTTCTGCTCTTTTATTTAACCCTTATTTAGCGGCGAGCAACATAAGTCGAGTTAAATAAAGCTGGACTATGTGGCGGCGCTCGACATAGGTCGAGTGGCAATTTCAGCACGTAATGTGGCTGAGAGAGAGAGACAAGTGGTGGCAGGAGACTAGCGAGCGTATGACTGCTCCAGACCACCGCGGCGAACCTACTGACACAAATCTCAGCTCCCTCCTCCCTCTCTCACTCGCTACATACTCAAGTATGTACTGAAAGTACCGAATTACCTGCTTTTTGCACTCACGTTGCACGGTTATTGCAAGAAAACTATCCATCATACAAGGATCGTTATGGTGTCATTCGAAAGCTCTGTTTATGCCCTTTCAGGGATAGGTACTTGTTTTACGTTCTGGGTCTTATTTAGGCATGAAAATGATCACGTAAACAGCCCTATTTTGGCTAAAAACACCCCGCTGTGCGGTACACATAAATAAACCGCATAGGCCGCTCGTAAGGTGTTAATGCTAGACTGGGATAAGGTAACTGTAGTCGTTGTCTCCGATGTGTGTACGGTTTGCTTATACCTACACGACTTCGACCGGTCCTGTGGTAGCATGGGTTGTCTTTTCGGTTGCATCCTTTGCGAGTGCAGCATTGTGTTGACTGAGGGTTTTGGCCTGTACCAGTTCCACACTTTACTGCCTCTTTGCTTGTCTTTAGAGGATCGCCAGGATAAAACCAGATACTTGTGATCTGGATCTATCAAGAGAGCACCCTAGTCAATTAACGTAACTTAAAGGATGCAGTCCTAAGGACATCGCTAGGCTACGAGCCTGTCTTGCTCAACCCCAGTTCCTTACCTAGAGTATCCCACCTAAACTTATCTCTGTCACCTGTCCTATCTCTCCAGTACGGCCACCCGATCCTCCTAGCCGGCGGCGCTTGTGGCACTTTGGCGCTGCCGACTGGGAGGCTCTCCGGCAGTACTTCTTTGATTTCCCATGGAATGATTTCTGCTTCCGTGGCCGGGGACCCTCGGAGAGTGCTGAACGCATTACCGAGGTAATCCTATCGGGAATGGAAGCATATATTCCATTCTCTTTCTCTCAGACTAATGCTAAAAAATCTTGGTTTACTCACGCCTGTTCTACTGCTGTCCGCAATAAGGAGGAAGCATTCAAACGGTACCGACGCCTTAAAACTCAAGACTCTCATTCTTCTTATGTTTCTGCCCGGAATCAAGCCAAATCTGTTCTTCGACTTGCCAAACACTCTTTCATCAATAATAAATGCACTGAACTATCCAACTCTAGCTCTTCCCAAGCTTTCTGGCATCTAGCCAAAAACCTCTCCAACAATTTCTCTTCCTCGTCTTTTCCTCCCCTATCCCACTCTGATGGCACTACCATCACTTCTTCCTCTGACAAAGCTAAACTCTTCGCTCAAACTTTTGCTAGAAACTCCACCTTGGATGATTCCGGTGCTATTCCTCCCTCTCCGCCCTCCTCTCTCTTACTTATGCCTAATATCCTAATCTCTTCTAAAGATGTACTTTCTACCCTCTCTGGGCTTAACACTAATAAGGCGTACGGTCCGGACGGTGTTCCTCCTGTTGTTCTCAAAAACTGTGCTTCCGTGCTGACTCCCTGCCTAGGCAAACTCTTTCGTCTCTGTCTATCCTCTAACGTCTTCCCTTCATGCTGGAAGTTTGCTCACATTCAACCTGTCCCAAAGAAGGGTGACCGCTCTCAACCCTCCAACTATCGTCCAATTGCTCTCATCTCTTGTCTTTCTAAAGTTTTTGAAACTATTCTTGCTTCCAAACTTCTTAAGCATTTCTCTTCTCATAATCTGCTCTCAGATCGCCAGTATGGCTTCCTTAAGGGTCGCTCTACTGGTGATCTTCTTTCATATCTTACTAACTCTTGCTCATCCTCCTTTCGGGACTTCGGTGAGACTTTTTCTATTGCACTAGACATATCGAAAGCCTTCGATAGAGTCTGGCATAAATCTATTTCTAAACTACCCTCCTTCGGTTTCTATCCCTCCATCTATGCCTTTGTCTCTAATTTCCTTTCCGGCCGTTCCATAGCCACGGTTGTGGACGGCCATTGTTCACTTCCTCACCCTATAAACTCCGGTGTTCCTCAGGGCTCTGTCCTATCTCCTATTCTCTTTCTAATTTTTATAAATGATCTCCTTAACTGTACCTTAATTCCCATCCATTCATACGCAGACGACTCAACCTTACTTGCACATTAGTTTTTCAGAACGCCCCAGCCAGCAATTCCTCAACGACAAACGTAATGAAGCCATAGAACTCTTAAATTCTAATCTAAATACTATTTCCAATTGGGGCAGAGAAAACCTTGTTAACTTTAATGCTTCCAAAACCCAATTTCTCCATCTATCTACCCGTCAGGATCTCCCAGCGGACTATCCCTTATTCTTCAACAATACAAAAATCAACCCTTCATCTTCTCTCAATATTCTTTGTGTCTCTTTTTCTTCTGCTCTCATTTGGAAGGACCATATTACCAGTCTTGCTAAGGCAGCCTCCCAGAAGCTGGGTGTGCTCAACCGCCTTAGGGGGTTCTTTTCCCCAGCACAGCTTCTTGCTCTGTACAGGGGCATAGTGCGCCCTTGTATTGAGTATTGTTCACATGTGTGGGGAGGTTCCTCTCACACCGCTCTCCTAGACAAAGTTGTAAGGAAGGCCTTTCGTATCATTAACTCCCGTCCACTCACCAACTCTCTGCAATCTCTCTCTCTCCGCCGCAATGTTGCATCTCTCTCGCTATTCTATCGCTACTATAATAATCAGTGTTCCTCAGAGCTATCCCAGTGCATACCACCTCCTTTACGTAGGGCACGTGGTACCCGTCTTGCAACTCAATCCCACCCCTACTCTGTGCAACTCTCCAACCCGAGAGTGAAACGTAAATCTCAAACTTTCTTCTACTCAACAGCTGAGCTCTGGAACTCTCTCCAGAATCAGTCTTTCCCTCTTTCTATGACTTAAATTGCTTCAAACTCCGTGTGTCCAGGCATTTTGGCTCGAACGTCCCTTGATTTTGGCCCTGTCAGTCTTTCAACTATGGGGGAGGCACTTGCTATAGGCAGTAATGCCTTTTGCCTCCCTCAATCACATAGAAAAAAAAAAAAAAAAATTAATCGAGTAGACACTTGTTAGTATTTAATATAAGCTCTTTGATATGTACGCATTATTATTCACAGCATTTATTAGTCTAGGTTGTTGCTGAGCCGAAAAAAACATAGCTGACTGTTTCGTTGATGAGGAAGTACTTCTTTTAGTGTCGAGCATTGCTACCGTTGCGCATTTATAGTATTCTCGTGTCAGTTAACATTATATGCCCTATCTTTTAGTGTATTCAATTTACACGTGTGGTGTCCTGCCTCCTGCCTTTATATAGTTTAAGATACGAGCATCTTATGATCATCAGACTTTCTTCAGAAGTTTCCAGGTCTATGCTGTAGGACTCACCTCGCTACCGCCAGACGCTGCAGACGCTCTGTCAACGCTCTCACGATATCGATCATAATTTGAGTATTAACTACTCATCCTCTTCATTCTTGTGCATGAAAGGTGGTTTAGAGCACGTTTAACCATCCTGTAGCTTAGTAAGTAACACTGCACGATATTTCGCTGTGTATTGACTGATAAACTTTGTGTTTATCACAAGACTTCTGCTCGGACAGGGCGCCACTAGCGCCATCTGTTGTTCTTTGTTTGTTTTGTTTGTAAACAAACGCTCTCTTCTTATTTGATATAAAATCGTAGCCCCTAATTTTACCCATTACCTACTGTAGTAAGTATCAATTTAACTGCCTTGTATGTAAGTAAAGCTTTGCATATTAATTTGCTAATAAACAATATTGTGTACTAACTAATCTGCCTACAGGAACGAACGCCGACGCCATTTTGTAAACACATTTTTTGGGGGGGATTATCCATATTAAATTTCAGCCAATTTTGTAGTAAATTTAAGTGCATTCATTTATCTTTTTCCCCTAGATATATTCTTGACTTTTTCTCCTCAGAGTGATTTTACTTTAAGCTAAGGGTGGTATTTGTACAAACTAACCTAGCCTAACCCAACCTGCCAAGCTTTTAACCTAATCCAAACCTAGCCTAGCCTATAGCCAGCCAATCTGTTGTTCTTATTAACTCTAGTAGGTATTGTATTTAGTATCCTACTGTAGCTATATATATCTGTAATTTTAGTTGTTGCTTGCACGATCTTGTAGTAACCTTTGACTGATACACTTTTTTTGTTTTATCTAATAAGAGTAGGCTACTGCTTTGCTATGCTACAGTGACACCAGGGCCATCTGTTGATACAGTATATTAACCCCTTGTGTGCAGTCACACTTTATTTTTATATAATCTCTATTTGGTGAATTGTATATTTAGTTACATATTCTGTTATATATATATATATTTGTTTAAGGTTAGGTTATCACACCTGGTAGCCTATTTCTGCGTATTTCAATTTTATTATTTTTGGTTAGGCTATTCAACGCTGGTAGCCTATTGGTGCGTATTTAAATTTTGTTTAAACTTTTGGTTAGGCTATCGCCCCTGGAAGCCTAATTCTGCGTATCTCAAATTTTTTGTTTTCGGTTAGGCTATCACCCATGATAACCTATTGTTGTGTATTTCAACATATTTGTTTTCGGTTGAAGTGATTGAAGTGTTTCTAAAGTGAGTGAAGTGTTTTAAAGTGAGTTAAGTGTTTTAAAGTGAGTTAAGTGTTTTAAAGTGAGTGAAGTGATCTGAAGAAACTGACTGTTACCATGCCTCGCACTTGTACGAACTGCGCCGGTAGGTTTGGTGAGTCCATGTTTGCTACTGTCGATCTGCAAGTCTGCCGTCTCTGCCAGCAACGAGAGAATTTGACATTAAATTAGATGAAGCCTACAACAAGATCAACGTCCTCACCATGAAGCTGGAATCACTCCAAGAGTTTGTAACACTCAATGTTGGAGTACCTCAAACTTCAATTGTCACCGTAACTCCAGCAGCCACCAACGCCCCAACGTCAACTGCCAACAATTCAATGCCTGCAGTAGCCATTTCATCTGATGGTGAAACAAATAATGACTCTCTTCCCCCTCAAGACAACTTCCGTGTCATGAGGAACAACGTTTGCCCCAAGACCAGGAAACCCATACCGATTACCGAGTGTCAAAACCGCTTCCAGATACTCACAGACTCAGATGACGAAGCGGAAATAGAAGAAGTCCGGCTCGTGGGAGACTCGATGATACGTGGTCAGCTCACAGAGTTTTGCGCAAGAGCACCTAAGACCAGGAAGCGTTTTTGTATCCCTGGTGGTGGTGTGGATGACGTAGTTGCTGCAGTTGACGAAGTATCTAAGCTGGCCCCTGCTAATACAATGTACGTCATCCACGTTGGATCCAACGATTTACAGCGAACCCGGTCGGAAGATTTGCTTTTAAAGTACCAGCAGCTGATCAAGTCGTTTAAGGAGAAGTCATCAAGGATCATCGTCTCAGGAATCGTCCCCCGGCTTGGTGTAGAGAGCCGATTTTACAACATAGCCACCAGCACAAATCGTTGTCTAGCAAACCTCTGCAGGAAGGAAAACGTGGGATTCGTCGACACCTGGGACAATATCTACTACGATGACTATTTGTTTTCGGACGATGGAGTTCATCTGAACCAGGTGGGAGCAGCACGTTTTGGGCGTCTTCTCAACGATGCGGTGAAGGATTTTCGGAGAAGAAATCGACTCAGCACAGGACAACCAGGAAGGAGGACCGAAGACAGCGAGGGCGGCAACCTGCGAAGGAATTAAATGCTAATCTGTGAAGAACTGCGAATTTGGATAAAGCTCCACCAACACGACCCAAATTCAAAACCGCCAGGGATAACGACCGAGGACCGATGACAGCCATGAATGTAAATGTAGATCCGACCAGAAACAATTTTTTTATTAAAGAACGTTCTGTGAGTTCTAAAACCGCAACTTTAAAGGTTTTCTATGCAAAAGCTCGTAGCATACGCAATAAATGTTCAGATTTAGAGGAACTAGTGTTTACTGAAAATTATGATGTGATTGGTATAACAGAATCTTGGGTCAATACAGTAGATAGAGACTTTTTAGCAGAGTATTCACTTCCCGGTTATGTAATGTTTGAGAAAAGCCGAATAAATAAAAATGGAGGTGGCGTTTTATTTTATATCAAAGAAAGTCTTAACCCGACCCTCTTGTCAAAACCTCAAATTGTGAACGTCGACACATCTTTTGTGCTAATAAAGAATAATAAAGGTTCAAAAATAATACTTGCATTAATATACAGACCTCCAGCTCAATCAGTGCAAACTGACCGAGAAATTTATGAACAAATTGCAGATGTAAGTAACTCACAAGATACCGTATTTTTTGGCGACTTTAATTTACCTGTGACCAAGTGGGGTGATAATCTTACTTCACACTCCGGACATGACTTGTATACGAACTTGCAAGAGAGTTCGCTTTATCAATTTGTTCGAACACCGACCCATGGTAATAACGTTCTTGACATTGTACTTGCAACGAAAGAAGAATTAATAGAGAATTTGAATGTTGGTGATGAATTCAGTAACAGCGACCACCGTACGATAACTTTCACTTTAAACTTTACTAGTAACGAACAAAATTATAGCATCGAAAAAGTCCCTAATTTCAAGAAAGCAAACTTTCATAAACTTAGAGCTATGTTTAAAGAAACTGACTGGAGCTTTTTAATTAACAATAACGACATAAATACATCTTGGAAGTTATTCGAAACCACTTACCTAAAAGCAGTGCAAGACTGCATACCATCGAAAATACGGCGTCCAGGCCATAATAATAAGCCCAAATGGTGGAATAAAGATATTTCAAACTGCCTGCTAGCTAAAAAATTTGCTAATGATAGATTAAAATCCTCACAAAATGACGAAGAACGGGTGAAATTTGTAGAGCTACGACGCAAAGCCAAAAAGTTAATTAAGCAAAGTAAAAAGACCCTAGAGTTACATATTGCGAATCAAAGTAAAACAAACCCGAAAGAATTCTATAGTTATATAAGAAAGAAAAAAGTAGTTACTTCAACTATTGGACCGTTAGTCGATGAAAATGGAGAATACACCAAAGACGAAGTACAAATGAGTAATGCCCTCAATACCTTCTTTGCATCAGTTTTTTACAACAGAAGACCTCAGTGATATCCCTACACCACCGCCGATTCAGATTGATAATTCAGATGTTCTAAGCAATATCACCGTTACAGAGAGAGAAGTATTGAATTGTTTAGATAAACTCAAGGTAAATAAAACGCCTGGACCTGATACAATCTCGCCTAGAGTTCTAAAGGAAGCTAAGGATGAGCTCTCCAAACCACTGACATTACTATTCAATAAATCCTTGCAGTCTGGAACTATGCCTGATCAGTGGAAGATAGCCAACGTAACACCGATATTAAAAAAAGGCAGCAAATCCCTACCCAGTAACTATCGTCCAATTAGCTTAACCTCAGTTGTATGTAAAATGCTAAAACGGTCATAAGAGACAGACTCGTAAATCACTTAGAGGAAAATAACATACTTAAAGATACTCAACACGGCTTTCGTAAAAAACGTTCCTGTTTAACAAACCTCTTAGACTTCTTCCACGATATCCTCAACCTCTATGATGAGAGTAAAGCTGTAGATATTATATACCTTGATTTTCAAAAGGCCTTTGACAAAGTTCCCCACAAACGTTTACTGCTAAAACTAAAAGCGCATGGAATACAAGACGGTGTATTGAAATGGATAGAAAATTGGTTCAGTGACAGAAAGCAAAGAGTAGTCATAAACGGTAAGGCATCTAAATGGACCAATGTAAGTAGCGGGGTACCCCAGGGATCGGTACTAGGACCAATTCTCTTTCTAATTTACATCAACGACATAGATGAGGGTCTCACCTGTACAATCTTAAAATTTGCTGACGATACAAAAATTGCAAATAGGGTACTCTCAAAAGATCAAGTTGACGATTTGCAACACAATCTAGATAAATTGTCACATTGGGCCCAAATTTGGCAAATGAGTTTCAATGCGGATAAATGTAAAGTACTACATATCGGATACCTAAATGAGAAAGCAAACTATTCGATGACTGGCACTCAGCTTAAGAATGTAAACATCGAAACCGATCTGGGAGTAACAATATCGAGTAACCTAAAACCGAGTCAACAATGTTCAGAAGTTGTTAAGAAGGCAAACAAAATAATTGGCTTTATAGGCAGGTCATTTGAGCATAAATCCAAAGACATTATCCTAACCCTTTACAATTCCTTAGTCCGCCCTCTTCTGGAATACTGCGTTGAATGCTGGTGCCCTTATTACCAAAAAGACATGAACAAGCTAGAACGAGTTCAACGTAGAGTTAACAAAATGATACCTAGCCTAAAGAACAAACCCTACGAAGAGCGTCTTAGAGAATTAAATCTATTTCCTTTAACCCAGCGCAGATTAAGAGGTGACTTAATTCAAGTGTTCAAAATCATCAAAGGCATCGACAATATGAACTGTAGTAAGTACTTCACTATCGACCAATCTAATTACACGCGGGGAAACGGTTGCAAAATTATTGGTAAATCTTTTAACTCACAGGAATCTAAGAATTTCTTCTTCAATCGAGTTGTCAACTTGTGGAATGGGCTTCCCCGAGACGTTATAGACTGCAGCACCGTGATTCATTTAAACTCCGCCTAGACAAATATCTCGCATCAAACCCGCGACTGACTGCGTTTGTAAATGAATAACTTTATTTTATCCTCCCCTCAGCTACTAACCCATATGTCCCCTACTAACTTCCTAGTCCTGCCACGGACATTAGTTCCAGGGCAGTAGTTCCCTTTCCAATGTTCCCTTACCCACTCTAAACCACTGTTTGGACACTTGATCCTCAGTCTTTTGGAGGACAAGCAGCCTAGAAGGGTCACTAGAACTGTTGTTGCTTGATTTCCTTTGTTCTCCTTTGTACTATACTTCACTTTCTTTCAGATAGGAGTGAAGAGTTTATTGTTGTTTAGAGTAACTGTATTGAAGCATCTTTTTATTGTATTAAATCTTGCTGTGATTTAATTGATCTTTCCAAAGATTCCTTTTTATGCATTTTAACGTAACTTGCATCTTGTTTGTTATCAGGCTATACCAGTGCAGGTTAGCCTGAGGTAGAGTACATTTATGCCCAGTTAAGGATACCCCGCTATCACAGATTAACCCTGGAGGGTATAGGTGTTTTTGTTCGCCGGCATATAAGTTCGAGGGTTTGGATCTAGCGTACCGTTGTTGCATAGTGCCCTATTACTAGTCCAATCATTAAGTGCCCTTGTTATATTCGTAGTCCCGGTCGTAACAGATGGCGACCTTGCCTATTATCTTATCTTAGTCTGCATAACAAATGGCGACCTTAGTCTAGGATTTAGTGAACTAAGAAATAATTGCAGGATTTTTTTGGTGGAGATTTTTTTTTTAATTACCGTTTGGGGGTCGATTGTTATTTCTCACAGTTTGGCAGTGGATATTTGTTTTTGAGGAATATTTTGGACAAGTTGGAATTTTTTTGGCAACGTAGTATAGCACTTGAGTTGTCTTCAAGCATTTTTTGAGTGAATAGTGCTACATGAGAGTTTAGGTACTTCTTTTTTGTATAAACGTTGAGGATTTCCGGTGGACACTATGTCGAACGACGGATCAGTGCATAGTGAGGACACAGTACGGGAAGCAGGCTCTGAGGTGCAGAAGCTGGGTTTGTTAGATGACATTAGAGTAGTAACTAGTGAGGAGGATGCAAGGAAGTTTCTGGAGATGCCTATTACTGTTGACCGCGTGTCGGGGATTGATCGGTATGGTCTCCAGTGTTTGGCCACGGTCATGGGGCATGTTGGCACTAGCAGCATGACGAGAAGTGACCTGGTGGCATTTGTGCTGGGCGGGGTGCGTGGTGCACAGGGTGGAGCGGGTGCTTTGGTACCTTCGGCCAAGTCTCCCCTCCACTCTACTCCCATCATGCTCTGTAGAACACCGGATCCGAGGACGTTCCCGCAGGCCGATAGTCACTGGCAGCGTGGTTTGCCCACGGGTGGATCACTGGGTGGGTCTCCAATTGTTGCATCTCCTCCTCCTCAAGGTTTAACTCCAGATATGATCTTCCAGCTTGAGATGGCTAAGATGAAGCAGCAGCGGGAATCTGAGCTTGAAATGGCTAAGATTCAGGCTGAGGAGAGAAAGGCCATGCATGAGCTTGAGCAACGAAAGCATGAGGCTGAGCTCGAGCAACGGCAGTGAGAGGCTGAGCTCAGGATTCAGGCTGAGGAGAGAAAGGCCATGTACTGTGCAGACATAGAGCTTGAGAAGTCTCGGGTGGAGTCGACAGGGCAGCGTCTCGGTTCTGGGAATCGAGGTCTTGATCAGTCTTTATCGCACCTTCTTAATTTAGTCCCTGCATTTGACGAGTCGGGTGTCACCGAGATTTTCCTGCATTTTGAGAAGAAGTGTCAGGAGCACCAATGGCCCGAGGTTAAGTGGGCAGCCCTTGTTTCCTCTAGGTTGGTTGGCAAAGGACTCAAGGCATAAGATGCGTTGCCCTTGGAGTCTTGCATCGATTATGAGGTATTGAGGGAAGCTGTTCTGCGGGGGTACGAATTACAACCAGAGACATATAGGTTGAAGTTTCGGGGTGTTACGAAGGGTCGTGAGTGCACTTTTCTAGAACATGCCCGGGAACTGTCTGATGCTTTGAGAAATTGGCTGAGGTCAGAGAAGGTGACGACGTTCGAAGAGCTTGAGCAGTTATTCCTTCTAGAGCAATTTTTTAAATGCACAGGCGGCGACCTGACTTTGAACCTCAAAGAGAAACAGCCTAAAACTCTACAAAAAGCAGCTGAGTTGGCTGACCTGAGATTATCGCTGATTCGTGGGTGCGGGTCTGCACAATGGACCGATGCAGTTAACAAGGGGCGCAACACTCCACCCCCCCGAGTCAGTGATGCAACATTTAATAACGAGAGTAAGAGCAATGATACTAATTTTGATCACAAACCAAAAACCGTCCCGTTTAAGAAAGGTCAGGGCCCTTCCCCACCTCAGGGGAAGTCCAAGGGTGAAGTAGAGTGTTTTAAGTGTCATAACAAGGGGCATTTTGCACGTTCCTGCCCTAGTAACCAACCTACGCATCGTGTCTTTGGCTAGCAACATTGGGGTGTCTCTGAGGTCTTCTGCGTTTACCCGGGGTGATATGTCAGATGCGGGGGCACAGCCAATGAAGGAGTGTCCGGAAGGCTCGAAACCTGTCCGCGATGCTTTTTGCGACCATAGAGGGCGTGGCTGCGTGAGTTGGGCTGGTTGCAAGCATGGGTTGGAGTTGTTGCGTGATACAGGTGCATCCCAGACTCTGATGAAAAACTTTACAGGCAAACCTATAAACGCGGCACGGGTAGTTGTGGTGCAGGGTATTAATGCTACAAGGTCATACCCGTTGGTTCGAGTGGAGCTGGAGGTTGATGGTGTGACACGAGAGATAGATGTTGGAATCGTAGAGAAACTGCCAGTAGAGGGCGTCGACCTTCTTCTCGGCAACGACTTTGCGGTGCCTACTTCTGAGGTTCCACCCTTAGTCGTTGCCGAGAGGGCGGCCGACGTGAGTAGGGAGAGGCAGGAGTTGGTCGAGAGGTGTCAATCACAGCAGATGGCGTGTGTTGTCACCCGATCTCGTGCATCTAAGGTGTCACAGCCTATTCTTCAGTCTATAGACCAGCGGAGGAACGGTCGGAAGGAGAAAGCTAAAGTTGGGAGAAGTTTTGTGAGTTTTGATCCAGCGGCTCTTCTTGGCGACTCGGTACTTGACCCAGAGGTGAGCTCCGGAGTGGCCCCAGAACCTGTCCCCCCTAGTGACATGGTTGGGCGTGATGGCACTCCGCGACAGAGTAGTTCCCAGGTGGAGGAGAGTTGTGGGAACGGGGCTATTGAAAACGAGGACGGGGAAACATGTCATGTGAACCTGTTAAAGGAGTTTGTGAGGCAACCACCTGAGCAGCCTACTGTCCCTGCGTTGGTCTGCAGCGGCCAAGATGGAGAAGGAGAGGGGGGCAGTGGGGCACAGGTGGAGGAGAGTTTGGGATTGTCATGTCTCGGCGGAGCAGTGGGCGGGGGACACGAGTCTGGTGGCTGTGGAAGCGCTAGAGCACCTGCCTGAGCAGCAGTGTGCAGCGCTCCAGCACCGGCTCGGTTCATACCCCACTGGTCGTGCCGAGCACCCAGGCCTCACAACTCATGCGGTGCACGATGTTCAGCTGGCAGGTCACTTGAGTGTTAGTAGACCATTAGCCTCGTTGTTTCGGTGGTTCAAGGTGGGCGACGAGGCTTTGGCATAGTTGTCAGGTCAGGGTCGACCCATGGCTGCCGAGGGTGGTGGTCAGAATGAGGGCATTGAGCAGATTGGTGAGGTGGGCTGTGGAGAGGATGTGCCCGGTCGTCGCATAGCCTCCCAATGCTGCTCTAGTCGAATGCAACAGCCCTACCATAGACCGACTGTATCTGGCCATGTCGCTGAAGACGATGATGCTGCGCAGGCAGATGTAGTCGCAAGGAATGCGGGGGTGTGCATGTACGGTATCGGCGGGGAAGCCTTAGCAATTATGAACTATGGGAGTGACTGCACAGGTGGTACTGATTGTCCCTCTCATGACCTGGCTGTTCTAGGGACGAAGGTGGAGAAGGAGGGAAACTATAGTTTAGAAGCTGCGGTCTCGGCTGGGTTTTGGGAGGGCACTAGGCATGTTGTTCTTCGAGATAAGTTGCAACCTCTTGTTCCTGAGCGCCAAGAGATGTTGTTTACTAGGCTGTGGCAGTACATCAGCATGTTTGTTGCTTCTCCAGGCCTGATGTACGGGGTAGAATCCGACATGGAGGCTGGAGACAGTGCAAGGCTCAAGTTAGTTCCCTACCGTATAAATCCTGCTCAACAGTCTGTCGTGAAAGCAGAGCTAGACTACATGTGGATAAAGGGTCTGAGGGATAAAAGATATCGTGAGTGGCCGTTGCCAGTGAGTTTGCAACCTGAGTTGAGTGGCAAGATCCGTGGGTATGTTGACTGCAAGAGTGTGGAAGCATTATCCCTGACAGACACCTGTCCATTACCTAGAGTTGACGACACCCTAGACCGCATCGGGGCTGCCTCGCCCATCACGAAGGTAGAACTAGTGAAAGGTTATTGGCAGGCCCCGTTGCCGGAGAGAGCGAAGAGAAGTACCAGTCTTGTGATGAACTGGGCAGTTTATCAGTGTCAGGTGTTGTTTTGCTGCTGGATGTGTGGCATGTTAAGGGCACTGATAATGTTTTGGCTGATTGTTTGTCACGAAAGGGTATGTTTGCAGGAGAACCCTCGCCGTTCAGTCAGTGTGTGTTAAGAGTGGAGAAAAACCAGTCTTGCCCCTGTACAGCAGCCGTCAAAAACAACATTAAAATTAAATAAAAAATCACATAAAAACTCTTTCTTTTTTATAGTTAATTGTAAGTTGCCAATGTTATAGCTAAAGTCCTAAGTTGAACCTGTCTTTCACTTAGTAGGCTGGGCTCTGTGAAGCTCGCTCAGGGAGCATAGCAGGCTAAAATTATATTATTGTGTTTGGGAGGGGTTATAAGATTTTCTTTATGCTAATATGTTGTTTTATTTAAAATTGAGCTTTGCATTTCATTTCTGGTGGAGTGGCTAGGTGTGGCGGGTCTTGTCGGCATTCTGCCTTGTCAGATATGGTGCTCGCCTAATGTTGAGCATCCCATATCTTGGGCGGGGTGTGACGTCTACCAGCGTTGGCAGAATCGCCTCTCGTTAGCCACTAGCGCTCGCCAGGGACATCGAAATGGGCTACAGTTATCAGAGAATGTTGTTCTTTCTTTCCTAGTAATCGCATTGTCACAGACAGTCCAGTGGTGGTTTTTGTTTTCGTCTGTGACAACGGGAAGTATTTTATATCATTAATAGAATATAAGATGCATTGTGTAAAGTTAAGGAGAAAGAGCCATGTAGGCAGCGTGGTGGTAATATGTGCGTGTGTATGTATGTGCTGCCTCCCTCGCTCGGAGGAGTTTTCCCGCTCGCACGCAGGCTTTCCAACGCCCTTGATTGGCTGGCAGATCCTGGCGCGTCCTAAGGACGCCTGCTGTCTTGTGACGTCTCGGCTCGTGATTGGCCGACCATTGCGCCTTTGCGGGCTCCTGTGTAACTAACCTCCTCCATGAGGGTTCCCCGGATCTGTCCTCGTCAGGACAGGCTTGGTGCGCATGCTTCTAACATCCCCTTGCATACTCTCTCCCGATCACCCCCTTTACCACTGTTTCTCTCACTCGATTCTCTCTTTCCATACTCTAACCTTTATTAACTGCACAACACTCCCCTTGGGTTCTGCATACGGTTTCCATAGCCGGCCCATTGTATTGCATGCGCCGTCCTCAGAGATATTTACATGTACTTAGAATAGGTTTGAGGGTTCTTAATTAGTATAGGTTAAGAACTTTGTGTCTCCATTATTGATTTAGTGTTTCTGCTCTTTTATTTAATGCTAGACTGGGATAAGGTAACTGTAGTCGTTGTCTCCTATGTGTGTACGGTTTGCTTATACCTACACGACTTCGACCGGTCCTGTGGTAGCCTGGGTTGTCTTTTCGGTTGCGTCCTTTGCGAGTGCAGCATTGTGTTGACTGAGGGTTTTGGCCTGTACCAGTTCCACACTTTGCTGCCTCTTTGCTTGTCTTTAGAGGGTCGCCAGGATAAAACCAGATACTTGTGATCTGGATCTATCAAGAGAGCATCCTAGTCAATTAACGTAACTTAAAGGATGCAGTCCTAAGGACATCGCTAGGCTATGAGCCTGTCTTGCTCAACCCCAGTTCCTTACCTAGAGTATCCCAGCTAGACATTATTAATCGAGTAGACACTTGTTAGTATTTAATATAAGCTCTTTGATATGTACGCATTATTATTCACAGCATTTATTAGTCTAGGTTGTTGCTGAGCCGCACAACCATAGTAGACTGTTTCGTTGATGAGGAAGTACTTCTTTTAGTGTCGAGCATTGCTACCGTTGCGTATTTATAGTGTTCTCGTGTCAGTTAACATTATATGTCCTATCTTTTAGTGTATTCAATTTACACTTGTGGTGTCCTGCCTCCTGCCTTTATATAGTTTAAGATACGAGCATCTTATGAGCATCAGACTTTCTTCAGAAGTTTCCAGGTCTATGCTGTAGGACTATACTTCACTTTCTTTCAGATAGGAGTGAAGAGTTTATTGTTGTTTAGAGTAACTGTATTGAAGCATCTTTTTATTGTATTAAATCTTGCAGTGATTTAATTGATCTTTCCATAGATTCCTTTGTATGCATTTTAACGTAACTTGCATCTTGTTTGTTATCAGGCTATACCAGTGCAGGTTAGCCTGAGGTAGAGTACATTTATGCCCAGTTAAGGATACCCCGCTATCGCAGATTAGCCCTGGAGGGTATAGGTGTTTTTGTTCGCCGGCATATAAGTTCGAGGGTTTGGATCTAGCGTACCGTTGTTGCATAGTGCCCTATTACTAGTCCAATCATTAAGTGCCCTTGTTTTATTCGTAGTCCCGGTCGTAACAACCAGATTAACGGTCTATAGACTGATGGAGTTATCTACACTCTCTGCCCCTCACGAGCCACCATGGAAACCTTCTTACCTTCGCCCTTGAGGCACAGGGACGTGCCTATTATGAAGGGGAGGGAAGTGAAATACTGAAGAAACGAAAAAAACAACGAAACATAGAAGAGAGAAATGCAGAGAAGGAGAGAAAAGGAGAAATGAAGAAGCAGAGGAAGGGGAAGACAGGAGAAAAACGCTCGACTCCACCCAAAGGAACGACGCCCGGAACACCCGCACCTATAGCGAACCCCAGGGACGCCCGAGTCGCCATGGTGACAGAAGGATGTCCGGTAACCCCAGGGAAGACAATTCGCCCCAGGGCGACCCCTTCCACACCCAAAAGAAAAATCAATTTCTCCCAGAAGTTCTATATAAAGAACGAATTTCAATTGTACAGTATATAGATTCATGTAGGGGAGGTGTGGTGGAGTGGTCATGCCACTGGATTGGTAATCCAATGGACCCGGGTTCAAATCCCGATATGTCAATGGGAAGATATTATTGGGATTGAATTTGTGCTGTACCTAGTATCAGTGCATTACCACAAAGCCCACCGAAATGCCAAAAAAATACCCTCATTGTTCCCTGATTAAATAACACTGTATGAATATTCCCACATTCAAAATATGTTACAGGGGGACAATGCCTAGTGAGTTCACTGCTCAATAGGTGGCGTTGTGAGAGTGAGGGTCTGAGTCTGGAGGGTGAGACGGTGAAGCACTTGAGCGAAGCAACCAGCCGCTTCAGAGATGGAGCTGCTTCGAGCCATGATGGATGCTTCACATGTCTCACTCCCCAGACTGGAACAAGACCTCACGGGCTTCACCGTGTTGAGCGGTGGAATGTACAGGCTCTCAGCCTATGCCCGCGAGGGAGTAGTTGGAATATAGAAAAAAAAAAAAAAAAAAAATGTACACTCACGGCGGTAAGTCGTAGACCAGTAGTGTGCCAAAGTCCTAGCCATACATTGGCAGCAGGTTCGAACAATTTCTACCTTTGCTGGTTCAGCAGGCACGACTCTAGTGAAACAAGTACATTGATCGTTAATAGGCTCCGCCCATATACAGTTGCATCTGTATAGGCATATGTAACGGCAACAAAATAGAAAGCGGTAATAGTGATTATTGTATTCCGATTTATTTATATATTTATTGTATTATAAAATGTTTGTGTTTATTGTTCCTTACATTTAAAGTGCTACTGTTTGCTATGCAAATTATCAGACTATAACGTGCATTGAAACTCCAGTACTTAGGTAGACAACATAATGCAATATCAAACTCCAGTACTTAGGTAGACAACATAATGCAATATCAAACTCCAGTACTTAGGTAGACAACATAATGCAATATCAAACTCCAGTACTTAGGTAGACAACATAATGCAATATCAAACTCCAGTACTTAGGTAGACAACATAATGCAATATCAAACTCCAGTACTTAGGTAGACAACATAATGCAATATCAAACTCCAGTACTTAGGTAGACAACATAATGCAATATCAAACTCCAGTACTTAGGTAGACAACATAATGCAATATCAAATCTGTTCACGCGTGTTTGTTAATGGGGAACATCAAGGTATCCTCAGATTCGATGATGACAAAGTTTATCCTAACGACCAGATGGAGGGATGAGATCGGAAACTTTGCTTAAGTAAGGTGGAACAGGAACACATCTGACCAGCTAGATTAGACACGTTTTGGACTAACTAAGGCTGCTGATGGTGATGATTATGATAATAATACAATAATGTAAATATAATAATGAGTAACTACTGTTAATGTGAAACGACAAATAATATAGTATTATCCTACCGTAGGTAAATTTACATGTATACAATAAATTCACGTAATAGCAGGTAACCGACAGTTTTACGAGCACTACACAACGTATCACCTAGCAATTTTACTGAGACAACCAGGGATTTAGAAGTAATTAGCACAACACTATAAGTATTACTCCATACACTAACATTTCACCGAATACAATGACAACAAGGTATTGGAATTCTCGAACAGAGGCTCCAATTTTTATTTGCCCACTGACATATCCTGGCTTAAAAATCCAGCAGTGTTGATTGCCCTACTTTAACTAATTATTTTAACTACGAATACAAATATGTATATTTTACACCATTATTATAGAAATCAAACTATACGTTAATCTCATTTACACATATCATAGTACTTTTTTCATGAGGTAGTGATATATGGAAATACACATTTATAATGGAAAGTGGTAATGACATTGATAGTTCGTAAAAAATAGGTCTTAGCAGAATATGAACCATTAAAAATTGCTAAACCTGCACAGCAGAACATTCAAGTCTGGAATCCCCTTTGAGAAGCCCAGTCTCTTGAATCTTGTTGTGTGTTAGCACATTCTCTCTCTCTCTCTCTCTCTCTCTCTCATGTCAGATACTACAAATAGGCTCCCAAAACAATACCTGCGAATATCACATATATAGAGAAAAAGTAGAGAGCGTATCACAGATAAATGACCAAGAAGTGCTTATAAACGAAAATATAAATTCCGCAAGCAGCTAACGAAATAAACAGAGCTCTAGGATTCATTAAAAGAAATATTCATTGTCATAGTAAAGACATATTATACCATTATACAAAAGTATTGTGAGGCCGTATCTGGAGTATGTTGTGCATTTTTGGTCTCCCTGCTAAATAAAAGACATCAAAACTTGAATCCGTTCAGCGCAGAACAAGATTAATCACATCCTTTAACAATATACCACACAATGAGAGATTAAGGGAACTCGGTCTCTTTTCGGTAAAGAAAGGAGAGTAAATGGGCAGCTGATAAGAGTGTTTTAAGATTCTGAAAAAGATTTAGTAACGTAAATTCCTATAATCTACTTAAGATTGCCAAGGAGGGTTCCACAAGAGGACACAGATTAAAACTAATAGGCAGGAAAGCGAAACTAGACACAACAACAACTTTCTTCACTCATACTATCCCTAATGAAGTTATAGACAGTGGCTCAATATACACAATTTAGACTAATACCACAGAGAAGTTGGTCTGGAGTAGGAAATGATTACTGACAAGAGAACCTGGCAAAATTAAAAATATTATTAATTGAAGAGAGCAGAAACAAAACAGATGAAGGTATGTGTAACATATCCTTTCCATTTCTAGCGATTCTATAAATTGCTTCATGCGATTTCTAAGCCCTGCAAGGTTTTTCAATTCTGTTTTCATGTACGGCAAATTGCCGGAGGGAGCGGAAGGTGTGTGTGGTGTGGGGGGGGGGGGGGGGGGGGGGGGGGGGGGGGGGGGGGGGGGAGAGAGAGAGAGAGAGAGAGAGAGAGAGAGAGAGACCTTTCATCTTTTCTATCATTTCCTTCCACTTTCTCTTGCTCTTAGGGCTGCTATCTCTATGAAAATTAAGTCCTGCCACCTCGCAGGGATCGTAAGATCTGTGTGACCCGTGTATCTATGTAAATCTATGTGACTCTCACTCTCTCTGTATGACTGATAATATTTAAAAATATGTCATGAAAACGAAAAGTGTACAGGTAAGTGGGGAAGCGAAACAAGGTTACGGTGATGAAGAGTGGTTATAAAAGGTGGCTGGAAAAACTGACGTATCCTAAACGAGGTCAGAAGCAAGCAATTTATGGTAGTTTACATAAAAGGTAACATAGGACTATTGTTTTTCGCCATTCGCTTTTACTCATCTCTATGATAAATTATACGTAAGAACTTTAACCCTTTCAGTATGGGAGACGTCTTTTATATTTGTGTAGCTTTATTTAGACGGTTGTATGCAGCCACGGAAGGATTTATTAAGATAATAAATAACATTTAATCTCTAGATGTCCTTCCTAATCTGTATAATATCGTTTAGTGGTAACTATAATATAATAAAACGGACATTACTCGTGCTAAAAAGTTTAAAACCTAACTACAGTAGGCATTATACAAGGGACGTGGATTTGAATATAACAATCGTCTTCATCTTGATGCCTATTCCGTTAGGTGCCTGAACATAACATAGTCGCTACATAACTAAAACCGTCTCTGCAATATATAGCATTGAATATATAACTTAGCATACCTACGATATACAACGCCAAATTTATACTCTGTGCGGGACTTAATACTACATATTATTAGTTTATACACACTCTTTCTAAAAGTATATAGTGAAGTGTGATGATTTTTATGAATATAGCCAAACCTAATAAAACAATTTATGTTTAATGTTAACGAATATGTATTATTGTAATGTTAAGAATGTCATACGACAGATCCCCTATGTTTACAAATACTATGATCAATTAAAAGAAGCATGTTGAAAGACTTCGTCGTTAATACGAAAGCTTTCAGATCATCTCGCTGAGACCCTTCTATCTAATTTATAATAAACACATATGTACAGTCGTCAGGATTAATTCGTTTTAGTTTCCCTGGACTAAGGCGTTAGTAGCACTGCACGATGTTACCATACCCCCTCCGAAACCCTCCCATTTTCTCTCCGAACCCAGAACTACACCCACCCTCCCTTCTCTCGCTCTCACTTAGTTAGGGGCTACTTCTGGACCTCACCAATTGCATGTATTCCGAACACCTAATGAAGGAATGCAATGTATCATAGGCAGAGTCATGTATTAGCTTTACTAAATTTGAAAGAAAGAAAGATAGAGAGAGACAGCGGAGGGAGGGGGATTGTTCGCCGAAATTCATGCCGATACATTTACCATTGACCCCTGAAAGGTTCATACCGATGTACTGATGGTTTAGAACTGTATCATACTCTAATATAGCTGTCAAACTAACCCACGTGAATTTGTATTTCATTGTCATCGTTGTAATGGCTCAGTCTGGGCTACGTAACAAGCTTGAGACAACGAGGACCGTCTGTGTCAATTCCACCATGAGTCTCTCCCATCAATGAACACACAAAGTAAACCATTCAAGTATTTTTAATTATTTCTCTTTATACAATTATTAAATACTAATATCACTACTTACTAGCACCTTATATAAGAACAAAACATTTGCTTAATCTTATTCACCACAAATTTCTCTGCTTCCAGACAGTTCAGGACTGATTAAGTGTAAACAGCCAATTTGCCAATACATGCTATGAATTATTGCCGAGAATGTGCTCAGTGAGTCGGCCATGTGACTTCATTACGCTAACTCAACAATCATCCTCTTAACGGAGCTATCTACCCAATCATTAGGCCATATTGTTTTCCTAATTAGCTATAATGTAAAACTACTGTATATAAACGGGACACGAACTACCCTCGGGCAAGGTACTGGGGTTTTCGAAAAGAGGCTCCAGGCGTGAAATTATTACTTGACATAAACATGCTTAATAATTCCGCTTTCGACTGCTGTACGGTGCACCGTTCCTCGTCAGTCGCCCTTTGTCCACTTGCGGAATAGGACTATGTTACATTGCCCAATTGCGTGCGGTGTTGTGCTTAGTATATGGTGGGCAGGAAGTGGTCTAGCCGTCAAGTGCGTCCGCGGCCGATCGACAAAGAAGACTTTGTTTACCGCCATTTTGGTGGCGGTACTGGCGGGACCAGCGCTGTGATGTCGGCTGGTGCCGGGTCGCAGGTGATGGAGTCCTCTCCGCTCTCTACAAAGCGTAACCGGTCATCAAGTGACCCCTCTGATGGCGCCGGGGACCCTGATCTCAGCAGAAAACGCCTCCATGCTGGATCGCCCAATCGTGGTCCCGACGTTGAGGTTGACTCTGACTTGCCGGCTGCAGGTGGAGGAGATGGAGTCCCTGCCGCCCATGTGGCTGGTGGTAGGGTGGTCCACTACATCTTCCAGGAGAAGGCGCGCCGTCCGGTGTTTAGTCGCCCGGCGGCGGTGACGAAGGCAATCATCGAGGCACCTTTTGGCAAGTATGCGATTGAGGGAGAGGTTAGGGATCCTGGAACGGGCTTGTCGGTGTGTGTGGGGCTACCATGGAGCTGTCTCTCCTCCCTTCCCACGCCCCCTGAGAAGATGGTAAAGTTGGGTGACTGGGATGTCACCTGTAAGGTCTCGGCTTCCCCGGCTGGTGGCCTGTATGTGTACGGCAAGATTGGTCCTGTAGCGACATCTATCCTGTAGGGTGACCTCTTGCGGTCCTTGAGGGTTTTGGGGACTGCCCCGGCTGAACTACTGGAGGTGCAACAGATGCGGACTCGGGCTGAAGGGGGGGATTTGGTTCCTTCGGTCAAATGCCGCCTACGCTTCTTGGCCTCCAAGTTACCGCACAGAGTGGTCATTGGGCATGTCAGTTTCCGGGTGGAGAGGTATACCTTCCCCCTCCTCCGGCGTTACAACTGTCATCACTTCTCCCATGGGGATGCGTCCTGCAGGAACAAAGTCAGATTTCATCCGGAGAAGGCTGACGGGAAGACGTGCCCTAATGCGGAGAGCTGCTTCTTTTGTGGTGGACGGCACAGGGTGACGTCGGGGGACTGCAGTGTTCTACAGGCGGCCCGGGGCCTGCATGCCACATAACAGTATCAGTATACCAGATTTATTTATATATAGATTATTGCAAAACAATTCTTAAATATATAATTTACACTGAAATTTATAAAAATAGGAAGAATCTTACCTTAAATTTGCTGTCTATTTAACGTAATGTATATGCAGATGTTAGTAGAAGGGAGGGGGTGGGGGTGACAAGGACAATGGAAGGGTAATATACACTGCAAAAACACCGTCTTCAAATATAGTAAAATTAATCCACAAGGGTTTTAATCGTTTGTGTTCAAAATAGCACACACACGATTTAAACACCCATTATGAGTATCATGTTCGCTATATTTGAACATAATTTGTGCAGTGTAGAGAGGAAAATGGAGGGGGCGATGGTGGAAAAGGATGGATAGGATTAAAGGATAAGATCTATAAGCTAGCTAAATGTTGACACGATGGTGGTAGGCCGGTTGAGGCAGTTGTCTGGGGTTTGATGATCGTTCTCTCTGTTAAAAAAAAAATAATAAAAAAAAAAAAAAAAAATATATATATATATATATATATATTAATATTGTTTATGTATTATTGTTAGTAATAATAGTAGCAGGTATTTATCATTATTACTTAGCACTTTAAACTATTACAATTGCAATCATGATAATGGCTATCAGTCGACTAATTTATATAGTTTAGGAAGAATCTCTAGAAATCAAAGGGGTATAATATCCCCAAGGTTCCTTCCTAAGCTGAGTAAAATTTTCTATTGTATATAACCCCACTATTGTCAAAATGCGTCAATATTCAAAGGGTTAAGGCGGTATCACAAGCGATTTGGCAGTCAATAGTTACAGGCAATATATAGCCTACTGTGGCAGTTTCAAATTTTAGTTTCATGAAATTTAAAGTAGCTAACATAATCTACCTTCAATCTACTATCCGATTCCATTGCGAGAGCCTCATAATAGTAAAATAAATTGCTCATCGAAAATTGCTTGAAAATACGCTCGTGTGACACTACCTGGTTCGCTTTACTGGCCCCCCCTTCTCCCTCATGTTTATTAGTTTTATTAGGCCCCATTAGTTTTCAGATTCTAAGACGTGTGCCCCATTAGTTTGTCTATTTTAAAACATCTCTTCCCATTTCTATATAAATATCAAGACCTTTCGTGCCATTTTGGTGTATTTTTTCCTGGCGAGCGAAAGCGAGCCTGCTATAATTTTAAGAGAAATCGGCCTTCGGCTGGGACATTTTTATATCGAAAAAATGTACGGTAAATCTACAGTTATACTACCCCGCCCCACCTCCCCCCTTCAAAACACGCCTTTTAGCGTGTTTTTTGGATGGTTCAGCAGACGCGGAAACTGAAAACAAACCGGATTTTGTTTATATTAATGTCACTAATTTTCCCATGGATTTATAGTTTTCTGGGTTAATTTTAATCAATATAAATTATAAAGTTTGGAAGTAATTACAAGCATCTGAAAAAAAAAACGTGTTCCCCATGAGGGGGGGGCTTTGCCCCCCTCACCCCCCCATGACTTATTGTCATCATCATATAGGCTGTATTGACAGCAGGGGGCAAAACACAAGTACGCCGCGGCCCAACCGACTGTACAACAAGGTAAACAAACCTCACTTTGCCGAAGGTTTGTAATACTTCAATATATCTATTTCAAGTCAAATATACATTTCCGCGCATCATCAAACCATACTAAGTCTACTAATAATAATATTAACCCATTAGTACCAACAGAATAGCGACAAAATAGGGGTAGTATAACTGTAGATTTATCAAATGTACAAATGTACAAATGTACACTCCAGGGAGTGTGTTTTAAGTGTGAAGGTCTAAGAGGAAACTAAACAAATATATTAATATAGAAATAAATAGACCCCAAAACATAACCACTGTCCCCTTAAACAGCTATTACTAGGATTTGCTAGCAAACTATGTTAAATTGATTTGGAAGCAGCTATTTTAAAGATTTGGTA
Source organism: Paralithodes platypus (assembly GCA_032716605.1). NCBI lineage: Eukaryota > Metazoa > Arthropoda > Malacostraca > Decapoda > Lithodidae > Paralithodes > Paralithodes platypus. Next base: position 19,360,255 of record CM064572.1, read on the forward strand.
GCGAAATATGTTAAATATATGATTTAGATGCATAGTACTTCCAGACTTGTCTTATAAAACCATTTTGAAACTCTGAAAATGTCAAAGCCATACTAAACTAATTGATGGTTTAGAAGAGTTAAATGCACCAGAAAGAAGTAATCCATAGTCTATTTTAAGTCGGTGTCACCCAAGCGATTTTGCAAAAAAAAACATTACGGACAATTGTAGTCTGGCAGCTTCTAAATTTAAGTTTCATAAGAATTATACTATCTTACAATCTACCTGCGATCTAGTTTCCGATTCCATTGCAAAAGTCAAAATAGTAAGAAAAACTTTCATCGGAAATTTGCGGAAAATGCCTCGTGTACCACCACCTTATTTCAGCTGACGGTAAATTGCCATGTACCCATGTTCACTACTCTGCTAATCACATTATGTAGGGAAATGTGTTAAGATCACTCGCCAGAAAAATAATAGACACCTAAATGACAACAAAAGTCTTAATATTGACAAAGAAATGAGGACAAAAGGTATTAAAATCGCAAAATAATGGGCCGAACGTCTTAAAATATGAAAATTAATGGACCTAAAAATGAAGGGGGACCAGAAAACGACCCTCTCCCATTAATGTGGTGTCACAAGAGTATTTTCCGGCAATTTTCGATGAGCACGTAGTTTCTTTCCATTAATAGTTTTTTTTTTTCGCATTGGAATGTAAAACAAAATCCAAGTTAAATGATGTTGGCTATTTTATTTCGTATATAACAGTTGCCAGCTGGCAGACCATTCCCTGTAAAACAGTACAAATTCGCTCGTGTGACACCGCGCAGGTGATTATTTAGACTAGCCTTAATCAATCCATTTTGTAATTTTGCAATACGTAAGGTGTATAATTACAAAAATATATTAAAGATAATGATTTACAAACTACTGTAATTATGTACTATATATTTACAAACTACTATAATTATGTACTATATATTTACAAACTACTATAATTATGTACTATATATTTACAAACTACTATAATTATGTACTGTATATTTACAAACTACTATAATTATGTACTATATATTTACAAACTACTATAATTATGTACTGTATATTTACAAACTACTATAATTATGTACTATATATTTACAAACTACTATAATTATGTACTATATATTTACAAACTACTATAATTATGTACTATATATTTACAAACTACTATAATTATGTACTATATTTACAAACTACTATAATTATGTACTATATATTTACAAACTACTATAATTATGTACTATATATTTACAAACTACTATAATTATGTACTATATATTTACAAACTACTATAATTATGTACTATATATTTACAAACTACTATAATTATGTACTATATATTTACAAACTACTATAATTATGTACTATATATTTACAAACTACTATAATTATGTACTATATATTTACAAACTACTATAATTATGTACTATATATTTACAAACTACTATAATTATGTACTATATATTTACAAACTACTATAATTATGTACTATATATTTACAAACTACTATAATTATGTACTATATATTTACAAACTACTATAATTATGTACTATATATTTACAAACTACTATAATTATGTACTATATATTTACAAACTACTATAATTATGTACTATATATTTACAAACTACTATAATTATGTACTATATATTTACAAACTACTATAATTATGTACTATATATTTACAAACTACTATAATTATGTACTATATATTTACAAACTACTATAATTATGTACTGTATATTTACAAACTACTATAATTATGTACTATATATTTACAAACTACTATAATTATGTACTGTATATTTACAAACTACTATAATTATGTACTATATATTTACAAACTACTATAATTATGTACTATATATTTACAAACTACTATAATTATGTACTATATATTTACAAACTACTATAATTATGTACTATATATTTACAAACTACTATAATTATGTACTATATATTTACAAACTACTATAATTATGTACTATATATTTACAAACTACTATAATTATGTACTGTATATTTACAAACTACTATAATTATGTACTATATATTTACAAACTACTATAATTATGTACTGTATATTTACAAACTACTATAATTATGTACTATATATTTACAAACTACTATAATTATGTACTATATATTTACAAACTACTATAATTATGTACTATATATTTACAAACTACTATAATTATGTACTATATATTTACAAACTACTATAATTATGTACTATATATTTACAAACTACTATAATTATGTACTATATATTTACAAACTACTATAATTATGTACTATATATTTACAAACTACTATAATTATGTACTATATATTTACAAACTACTATAATTATGTACTATATATTTACAAACTACTATAATTATGTACTATATATTTACAAACTACTATAATTATGTACTATATATTTACAAACTACTATAATTATGTACTATATATTTACAAACTACTATAATTATGTACTATATATTTACAAACTACTATAATTATGTACTATATATTTACAAACTACTATAATTATGTACTATATATTTACAAACTACTATAATTATGTACTATATATTTACAAACTACTATAATTATGTACTATATATTTACAAACTACTATAATTATGTACTATATATTTACAAACTACTATAATTATGTACTATATATTTACAAACTACTATAATTATGTACTATATATTTACAAACTACTATAATTATGTACTATATATTTACAAACTACTATAATTATGTACTATATATTTACAAACTACTATAATTATGTACTATATATTTACAAACTACTATAATTATGTACTATATATTTACAAACTACTATAATTATGTACTATATATTTACAAACTACTATAATTATGTACTATATATTTACAAACTACTATAATTATGTACTATATATTTGCCATAATTAACATAACTTGCCACGTGGTTAATGGCGACCCTGTAAGAGCAGCCATCTTTGTCTTTGAGCGCCATTTTGGTGCCCAAATTATCAAAATTAAAATACAGGGTGATATTGAATATGTGATCATGTAGAGTCTATATAGATGGAGTAAACGATAGGCCCCTATATTATGTACTAGTATTACCGAAGGTTTGGTATTGGTATGGAATCTATGGATATATTGGAGTGTTAAGATAATGACCCAAGTGGTTACCAAAATGGCGGAGGTTGTCTGACAGTGTCCTGCCCCAAATCACTGCCTTTGTTGCATCGTTAACGTTTCACTGAAATATATTTTAATCTACTCTCCATATCTTAAATTTTAACCTTTAACCTATTAAGTGATTCTATAAATCATGTATTGACCGATTGAATAATGATTGCATATGCTTAAATAGATGAAGTAGCCCTAACCTACTACTTCGTAAATATTCATAAATAAATTGTGAATAAAACAATGAATATGCCCTGTTATGCAATATAGTAGTATTATAATTGTGAAAAATATATATCATAGGCCTATGTCTATCATCGTGTTTGGTGTTAAGTGTATAATCTGACCAAATTAAATACAAAATCGTAAATATTATGACTTTCTTTAACCCTCCTGGCCCGGGCAGGTCCTCCAAAGGACAGTGTGGGCTACCCAGGCGATCTGGCCGAAAAACGTCTAGGCCTAGGCTACCGTATTTGTGTTTAGTTTAACTGCTAGAAATTTCCCACGCATCTATAAACGTAGTGCGGTTTCCAATCTGTAGACTGGTATTGAGTAGAGCTCTCTAAGTCAACTGGTTTAGTTGTGATGACGATTTCCGTGGAGCAAATTTTTCCGTGATGTTGACAATATCGGAGCTTTTCAGACACTAATTTCGTCTGACGTCACAACAATAACATTGATCCGATGTCTCCTTATTGTTTTCGGAGGTGCGGTGACGCAACGATCGGCTTTGTTTACATGCGTCAGACGCACGGTGTTCAGACCAAGCTGAATAGGCTTTCAAGCTTACGGATTTTAATATGCTGCCCGGGTTCCTGCCCTTCTGCCGCGGTGTCCTTTTAATATGCTGCCCGGGCCAGGATGGTTAACCTTAAACCTGCAATTATCTGGTATTTATTTTAATTAATGTATTATTCAGACGATAATTGATCCTAGGAGGGACAACCTGCCGGCTTCCCAAGATTCACTCGGTCGCCATATTGTTTGCTCAACCCGCCTGGTTAGCTCACCGGCTTTCATCATAAATTTATCTTAAATCTACTGAAAACAAACTAAACATAAGGAAACCAATTAACAGGCACCTTGGGCAAAGTCACGGACATCGGAAATTAGGGCAAGTCACTAAATCAAAACCTAAAAAAAAAATGCTAAAATTGGAGAATAAAAGGGGGAATATTGGACTTACCTTGCTGTCTGGTCGGTGGCAGGAATCAAATGACCAGGGAAGTGTAAAGTACTTTTGAAGTCACCTCCGCATACTTGGCAACCATGTACAGTGGTGCCACATCTCCAAACCTGGACAGAAAAATCATTAATATATGACTAAAGGCGCGTTTTCGCGAGACAATTTACATGGGTTCACCCAGGTATACCTGGGTCAGCTCAGTTTTCACGAGTCCATGTACTTAGGTGTACCTGGGTCGACCAAAGGCGCATTTTCGCGAGACAATTGACCTAAGTACACCCAGGTATACCTGGGTCAGCTCAGTTTTCCGGAGTTCCTGTACCTAGGTGTACCTGGGTCGACCCCGTCCGAATGGATGTTTTCGCGGGCCAGTGACGTCATCTGGGACTGGGAATACCTGGGTAAAGTCAGCCCTGGGGACCGAGTTGGGCTGGGTTGACCTGAGTAATGCTGACGTCACTTATGAGTATGACAATAAACAACATGGCGGAAAAATATATGTCTGGTAGGGTAAAGAACTCGTCCCCAGTGATGCAAGTGCTTTGCTTTTTTCACAAGATATGGATTTTTTGCCCTGACCATGCGATCTTGGAAGTTTTAGTAGGGATCTAGGATTTATTTAGGGGAGTTAATATTGTTGAGTTTGGAGGGATATACTTTGTCCTTGTCTAACACATTGATGTGTTGTTGTTTTTTATCTCATATTGCATGTATATAAATATTTTTTCGCATGCCATAATAATATTCAGAATAGAGAAAAAAAGGTAGAAAATCCTTTATCAGTGCCTCTTTATTGGAACCGCCATATTGAAATATTTCAGCTAATCAGAGGGCCCTAATCCAGCCTGGGTAAAGTCAGGCTCAATTTTCCCGATCTTGAGGTCAGACCAGTCTCAAAATCGCGAAAACAGAAACAGACCTGGGTCGACCTGGGTACACGCAGATCGACCCAGGCCCATAAAAAGCTCGCGAAAACGCGCCTCAAGTCCCAGTAGATGTTTTCGCGAGCCAGTGACGTCATCTGGGACTGGGTGTACCTGGGTAAAGTCAGCCCTGTGGACCGAATTGGGCTGGGTTGACCTGGGTGATGTTGACGTCATTTATGACAACAAACAATATGGCGGAAAATGTTGGGTACGGTGAAGAGCTCGTCCCCTGTCATGCGAGTGCTTGTTTTTTTTCACAAGATCTTGGATTTTTTGTCCTGACCATGCGATCTTGGAAGTTTTAGTAGGGATCTAAGATTTTTTTAGGGGAGTTAATATTGTTGATTTTGAGGGGATATACCTTGTCCTTGTCTAACACAGTGATGTGTTGTTGTTATTTATCATATATTGCATGTATTTAAATACTGTTTCGCATGTCATCATAATATTCAGAATATAGAAAAAGCCAGAAAATCCTCTATCAGTGCCTCTTTATTGAACAGACATATTGAAATCTCTCAGCCAATCCGAGAGCTGTAATCCGGCCTCAGTAAAGTCAGGCTCAATTTTCCCGATCTTAAGTTCAGACCTGTCTTAAAATCGCGAAAACAGAAACAGTCTTGGGATCGGCCTGGGTACACCCAGGTCGACCCAGGCACCATAAAACGCTCGCGAAAACACGCCTTTTTATGGGCCTGGTTCGACCTGGGTGTCCCCAGGTCGACCCAGGCCTGTTTCTGTTTTCGCGATTTTGAGGCTGGTCTGACCTAAAGATCAGGAGAATTTAGCCTGACTTAACCCAGGCTGGATTACGGCTCTCTTATTGGCTGAAATATTTCAATGTGGCTGTTCAAATAAAGAGGCACTGATAGAGGATTTTCTACCTATTTTTCTGTATTCTGAATATTATGGTGGCATGCAAATTTTGTTTTATAAATACATGCAATATAAGATAAAAAAAAAACACATCAATGCGTTAGACAAGGATAAGGTATATCCCCTCAAAATCAATAATATTAACTCCCATAAGTAAATCTTAGATCCCTACTAAAACTTCCAAGATCGCATGGTCAGTGCAAAAAATCCAAAATCTTGTGATAAAAGCCAAGAACTCGCATCACTGGGAACGAGTTCTTCACCTTACCCGACATTTTCCGTCATCTTGTTCGTTGTCATAAGTGACGTCAGCATCACCCAGGTCAACCCAGCCCAACTCTGTCCCCAGGGCTAACTTTACCCAGGTACACCCAGTCCCAGATGACGTCACTGGCTTGCAAAAACATCCACTCGGACTGGGTCGACCCAGGTACACCTAGGTACAGGGACTCGGGAAATCTGAGCTGACCCAGGTATACCTGGGTGTACCTAGGTCAATTGTCTCGCGAAAACGCGCCTTAAATAGCGGTTTCTAATAAAAATTAAGATACGTAGACTATGTAATTTTGCGTGCTTTGTTTCACTATATAGGTGACATGTTGATTGAACGGCTGTATATGCGATAATTTAAAGATTTATGGTAGTGCGACGTTGCCATTTTTCCGAAATGCCCCCAGGGCAAATTTGCTGAATGTTCTCGTCTGTCGAGTTCCACGATTCCCGAGCTGGCCCGAGTTTGATGATAGGCTACAGCTGGCCTCAAAAGTGTGTTCCCTTTTGTTTTTGTTTTTTTCTGAAGAACAAATATGAGTCATAGGTATGGTTTATTATGCACAGTTCATTTTTATTGCCAATTAACGGGTTTTGAATAAAATAATTTGGCACGGTGATAATGCTTTTATTGCCACATATAAAATCACCGAGTGGATGCGAATTCACGTGGGCAACTGTACAGCAGCCTTCAGCTTATATAGGGAAATATACAGTACATTCATTGTCCAATATACGTGGTTTTTATTTCCATATTTTACAGATTTTTTTACCCGTATATATGTTTAGCAGCATTACATGTCGTAACTATACTTAATAAGACTTTAATGTATTTCCATAGTGCTCAGTGACTCGATTATAGTTTTGCTTTGCCCAGTCTATTCTGGCTGTCATTAGACGATTTTATACAGCTTAGGGAGGATCTGTGGAAATTAATGGGGTAAAACCAGTCTCAAATAATCCTCTAGCTTTCATACACCCTTCGTAATCTGACTAAAATCGTCTAATTGTAGCCATAGTGTGATGATCTGGGTGCCTCTGCTGCCTCACCTCGCGGCCCACTACTGCTACTGGCACCACGACGATTGACTACCCTGCCCCCCTCTCTTTTTCTCTCTCTCTCTCATATATCTCGCTCTCTCTCTTCATATTCTTGTATTAATCTTTAACAGGTATAGTATTTGTTTATCCATTATAAATCAGTAGAAATTGTATTGTAAAGCAATAAATGTTATTCGTACCTGTGACTATGTTTTATTCCTATTTATTCGTAGGTTATTCACCAAAGGAGAAATCAAAATAATGCGAATGTGTTTTTTTATTGGATACTGTGTCTAATGTACATATTATATTAATACTTCCCGCTCAAACACCTGAACATGATACCGTCCGAGAACCGCCATCTGGGGGTTCTAATGCCTATCCCAATCGTTTCTAACAGCCCTTACATAGCATGATGCCCAAGATCATCCCTCTGTGTGCCCCTCCCAACATGTATGGGGTAACTGTCTGAGGATAGATAGATAGAGAGATGGATAGATAGATAAATACATAGATAGATATATAGATAGAGAAGAGAGATAAATGGAGAGGTCCAATCCTTCTCTCTCAAACCCCACACGGTATACTGCTCAAGAGCAGCCCTCTGCGGGTCTTGATTCCAATCCAAATCCTTGCCCCCAACCCCTGCAAGTCATGCTACCCAAGAGCAACCCTCTGCGGGTATTAATTACTATCCAAATATGTCCCCAAAACCCCCGCCCGTCATACTACCCAAGAGCAACCTTCTGCGGGTATTAATTACTATCCAAATATGTCCCCAAAACCCCCGCCCATCATACTACCCAAGAGCAACCCTCTGCGGGTATTAATTACTATCCAAATATGTCCCCAAAATCCCCGCCCGTCATACTACCCAAGAGCAACCTTCTGCGGGTATTAATTACTATCCAAATATGTCCCCAAACCCCCCGCCCGTCATACTACCCAAGAGCAACCCTCTGCGGGTATTAATTACTATCCAAATATGTCCCCAAAACCCCCGCCCGTCATACTACCCAAGAGCAACCCTCTGCGGGTATTAATTACTATCCAAATATGTCCCCAAAACCCCTGCCCGTCATACTACCCAAGAGCAACCTTCTGCGGGTATTAATTACTATGACGTGCGGGGGTTTTGTGACGGATTTGGATAGGAATTAATACCCGCAGAGGGTTGCTCTTGGGTAGTATGACGTGCGGGGGCTGTGGGGACGGATTTGGATAGTAATTAATACCTGCAGAGGGTTGCTATTGGGTAGTATGACGTGCAGGGGTTGTGGGGACGGATTTGGATAGGAATAAATACCTCTCTCCATCTCTCTTTCTTCCTCGCTCTTACTCTCTCTACCTATCTATCAATTTATCTATCTCCGCTCTTGAGCAGCATAATGTGCCGGGGTTGTAGAAGAAGGATATAATGGGGTACCTGTAGAGGGCGGCTCTTGGGTAGCAAGGTGTGTGGGGGATGACGGACGTGATAAGTGTTACGACCGGGACTGCGAATAAAACAAGGGCACTTAATGATTGGACTAGTAATAGGGCACTATGCAACAACGGTACGCTAGATCCAAACCCTCGAACTTATATGCCGGCGAACAAAACACCTATACCCTCCAGAGTTAATCTGCGATAACGGGGTATCCTTAACTGGGCATAAATGTACTCTACTTCAGGCTAACCAGCACTGGTATAGCCTGATCACAAACAAGATGCAAGTTATGTTAAAATGCATAAAAAGGAATCAATTAAGATCAATTAAATCACTGCAAGATTTAATACAATACAAAAGATGCTTCAATACAGTTACTCTACACAACAATAAACTCTTCACTCCTTTCTGAAAGAAAGTGAAGTATAGTCCTACAGCATAGACCTGGACACTTCTGAAGAAAGTCTGATGCTCATAAGATGCTCGTATCTTAAACTATATAAAGGCAGGAGGCAGGACACCACACGTGTAAATCGAATACACTAAAAGATAGGACATATAATGTTAACTGACACAAGAATACTATAAATGCGTAACGGTAGCAATGCTCGACACTAAAAAAAATACTTCCTCATCAACGAAACAGTCTGCTATGGTTGTGCGGCTCAGCAACAACCTAGACTAATAAATGCTGTGAATAATAATGCGTACATATCAAAGAGCTTATATTAAATACTAATAAGTGTCTACTCAATTAATAATGTCTAGCTGGGATACTCTAGGTAAGGAACTGGGGTGGAGCAAGACAGGCTCGTAGCCTAGCGATGTCCTTAAGACTGCATCCTTTAAGTTACGTTAATTGACTAGGGTGCTCTCTTGATAGATCCAGATCACAAGTATCTGGTTCTATCCTGGCGGCCCTCTAAAGCCAAGCTAGGGGGCACGAAAGTGTGGAACTGGTACAGGCCAAAGCCTCAGTCAACACAAAGCTGCACTCGCAAAGGACGCAACCGAAAAGACAACACAGGCTACCACAGGACCGGTCGAAGTCGTGTAGGTATAAGCAAACCATACACACATCGAAGACAACGACTACAGTTACCCTATCCCAGTCTAGCATTAAATAAAAGAGCAGAAACACTAAATCAATAATGGAGACACACAGAGTTCATAACCTATACTAACTAAGAACCCTCAAACCTATTCTAAGTACATGTAAATATCTCAGAGGACGGCGTATGCAATACAATGGGCCGGCTATGGAAACCGTATGCAGAACCCAAGGGGATAAGTAAATGAATAAAGGCGAGAAGTAATGGAAAAGAAGAAGTTCAGAGAGAGAAACAGTTCTAAAGGTGGTGATCGGGGGAGAGTAAGCAAAGGGATGTTAGATGCACGCGCGCATAGCCTGTCCTGACTAGGACAGCTCCTGTGGACCCTCGTGCAGGAGGTTAGTTACACAGGAGCCCGCAAAGGCGCGATGGTCGGCCAATCACGGGCCGAGACGTCACAAGGCAGCAGGTGTCACGTGGGATGCTCCCGCACCTACAGACACTCACTACCATCTCGCTCTGAAAGTCTCTCTCATTCCCACGCTGGTACTATCATCACTACTATTGATATAAAATATAACCCGTTGTCACAGACGAAAACAAAGACCACCACTGGACTGTCTGTGACAATACGATTACTAGGAAAGAAAGAACAACATTCTCTGATAACTGTAGCCCATTTCGATGTCCCTGGCGAGCGCTAGCGGCTAATGAGGGGCGATTCTGCCAACGCTGGTAGACGTCACATAAGGAACGCAAATTGCACATTAATCTATGGGTGCAACACGGGTGCCTCGGGCAGTATATGTGACGTCAGACAAAACTTTCAACTTTCAGCAAATCAGAAGCGAGCAACTTTTTCCCGGGGTCTAGAATTCATACGCTATGGCCTCTGGGGTGGACAGGTGGGGTTCATCCTACTCGTGACAACTGACTCAGCTCTCTGTGGGGTCGGACTGTCCGGTCACAAGCACCTTTGGGAGGTCTTTGATGGGTACACTATCGGAAATATCTATTGCCAGACACCTTGATCCATGAAGGGATGGTCACGAATGAATCGCCTCCATGCACCTTTGTCAGCCGGCGCCCTTCCTCCCACCCAAAATCACTATCATAACTACCACACGTCTCAAATATGGGTACATAAGAAAATTAACGGGAACCTGCAGAAAGCTGATTGGCCCATACAAGGCAGATTCCTTTCACACCCAACCCATTTGATATATGCTTCTATAACGTGTACCAAAACTATTGTATATATTATGAAAATAAAAACTGACAGTTATATATTTTGTTATCATTAAACACATTATAATGTTTGGTTATATAGTGTATAAATTAAACCCTTACGGATTATGATGAGTTTTGACAGTATAATCTGACTATTATTAAACAATTTTATTTAGATTAGCAAGGGTGTATGTAAGTCAGATGGTTGATTAACCCTTTGAAGCTCTGACGCGTTTTAGCAGTTTATTTTGGCTATCATTAGACGATTTTATGCAGCTTAGGAAGTATATATGGGTATTAAAAGGGTAAATACTATCTCAATCAACCCGTGACTTCCACATACCGTTAATCTGAATAAAATTGTCTAATAGTAGCCAAACACAGAACAGAAATGCGTAATGGAGCTTGAAAGGGTTAAGATAGTCTCTACCCTTTTAATTTATACAGACCCTTCCGAAGCTAAATAATATCGGCTAATGATAGCCAGAATAAACTGTCAAATAAACTGTTTATATTTTATGAATAAAAACAAATAAATACGATAAGAAAAAAATGACATACGATCAATATTTATTTATTTATAAAATAAATAGATAGATAGATAGATAGATAGACAGACGGATGGATATATAGATAGAGAGAGAGCGAGAGTGAGTGATAGAGTGGGAGGGGGTGTGGTGGAGGTAGGGGTAGGCTTGTCAGTTTTAGCAAGGTGAGGCATTTGAGGGACACAGATCACCACACTCCTCTTATATCACACATTTAAGCGCAAAAGATAGCCATTATTAAGTAACTAAGCACTATATTAATACCTATGATTCTAATAAAGTATAGTCAGATAAAATAAGCACGTTTAAATATATATAAAGGCTTTACATCTATGGAAATGGATAGAAAACTAGGAAATATGGATGATAAATGTTTATTTCCCTGTTTAAGCTGAAGGATGCTGTTAAAAAAGCTTCTGTATGGACAGTTGCCCACATTAATTCATATCCACCCTCGGTATTTTATGTGGCAGTAAAAGCGAGATTGTCTTGCCAAAATAATTGATCAGAAACCCGTTAATTGGCCTTATAAACGAACTACTGCTTAATAAGGTATACTTATGATTCAAGTATAGTGTGTGTCCTTCCATAAAAAAAAAAAAAAAAAGGAACAAACTTTTGAGGCCAACTGTATTTATTTATTCAAGCCAAGCTACTTTATAATAAACCATACTAATGATTCATGTATAGTAGGCCTATTTCTCCTTTCATAAAACAAGAAAAAGTGGGAGCAAACTTTTGAGGCCAACTGTATCTGTAAATTTCTCAGCCAGGAATCATGGAAATCGAGAGACAGAAAATTCAGCAAATTTGCCCTGGGGGCCTTTCGGAAAAGTGGCACGTCGCACTACCAAAAATCATTGAATTATCGTATATACAGGCATTCAAACAAATCTTCACCTCTATAGTGAAATAAAGAACGAAAAATTACATAGTCTATGTATCTTAATTTTTATTAGAAACCGCTAATTAAGCATATATTAATGATTTTCGTCGCCAGGTTTGGAGATGTGGCAACACTATAGAAGGTTGCCAAGTATGCAAAAGGTGATTTCGTGAGTAATTTACACTTCCCTGGCCATTTGATTTCCAGCCACAGACCTGACAACAAGTAAGTCCAATATTCCCCCATATATTCTCAATTTTTAGCAGTTTTATAGGTTTTAGTGAAGTCTCCAAATTTCCGATGTCCGTGACTTTGCGCCAGGTGCCTAATCATTAGTTTCCTAAAGTTTCGCATGTTTTCAGTAGATTTAAGAGACATTTATGATGAAAGCCGGTGAGTTAACCAGGCGGGTTGAACAAACAATATGGCGACCGAGTGAAACTTAGGAAGCCGGCAGGTTGTCCCTCCTAGAGGCAATCATCGTCTGATTAATGCCTTCATTATATTAAATACCCGATAATTGCAGGTTTAAGGTTAAAGAAAGTCATAATATTTACGTATTTTTTATTTAATTTAGTCAGATTATACTTAGCACCAAACACGATGATAGACATATAGGCCTATGATATTTATTTGTTCACAATTATAATACTACAATATTGCATATATGGGTATATTGCATATATGGGTATATTGCATATATGGGTATATTGCATATATGGGTATATTGCATATATGGGTATATTGCATATATGGGTATATTCATTTGTTTTATTCACGAGTTATTTATGAATATTCACGAGTTATTTATGAATATTTACGAAGTAGTAAGTTAGGGCTACTTCATCCACTTAAGAACATGCAATCATTAATAACATTACATCATATTGTTAATACATGATTAATTGAATCACTTGATAGGTTAAAGGTAAACATTAAAGATATGGAGAGTAGATTTAAATATATTTCAGTGAAAAGCTAACAATGCAACAATGGCAGCGATTTGGGGCCAGGAAACTGTCAGCCAACTTCCGCCATTTTGGTAACCAGTAGGGTGGTGATCCTCTCTTTACACCCCAATATATCCATAGATTCCACACCCATAACACACATTCGGTAATACTGGTACAGGATATATGATTTACTCCATGTATATAATTTATACATTGTCACAAATTAAATATCGCCCCGTTGTTTGATAATTGACAACAAAATGGCGGCCAAGGGAAATGATGGCCGTTCTCTCACAGCGCCCCTATTAACCCATGGCAGGTTATATTATTACAAGGATAAGGCCAGTTTAATTTTGCACCTGGCGGAAAATTCAATTCCTATGCCGCTAATTTACCAATGCTTAGCCCCAAAATATGAACAGTTGTGGATCTGCATACTACAAATACAAAGTTTTCATAATTAACAACCTATTTCGCTATGACATCTTTGAAATAACGGGACCCAAAGGAGAACCACACAGAGTAGCGGCAGTCAGAGAAGCCAGGAACAACAGGAGAAAGGGATTTAGAAAGCAAAACATTTCCCATTCTCCAGAGAACGAGAAATATGACCAATTAACCCATTCTCTAATTTCCGGACAAAACAGGTGAGTTGCCCCCGAAATGCAGGTAAAGCCCCACCAATCACTGCCCCACCAATCACCACCTCGCACGGCCCGACCAATCCCAGCGCTGGGCTCAAACAACCAAGGCAAAGTTATCCCCTGAATACTACGATGGAAGAGTAATTATATGTAGTGGAAAAGTAATTATGCAAGATACACATAAAGAGCCCTGGGAATATCTAAATCATTGGGGCCCTTCACCCTCGAGAAGCTGCCGTACAAGAAGGAAAGCGAAATGGTGATAGGAAGTGCCACGTAAAAAAATCAATACATAAACAATCCAAATAGCCAAAACAATTAGTGAACAAAAAATCACGAATTACATCATCAGGCTTGATAGTATAAATAAGAAACAGAGACCAAAATGACGAGAACCTCAGTGCGATGTCATTAAGCACCATAATACATTTTTCATGTAATTATTATCCTCAACATAGCCAATTTTTATGTATTTACTATGCCCCTGTTAATGCGAGATCATGCAACCTGACCAAGAGAAATACCCCAAATATAGCCTGACTGAAACTACAGGAAGTCAGTTCACACTCAGTAGGTTTACTCCGTCCGGATTATATTGTCCGGGAGTATTACCCACCTTTTAACGCTCCGTCCGGATTATATTGTCCGAGAGTCGTTCACCCCACGGGAGAGAAGGTGCCTGTTGTCCTGTGCCCCCCTGCCCTTGGACTCCTGACGAAGGGGTCTTCTGACGTCCAGCCGCCCTGCCCGAAGCACTACGACGCCCCGACCCTCGTATTTGGCCCTTCTCCCCCTCCCCGAGCTATCCTAAGTGTTTCTGCGTACCTCAATATGTGGCTATTGTTGAAGGTAAGGTAGAATATGCGAGTATTCCAGAGGTGCTAATAAGTTGATCTGTGTCCAGGATCTATGCCAATTAATTACTCTATTACCTAATTGTGTACACGTTACATAGTCATTTATCCTCCCATAAATCTTCAGATAAATCTGTACAAGTGAATTCATAGTACCAGATATTGCCCCGTGCACCCTTTGAAGTGTAATCCTTATCGTATTATTAATAATCATTAATTGTACACACGTTATATAAACTTAACTCGATCCAGGCTTAAAACGGAATACTCTCAGATTTCACCTTTATATGTTATTTATTCTCTTGTGTATCCAAGTTGGGGCGAAAGTGTATACCGTGAAGATATTCCCTATTTAACCACCATTTACCTAGGAACTATGCCCAGATTTTAATCTATCTATCTTTCCATATCGAAAAGTCAAGAACCCCCCCCCGTTGAGTTAACCTTAATTCTATTATTCGAGCTATCTAGTTTATACAGTGCTTGTGAATTAATCTAATCTACGTGTGCGGGTTGTTAATCATTTTTTTCACACATTTATAGTAACTCTTATTCAAGTTATATTTTATTCGTGTCACCATATTATTTTAGGAACCGATTCTCCGTTTAATTTACTATTATAACGGTAAATGTTTAATTACATCTTGTGTTATGTAATCCGCATTACGTCATATCTTTGATTCACGTATTGCCTGATAGGGATTTGCTAATGTATTCAAATTTCCTATTCATACTACTATCATAGTATTATACCCAGTACAACTTTGTCGTGTATGCCCCTTTTTTATTCTGAGTTCATTCGAATTCTAATTTACTGTGATTTCTAGTCGCATTTTAATTGAGTATATTTTCCTCTTTTTATATTAATTTGCATTCATTCCAAAACCTTGTTATAGTGATTCATTGACCTAAATTTGAATTTGAATTCTATATATGTTTGATTTGATCTCATACCCGGTCTATCATTATTTTTCGTACCTCGTGTGTAGATACTTTCACAAAACTGCTTAGACAATTTAGTTCTAATTTAAACTATCTTGCCTCTAAGATCCTTAGTGTATCTCTAACTTTCATCTGTGATTTATAGTCGTATTGTAGAGAATTGAAAATTTACAAATAAGCAGTCGATCTGACCTAGGGTTGGTACAAATATACCTGCCTATCGCACCTGAATGTCCCCTTGCTAATTCCCTTGATAACCGCTCACCGCGCCGCGCCCGTGAACGCTTTCTCAGGCAAGTTCGTTTCATGTCAGAAATCTTCACGTTAGACACTACGCTCACATACGTATTATCATCTTATTGAATTACTGTGTACATGTGTAACCTATTTTTCCTGCATACTCATATTACTGATACTGTGTGTGTGTAACGTGACTTATAATATTTAAGTTATCATTTAAGACTATTCTATATTTGATACGTCACTGATTTTCCTTTATCGTCTGCCATACATGACAGATCGATAGAGTCGAGTTATTATTCTATGCCATTCAATAAATTAGTGTAAAGTAACCTGTGTTCTTATTGTATGAATGATGCCTTGGGGTGAAGAGTTAATGCAAGATTTATAAAGCTAGACGTGACCCTGTCGAGCATATTCTATCTCACGATATCCTATTACAGGATTGTTAACGAGATTATACAAAGTCCAGTTGAAATACCAACCCGACATTTCAAACTTATTAGCCCAGTAGTGAACACAGGGGCATGACAATTTACCGCTGGCTGAAATATAACCGATTATGGATTACGTCTTCATAGTGCACTTAGCGCTTCTAGTCCATCTATTTAGTTGAATGTTGCTAATTTTAAACACATTTTCTGACTTTAAAGTTGGTTATCGATAATTATTGCAAATCTGAAAGTAATAAATGTTTCTGAATCATAATAATGCTAAGTTTTCATCATTTACATGCTTAGCTACTATCCTAGAGGCTTCAGAGATTGCCTTAACATATTCAAGGATTCTAATAAGCTTAACATTATTAGGAGTCAAGAGTGTACATGGTTTATCAAAATACCTACATCTACCGAAACCAAGTTAAATTTTCTACTGATTGAGACAAATTAAAAGGGTTAAAAATCAAATTTATATTGATAACAGTTTGATTTTATCTAGGCTATTTAGAAACAAATAAAACTAAAAAATAGGAAAAGTGGGGAATGGGCCTGAGTAAATACATGCATTTAGGAACATTAAATACAGCTCTAAATTTACACAATAATAATAATAATAATAATAATAATAATGAAAATAATATGTAATAACATACAATAATACAAACAAATTAGGGTTGGGTGTGAGATGGATCTGACTTGTGGGCCAATCGGCTTTCTGCAGACTCCCAGTTCTTAAAACACAATTTATACAATATACATGGCTGACTGACATAAATTTTAACCATGTTGTTTTTTCTTTACAGATGTCGTGAACGATGCTAGAACCCCCAACCAGTCTACCACCATCACGGCAACAATTAGCTAGCTATAGTTACCTTTAATCCTAACCATATTCCTCTGTAAGGGGAGATTTCTATATAATTATGTTTGTTGATTTATTAGTTTTTCCTCCCAAGACCTTCCGTCAAGCTTAAATAAAATACCCCCAAGACCCCCCTTCAAGATGAATTTGTACATTTTTCGATAGAAAAATGTCCCGCCTCTGACAGTTTCTCCTAAATATCAGGTTCGCTATCGCTCGCCAGGAAAAAAAATTACCCCTAAATGGCACAGATCTTAAAAGTGCCAAACTAAAGGGCGAACGTCTTAAACTCTTAAAACAACCTGGACTAATGAGGGAGAAGGGGTCCGGAAGAAATTTTGTTTTCCTTTAATCCTAACCATCCTTTCCCACCGCCCCGCCATCATTGTCCTCTCGACATGGTCAAATATATTATGTTCAATTATAACCAACATGATAGACATGAGTGTTTGAATCGTTTGTGTGCTACTTTGAACACAAACGATTGGGACCACTTATGTGTATCATTTCGTACATTTGAACACAGTGTTTTTACAATGTATGATACCCTTCCATTGTTCTTGTTACCACCTAAACCACCTCCTTCCTACTACAATTTGTGTTATGCCCTGATTTACTGCAGGATTAACGATTGATCAAGGTGGGTTCTTCGAGACTGGGATATTGGACTTCCTACAAATACATATACGGAATCAATAGAGGACATATAATATCAGAATGGGGGTTATAATGCAGCTTTATTCAATACTTCACTAAGAACATAGATAACATAAGAACATAAGAACATAAGAAAATGGGAGTCTACAGAAAGCCGATTGGCCTAAGCAAGGCAGATCCCTGTCCCACACAACCCCACTTACAAAGCACAATTATAGGCTCAACACTCTAATACCCTGAGGATCATCTTACCATAATGGGTAGAGATTAACACAGGATTACGGGGGTCTGCAGAGCGCTGATTAGCCCAACCCTGCTAATCCCCCTTCACACCCAACCCTTCTCGTCCATATGCTTATCCAATGTTATCTTAAAGCTCCCTACCGTTTTTAATCCCACTATAGCACTTGGTAGTCCATTCCACCCATCTACAACTCTGTTACCAAACCAATATTTGCCTATATCTTTTCTGAAACGAAATTGATCTAATTTGAAACCATTGGTACGAGTTCTTTCGCTATCACTGAGCTTTAGTACATTTGTCATGTCCCCTTTGTTAATCCCACTAACCCACTTGAACACCTGTATCATATCCCCTCTAACTCTGTGTCTCTCTAAAGAATGTAAGCCTAATTTCTTCAACCTTTCTTTATACGGAAGATTTCTAATATTATGGATCATTTTTGTCATTCTACGTTGTACTCTCTCCAATGAATCTATGTCCATTCTGTAATAAGGACACCACAATTGAACAGCATAATCCATATGGGGTCTCACTAATGACAAGTAAAGTTTAAAGATAACATCAGCAGTTCTGTTACTCACACTCCTAGAGATGAACCCGAGAATCCTGTTTGCCTTGTTTCGAACGCTTATACACTGTTGTCTAGGCTTCAAATCATTGCTAACAAACACCTAGATCTTTCTCACAATTCGAGTTTTCTAATTCCATATTAGCTAGTTTATATTTAACATTTGTATGCATCTTCCCTATCTTTAATACCTTGCATTTGTCAATGTTAAACTTCATCTGCCAATTTACTGACCATTCGTGTAAGGTATCTAGATCCCTTTGGAGGCACTCTATATCTCTATCTGAATCAATTGTTCTCCCCATTTTGGTATCGTCTGCAAATTTACTTATCCTACTAGTTATACCTAAATCAAGGTCATTTATGTATATAACAAACAACAGAGGACCTAATACAGATCCCTGGGGGACACCACTTTTGACTGCTCCCCATTCTGACTTCGTACCATCTATGCTGACTCTCTGCTTCCTACCAATTAGCCATGACCTAATCCATCCCAACAACGCCCCACCTATTCCATGCGCCTCAACCTTTCTCATCAATCTCTCATGGGGGACTCTGTCGAAAGCTTTACTGAAATCTAAATATATTATATCATATGACTTGTCATTATCTACTGCTTCATATACCTCTGAGAAAAAACTAAGCAAATTAGTAAGGCAAGAACGTCCCTGAGTGAATCCATGCTGAGAAGAATTTATTAAATTAAATGTATCTAAGTGGTTTCTAATTTTACTAGCAATAATTGACTCTAGTAGCTTTCCTATGATTGATGTAAGACTAATGGGACGGTAATTGGATGCTATTGATTTGTCACCTTTTTTGAAGATCGGAACTACGTTTGCAAGCTTCCAAGCTTCTGGAACTATACCTGTCTCTATTGACTTGTTAAATAGAAATGTTAATGGGTAACTTAACTCATCCCTACATTCCTTTAATACTCTAGCATATACCTCATCAGGACCAGGCGATTTATGAGGTTTCAGTCTGTCAATTTCCTTAAGCACATCATTTCTACTTATAGTAACCGTACTTAACCTATTTTCTATACTATCGCTATATACCTTACGGACTTCTGGAAACTGTGCCAAATTTTCATTAGTGAAAACGGAATGAAATTGACTATTTAATGTACTGCATATTTCTAAATCATTTTCTGTCATTTCTCCTATCGAAGTTTTAAGGGGACCAATTACATCTCTAACCTTGGATTTATATAGTTGGTAAAAAGCGTTAGGATTATTTTTTGAGTCATTGGCAACCTTAATTTCATAATTTCTTTTTTCTTTCCTAATATCCTTTTTTACCTGTCTTGATAGATTCTGATAGTAAGCAAGTAGGTGAATTTCGCCTTTCCTAATTGTTCTATATATTCCTCTCTTTTGTCCTAGAAGATCTAATAGTCTATTATTCATCCATTTGGGTTGGTTCTGTGTTGATCTAAATTTTCTTTTGGGGATGTATTTATTTTGTGCATTGAATACCGACTCGATAAAATTATCGTATGTATCTACCAAGGTTGACGTCTCTTCCTGACTTAAGATGACAGGTGCCTGAGAAGGGGTGCACTCATTTGGACACCTGGATCGACTTAATTTTTTGACCATAGGGTCAGCTAATAGGGCTCTTTTTAACCCACCATAATTGGCTTTTCTGAAGTCAGGTATTAATGACGTATTCTCTCTGGTATTACCTTTCCATTGTATATTAAAATACACAGAATTGTGGTCACTATTTCCTAGGTGGTCCCCTATCTCTACATTATTTACCATATGTTCATTGTTACTGAAAACTAAATCGAGAATATTATTACCTCTAGTCGGCGTATCTATGAATTGAAATAAAAACTATCTTGTACTACCTCTATAAACTCCTCAGAATCAGAGCCTCCTATTTGATGCTGCCAATCTATATTCGGAAAATTAAAAACCCCCATAATGCACACATTGCTAAACCTTGATGCCATTTTAATTTCCTCCCATAATGACGTTCCGTCATTTCTACTCATATTTGGCGGTCTATACATAACTCCAATAACTATGGTCTCACTACCTTCGTTAACCTCTACCCAAACACTTTCATTATCGTTATTTAGTCTAATACCTGATTTAATACAGCTTTTTAATGTACTCCTGACAAACACTGCTATACCGCCACCCCTCTTACTTGTTCGGTCATATTTAAACAAACTATATCCTGGTATATCAAATTCTGCTAAAAAATGCCTGGTTTCTGTATTAACCCATAACTAGCGGCGCGCAACATAAGTCGAGTTAAATAAAGCTGGACTATGTGGCGGCGCTCGACATAACTCGAGTGGCAAATTCAGCACGTAATGTGGCTGAGAGAGAGAGAGAGAGAGACAAGTGGTGGCAGGAGACTAGCGAGCGTATGACTGCTCCAGACCACCGCGGCGAACCTACTGACACAAATCTCAGCTCCCTCCTCCCTCTCTCACTCCCTACATACTCAATTATGTACCGAAAGTACCGAATTACCTGCTTTTTGCACTCGCGTTGCACGGTTATTGCAAGAAAACTATCCATCATACAAGGATCGTTATGGTGTCATTCGAAAGCTCTGTTTATGCCCTTTCAGGGATAGGTACTTGTTTTACGTTCTGGGTCTTATTTAGGCATGAAAATGATCACGTAAACAGCCCTATTTTGGCTAAAAACACCCCGCTGGGCGGTACACATAAATAAACCGCATAGGCCGCTCGTAAGGTGTTAATCCACGTTTCAGTTAGCGCTATTATGTCTATATTTTCTTTGCTAACAAGGGCTCTAAGTTCGTTCATTTTGTTACATAGACTCCTACAGTTTGTGTAATATACTCTCAATTTACTTCTTTTCTTTATACCTAATTTACCTTTATTTCTAACGACATTTCCATCTTCCGTTGCACCATCACTACTATCATTTGCAATATAGTCATAATTTTTAGCATGAGACTGA
Source organism: Paralithodes platypus (assembly GCA_032716605.1). Classification (NCBI taxonomy): domain Eukaryota; kingdom Metazoa; phylum Arthropoda; class Malacostraca; order Decapoda; family Lithodidae; genus Paralithodes; species Paralithodes platypus. The sequence goes on from CM064572.1 coordinate 19,382,268, forward strand.
GTATCCTTATCGCTTTCGCCTGACGCTAAAATTGTTCCATTTAACCTCTCATTTACACTCTCAATATTTCTGTTCAAAACCCCACAACCACCCTATCTAAAGAACTAGCTAATGTGGAAACCCCTAACCGTGAAAGATGAAACCCATCCCTTGCGTACATCCCATCTCTCCCATAGAAACTATCCCAGTTATCAATGAATGGTATTGCTTTTTCTTTGCAATATTTCTCCCAATGGCAATTGACACCAATCGCCCTGGATGTCCATTCCTTGGGAACTCCTCTTCTGGGTAGGATACAATGTACTACAGGGATCCCTCCCTTCATCCTAACCGTATCTAACACATCCCGATACTGCTGCAGCAGTTCCTCACTTCTACCCTTACCAACATCGTTACTCCCGGCACTGAGACAGATTATGGGGTTATCTCCACTATCTTCCAAGATGTGGTCCATCTTCTCTAAAACCCTCCCAACTCCATGGCCAGGCAGACACACAACCTTCCTAAGTTTAGTGCGGGTAGCCCTAACTAAATGTCTTACCATGGAGTCGCCCACAATCGACACAGACTTACCTTCTCGGGACACAGACTTACCTTTCCCTCGGAAGGATCCAGCAGCAGCAGTTGGAGAACCCCCGGTGGTGGCAGAAGCTCCCTTGGTGGTGGTGGTGGTGGGGATGGTGGTGGTGGTAGGTAGCACAGCATCAGCGGTTGGAGCATTATCAATAGATAATGAGTTATTACACTTTTAACACATAGGTATTAATATATAGGGAGCACAACCTTGGCCTTTCAATTCTTCGAGCACGATCGCGGATCTGGATGGAGTGCACTTTACCACTTTCAACACTCGGGTATTATTCTTCTGAGATGGGTACACTACGAATATTATAGAATTTCATTCGCGGGGCACTTATTAGGATTTAGAAGTATCATATGAGATTAATTGTGTTTACTCTGTGTTCTGTTATTGCTCTAGACGCGTAGATATCTTCCGGTATTTATTTTCACAACACACGGATCATTAATCATGGAACAAAATTATATATTTAGTCGACTGATTACGCACAGTATATGAATTCGAAACTGAGATTACTTATTTTATGACCTATCCCACAATCTCTCGGGATCTCAAAATATCTATACCATAGTCTCCAGATAGGGAGCACTTATTACATGACTTAGGGAAAATACTGTCGCTACAGTTATATCTTAGTATCTTAACACTGATACTGAATTCGCTGGCAATGTACAGGGAACTTGTAATATAATCTGAGCACTCGTCATTGGTAGGAAATGACTAAGTAGGAACACAAGTGAACAATCGATCATATAGTACGGTATCTCCGCACTGATACAAATAATAATTAATAATGCACTGTTGAGTTGTCTTCTTGGTATCTCGTTGCGCTGTCGTTGAGGGCTTCTTGGCTGCTCCGTGGGCTGTCCAGGGTGTCCGGTCGTATGAAGAAGTTACAGTGGGGTTAATGGGCTTTGGGTCTTAAATATGGTTCCGTAACTATGACGAGTACAGTTGGTCACCACATCGAACTAACGCAAGTATTCTAGGCATGTAGCTTTCGAACAAATACTTGACTATTCTGACCTTTAATATTAACCGGTGATGAAGTTCCATTCAGGTACTCTTGGGGCTAGGATTTTAAATGTTATGTTTCAGGCAGGGCCGGATTAACAAAACATCGGACGATCATCGCAAGAGGAGTCGATACAAGTAACTCTTCTTGACAGTGTCTAATCTTTTTAAGAGGTTCAAAGAACTTGGGCGGTGTTCAACCTTTTAGTCACAAATCCTGGTGGGTTGCCACAGACGATTTGTGCCTAGGATCTATATATGCTAAGTGCTCCTGAGAGTTTATCGTATAGACCCTTCTAACACAAAATATTTTTCTCTCCTAGATCTTTGTGAGTTAAGTGCCAGCAAAATGTCTAAGATAATAAATGAATTGAAAGGTAGGGTTGCCTTCGTCTTTCAATATTTTTATTAGGTTAGAGAAGAAACTAATATGCATAGCCTACGTGAGTTGCAGTTGGGATGTGTGTACATGCTTAGATTGATATGCAGGATTCGAAGTTGCATAATAAATCGTAGGCAGTGTCCACCAACCTTTAACTGTCTTCGTGGTGCGATGTATAAGGTGTTGATTTTCGGTGAGAGCATCCTGGGTTCGAGTCCACGGACTGCCACATGTGTTTGTAAATTTCATTAATCGATTTTAGGAGTATGGTTGGTTGTTGGAAGGAACATAATAATTGATATTGGTTCAGGAGTAATTTATCGAGAGGACTTCCCTAAGTGGTTAAGGCCCCATTAATTGCTCTTTCCATTCACATATGCATAACCTACGTGAGTTGCAGTTGGGATGTGTGTACATGCTTAGATTGATATGCAGGATTCGAAGTTGCATAATAAATCGTAGGCAGTGTCCACCAACCTTTAACTGTCTTCGTGGTGCGATGTATAAGGTGTTGATTTTCGGTGTGAGCATCCTGGGTTCGAGTCCACGGACTGCCACATGTGTTTGTAAATTTCATTAATCGATTTTAGGAGTATGGTTGGTTGTTGGAAGGAACATAATAAATGAATAACTATATTAAATTCTGGGTAGCCAGAAGTAATTAGTTATACGTACGTAGCTACTGTTGCACTATATAAATGATTAGAAAACCCAAGTGGAAGAGGCCATACCAGCAATGGGTTTTTAATACACTTACTTTGTATTTATATATATAGGTATTATTCTAGGTCTCTATATTAACCAATGGGTAGCCACGATTAATAAAAATCCTAAAACAAGATTATATATATATCACTGATAGTATCACAGACTCCAGGGTGCCGTTCGTCAATAATTAGTCTTGATTGTGAGTATAAAATAGTTTTCAGTCAGAGCGGGTTGCCGATCGTACAGAAGCGATATTTCTACTTACCTGAACTTTCTGCTTCCAGGGTTTATATAACCTTTGTCATGGAAGGGGGGTAGAAGGGGGGTTCTTGGTGATGTCGAGTCTGAATGATGGTTTGTTTATTATTATAAGAGGGTTCTAGGAATGGGAGACGTAAGGTTTAGCTCTACACATGATGCTCTATTGGATTGCTTACTTAATTGGGTAATGGGTAATAGTAGACTTAACATTACTTAATTGTGGATATAACAGGACTTCAAGCTGGCAAGCTTTCTGAGGTGTGGAGGAAGTCGGAGCTGGGGTGTTGTCTGGACTTGGAAGTGGTTCACTTTATTTTTGAGGCAGTTGTGCACTGCGGCGGCTGAAGATTTGTTGCCTGGGTAATTCGTTTCTTATTCCACGTATCCTGGATTATATAGTATGGGTAACTTACACATCTAACATAATATTATAGGGGCATGTTATAGGATGGTTGTTGGCAAGAGGTCCTTCACTGGGTCGCTCTCGAGGTCAGGGGGCGGGGCGCGTCGCTCGTTAAGGTCAGCTGGGGTGTCTGCACTTTAAAAGTAGTTTACTTTACTTTTTGAGGCAGCCGAGTACTGCGGTGGTGTAAGACGAGTACTCTGAATAGTTCCTTTCTTATCCTACGTATCCTGGATTATATGGTATGGGTACTTAAAACATCTACCATATCTGTGTACGTGATGGGCTGGTTGCTGGGCAAAAGTTTCCTTATTGGCCTGTCTTCGAGGTCAAGGGGGTGGAGCACGTCGCTATTGTTGGGTAGACCGGGGGTGAGGCGGGGTTTCTCTGTGACCTGACGTTGCCTCTCCCCTGGAGTATGCCGAATTTGGTCATGATGGGGTAGGTATAGTCCTACAGACCTAAACAGGCGGTTATGGGCGCAGTCACCTACCCTTACACTGGTGCCGGTTGTCCTTTTGACCCTTTCCGTACGATAACCTTTCCAAATTACTCTCGCTATATCTTTCTCCCTCCCTCCACCTCCCCCTGTTCAAGGTACAGTCGCGCTAATAAGAGATGTCTCCGCACCATATATGTTTTGATCAATAATTAGTATCAGCAATATCTAAGCTTCATTTCTTCATATCGAGTAAAATATACAAACATGTTCCTACACTTACCAACCCTATTCAACATCTGACAGACATTAATACAGCACAGAGCAAGCCAAACGTAATGCCAGCTGGGACATGACTTATTAGCGCGATCGTACATTGACCTTGCCCTGTGTATGAGTGAGAATGGGAACGCACTTATCACCGTATTACTGTGTAGCCCAGTAATGAGTGTTGTGCATTGTCGTTTCTTGGGTGACATAAATTTGGGCGATTTATTGTTTTCTTCATTAATTCTTGCTTCTTTCGTTATTCTTGAAATTGTTCTTTCACCCAGTTTTGTGGCTTCAGGTGTCCGGGAAGTAGCTTTTGTTACGGCAATAAAGGGCATCCAAGCTCCTTCTCTTTCTGGAAGTATTGGTGAACGTTATAGGCCATCTCTTTTACCTGACTATGCAAGTGTGTGGGGCGATTTGGAGAGGCTTCCATTGTGGATGGTGGCAAAGTCAGGAATGAACTGATTTAGTTTAGACGTGACAGTACTAATTTCGTGCGCCTGGCAGCGCGCCATCACGTCATGTTTTTATTATAGTTTAAAGAGATAATCTATGAGGGAGTTTTTTGCCCAGAAACCTGACAACGTCGCAGTAGCTACGTTGCCAATTTGTGTACAATGTCCGTTGTATTTACTAATAACAAGCGAATTAATTATAAAAACAAAGCTTTTTTGTACATGTAGAAATTGCCTGAGCATTTCAAACCGACTTAAGGTACTTAATACCGAAAATAATATATTTTTGTTGTAAATAATTATACATATGGCACCAATGTAAAGGGAGTAACCGCGGGTAGGACCGCCTGTTAAGATCTGTTGGACTATAGTATTCCGTGAGGGAGGTTTCCTGTAGTGCAGAGGTTAGGGGGGGGGGGGGGGGAAGGGTGAGGGTTTCCCGGGTTGTCAGGCAGACCGACCTCTCTTCTATTTTGATAGCAGGTATAGAGGTGAGAGTTGCTTCCAGTCGGAAATGCCAGGAAGGTGGGTTGGGCGAGTTTAATTGGAGGAGGTACAGGGAGTTCAAAAAGGCATATACAGTCATTGTCAAATGCATACCTAATAACACAATATTGTCACGTATCCCAACTTCCTTAATCTGGCTCTTGTGGGACATAACTCTTGCTTAACTACATACATACACATTTACTGAAATGAAATAAAGGGCATAGGTGATTACATGCATACATACTGATAAAGTATAGAAATAATAGGTGTCTTCCTTGCTATATGTGTTATTGGCATGGGAGACAAGGTTTTAGTTGTTTCTATTGTTTCTCTTTTGTGTATGTGTTTACATTGGTATTCTTATGTACTTGTTAACATGTTTTACAGTCATTTTGCATAGGGTTATTTTGTTGTCCTAAAAAAGGTTGCGAATATACCACTTTCTGGGGGGTGGTCTGTCGTGGTCCCTTTTCGGCCATTTTGGGGCTCCTTGTCCCCCTGTTGCGATGCGGCAGCAGTCCTTCATGGTTTGGGTCTATGGCCTTGACCCTGTCATTGTCGCGTGTGTTTTTTTTTCTTCTACTGTGTTTCGTCCTGTTTCTCTCCTTTCCGTTTGCTTTTGTCCTTGGGGGTTTTCCATTTCTTCTGTATTTTCTGTGTTTCGTCCTACGATAATCCACAACCTTGGCAGGTGTCCTAACCTACGTAATCACAATTATAATATAAAGAGATAATGGGCATAGGGGTCTACATACATGTACAATTATAATATAAAGAACAATGAGCATAGGCGATGGTCTGACAGGCTCTCGTAGTTCGACGAGATCCCCAGACATGGTCCTTGCACAATCAATCACATACACGATAACCAACAATATCCCAACCTTCCTAATCTGAACATTGTCGGGCATGACCCTTACTTAAGTACAGACATGCATAACGAAAAGTGTGGATGACCTGGTGCTTACATAATTAACAACATACACAATTAACACATCCACATGGAAGGTATTATAGCCTTCGTAATATTAATATTGTGGGGCATGGTGGTTACATAATTGAACACACACTTAATCAATACATCAAAAATGTCGAGTATCACAACCTTCGTAATATGAGTACTGGGAGACATGATTGTTACATAATTACGTACATGACACGTGTGGGTGACATGGTTCTCCCCTAATCAAATACCTACACCATTAACACATATAGGAGAAGAACTGATAGACGTCACAATCTTCGTTTCCTCAACACTCTGTAACTCCTCAGCGCTGTTACTAAGGACACATCACAGGCTTACATAATGACTCGAAGTAAAATAATGTTATTTGTATACTAGAAGGATCGTTGTTAACAAGACGTATAAACTTGTGTGGAAGGAAATGGAAAAGAAAAACAATGTTGTGGATAAAACATATTTATCCTCCCCTGTGGAGCCAGGTCCTATCGTTCCTGGGGATCTCGTTGGGGATGGGGATCTGGCTCCCGGGAATTTCGTTCCTGGTGCATTTCAATTTGTATAGACATTAATTAGATAGGCGATAATATAAGGTAAGATATTTCTATTTTAATCAATTTAAGTGTAAATTATATACTTATGAATGCTATATTTTTCAATAATTGATATATATTTTAAGTGTATAATGCAAAATATGTTTGACATAATTATAATACTTCATGGAAAAATACTTTCAATAACGTAACATTATTTTGATATGAAATATATATAATGAAATATAATCTAATTAATCCATGCACTAATCTTTTTCTCCTATCGGCGTTGGGTTCGAATTAGACAGGGTTTCTGGTAGGGATGCTGGGAAGGGGATGCTGGTAGGGTGGAGGGCTTAAGGCACTTATAAGGCTAGGAGACCAATGATATGTCGAGAAAGTGTAAGGACAGAGTAGAAACAGGTCAGTTAAAAGTTTATTGAACACATGTATAGTCTTTAGATAGGAGCGGAGTGGAGCAAAGTTGAAGTCAGGAGCGTCGCAAATACAAGCTATGCAGGAAGAGCCCGGTTACGAAGAAATACTTCAGGAAAAAAGTGATGTTATTATTGCTTAGGCTGCAAAAATGCAATGGGGTTTTAGAAATTAATGGAAGTGCAATTGTTTAGTTAAGAGTGGGTTAGTAATTTTCGTTGTATGTTGGTTTCCATCAGACAATTTTTTAAGTCTTTCTACCTCTTGGACTGAAAGGGGTAAATACAATCCCAAACCTTCTGAATAACATAGGATCTTCTGAAACTGCATGCCATCATCTAATGCTAACCAGAATCAAAGACGTCATCGTGCTGAAGGGGCTAAGAATGGCACCTCTATTCTTAAACAATACCATAGTCAAGCCGGCCCCATTACAAGTCGGGCGCGTACCTTCAGATCTTAAGCTCTTCTATACCGGCGACTTCTTATTAGTTATATTATGGCTATGTTTGGACATTTTGTGCAATATAAAAAGGATCTGAAGTAGTAAAAAGGAGTAAGCGAGATAGTTTGAAGCCTGTTAAATGCTGGAGGCCCTTTTGAAACAATATTATTGTCTAATAGTAGTCACAATAGGATGAAAAGGACGTCACCGGTACTGTACGGGTTCAAACGATTATTATTTTTATTTATATAGATTTCTTATTTGTTTTAAGATTTCATGCGTGTGGGAAGGGGTAAGCGTATATAAAAACTGCATCTATCTATTGTCAGAGGTCTTTTTATCAAGTTGAAATAATTATTATATCAAACATTATCTGTTCTGATATTTTTATATTTGTTGTTATTATTGAGGTTTTTGCATGCTAAACCCCTTTTTCGAGCATTGTATTTTAGTCTGTCCCGTAAGCTAACAAAAACGCCTTCCCAGACATCCTTCAAATTAAAATAGGCCCGCCCAGACCCCCTTCAAGCTAAGTTTGTAAATAGGTCCATACAAAAATATCACCGCCAAAGGCCGAATTATTTTAAGTTAAGCACCCGTCATACCTAGCCGATTTTAGGCCAAGACTGTCCGCGACCTAAGGGTCGTGGACAGTCTTTGTCTACGTCGCCGCGCATCATGGGCCGTCGCCAACCTAACAAACAGGTCGGGATTGGTCTTCACATACCCCCTCAAAAGTTCTACAAGCGAAAAATTTGAAATCAAGTCGGCGTGGAGTGAGGTCATAAAAATGGGACGGGAAGGGGACTGGAGGCTGATGGCGTGTGACGGCGCTTGGCGGCGCTTGACGGCGATTGACGACGCTTGACGGGAAACGGTAGGTGTCAGTGCGGCGGCACACGGCACCATAAATGAGGTCTGCGTCAGGCGGCGTCACCATAACAACCTGCGGGGATCAGCGGCGGCTTGCGGCGACCCAACGATGCCCTTAACGGTCCTGGATTATGTACTCCCGAGGGGGTGGTCGCCGTCAAACGGCGTCATAGGCGGCGATGGTTGGCGGCCATCCCCTCCAAGCGGCGTAAAAACATACCGGGGTCCCCGTTATGCGCCGCCATGCGGGGATCCCCTCCTGTAGCGCGGCGATGTGGCAACGTCGCACGTGGCACCAGCGCAGACTGTGTGATGTGGCCGCCAACCCCTATAAAAACAACGCGCAGCCATGCACTGCCCTATGTTTCCCACTCGCCACCAACAGCACCGCGCGCCAACACAGTCTCCTTATTTTCGTCACTCCCACCAGCCACCATCAACTCGTTCCTCGCCACCATGCCACGTCAGAGAACCAAGAAGACGATGAACAAGCTCATGCACCAGTCGAGCGCATCCAGCAGTGAGGATGAGAGCAACCATGGAAACATGAATGAGGAAGACACGGCGGTTGAACCTGGTGTAGGTGGTGAACACGAGGAGCCACAAGCGGCCGCCCTTGCCCTCCCTGCCACCGACTCACCGCCCAATGATGCCCCTGACGATGAGATTGAGGTGGAACAGGAGTCCTCAAAGCCAGGCCGCCGTCGACACATCATTAAAGTGGTGTATAGTGACGAGCAGGAGCTTGACTTGGCCGACTGGTACGAGCGTCACCCCGTTTTATACGCCAAGGGACGTAAGGATTTCAAGGACACCACCCTCAAAGCTGCCCTCTTCGAGACCAAGGGCAAGTCCATGGAACCCCCTGTTACAGGTGAGTGTAGTGCCCATAATGTGTTTATTAATAATGGTTGAGGAGAGCAATGATGATTCGAGTATTACAAGCAAATAAATGAAATGCACATGAGTACATGAAAGTTGGAGAACATGTGCACATAAATGTAACCCCAAGGATGCTGAAAGTGAAAGTGAACGAACCATCATTTATCTCGTATACCATATACCTATGAATGTCACGTTGATATGTGTGTTAATTTGAAATATGCTAATTTTTATTATGATATTATTATATTATATCATTATTATAGTATTTGAACAATAATCATAATAAGAATAATATTATAATATGGTTGTTATTTGATACAATTGTTCGTGGTGCAATGAATAGTGTGTTCACCGAGACATAAAATATCACTACATAATGTGAATATGTGATGCACGGTACCCTATCATGGTACATATATGTCTGTATATATTATTACTGTATATATCTCTCCACCTCACAGGGATGCAAGTGAAGGGCTTCCTAGAGGGAATGCGGACTCGTTATGGCCGCATTACAGAGACCAAGAGTGGACAGGCCCCACCCCGACACACGGAAGCGGATAAGTGGATTATCGCCACGTTTGGCTTTCTCAAGGACCACATCGTGCGGCAGAGTGGTCGTCAGAATAGCCAGGTAAATTTTGTTTTAATTAGTTTTGCATGTCTCGATTATTTAAAAGTGTTTGACACTGACCAGCCACGTGTGGACAAATTAATTATGTTTGTGGAGACTCGTTGTGCATACCACAGGTTTCTGACCTGACCTGGTTGTGGTATCTGCCGTTTGTTATTCCTTTCGTGATTTCATTATTGTATTGATTTACTTATTAATTTAATATCTTTATATATATATATTTTGTAATTAATTTATTCATGTACTTAGATTAATATTGCTATATTGATTTATATAAGGTATTTAGTCATTATGTATACTTTATTTATTATATATGTATGTATTTTTTGATTGATGACTTTCTTTATTTCATTATTGTATTACTTTATTTAGTTATTGAATATGTTATATATATATGTATATAATTATAACGTAAATCATTGTTTTATGCATACATTATTCATGCAGTGGATGAATTAAACAAGCCATATAATATATATATATGTTTATAATAGTACATATCAATACTAATAATTGACAATTTCAGTGTGGTATCGCCCCTCGTCCTCCCAGCGGTGGCAGCGTGGAGGAGGAACAGGAGGAGGAAGAGGATGATGAGGTGACAGTGGTCGACAGCACTGCCAAAGTTCCCACGAGGCCAGGTGCCGTCGGCAAACGGAAACGTCGCACGAGCCCTCAAGTCGACGATGTTGACACACTACTGCGAAAGGTAACGAATCATGCATATTATTTATTATTATTATTATTATTATACAGTCATGCCCAATCCAAATGTTTGTAGTGTGGGGTTTATAATCTTTTTAATGTCCTTTGTTGTCATTATGTGGTGTTAATATCATATTTATTATGTAATGTTGTTAGTTATTTTGTACATATTTAAGATTGTAGAAAACCATTCAGTATTATTACATAACTGTCTTCGTGGTGCAGCATCGTGGGTATATAAATCATACAATACATTACCGAGTGCCTGTCAGACCACATCAATAATAAACAACATGTCATGTAACATACTAATTAATGGTAACCACTTTTCAGCTTCAGGACAAGTCCAGTGGCAATGAGGAAATGCAGGCCATGATCAAGACCCGTCTGCGTCATCAGACAAAGCGTGAGGTCGAGGTCCAATCATTGTTTGATTACCTGACCAATCTTGGATCTGATGTGCACCCCTCCCTCCTTGAAGAGATGGATGGCGCCCTCATCAAGGTGATACGGCACTTCAAAGGTGAGACCCGCAAGATCCAGCGCCAGGAGGAGCAGGCTTTGTTGTGCCGTCCTCCCCCACCACCACAGCAAATGGCAAACCGCCAGGCCAGGGAGTGCACCCCCCAGAAAGGCCACTCCAGCCATCATGACCAGGGGTATCAGGGTAGGACAAACTACGGTCACCATCAAGAGTCCATGTGGAGCACACCTGGTCCCAGCTTGGGCTGCAACCCACCCATCCCAGGCACACCCGGTCATGCTCCACCAGCTGGCCACCTCCTGAACCTCCCCAGCCCCTCAACACCGCTACCCTTCTCAGGCAACTCACCTGGCACCAGCCAATTCCTGGAGAGCATCCTCAACCAAACTAACATGTAAATAGTGAATAATAAAATCAGTATTTTAGAACTGTGTATATATCTTACCTTCTATACCATGTCGTTTTGCCATGATACCATACCAGCTGGGGAAGTATAGTACCCCCTGAGGAAGTCCCTCTGTTCCTTGGCGAGCCTTGTGATTTGGTTTCCAGCGAGAGACTGGATATCTGCCATCTGCTGACCCACCCTCCACGAACCATCTGTGACCAGGTGTGTCACTGGGTCCTCAGTATCAATGAGGGTGGAGGGAATTCCAGGTGTAAGTTGGCGAAGAAGGTTGTGCAGGCAACAGCAGGCCAACACAACACTCTCCACCCTCTTGGGTTGTATGGCCATGGTGGTCAATAGACACCTGAATCTGTCAATATATAAATAAACGACATAATTAAATAATTAAATAATAAATATATTATCAAAAACCATCAAAATATAAGAATAGGTATATTAATTACAGAAAAAAAAAAATAACCCCATTAAATACATAGTTAAATTAATAATAATAATAAAATAAAATAAAATTAAATAAGGAGATACAAAATATATAAAGAATTACACAAATTAATAATAAATAAATTATTACAATATATCAACATATAATATGAATTATATTAATAAAACCAACAAATACCCAATACAAAGTTAAAATACATAAATAAAATAAATAATGAAATAAATGAATAAAAAATAACATACATAAATAACAAATTAATCAAACGATATATTAATACACAAGTATTATTTGTTTAACAAATAAATCTTAACTCATTTCAATAAATAAATAAATAAATATATACATAAATAGGAACCACTCTTACCTGCTTGCTAGGATCCCTAAGGCGTTCTCCACAATCCGACGAGCCCTTGATAGACGGTAGTTGAAGAGGCGGTTGTCCCGGGAGAGGTTCCTTTGTGGATAGGGCTTCATCAGCCAGCTCCGAAGGGGGAATGCATCGTCCCCGACGATGAAGTAGGGTAGTGGCACGCCAGTGCCGGGTAGAGGTTCAGGGTCTGGTAGGCCAAGAGTTTTCTGTTCAAGGGCAGCACGAAGCGGTGTCCTGCCAAATGTCCCTGCATCTGAGCCACCCCCTGATGCCCCAACATCGACGTACAAGAAGCGGTAGTCAGCATCGACGAGTGCCAGCAACACAACGGAGTGGAACCCCTTATAGTTGTACCACAAGGAACCACCTTTGGCGGGACACCGCATTGCAATGTGCTTGCCATCAAGTGCACCAATGGTGTGGTGGAAGTTCCATCGTTGGGAGAACGTGTTTGCCACTGCCTTCAATTCCTCCGGTGTGTGGGGCAGGGCATCATCTCGTCCATATACTCAGCTATGAGTGCCTCACATGTCTCATACACAACGTTTGATATTGTGTTGTGTGCCACTCTGAAGCTGTACATGAGGCTCATATAGCTGTCACCGGTTGCCAGTGTTACGACCTGGCACTCGGGTACACAAGGGCTCTCAATCAGGACTCGAATACGGCTCGCTGCCATAACGGAAACACACGATCCCAACCCCTGAGTACTGCCAGCCGAACAAAAAACACCAATACCCTCCAGAGTCCAATCTGCTATAACGGGGTATACAAGAACTCGGTACTAGTGTTCAACAACAGACTAATAAAGAGACAGGAATTATCTAGTCTGGTCAACAATCAAACAATGAAGTAAGAAACAACAACACCAAAGAATAGTGTTGGCCGAAGCCGAAGCAATCCACCCTTGACTAAGAACTTAAGTCTGGGTGTCAGTTTCTTTTTAATATTTGTGGTGTGCTGTTTGAATGTCATATGAGTATCATATGTTACTCCTAGGATTTTGGGTGTGTGTGTATGTGTTAGGGGTGTGTTGTTTATGGTGAGTTGAGGGATGTATTCGTATTCTCCTGTCCAGCTTGTGAGCAGGGTTGCGGTGGATTTGGCTGGGGCTAGATTAAGTCTGTTTGTAGTGCACCAGTCATGTAGTGTGTTGAGATAGGGTTGAAGGAGATCTGTTGCTTTTTTGGGGTCATGGTGTGTGCATGTGAGTGTTATGTCATCTGCATAGGAGGCTAAGTTTATTTGGGGCGTATTGGGTGTAGTTATATCGTGCATGTACAGATTGAAGAGTGCGGGCGATAGGACGGATCCTTGTGGGACTCCGTTTGGAAAGTTTCTGATTTTAGATGACTGACCGGCAAAAGATACGTGTGCACATCTGCCTGCTAGGAAGTTGGCCAGCCACCTTTTTGTGTTGTTGTGCATGTTTGTGTTATAGATTTTGTTTGTTAGGTTGTGGCGGGGGATGGCATCGAAGGCTTTACTAATGTCGAGTGTGGCTAATAGTGATCTGTGAGGTGGTCTAGCTGAGTTGATGCCGTCAAAAGCTCTTTGTGTAAGGTCTGTGAGAAGAGTGTTTGTGGAGTGCAGTGGCCTAAAGCCATGTTGTGTTGGAGCTAGGGGTAGGTCGGGTGTAATTAGTTGTAATACTAGGCGTTCCATGACTTTGGAGGGGGAGCAAAAGAGTGTGATGGGGCGGTGCGAGGAGGGTAGCGTGGGGTCTTTGTTGGGTTTGGGGAATGTGGTGATGATACCATGCTTCCAAATGTCTGGTATTGTGTTGTGAATAACTGTAGTTTGATATGTTAGTGAGTGCTTGTATGCCTTGTGGTCCCAGGTGTCTGAGGTGTATGTTGCTTATGTTGTCTAGGCCACAAGCGGGTGAGTGCTTGAGATTGTTGATGATATGCTTTGTCTGGTGATTGGTGAAGGGTGTATAGTCAGGGTCTGTGGGGAATTGTCTCTTACGTCGGATGACACGTCGGTCGTCTTTGTGAGGTTTTAGGTGGCTGACATGTGAGAAGTGATTGATGAGAGTGTTTGCTTGTTGTTTACATGAAGGAGTAGAGTCTGTTGTTGTTGTTGTTGTTGTTCCCCAAGCTGCCTGGCCGAACAGCCCCAAGTCCCCGAGCAAGGCCATGGCCATAACCGAGCGCCCCCACAGAACCCTCCCTGCCGACCACAATAAAGCCTGGGTGACCAAAGCCACTCGATGGCAGGGAGCTGAGGAGGGTGCAGGAATGCCCGGGAAACCAAAGCCCCACCCAGGGCCCTGTGCCCTTCAGCAATTATCAAGAGAAAGTTGAGGGGCAAAGGAAAAATGTGACGCTTTGGCTTCCAATCTGGTAGATTGGGAGGTCAATCCACGGAAGAGACGCCATCACTTGAGATCTAGAAAATATATATGTAAAAGGAACAGTCAGAGTAAGCTATGGGTATGGCAGAGATCGCTCAGTTCTCACTCTGATAGACCAGCCCATCACCATAGTAGAGTCTGTTGTTGTGATTGCAGCATGTGATTGTGTTGTGTTGCTGTTGGAAAGTGTGATGCTGTTTAGTGTTCTGTAGAGTTTTTTGGGGTTTGTTTTGTGATCAAGTGTTTGTAGGAAGTTATTCGAATTTAGTTTTTGTTGTTCTTGTATTTTGTTGTTAGTTTGGGTGTTGAGTGCTTGGATTTGTTGTGTGATGTCTTGTGTGGGGGGTGCTGGGGAGTGTTTCAGTATGTCGCGTTCTCTGATGAGGTTTTGAATTTCTGGTGTGAAGTTGGGGTTGTGTCTTTTTCTGTTACCTCTTGGAATGTGTTTCTTGTCAGTGTTTTGGATAGTTTTATTGAGTATGTGTACAGCATTGTTGATGTTAGTGATGGGTGTACTGTTTAGAGTTGTAAAGTGTTGTTCTGTCTCATTTGTGAATGCTTCCCAGTTAGCTCTTTTATAATTGGTGTATGTGTGTTTGTGGTTAGCTGGGGTGAGTCTGGTTTTAGTGGTGATAATGATCAGGAGGTGGTCAGAGCCTAAGGTTCTGACCACCCTCCAGGATATTGTGGGGGCGAGTTCTGGGGAGCAAAAGGTGATATCTGGAGATGATGGGTTATAGAGGGCTTGATGAGGAATATGGGTATGTTGATGAATGTCATTAAGGATGATGAGGTTATCAGTTTGGTTTTATAGTACCAGCCCTCTGTCTGTGTCGGGGTTGTCGACAAACCAGGCCGACGTCTTGGCGTTGAAGTCACCACCCAGGATGATCTGTGGGGTGTTTGTGATGTGTTGTAAGTGTGGTCTGTATTCATTTGGTACTGTAGGGGATGTTTGGGGAGGGATGTATGTGTTTATGATGGTTATGTTGGAGTTGTTGCCAGTGCATATTTTAATTGATTGTATTTCTGTTGTGTTATCATTTGGGGGGAGGAGGGATTTGGTTTGTACACTGGTAACTATGTATGATATTTCTTTGTGTACCAGGGTGATGAGTCCACCGCCTCCGCCGACAGCCCGGTCTTGTCTGATGGTGGTGAAATCATGAAATGTGGGTGTTTTTTGTGTTGTGCGGAGTTTTGTTTCTTGTAAGATGGCAATGTGTATGTTGTGTTGTTTGATGAAGTGTGAGAGTTTGTGTTTCTTTGTGTTGATGCCATCTATGTTCAATTGGAGAATGTTAATGTTATGTGCACGATGTATGTTGGGTGCTGCTGCACGAGGATGGGGTGGGGGTGAGGGAGGGGCTGGGGGTTGGGATGGGTGAGGTGGGGGTGGGGATTGGGGAGCAGGAGATGGGGGTTGGATTGGATTAGGATGGGGTGTGGTGTGTTGAGTTTAGGATGTGGATGGTATGGGAAGGTTAGGTGGGTTAGGGAGGAGAGGTGGACGGGTTTTAGGGGGAGAGTGGATGATATGGGAAGGTTAGGTGGGTTGGGGAGGAGAGGTGGACGGGTTTTACGCGAGGGATTTGACTGGGAGAGGGAGGGGCATGAGCAACAGGTCCAGGTGTTCGTGTAGTTTTTCTTGAAGGCAAGTGTTGTGCAGGTGAAGTGGGTCCAGTTCCTGCATGAATTGCAGAGAACTGAACCCTTAGTGTGGCGACTCGAAGTGATGGGTTTTGAGCAAGTTGGACATATGTATGTGTAGGTGGGTCCTGGGTTGCTCTCAATGTCTCCGGCTAGAAGAAGTCTTCGAGAAATGACAGCCGGAGAGTAATTTCTCGGTGTAGGAAAAACTGTGTGATGTGTGTGTGTGGTGTGAGAGGTGTGGAAATTCCCGGCGCGACCGAAGCCGCTCCAAGGACTCTTGTACGAGTAGGCATAATTGCCCGAAATTGCCTTCATTCCCTGCTCATTTTCATGCATAAGCAAAATCCAGAGCGTAATACAATTATGTATTCGTGAAAGTACGGTAATAGCTTTCAAATTACTCCTGAATCATCCCTGTACGACGTCTGGTTTTCTTGTAAGGATTTTGCAAACGAAGGGCAAAATTGCTAAAAATTACCAAATCTGATAGGCGAAATCGCTAAAAAATACCAATTATTTTCTGTTTTCGCTATGTGTGACGCTGCACATAAGTGAGTTCTCTTTCTCACACAAACCTCAGTGTCGTGGCGGGGCCTGTAGGCTCCGGCTGACGTCCATCCATGCTGCTTGCAAAAGCTGGCCTGGCTCACAGGCTACAAAATAGCCGGAAAATCGTCTCCGTCGTATGAGGGGCCCCGCGGGAATTGGGTTAAGAAGTGTGGTTGTTTTGATTATTTGATAGGGTCACCATAAGGGTAATGGTGTGGCATTTTGTCTGTACAGAAGCTTGGCCTTTTTGGTTGGGGCTTCTTAAGAATGTGACCTTTTTCGTTAGCCATGGAGAAACTGCAGAGGTACAAATTATTATAAGCATCCTCATGTTAAAAATATCTTATATATTTTTGTTTAGCTTTACTTGGCATTCCTCTTCCTCTATGTATCTAGCAATTTAACCCCCTCAAACTCCTTATGACGCGATGGTGTGGTAATTACCCCCGGCCAAAAAGCTCTAAAAGACGATCGAGTGAAAACTCAAGCGAGCTTGAAATACGCAGGTATTTCGTTCATGGTCACCCCTTCGGGGATCAAGGTGTCCGGCAATATATACCGGTAGGCTATAGATAAATTCATTTTTGGGCTATTTCTTCCATTTTATTTATCCTGTTAAAGTGCTTGATTTATTTTTGTGCTAATGTAGTTAGTATTTCAGCTAAATCTGAAGAGCACATGCAATTTATTTGTGCATGTTCAGTAAGTATTGCTGGGGAAAGGGTTAACATATTCATCTTTTGGGGTATTTATTCTATGTTTTTATCCTGTTTCTGTGATTGATTGAGTTTTGTGCTAATGTAGTTGGTATTTGGTATAATTTTACATATTTTAGATAAATCAGAAGAGCACATGCAATAAATTTGGGCATTTTCAGTCAGTATTGCTGGGGAAACGGTTAACATACAGTATTCATCATAGGAAGGGAAGAGGATGTGTAGCTCAGATCTTTGCCGTGAAATATGTTGTGGAGAAATATCTTGAGAAGGGACAAAAGTTTTATGCTGCCTTCATGGACTTGGAGAAGGCCTATGACAGAGTTGATAGAGAAGGTACCGGTATGTAGAAAGTACTTGGAATATACGGAGCAGATAACAAGTTGCTGAAAGCAGTGAAAAGCATGTATGAGGGTGCAAAGGTGTCAGTATGTGTTGAGAATGAACAGAGCGAGTTCTTTGATCTGAATTTTGGGTTAAAGAAAGGGTGTGTGATGTCCCCGTGGTTGTTCAATATATACTGTACTGTATATGGATGGAGTCGTAAAAGAAATGCAAGGATGAGCAGTGGATGTTGGTGTACCACTAATAAGGGAAGGCAACGAGTGGAATGACAGAGTTGATAGAGAAAGTATGTGGAAAGTACTGATATATGGAGTAGATGGCAAGTTGCTGAAAGCAGTGAAGAGTATGTATGAGAGTGCAAAGGTATCAGTACGTGTGAAGAATGAACAGAGGGAGTTCTTTGATCTGAATGTTTGGTAAAGCAAGGGTGTGTGATGTCCCGATGGTTGTTCTATATATACAGTATAATAATAATAATAATAATAATAATACTTTATTTCAGACTCACACAGTACAGAGGGGACCATACTGGGGTCCATATATACCTTACAGTAACATAAATATATATAAATATATATAAGCTACTGTACATAGGCTACATAAAATAAAAAGAAATTCAATAATACCCAGCTTGCTATCATGTAGTTCACAGCACTGCCTCAACCAAAAACAGTGGTCATCAAACTACTGTGTTACCAAATCCAGTTTCCTAATTGTGTACAGTACCATGCCTCACATCATTTAGCTTCCGGTACAGTATGTTGCTACAGTACAGTATAGGAATATCGGTACTGTACTGCACTATGAGG
The DNA here is from genome assembly GCA_032716605.1 of Paralithodes platypus. NCBI lineage: Eukaryota > Metazoa > Arthropoda > Malacostraca > Decapoda > Lithodidae > Paralithodes > Paralithodes platypus. Next base: position 19,400,879 of record CM064572.1, read on the forward strand.
ATCAGTACCGGTATGCTAATTCTGTAGAGTAGCAGACCTGAAATCATTACTTAAGGTTAAATATAGAGCAACTTCCTCCAGTGTGCCTGGATCCTGGAGGTGTACACTATGCTTGGAGTTTGTAGCATTTTAATGATCCTGTTCTCAGAAGTGTTAAGGCGCTGAATGAATTTATATGTTAGCTTTCTAATGAGTGATTTGTAACAGTGTAAGTTCATATAGGCACATAGCGTACTTGTACTCTCATATTTTGAGAGCCCCAGAAACATTTTCATGATATTGTGATATGAGATACTTAGTCTATTCACTGTCATTTTCTTATAGTTCCACCATAGTTGTGCTGTATACATTGGTGAGCAGTAGGAGTTGAACAATGTTATTTTGTATCCCATGTGCACATATGAAATTTTCTTAATATTGAATTTCCCTGCATGTAAAGTTGCCTTCGCTGACGACCCCTATCCTCATCATCTGAGCGATCACATGAAATATAGTGTCCTAGATACTTTACTTTACTTACTTTTTCTATAATTTCTTCATACAAATGGAATTTAGGTAGCTTTGATTTCAATAGAAGGTTAGATTTAAATATTATGATATTGCTCTTTATAGGATTAAATTGACTGAATGTTCGATTCCAAATTTTCACATACTCTTAATAATTTATCCAGTCCTGCTCCAGAGGGCGCGATTAAGGCTAGGTCATCAGCATACATGAGATGATTTACAATGGTGCTGCCAATACAGCACCCAGTGCGAGTCTTGTTCAGCTCCAGACTAAGATCATCCATGTAGACGTTGAAAAGATACGGAGACAATATCCCCCCCTGCCTAACACCATTGGTTACGGCGAAAGAGCCTGACAGGATGTTGCCCCATCTTACACACTTTTTGATTAGCATACCAGAAAATAAGTATTCTAACAATATAGCTAGCACTCCCCTTAACTAATTTTTCAAATAAGGTTTTGTGTCACACCCTATCAAAAGCCTTACTTGCATCAAGAAAACAAGAGAAAATTGAGCTATTTAGTTTGTTGTATGTATCAATCACTTCTTTCAGCACATATATGCATTGGTCTGTGCCGTGATTTTTCTTAAAGCCAAACTGATTGCTGCTGGTGACAATATATGCAGACATTCTTTCTAGCATTATCATTTCAACTACCTTACTCACCACACTAGCAAGGTAGTTGTCTTTTGCTGTAATTTTACCTGATTTATCTTTAATGACAGGAACAAGTATTACGGATATCATAGACTCCGGCAGGACACCATGCGTAAATAGACTGGTGATGCAAGAACTAAGTTTATCTATTAACAACTTATCTGCATATTTAAGATGTTCTGCATATATACCATCCAGCCCACAAGCTTTATTTAGGTTAAGTTTTCTTATGGCATTCTCAAGATCACTTTCAGTCACTTTAATGTCTTCATAATTACTATCTTTCACATATTGAATTGCACCATTAGTAGACCTTCGGTTTACACTGTTAAGTAGTTCCTTAAAATGAGTTTTCCATAAGTCAGCAATGTTCTCTTCACCCGTAACCCCCTCAACACTGACAGGTAATGGTGTGTTACAATTTTGCATGGATCTGATGTCCTTCCAGTATATGGATGGAGTCATAAAAGAAATACAAGGAAGAGCAGTGGATGTTTGTGTATTGCTGTTTGCTGACGATATGATTGGGAGTTGCAGGGTCTGGTAAATATGTTTGGAACAGTGTGCGAAAAATGGAATCTGAAGGTAAATGCGGGGAAGAGCAAGGTTATGGTCTTCGAAAGGGGTGAAAGCCACAGAGTGTGAGGTGAAGTTGAACGGTCAGGCTATGGAGATTGTCAGCTCATTTAAGTATCTTGGCAGTGTACAGAGTAAAGATGGGAGTATGGATGAAGAAGTGTGGGAGAGGGTGCAACAGGGGAAGAGGGTTGTAGGAATGCTGAAAGCAGTAACATGAAATAGGGTGGTCAGCATGGAACTGAAGAAGTCCTTGCATGACAGTGTGGTAATCCCGACACTGACTTACGGAAGCGAAGCATGGACGTTGTTGGAGAGATTCAAACCAAGAGTGAAAGGGATGGAAATGAGCTACTTAAGAAGTGTGTGCAGAGTTACATGGAGGGATAGACAGACGAATGAGGAAGTACGAGAGAGGTGTGGTGTGAATGTACTGGAAAGTGCGAAAAAGAACACCTTGAGATGGTTCGGCCATGTGGAACGTATGGGAAGCGAGAGAATGACTAAGAGAGTGTACGAGTGAGGTGGAAGGACAGAGGGAGAAATAAACCGAGAGAGAGGTGGAAGGATGGAGTTAAGAAGTATATGCGTGAAAGCGGTGCTGGATGGGAGGAGGGGCGTCGACTGACTGGGGACAGAGGTGCATAGGGGTGTTTCGTTCGTGGCCAATCCTTCGGGGATCAAGGCGTCCGTCAATAGATAGATAGATAAATTCATCTTTAGGGCTATTTCTTACATTTTCTTTATCCTGTTAGTGTACTTTATTAAAAAATTGGTAATGTAGTTGGTAATTGGTGTAATTTTACATATTTCAGATAAAGGATGTCAACAGAATAACAAATCATGAGCTGAAGAGACGTTTAGGTATAAAGAGTATTAGCGAGGAGATGCGTACAAGTAAACTGGGATGGTATGGACATGTGGAGAGAATGGATGAAGAAAATTGGGTGAAAAGATGCAGGTCTGCGATTGTGGAGGGAGCTGCACCAAGGGGTGGACCGAGTAAGACCTGGGATCGGACTATACGTGCCGATCTCAAATTTAAAAACTTGACAAGTAAAGCATCCCTTAACAGGGTTGCCTGGAACGCCACCATTAGGAAAAGAGACTGAAACTGCACATCTGTGTGGAGCACTCAGTCTTAAAATGTTATGTACGTATGTATGTATAAATCTGAAGAGCACATGCAATCTATTTAGGCATTTTCAGTCAGTATTGCTGGGTAAAGGGTCAACATATTAATCTTTTGGAGTATTTCTTCCATTTATTTATCCTGTTAGTGAGTTTTATTGATTTCAGTGCTACTGTAGTGGTATTTGGTGTAACTTTACATATTTTAGATAAATCTGAAGAGGACATGCAATATAATTGGGCATTTTCAGTCAGTATTGCTGGGGAAACGGTTAGCATACTTTAGTCATCTTAGGAAGGGAAGAGGATGTGTAGCTCAGATTTTTGTCCGGAAATGTGTTGTGGAGAAATATCTGGAGAAGCGACAAAAGTTGTATGCTGCATTAATGGAGTTGGAGAAGGCCTATGACAGAATTGATAGAGAAGGTATGTGGAAAGTACCGGTACTGAGAATATACGGAGTAGATGGCAAGTTGCTGAAAGCAATGAAGAGCATGTATGAGGGTGCAAAGGTGTCAGTATGTGTGGATAATTAACAGAGCGAGTTCTTTAATCTGAATGTTGGGTTAAAGCAAGGGTGTGCATGATGTCCCCATGGTTGTTCAATATATACCGGTACAGTATATGGATGGAGTCATGAAAGAAATACAAGGAAGAGCAGCGGATGTTGGTGTACCGCTGATAAGGGAAGGAAACGAGTGAAAGTTGCCTCAACAGTACAGTACCGGTACTATTGTTGCTGACAACACAGTTCTGATGAGCGATAGTGAATGGGAGTTGCAGGGTCAGGTAAATATGTTTGGAACAGTGTGTGAAAAAAGGAATCTGGAGGTAAATGCTAGGAAGAGCAATATTATGGTCTTTGAAAGGGGTGCAACCATAGAGTGTGAAGTGAGGTTGAACGGCTATGAAGAATGTCACCTCATTTAAGTATTTGGGCAGTGTGTTGAGTAAAGATGTGAGTAGGCCTATGGATGAAGAAGTGTGGGAGAAAGTGTAACAGGGGAAGAGCGTTGTAGGAACTCTGAAAGCAGTAAGAAGAAATAGGGTGGTCAGCATGGAAGTAAAGAAGTCCTTGCATGACAGTGTGGTAATCCCGACATTGACTTATGGAAGGGAAGCATGGACGTTTCCGACTGGGATTGATCATTGATAATCATCGGTTATGCTAGTTGGAAAATTAGTTGGGTAGAATGTAGAGTTCGGGTGTACCGCCAGCCTTGTTTACACTACGCGGAGCGGCGGCGGACGCTGGCCATCATGTTCCCGTCTATTTGACTGCTTTTGGATACAATAATAGGTTGAGGGGGGTCACCCCCCCCCCCCCATGACATATTGTCATCATCATATATATTGCCAGCAGGAGGCAAATAACCGAAAAAACACCTTCAAAATAGACGCGAACTAAAGGCTGGTTCACACATAGCCGAGTCGGTGCGCGAGTCCAACACGAGTGATGAAATTTTGCTATTCAGCAATGACTCGTCGATACTCCTCAACACTCGTATAGACTCGTGCTACGCTCGTGTATACTCTTTGTTTACTCGACACACTCATGGGTACTCGCCACGGGGTCCAAAAATTTCATGCATGCATGAAATTTTTTGGCCCCGTGGCGAGTACCCACGAGTGTGGCCTAAATACGTGTAGACTCGTGTACATACGTGTTAACTCGTGTTTGACTCTGAATAACTTCGTTATTCGTGTTAACTCGTGTTGACTCGTGTAAACCCGTGTAACACTCTTTGGTGATTCGTCGCTTTTCGTCATCATTTCGACGTTGACGAAGCAACACGTGTCTACACGCAACAACACGTATGTAACACACATGCAACACGTATCAACAAGAGTAGAAAGCACGAATGTGAGTGCCAAAATTTGGTACCCCCATGATGCCAGAGTTTACACGATTCAAACACGAGTTAACAAGAGTAAACACGATCCACTGAGAAAAAAACAAGAGTGTAACACGAAAAAGCAAGTGTCATTTGAAATACCGTTATTTCAAAAATGTAGGACGAATCAACGAGAGTTTACACGAGTTTACATGGATGTAACACGAGTCAACACGTGTGCAACAGAGATCCAACGAGAGTCAACGCGTTGTCTTTCGTGTTGATCCGTATAACAATCGTGTTGATCCGTGTAACAATCGCGTTGACTCGTGTTAGACTCGTCCATACTCTTTGTTTACGTGCCCTGGAATGTGGCCATTATTTTTCAAATTTTTGACACTCGTGTTGGGTTCGTGTTACACTCGTTTTGACTCTCATTTACTCGTACAGACTCTTGCATGAACACGTGTTGACTCGTATTGACTCGAGTTGACTCGTGTTACACTCTCCTTGACTCGGGAGCAATTGCTACTCGCGGCCGACTCAGCCTCCAGCGACGGCGATAATCGACGAGTGTGACTCGTGTTGGACTCGCCTGACCGGCTCGGCTATGTGTGAACCAGTCTTTAACCACGGTGATCGACATATGTAAACATGACGGCGGCGGTGTCGGCGTCGGACACTTGCGATAATGTTCCCGTCTATTTTGAATGCCATTGGATGCAATAATATGTTGAAGGGGGGCTTTGCCCCCATAACGTGTTGTCATCATCATATATATTGCCAGTAGGGGGCAAACAACCAAAAAAATTGCCGCAAAGCCCTCCCCTTAACATATTATTGTATCCAATGGCAGTCAAAATAGACGGGAACATGATCGCAAGCGTCCACCGCCGCCGTCATGTTTACATGGTCAATCGCCGCAGTTATTGTAAGTTCGCGTTTATTTTGAGTTTTTGACGACAATTTTTTTTGGTTAGGCCTATTTGCCCCCTGCTGGCAAATTATATGATGATGACAATATGTCATGGGGGGTGTTTGACCCCCTCAACATATTATCGTATCCAACGGCATTCAAAATGGACGGGAACATGATGGCAAGCTTCCGTCGCCGCTCTGCACAGTGTAAACAATGGTGGCGGTACGCCAGAACTCTACATTCTACCCGGCTAGGCCTATATTATAGGCTACAATAAATAAGTAGGCTAGGCTATTTTATCTATAGGCTAGGCCTAGTCTAATATTACAATTTAAGGTAGCATTCAAGTTGACTACAGTAGGACTTACCCTTGACCAGGTATAGGCTATCCTAGTGTTTACTAGGCCTATACCCTTTTGAAAGGACATTCTAGCCTAACCTAACAAACTTACCTAACCTATTATAGTAGGCTATTATGTGTGGGGGCTGCTGCCCCCACACCCCAATTTTTGGTGTATTTGTCTATTTTTTCTGTGAAGTGGGAATTTTTTCAATTTGTCGATAACGAAAATCCTCCATGCGGACTATAGCCTATGGAGAAAAATATGGCGAATCTATTGTTGCCTATTATCTCTAATAAATTGTTTCTCATAATGCTGCAGTACCCGGTAGTGTCGTTTAAAATACCAACCATTTAATTGTGTGCCTTTAAAAATGACCTAAATTAGGCTATAGGCTACTGGAAGATTAGAAGAATCTTTAAGAAAGACTAGGTTAGGGTTATTGTCGTGCCAAAGCTAGATTATAGCCTAAATATAAAAGGAAGTGAATAAAATTAAATATGCCGAAAAAATCGCCGTCAAAATAGACGCGAAGTTAACCGCGGCGATCGCCCTATGTAAACATGACGACCGTACACCTGGTAACTACATCCATCCCATTAAAAGTTACTGTGGGACACAAAATATGTTGAGGGGGTCTCTGCGGCTCTGCCACCCACGTCGGCCCGTCACGTATTATGATGTATGGTAAGTCATCATCATCTGTGCTAATGGATCCCAAGGATCCCCAGGATCCCCAATTAAGGACAAAGTCAATCAACAGACAAAATAAGCTCCCAAATTACAATAACATAGCGACCCGCCGTTTATGGGCGACTTTTTACACATCATTTTAAATGTTATTTTCCTGCCCTGGTCTAGGCCAAATAGATTTTTCCAAAGAATCAAACTTAAATGAAAAGGAAGTAGCCTAGACTACAGTTTATAGGAAGTCTATTCCAACATGCATTCCAGAACTTAGGCTAGCCTAGGCCTAGGCTATATGAACATTTGTGGGTGGTCTCCCAAAAAAGAATCACTAGGCCTATTAGGCTATGGGTAGGCTAGTATGGGGTGCATTTTGCAAATCTTCTGAACTCTTAGGCCTAGGCTAGGCTAAATTAAAACTCACAAAATCTGAGTGAAACCAGCACTAGCATTTTGTCTTGTCTTGTCTTGGGGGTTAAGGGCAACCTCAGGCGAATAATCGCCCGCTCCGGCCCAACCGTAGTCGCTATAAACTATTAGTTTATAGTTAAGGTTAAAATTCACCACCGTGTCACTTTCACTCTAGGTCATTCGTAGAACTGTAACACTGTAAAGGCAACAACCCAATAGCAGGTCATCAGGTGGCGAACCAGAGACCTACAAACCGCGGTACTAGGGCCAGAGCAATGTCTTGAAGCGAGGTGCCCTTATCAACCAACCCCAGACAATCCAGTAGGAGCTGTCGGAAGGAATCCATCTTTGAAGCCAGAAAGGGACGCCCATCCACATGCTCAGTGACGGGACGAGGCGAGGCTTAGGAGGCATATGTAGGACGACCAGATGTAGGATGTGGAGGGGAAGAGGTACTGTACGACGATACATGGGATGCGGAGACTGCGGAGGGAAGAGCTCGTCAAAGTCATACGGTTCCTCAGGACCTCAACAATAACCGGGGGACGGCCGGTGCGGGCAATGGTCGATCGCCGTAGTTAATATAAGTTTGCGTCTATTTTGACGGCGATTTGGGGACGGCCGGTGCGGGAAATGGTCGATCGCCGTAGTTAATATAAGTTCGCGTCTATTTTGACGGCGATTTTTGTTTTAGTTAGGCTAGGCCTAGGCTATTTGCCCCCTGCTGGCAATACAGCGTGTTTCATAAATACCTTTCATAAATTTCAGAATGAATAGACCTAGCAATAATAAATATACTTTACTATGTGACGGTTTTGGAAATTTCTCATATATACCGGGATATTACACATTTGAGTTTAAATAGGAAAGTCTAGGGGATGAAAACGATCAGTAGATCACCATAAGGACATAAGAACATAAGAACATAAGAAAATGGGAGTCTGCAGAAAGCCGATTGGCCTAAGCAAGGCAGATCCCTGTCCCACACAACCCCAATTTCAAAGCCCAATTATAGGCTCAACACTCTAATACCCTGAGGATCATCTTACCAAAACGGTTAGAGAATAACGCAAGATTACGGGGGTCTGCAGAGTGCTGATTGGCCCAACCCGGCTGATACCCCTTCACACCCAACCCTTCTCGTCCATATGCTTATCCAATTTTATCTTAAAGCTCCCTACCGTTTTTAATCCCACTATAGCACTTGGTAGTCCATTCCACCCCTCTACAACTCTGTTACCAAACCAATATTTGCCTATATCTTTTCTGAAACGAAATGTATCTAATTTGAAACCATTGGTACGAGTTCTTTCGCTATCACTGAGCTTTAGTACATTTGTCATGTCCCCTTTGTTAATCCCACTAACCCACTTGAACACCTCTATCATATCCCTCTAACTCTGCGTCTCTCTAACGAATGTAAGCCTAATTTCTTCAACCTTTCTTTATACGGAAGATTTCTAATATTATGGATCATTTTTGTCATTCTACGTTGTACTCTCTCCAATGAATCTATGTCCATTCTGTAATAAGGACACCAAAATTGGACAGCATAATCCATATGGGGTCTCACTAATGACAAGTAAAGTTTTAAGATAACATCAGCAGTTCTGTTACTCACACTCCTAGAGATGAACCCGAGAATCCTGTTTGCCTTGTTTCGAACGCTTATACACTGTTTTCTAGGCTTCAAATCATTGCTAACAAACACACCTAGATCTTTCTCACAATTTGAGTTTTCTAATTCCATATTAGCTAGTTTATATTTAACATTTGTATGCATCTTCCCTATCTTTAATACCTTGCATTTGTCAATGTTAAACTTCATCTGCCAATTTACTGACCATTCGTGTAAGGTATCTAGATCCCTTTGGAGGCACTCTATATCTCTATCTGAATCAATTGTTCTCCCCATTTTGGTATCGTCTGCAAATTTACTTATCCTACTAGTTATACCTAAATGAAGGTAATTTAATGTATATAACAAACAACAGAGGACCTAATACAGATCCCTGGGGGACACCACTTTTGACTGCTCCCCATTCTGACTTCGTACCATTTATGCTGACTCTCTGCTTCCTACCAATTAGCCATGACCTAATCCATCCCAACAACGACCCACCTATTCCATGCGCCTCAACCTTTATCATCAATATCTCATGGGGGACTCTGTCGAAAGCTTTACTGAAATCTAAATATATTATATCATATGACTTGTCATTATCTACTGCTTCATATACCTCTGAGAAAAAACTAAGCAAATTAGTAAGGCAAGAACGTCCCTGAGTGAATCCATGCTGAGAAGAATTTATTAAATTAAATGTATCTAAGTGGTTTCTAATTTTACTAGCAATATTTGACTCTAGTAGCTTTCTTATGATTGATGTAAGACTAATGGTAATTGGATGCTATTGATTTATCACCTTTTTTGAAGATCGGAACTATGTTTGCAAGCTTCCAAGCTTCTGGAACTATACCTGTTTCTAATGACTTGTTAAATAGAAATGTTAATGGGTAACTTAACTCATCCCTACATTCTTTTAATACTCTAGCATATACCTCATCAGGACCAGGCGATTTATGAGGTTTCAGTCTGTCAATTTCCTTAAGCACATCATTTCTACTTATAGTAACCGTACTTAACCTATTTTCTATACTATCGCTATATACCTTACAGACTTCTGGAAACTGTGCCAAATTTTCATTAGTGAAAACGGAAAGAAATTGACTATTTAATGTACTGCACATTTCTAAATAATTTTATGTCATTTCTCCTATCGAAGTTTTAAGGGGACCAATTACATCTCTAACCTTGGATTTATATAGTTGGTAAAAAGCTTTAGGATTATTTTTTGAGTCATTGGCAACCTAAATTTCATAATTTATTTTGTCTTTCCTAATATCCTTTTTTACCTGTCTTGATAGATTCTGATAGTAAGCAAGTACTGTAGGTGAATTTCGCCTTTCCTAATTTTTCTATATATTCCTCTCTTTTGTCCTAGAAGATCTAATAGTCTATTATTCATCCATTTGGGTTGGTTCTGTGTTGATCTAAATTTTCTTTTGGGGATGTATTTATTTTGTGCATTGAATACTGACTCGATAAAATTATCGTATGTATCTACCAAGGTTGACGTCTCTTCCTGACTTAAGATGACAGGTGCCTGAGAAGGGGTACTCATTTGGACACCTTGATCGACTTAATTTGTTTTACCATAGGGTCCGCTAATAGGCCTCTTCTTAACCCACCATAATTGGCTTTTCTGAAGTCAGGTATTATTGTTGTATTCTCTCTGGTATTACCTTTCCATTGTATATTAAAATACACAGAATTGTGGTCACTATTTCCTAGGTGGTCCCCTATCTCTACATTATTTACCATATGTTCATTGTTACTGAAAACTAAGTCGAGAATATTATTACCTCTAGTCGGCGTATCTATGAATTGAAATAACAAACTATCTTGTACTACCTCTATAAACTCCTCAGAATCAGAGTCTCCTATTTGATGCTGCCAATCTATATTCGGAAAATTAAAATCCCCCATAATGCACACATTGCTAAACTTTGATGCCATTTTAATTTCCTCCCATAATGACATTCCGTCATTTCTACTCATATTTGGCGGTCAATACATAACTCCAATAACTAGGGTCTCACTACCTTCGTTAACCTCTACCCAAACACTTTCATTATCGTTATTTAGTCTAATACCTGATTTAATACAGCTTTTTAATGTACTCCTGACAAACACTGCTATACCGCCACCCCTCTTACTTGTTCGGTCATATTTAAACAAACTATATCCTGGTATATCAAATTCTGCTAAAAAATGCCTGGTTTCTGTATTAATCCACGTTTCAGTTAGCGCTATTATGTCTATATTTTCTTTGCTAACAAGGGCTCTAAGTTCGTTCATTTTGTTACATAGACTCCTACAGTTTATGTAATATACTCTCAATTTACTTCTTTTCTTTATACCTAATTTACCTTTATTTCTAACAACATTTCCATCTTCCGTTGCACCATCACTACTATCATTTGCAATATAGTCATCATTTTTAGCATGAGACTGAATATCCTTATCGCTTTCGCCTGACGCTAATATTGTTCCATTTAACCTCTCATTTACACTCTCAATATTTCTGTTCAAAACCCCACAACCATCACCTCAATTACTTTATTTTGTCATACATGTTTGAACATCAATGAATTTTACAGTATTTACAATAGTTGCTCGAAGTTTCTCCCACCCTCGTTGATACAGGCTTGGGCTCGGCGCATAAGAGACTGTCGCACTCTTTCAAATATCCCTGGTGTGTTTCTTACTTCTCTACATGCCTCTTGAACTCGTTGCCACAGTTGCTGACGGGTGTTGATTTGTGTAGCATACACCCTGCTCTTCAAGTGTCCCCAAAGATATAAGTCAAGTGGAGTTAGGTCCGGTGATCTAGGTGGCCAGGCCATGGGACCACCACGGCCTATCCACTTATCAGGGTACCGGTACATAACATTAAGGAAATCCCTCGTACCTCATGCAAAGTGAGCTGGAGCCCCATCCTGCATGAACCACATTTGTCTACATGTTCTGAGAGGCACATCTTCAAGTAGTATGGGTAAGTCATCCTGAAGAAATCTGGTGTACACATTGCCTGTAAGTCGTTGTGGTAACATAAAAGGTCCGATTACATGGTAACCAAGAATACCTATTGTAAATACTGTAAAATACATTGATGTTCAAACATTTATGACAAAATAAAGTAATTGAGGTGATGGTAATCTACTGATTGTGTTCATCCCCTAGACTTTCCTATTTAAACTAAAATGTGTAATATCCCGGTAAATATGAGAAATTTCCAAAACCGTCACATAGTAAAGTATATTTATTATTGCTAGGTCTATTCATTCTGAAATTTATGAAAGGTATTTATGAAACACCCTGTATATATGATGATGACAATATGTCATGGGGGGTGATTGACCCCCTCAACATATTATTGTATCCAACGATCTCTAACCTCTGTATCTCAAATAGGGCTAGAGCAAATTGGCTGTAAATTTCCACATCTAGGCTATTCCTTGACAGATTTGCTCCCTCCAATTAATATTTATTAGCATAAATTCAGCCTAGTTTAGCCTATAAAACAAAAACTAACATTTGTTTAGCCTAGGCCTACATATAAAAAGAAAAAACCCCACTCGTACTGCAATTATAAGCATAAATATGAGTATCTAAGTTACAAAGCAAATGTTTTTGTATAAAATAAACCATAAAATTGTCATCTTTCAACTGTTGAGGTCATAAGTATAAAAAAATCTGATACATTAGGAAAAAATGCGTTAAGAGTTGTGTTAGCGGGTCTATCGTCCCCTTTATTTACGTAGTCGCACGCTCGCAGTTACATTCGCGTCTAATTTGACTGTGGTTATTTGCCCCTGCTGGTGATATGATGACAATAAGTCATAGGGGGATAAAACGCCCTCAACCCATTATTGTATCCCACGGCCAGGCGTTGGGTAAATTGTTTTGTTACCAGCCGGCGGATTGAGGGTGGCTTTAGCCCAGGGTGTCAAACGAGAGCCGAGTCCAATATTTTTGTCTTTATTATTGTATAGGCCTATGTAAATATAAAATTATGGTTTATAGTTTAAATTATGTCTTTGGAAGTGATAAAGTGGCCAAAACAATGCTCTTCCAAGATAATTTTCTTGTATTCCTTCTCATATTCATTAGAGTCTCCACACAAAATTGCTTCGGCTTGACACCCTGCTTTACCCCAGCAGTTAAATTAGAAGCGAATGTAGGCCTAACTGCGAGCGAGCTGGCTGAAAGTTGTTGGATATTGGACTTTGGACATTGGACATTCGGATGTAAACAAAGCGACGAATCTCAAGCGATCTTGAACGAAGCAAGCTGGTTTGCTTAGATACGTTTAGTATGATCAATACGTATATTATTTATGTTGTATTTAATATTTATTGGTAAATCTATTATCACACAATTAAAATTCATATTATAAGTAATGTTAACCAGAAAATACATAATTTTATATACCGGTAGCCTATTGTTATGGAATAACAAGCCATAGTAAATACCGATGATCCCGAAATTCCTGAATATCCAATAGAATCCTGAAAACTGTTGGATATTGGACTTTGGACATTGGACATTGGACATTCAAACATTACTGGATAGTGAATAACCTATTGAATATCCAATCAAACCCTGAAAACTGTTGGATATTGGACTTTGGACATTCAAACATTACTAGATATTGATTAGGCTAGCCTAGAGTTGAATATCCAATAAAAACCTGAAAACTGTTGGATATTGGACTTTGGACATTGGACTTTGGACATTCAAACTGAAAAAAAAAAAAATATTAAACTACTAGATATGGACTTTGGACATTGGACTTTGGACATTCAAACTGAAAAAAAAAAATATATCAAACTACTAGATATTGATTAGCCTAGAGTTGAATATCCAATAAAAAACTGAAAGCTGTTGGATATTGGACTTTGGACATTGGACTTTGGACATTCAAACTGAAAAACAAAATATTAAACTACTAGATATGGACTTTGGACATTGGACTTTGGACATTCAAACTGAAAAAAAAACAAATATTAAACTACTAGATATGGACTTTGGACATTGGACTTTGGACATTCAAACTGAAAAAAAAAAATCAAACTACTAGATATTGATTAGCCTAGAGTTGAATATCCAATAAAAAACTGAAAGCTGTTGGATATTGGACTTTGGACATTCGACTTTGGACATTCAAACTGAAAAAAAAAAATAAACTACTAGATATGGACTTTGGACATTGGACTTTGGACATTCAAACATTACTAGATATTGATTAGCCTAGAGTTGAATATCCAATAAAAAAATGAAAACTGTTGGATATTGGACTTTGGACATTCAAACATTACTAGATATTGATTAGCCTAGAGTTGAATATCCAATAAAAAAATGAAAACTGTTGGATATTGGACTTTGGACATTGAACCTTGGACATTCTAACATAACTGGATATTGAGTAGCCTAGAGTTGAAAATATATATATATATATATATATATATATATATATATATATATATATATATATATATATATATATATATATATATATATATATATATATATAATTTATTTTATATAGCCTATTATTTTATTATTTGTATTTATATTTTTGTTATTTACTTTATTAGGCTTTTTGTTTTCCCCTTCCCTGTTGTGTTGTTGTTGTTGTTGTTGTTCCCCAAGCTGCCTGGCCGAACAGCCCCAAGGCCCAGAGCAAGGCCAAGGCCATAACCGAGCGCCCCCACAGAACCCTCCCCGCCGACCACAATAAAGCCTGGGTGACTGAAGCCACTCCATGGCGGGGAACTGAGGAGGGTGCGGAAATGCCCGGGAAACCAAAGCCCCACCCAGGGCCCTGTGTCCCTCAGCAATTATGAAGAGAAAGTTGAGGGGCAAGGGAAAAATGTGACGCTTTGGCTTCCAATCTTGGTAGATGGGGAGGTCAATCCACGGAAGAGACGCCGTCACTTGAGATCTAGAAAATATATAAGTAAAGGAACAGTCAGAGTAAGCTATGGGTATGGCAGAGATCGTTCAGTTCTCACTCTGATAGACCAGCCCATCACCACATGACTAGAACCCAATCCTCTCAGTATCAGCTAGGAAAGGCCCTAGAAAGCCACCTTTGGCGGGGGGGATAGCTCCCCTATTTCAACCCCTTTTGGGGTTGGGCACCCGCCCTGTGTACCAATGTAACCAATGTAACAAATATTAGCATTAAGCCTGAACAAGTAGATGTGGTGGAGGATGTTAATGCTGTGAGAAATTCTCATGCTTCCTGGAGACCTATGAAAAATTTAAATTTTTCATAGCAGGGTACTGGTAATCTGTATACAGTAAGTCTGAGTCATCAGGTTGGAGACAGGATAATGTTGCAGCTGTGGGACCTAGGAAAGGTAACCCTTTAGATAGAGATGCTAATCCCACGAGATGTAGGATTTGTGAGTCAACCATGCACTATGGCTCTAACTGTCCTCATAGAAGAAAATTTAATCAAGATAGACAAGAACAATCAAGACAAATAAATGTGACAGAGTAAGTGCAGAGAGGATGTGGAAGATATTGTGCTAATGGTTGGTGATGGTATGAAAGATGATCAAATGAGAGCATTTGTAATTGAATCTTTCAACAGTGCAGTACTTGACTCTGCATGTACTTGAACTGTATGTGGTAAAGACTGGATAGAGGGTTTGAAGAGTCTGAATGCACTAGAACCGATTCTCTCACAGTAAGTAAAGAGGTCCTGAGGATATTTTTTAGCAGTCATGGCAACTAATCAGTGGCAGTGTAATTCCAATGATGTGAAGGCAGTTTTCTTGCAGAGTGAAGATTACCACCGAGAGGTTTACTGAAAACCACCCAAAGAAGCAAACTCTTCTGATCAAATTTTGTGGAAATTAAAGAAATGTGTTTACGGTCTGAATGATGCCTCGAGAGAGTGGTATCTTACTGTAAGAAAGTTGCTTCACACTCTGGGTTGTACTCAAGTCAAGGCGGACCCTGCTGGTTTTTACTGGTATAATAACAACAAATTATCAGGTGTTCTACTTATGCATGTGGATGATTTTATCTGGGGAGGAAGACAGTTGTTTGAGAAGGTTGTCATCAGTAGAATTAAAGATAAGTTCAAGATAGGGCAACAGTCAGCGGAAGCCTTCAGGTATATTGGACTAGACCTAAGGCAAGGTGAAGAGGGCATTTCTCTTGACCAAAATGCTTATCTAAATTAAGTAAAGCCCATCACAGTAAAGAGTGGTAATAAAGATGACAATTTGAATGAAACTCAAACTGAAGAACTGAGAAGTCAGATAGGGAAACTAGGTTGGATGAGTAATCACACCAGACCTGATGTTAATTATGATGTCCTATAGCCCACTTGCAATAGGAAGCATCCCAAGATTGAAGATGTAATGAAAGCCAATAAATGTGTAAGGAAGCTGAATAATGAAGATTGTAACTTGCTGTTTCCTGTTTTATGGGACTTTAAAAAATGTAAACTTGTGACATATAGTGATGCTTCACATGCAAATTCACCTGATGGGTCATCCAGTGCAGGGGGTCATGTACTATTTCTTGTGGGAGAAAATGGGAAAACCTGTGTCTTATCATGGGAGTCCAAATAGATTAAAAGTACTTTGGCAGCCGAGACTCTCGCAGCTAGTGAAGCTGTTGATGCAAGTTACTATCTCTGTCAAATACTCTCTGAAATTTTGTATAATGGAAGTTTTGTAAATAAGTTTCCAATAATTTGTAATGTTGACAACAAATCCCTCTATGAAAATGTACACTCAACAAAGAATGTCGCCGAGAAGAGGCTGAGAATAAACTTAGCCATGATAA
The DNA here is from genome assembly GCA_032716605.1 of Paralithodes platypus. Classification (NCBI taxonomy): domain Eukaryota; kingdom Metazoa; phylum Arthropoda; class Malacostraca; order Decapoda; family Lithodidae; genus Paralithodes; species Paralithodes platypus. Next base: position 19,417,379 of record CM064572.1, read on the forward strand.
AACAAATGATTCATAAGGAAGAAATGTGTATGAATTGGGTAGAATCTATTTTTCAGATTTCAGATGGCTTAACAAAGAGAGGAGCCAATGTAAACCCTTTAATTCATGCTGTATCAAGGGGTTTGTTGTGTACAAATATGTAATTCTGAAATATATATATGTATGTACAGCATATACTGTATATGTGTCATTTTGTGCTTTTCTATATTTTTTAGTATTTTATTTTTCTTTACATTATATACTATATAGGCTACCATTTGTAAATGTTTGATCTACAGTATATATTCCTCTTTTTTTGTAATAGTATACTTTAAGTGAAATAAGAGTATTTCGCAGAACCTTATGGTAACAATTTGGGTACAATACCGGTACTGTATTCTGGTACAACACCGGTACTGTATTTTGTATCATACTTTATATTTTCTTTCACCAGAGTTTGAAGAAAACACCTTTGTACTGTATCGATAATCTTCAGTTATTCTCATTCTTTGAGTAGGATATGTGATTTATTTTTAGATTTTTTTAAATAATAGGGAATGTGTTAAATATAGCCAACAGTTAATATATTACTGTACACTATTATCATATTGGGCACGCTTATCGCAGCGCCATTTTTTGTTTACTCTGAGGAAGGGGGAACCGGGTTGGGACCGGTGTTTGGGAGCGGGTTCAATAAACTGTTTTATCTCTGCACCAGCGTATCTGTCAACCCTCTATGTTTGCTGGATATACTGTTTATCATTAAGGATTTATGAAATTGGAGGAAATTTGTTAAAAGCAGTTAAAGACTTTTTATATAGGGAGCAGAGCGTGTTTTATAGTAGGAAATGGTGAGTTGAGTGAATGGTTTGCGGTAAATGGGGGTTTGCGACAGGGTTGTGTAATGTCACCATGGCTGTTTAATATGTTTATGGATGGTGTGGTGAGGGAGGTGAAAGTTAGAACTATGGGAAGAGGTTGGGTTTAGTAGGAAAGAATGGTAGAGATTGGAAGTTGAATCAGTTGCTGTTCCCTGATGACACAGTGTTGGTGGTGGATTCTGAGGAGAAACTGCAGCGGGTAGTCAAAGAGTTTGGTGTGGTTTGTGGGAGGAGGAAACTGAAGGTGAACGTCAATAAAAGTAAAGTAATTGTGTGTAATAGGGGTGATCGTAGGGTGAATCTAGATGAGGAAATATTGGAACAAGTAGTGTCTTAAATATCTAGGAGGAACAATAAGCAGGAGTCGAGGTGTGGAAATGGAGGTAAAACAGAGTGTGTGAAGGAAGGAAGGTTTTCGGAGCAATGGGAAGTACTGTATGTGGAAGATGAGAAATCTCGGAATGAAAGTATAAAGTGCAATGTAGGCTATCAAGGAATTGTTGTGCCAACAGTGATGTATGGGGCTGAGACATGGGCTCTGAAGGAAAAGGAGAGAAGAAAGGTGGATGTGATGGATACAGGAAAACTTAGTCACAAGAGTATTAAACTGAATTTAAAATAGAGTATTATATTGAAAGTAGTGTACATTACCGTATCATAAAGTGCAGTAGTAGGCCTACCTGTAGGCCTACTACAATAAAATTGCACCAAGAATTGTAATAACCTCAGACATTGTGCCCTGATGTGATGTAAGTGTAAGTACTGTACCTCCCAAAATACCCACACCATATGAACCCATCAGCGTTGCTGTCAGAACATTGTAAAAAATAAAAAAATTGCGTTGGAAAGTTCAAGAAACTCAACACTATTGTACAGCGAGTCTCGTCTGGGACCATAACCTAGTCACTCCAAAGGGAAATGAAGGTTACTGCTTTTTTACAGCCTGGTTGGCTGAATGGTTAATGCAGAATGTATTGGAATCCCTATGACACGGGTTAGAATCTGCGCCAGGACCCAACATTTTTTAGAGTGAATTTCCTTTCACCGTCCCACTCGCAACACTTCAAGAACATTATGAATGAACACAAAGTAAAAGAAATTGATCTCAAGTAATACCCATAAATATTGCAGATAATTGCTGTGTGACATGCGTGATGCGCAAAGCAATAACAATCATAATACATAAACACTCATCAGATAACAGGACACAATAAACACCTCACACATTGGACACAGAAGAGCAATTACAAGTGCTAAATACACAAATTGACAACAGAATATTATAACGGCAGATACTAAACCTGAACAATTACCTATCTATCTATCTATTGCCTGACACCGTGATCCCCGAAGGAGTGGCCACGAAAGAAACGTCCCCATGCACCTCTGTGCCCAATCAGTCGACGCCACTCCTTCCAACCAGCACTGCCTTCACCCATATACTTCTTCATTCCATCCTTCCACCTCTCTTTCAGTTTACGTCTCCCACTCTGTCCTTCCACCTTGATCTTGTACACCCTCCTAGTCATTCTCTCGCTTCCCATACGCTTCATATGGCCGAACCATCTTAAAGTGTTATTTTTTACACTTTCCAGCTCATCTACCTCCACACCACACCTTACTTCCTCATTCGTCAGTCTATCCCTCCATGTACTCCGCACGCACTTCTCAAGTAACTCATTTCCACCCCTCTCACTCTTGGTCTGAGTTTCTCCACCAACGTCCATGCTTCGCTTCCGTAAGTCAGTGTCAGGATTACCACACTATCATGCAAGGACTTCTTCACTTCCATACTGACCACCCTATTTGTTGTTATTGCTTTCAGCGTTCCTACAACCCTCTTCCCCTATTGCACCCTTTCCCGCACTTCTTCATCCATACTCCCATCTTTACTCAGCACATTGCCCAGATACTGAAATGAGCTGACAATCTCCATAGCCTGACCATTCAACTTCACCTCACACTCTGTGGCTTCACCCCTTTCGAAGACCATAACCTTGCTCTTCCCCGCATTTACCTTCACATTTCGTTTTTTGCACACAGTTCCAAACATATTTACCAGACCCTGTAACTCCCATTCATTACCGCTCATCAGAACTGTATCATCAACAAACAGCAGTACAGGTAGCTTCGACTTGTTTCCCTCCCTTATCAGCGATATACCAACATCCACTGCTCTTCCTTGTACAGGTCTCCCTCGATTTACGATTGGGTTACGTTCATGAAAACCCGATCTTACAATAGAAAATTCATATAGCAAACCATAAATTTAATGGGGTCAATGGGGATGCATTCTTGGACCAGCCAAAACCCAAACCGAAACACCTAAAAACCTATAATATTCTCGTAGAATGGGGAATCAGATAGTGAAGGAGACCTGTATTTCTTTCATGACTCATCAACATATACAGTAAACAATCAAGGGGACATCACACAACCATGTTTCAACCCAACATTCAGATCAAAGAACTCGCTCTGCTCATTTTCCACATGTACTGCTGCCTTTACACCCTCATACATGCTCTTCACTGCTTTCAGCAACTTGCCATCTACTCCGTTTATTCAAAGTATCTTCCATATACAGTACCTTCTCTATCCACTCTGTCATAGGCCTTCTCGAAGTCCATAAAGGGAACATACAGTAGCCTACAGCTTTTGTTGCTTCTCCAGATATGTCTCCACAACACATTTCAGGGTAAATATCTGATCTACATATCCTCTTCCCTTCCTAAAACCGCCCTACTCGTCACCTATCCATTTCTTCGTTCTCGCTCTCAACCTCTCAATCATTACCTACTGTACACCTTCCCTATTATGCTTAAAAGTCATATTCCTTGGTGGTTACCACACACTCCTCGTTCCCCTTTACCCTTATATAGGGGGACTATAATGCCTGTCTTCCAGTCATCAGGTGCACTCCCCTTCTCCCATGCTAGCTTGCACATTTTCCAGCCCCATTCAATCACTATAGCCTAGCTCACCACCATACCAACAGTTTTCAGGATTTTGTTGGATATTCAACTCTAGGCTACTCAATACCGTATCCAGTAATGTTTGAATGTCCAAAGTCCAATATCCAACAGAGTTTAAAATTTTATTGGATATTCAACTCTAGGCTACTCAATATCCAGTAATGTTTGAATGTCCAAAGCCCAATGTCCAAAGTCCAATATCCAACAGTTTTCAGTTTTGTATTGGATATTCAGCTCTAGGCTAATTTATATCCAGTAATGTTTGAATGTCCAAAGTCCAATGTCCAAAGTCCAATATCCAACAGTTTTCATTTTTTTATTGGATATTCAACTCTAGGCTAATCAATATCTAGTACTGTAGTTTGAAAAGTATTTATTTTTTTTTTCAGTTTGAATGTCCAAAGTCCAATGTCCAAAGTCCAATATCCAACAGTTTTCAGTGTTTTATGGGATATTCAACTCTAGGTTAATTTATATCCAGTAATGTTTGAATGTCCAAAGTCCAATGTCCAAAGTCCAATATCCAACAGTTTTCAGTTTTTTATTGGATATTCAACTCTAGGCTAATCAATATCTAGTAGTTTGAAAAGTATTTTTTTTTTTCAGTTTGAATGTCCAAAGTCCAATGTCCAAAGTCCATATCTAGTATTTTTTTATTTTTTTTTCAGTTTGAATGTCCAATGTCCAAAGTCCATATCTAGTAGTTTAATATTTTTTTTTTCAGTTTGAATGTCCAAAGTCCAATGTCCAAAGTCCAATATCCAACAGCTTTCAGTTTTTATTGGATATTCAACTCTAGGCTAATCAATATCTAGTAGTTTGATTTTTTTTCTTTTTCAGTTTGAATGTCCAAAGTCCAATGTCCAAAGTCCATATCTAGTAGTTTAATATTTTTTTTCTTTTTCAGTTTGAATGTCCAAAGTCCAATGTCCAAAGTCCAATATCCAACAGCTTTCAGTTTTTTATTGGATATTCAACTCTAGGCTAATCAATATCTAGTAGTTTGATTTTTTTTTTTCAGTTTGAATGTCCAAAGTCCAATGTCCAAAGTCCATATCTAGTAGTTTATTTTTTTTTTTCAGTTTGAATGTCCAAAGTCCAATGTCCAAAGTCCAATATCCAACAGCTTTCAGTTTTTGATTGGATATTCAACTCTAGGCTAATCAATATCTAGTAGTTCGAAAAAACAAAAATTCAGTTTGAATGTCCAAAGTCCAATGTCCAAAGTCCATATCTAGTAGTTTAATATTTGTTTTTTTCAGTTTGAATGTCCAAAGTCCAATGTCCAAAGTCCAATATCCAACAGCTTTCAGTTTTTTATTGGATATTCAACTCTAGGCTAATCAATATCTAGTAGTTTGATTTTTTTTTTTCAGTTTGAATGTCCAAAGTCCAATGTCCAAAGTCCATATCTAGTAGTTTAATATTTTTTTTTTTCAGTTTGAATGTCCAAAGTCCAAAGTCCAAAGTCCAATATCCAACAGCTTTCAGTTTTTTATTGGATATTCAACTCTAGGCTAATCAATATCTAGTAGTTTGAAAAAAAAAAAAATTCAGTTTGAATGTCCAAAGTCCAATGTCCAAAGTCCATATCTAGTAGTTTAATATTTTTTTTTTTCAGTTTGGATGTCCAAAGTCCAATGTCCAAAGTCCAATATCCAACAGCTTTCAGTTTTTTATTGGATATTCAACTCTAGGCTAATCAATATCTAGTAGTTTGAATTTTTTTTTTCAGTTTGAATGTCCAAAGTCCAATGTCCAAAGTCCATATCTAGTAGTTTAATATTTTTTTTTTTTCAGTTTGAATGTCCAAAGTCCAATGTCCAAAGTCCAATATCCAACAGCTTTCAGTTTTTTATTGGATATTCAACTCTAGGCTAATCAATATCTAGTAGTTTGATTTTTTTTTTTTTCAGTTTGAATGTCCAAAGTCCAATGTCCAAAGTCCATATCTAGTAGTTTAATATTTTTTTTTTTTCAGTTTGAATGTCCAAAGTCCAATGTCCAAAGTCCAATATCCAACAGTTTTCAGGTTTTTATTGGATATTCAACTCTAGGCTAGCCTAATCAATATCTAGTAATGTTTGAATGTCCAAAGTCCAATATCCAACAGTTTTCAGGGTTTGATTGGATATTCAATAGGTTATTCACTATCCAGTAATGTTTGAATGTCCAATGTCCAATGTCCAAAGTCCAATATCCAACAGTTTTCAGGATTCTATTGGATATTCAGGAATTTCGGGATCATCGGTATTTACTATGGCTTGTTATTAACATAAGAACATAAGAAAATGGGAGTCTGCAGAAAGCCGATTGGCCTAAGCAAGGCAGATCCCTGTCCCACACAACCCCAATTCAATTACAAAGCCCAATTATAGGCTTCACACTCTAATACCCTGAGGATCATCTTACCAAAACGGTTAGAGATTAACGCAGGATTATGGAGGTCTGCAGAGCGCTGATTGGCCCAACCCGGCTGATCCCCCTTCACACCCAACCCTTCTCGTCCATATGCTTATCCAATTTTATCTTAAAGCTCCCTACAGTTTTAGATCCCACTATAGCACTTGGTAGTCCATTCCACCCATCTACAACTCTGTTACCAAACCAATACTTGCCTATATCTTTTCTGAAACGAAATTCATCTAATTTGAAACCATTGGTACGAGTTCTTTCGCTATCACTGAGCTTTAGTACATTTGCCATGTCCCCTTTGTTAATCCCACTAACCCCCTTGAACACCTCTATCATATCCCCTCTAACTCTGCGTCTCTCTAACGAATGTAAACCTAATTCTTCAACCTTTCTTCATACGAAAGATTTCTAATATTATGGATCATTTTTGTCATTCTACGCTGTACTCTCTCCAATGAATCTATGTCCATTCTGTAATAAGGACACCAAAATTGGACAGCATAATCCATATGGGGTCTCACTAATGACAAGTAAAGTTTTAAGATAACATCAGCAGTTCTGTTACTCACACTCCTAGAGATGAACCCGAGAATCCTGTTTGCCTTATTACGAACGCTTATACACTGTTTTCTAGGCTTCAAATCATTGCTAACAAACACACCTAGATCTTTCTCCCAGTCTGAATTTTCTAATTCTAAATTAGCTAGTTTATATTTAACATTTGTTTGCATCTTCCCTATCTTTAATACCTTGCATTTGTCAATGTTAAACTTCATCTGCCAATTTACTGACCATTCATGTAAGGTATCTAGATCCCTTTGGAGGCACTCTATATCGCTATCTGAATCAATTGATCTCCCTATTTTAGTATCGTCTGCGAATTTACTTATCCTACTAGTTATACCTAAATCTAGGTCATTTATGTATATAAGAAACAACAGGGGACCTAATACCGATCCCTGGGGGACACCACTTTTGACTGCTCCCCATTCTGACTTCGTACCATTTATGCTGACTCTCTGCTTCCTACCAATTAGCCATGACCTAATCCATCCTAACAACGCCCCACCTATTCCATGTGCCTCAACCTTTCTCATCAATCTCTCATGAGGGACTCTGTCGAAAGCTTTACTGAAATCTAAATATATAATATCATATGACTTGTCATTATCTACTGCTTCATATACCTCTGAGAAAAAACTAAGCAAATTAGTAAGGCAAGACCGTCCCTGAGTGAATCCATGCTGAGAAGAATTGATTAAGTTAAATGTTTCTAAGTGGTTTCTCATTTTCCTAGCAATAATTGACTCTAGTAGTTTTCCTATGATTGAAGTGAAACTAATGGGACGGTAATTGGATGCTATTGATTTATCACCTTTTTTGAAGATCGGAACTACATTTGCAAGCTTCCAAGCTTCTGGAACTATACCTGTTTCTAATGACTTGTTAAATAGAAATGTTAATGGATAACTTAACTCATCTCTGCATTCTTTTAATACTCTAGCATATACCTCATCAGGACCAGGCGATTTATGAGGTTTCAGTCTGTCAATTTCCTTAACCACATCATTTCTACTTATAGTAACCGTACTTAACCTATTTTCTATACTATCGCTGTATACCTTACGGACTTCTGGAAACTGTGCCAAATTTTCATTAGTGAAAACGGAAAGAAATTGACTATTTAATGTACTGCACATTTCTAAATCACTTTCTGTCAATTTTCCTATCGAAGTTTTAAGGGGACCAATTACATCTCTAACCTTGGATTTATATAGTTGGTAAAAAGCTTTAGGATTATTTTTTGAGTCATTGGCAACCTTAATTTCATAATTTCTTTTTTCTTTCCTAATATCCTTTTTTACCTGTCTTGATAGATTCTAATAGTAAGCAAGTAGGTGAATATCGCCTTTTCTAATTTTTCTATATATTCCTCTCTTTTGTCCTAGCAGATCGAATAGTCTATTATTCATCCATTTGGGTTGGTTCTGTGTTGATCTAAATTTTCTTTTGGGGATATATTTATTTTGCGCATTGAATACTGACTTGATAAAATTATCGTATGTATCTACCAAGTTTGACGTCTCCTCCTGACTTAAGATGACAGGTGCCTGAGAAAGGATACACTCATTTGGACACCTGGATCGACTTAATTTTTTGACCATAGGGTCCGCTAACAGGGCTTCTCTTAACCCACCATAATTGGCTTTTCTGAAGTCAGGTATTAATGTTGTATTCTCTCTGGTATTACCTTTCCATTGTATATTAAAATACACAGAATTGTGATTACTATTTCCTAGGTGGTCCGCGATTTCTACACTATTTATCATATGTTCATTGTTACTGAAAACTAAATTGAGAATATTATCACCTCTAGTCGGCGTATCTATGAATTGAGATAAAAAACTATCTTGTACTACCTCAATAAACTCCTTTGAATCAGAGTCGCCTATTTGTTGCTGCCAATCTATATTAGGGAAATTAAAATCCCCCATAATGCACACGTTGCTAAGCCTTGATGCTATTTTAATTTCCCCCCATAATGATGTTCCGTCATTTCTACTCATATTTGGCGGTCTATACATAACTCCAATAACTAAAGTCTCACTACCTTCGTTAACTTCTACCCAAACACTTTCATTTTCATTATTTACTCTAATACCTGATTTAGTACAGCTTTTTAATGAACTCCTGACAAACACTGCTATACCGCCACCCCTCTTACTTGTTCGGTCATATTTAAACAAACTATATCCCGGTATATCAAACTCTGCTAAAAAATGCCTGGTTTCTGTATTAATCCATGTTTCAGTTAGCGCTATTATGTTTATATTTTCTTTGTTAACCAGTGCTCTAAGTTCGTTCATTTTGTTACATAAACTCCTGCAATTTGTATAATAAACACTCAAACTATTACTTGTATTTGCAACTATTTTTCTATTGTTTTTAACTAATTTATTTTTACCTGTTGAACTACTGGACCTAGACGGAAAATCTACGCTATCAGAATGTTCGTTATTACTATCAATTTGATGTGGCTGGGATTCTATTTTACTTACACACCTATGGTTTATTAACAAAACCCCGCAACAAACTTGTCGAGTGAGCTATTTAGTCCATGAGCCAAGACCCGAATTTTGGGATATCGGTACCACCCGGGGTGACTAATTCTCTTAGGTGTTTTTAGCTTGCTACATGTCTCTAGTTTATGTTTTGATATGATAGCCCTTGCACATTGGTAGCTTAATGGTCGTTATCACTTCTTGAATAGACATACCCTACCGAAAATTCCGAAATTTTTTAAAATGTCAAATTTGGGGACAGGAATGCCTAAATGTCAACAAAATGCATATAGTAATTGTCACATTTAATACAAGTCCTGTAAATACACACTAAGCATGCCATGGGCTTGTACATACTATTATGGCAAATTACTACTCCTAAATATCATCTACGTCAGACTCGGAATCTGACTGTTGTGCCACCGGCTCTTCTTCAATAGCCTTGTTCTGACATGTCTGTAACCTGCACATGTCCGTGCATTTTAGACCATTGCTGAGGCAAGTACACTTAGGGAGTTCGCATGACCGCACACACTTGCAAGACAGTAGCTGCATAACAGCATCTGGTGCTGGTGAGCCTCGCATCCAGTTGACGGCAAGCTTACCGTCCTCATCTGTCATCCAACCGCAGTCTGTTGGGTTCGCAACAAATGGCTGGCTCTGAAGACTTCTCCTCCAGATCGCAGCCTGGTAGTTTGCACGCAGTGCATGCATGAAGAGGCAGTCCTCACAAGGAGGGAGTTGACTTGACTCTACCTCTCCACGTCTTGCACAGAACAGCTCATACCGAAGCTTGTTTACCTTAGTTGTGTGGGTAGATGGTAGGTACATGTGGCAGGTGATTTCCTGTAGCTTCTCAAAGAGTTCAGGAGACACTTCCCATGAGCGTCCAAGTTCGTGAAAAGCATGCTGGTATGTCTTGTCCATCTTCACCTGCTTGAGTGTCGTCATCTTCCCTCGGCCAGCGAATGCACTGACGGTATCACAGCCTGTAAAGGCATGCATACCAATCAATGAATCACACACGCTGCCTCCCAGTGTGCGGCTCAGTGTGGTGATATCCAGGAATCTTGTCCGGTTCTTCGTCCCGCACTTCTGGAACAGATGGGATGGGATCTTGTGGCACATGCCAAGACACAACACCATGACGTCTGTATCTTCTGCAGTGATGATGACAGACTTGTTCCCAGATTCTGCTGCATGAAGTGCATGGAGAAGAAGGCGTGTGTCTGCTTCTTCTTGAGTTGACTTAAGCTCAGGAGCCTCTTCCCACTGCTCTTTGGTGATCTTGAAGCAGCGCTGCTCACATGTGACATACAGCTCCTTGTCCTTGAGCTTCTCCCTGTGCTGTGGTGCCTTCCATTCTTCTACCAAGAACTTGATAAGACTTGCCTTGTTGGAGGAACTACCGAGTAACTTTCTCCACTGCTGGATGTTGTGCCCAGGTTGAATGTTCTTGAAATGAATTCCTGTGCCTGCACTTCTTTTGGCTCGTTCTGCATCCTTGATGGATGTCTCCTTGTAGATATCAAACACAACATCAATGCGCCTGCTCTTAGCACCTTCATGAACAGCGTGACTCAGTGCTGTACCTGCAAGCTGTGAAAAAGTTTTGTCGTTTCCCTTCAGTTTGTGGACCAGGCTCATCCCATCAATTATGGTAGCAGAGGGCTCGGGTATCACTTCTGCAGGAGAAACATTCCTCTCTAACTCCTTTGCGAGGGCAGCCTTGTTGGTCTTGCGGAGAGACCCATCACCGCTGGCAAGTGCCCAAGGCAAAGGCCCCAGGGGATGAGCCAAGACATCACTCATTTTGAGCTTTCAGTTCTCGGCAACAAGGATCATCTGGCCAAATAGGTTCCTGTCAGCCTTTAAGATAACCTCCTTGGCATGGTCTTGTGAGCGTGGCTTCATTCTGATGTTAGTGAACGTTCTCAGTTTCGTCTTCGTCATCGTGTCATGAAACTGTATAGTTGGCGTATCGATCTCCAGGCGCTCTTCCTTGAAGGCTTGATATGCATCCTCTCCTATTCTGTAGGCCCCTAGAAGGTCTTTGACAACTTCTGGTGGTGCCATAGTCGCAGTTGACAAACTGACAAGATCTTCTTGCTCTGCGTTGGAGGGGTTCAACCAGCTGGTCTCCATCAGTTGAACTAAAGATTGGACATCGGCCTCATCTCTTCTAATCCTGGGCATCTGTAGGTCTCGGTGCGTGAAGTCAGTATACTTTTGGCCTACTACCATAGTCCTGAGCTGCCTTAAGTACCTGCTGCGATACTCCGATGTCAGGTAGTACCTGGCGACAGCTCCGCCTTTCAGGCTGAAGCCTTTTGTGCCCCCTGGTGTCTGGGTGTCTTTGTTGATCGTCTCTTCGATTGTCTGGTCCACAGGGATCCGTCCAAAGGGATTCTTGCTACCGATCTGGACCGAAAAGCCACCTTGCATGAAGTGTTCATGGACCTCTGGGTGTTCAATGGGCAGTCGAGACATCAAGGCATAGTAGTAGGTTAGGAACCGGGCATAGTTCACTTTGTCATAGGCAAAACACCACGGTATCATCTGTCGGATTGCTCCTAGGTGGAGCATCCAGTTGCCTTCTCTGGAGGCTCGAATTAAGTCCAGCATGATCTCAACCATGTCCAGGTATGACATCCAGAATGCTGAGAGGTTGTGTTCATCTCTGAGGGTCTCAAGATAAACTTGGAAAAGCTTCATGATATGTGTGCATGATTCACTCTCCATCAGCTCTTGAAAGAGTCCCTGAGACACATTGCTGTGAAAGCTGTTGATGTCCTTCAGTGTTTCATCTAGATGGTGTATGTCCCTTGAATGGTTTTCTTCTAGCCATGAAAGGAAGCCTTTCCATGCAAGCCTCATCAGTGCTTCATACACGAGCTTGTGTAGTCTCACTGCTCTGTTGTACCTCTTGCCGTTCATCACTCCTGACACTGATCCTTCTGCGATGATACCTGATTCCACACCCAGATCTCTAAGACCTGCATCTTGAAACCTCTTTCCTATGGTGGAGATGAGATTACAGATTGTGTGGAAGACGCCCATCCTGATGATAATGTTCTTGAACTTCTCTTGTTTCCAGATAACTCGGGCAGCTTTGGCATAGAGTGCTTGATCAAACACGCACACAATCTTGTTAAGCTGTAAGGACTGCATGATAGCATGCGTTTGTTCCAAGATTTCATTAACGGTGGACATTTCTGTTGCGGGAGCATTGATAGTGGGCAGGTAGCTTACAGTGTCCTGAACCACTGCAATGTCTCTGCGCATTTTGATGTTGAACCCAGTCCAACTGCTGATGGACTGGTCCTCATGGTCTGACATTCGAGTAAGAAGCCAGATATGGTTCTTTGTCTTTGAATCCTGGACTTCCTTGGTAGTGTCGACATAACGCAGTCTCAATCCTAGGTGGCCCTGCCCGCCGCCCAACATTGTATATTGGCAGCATTGATGATGTCTGAGTGATGCTTCTTATCTTGGACTTGGTAATCTCTGGCAGGACTTTCTCTGGCACAGAGCCTGCAACCTTGGACTGGACAGCAATGCCATTGACTCTATGAGAAGTACCTGCTCCACTTAGGGTCTCTTCAAGTCGGTCAATGTTATCCCAGGCCAGGGTTGTGAACACACCAGGGTAGATGTTTGCTGGCAGTGGAATGTCATCCTTTGAGCATTCCAGCTTCTGGATACAAAGGGCTGTATCGATCTCCTCAAACATTGAGTAAGACACACAGTGACCAAGACGATTCAGAGTTCGGATCAGTTCTGTGTTTCCTGTCAAAGACTTTACAGCATTGGTCAGCAGTACGTGCTTGGGTGGTTTTGTCTTGCCACTGGTAACAGCAAAGACCAAGTCACTGCCAAAGGAAGTGGCAAGACGTTGAGCTCTTTCAGGGGCGCTTTCACACTCACACTCTCCTGTCAGCAGGGTGTGCAGGAATTGAGTGACTGCTGCAGGAATGACATTCTGATCTGTATCGGGAGGCCATGGCTGACTCACATCTTGTTTATTGATCTCATTCCTCAGCTGCATTCCTGCTTTGGTTAAGACATCTTCAGAGTTAGCTGCTCTTGCTTCTTGCAGGTCTTTTGCCATTTTGTGTGCTTGCCGGGCAAGGTCGTCCATTGAGAGGCTGCGTGGATAGATTAGAAGCTTTCCTTTCTCATCTGGGACAAAGCGTAGTGATTCTCCAAAATCGGTTTCAATCTTTCGGCGAACATGTTTCTTTGTCGCTGGTTTCAGTTGGATAATACCACGGGACATCATGGATCTCTCAAGCCTAGATGTGAGGTTTGTCATAGGCAGTACCTCTGGGTTGGGGAATAATTTGGTCCTTATATACACGCAGAGTTCCTCGAGGGCTTCTGTCTCAACCTCTTCGTAGCGTGCTTCCTCGCTTTCTTCCTGATTTTCACCTGCACCCGACCTGGCGGCCGCTGGGAAATCATCTTTTGTGAAGAGTTTGTAGCACGACTTGTGGTAGTGACCCTCTGCAGCAACAAGGTCTCTGCTAACTAAACCAAGGATTCTCTGGTTGAGTTTCCTTATTGCTGCTCTGCGAATCTTCTCATCTGCTCGTAGCTCAACACACTGTATGAGTGGCTCCCTTGTCTTTGTTGTTTTTATGTACTTGCTTGACTTCTCGCAGAAGATACATACTTTGGCATACACCCTGCTAGTACTAGGGGCATCCCTTGATGCCCCCCTCCTGGGGTCGACGCTTGCTGATTCTATCTTGACACCCTTGGCAAGGATAGAATCCAGTGACTTCTTCATTGTAAAGAGACTACGACATTTACGGTGATAATGTATGTGTGGTATTCCTCCTTCTTCAAGGCCCTTGGCTGCTTCCAGGACTGGATCATGCTGCCTGATTTCTGCAGCCCTGAGCAATGTGCTCCAGGAGTCCAAATCCTGTGGTGACACCAGAGCATCGCTGTCATCATCAGAGCAGTGGATGATACAGTCGATCCGTGCTCTCTTCCTCGCAGATGGTTCCATCCTGCCGTCAAACAGTCGACACACACCTGCAAAAAATATCACCATTAAACCATGAACAAACAAACACATTACATGGAAACCACTCTACATATGTTTGCTCCTTCCAATAATAAATTATCCCCAAAATATAACAAAAAATCCCCCAAATATGAAATAAACCCCTAAATATGGAGAAACTTGAAATACACATCGGAATAATTCTTGTAGAGAATCAAATAAGCTACAAGAGCTGTTAGAATATATTTTTCAATGTTCCCCATATTTAAGGATTTATTCTAGATTTAGAGGAAAATACCCAAAATATAGAGTATATTCCGAAATATGAGGAAATTTGAAAAATACCTAGGAACAACTCTGGTAGAGAATATAATTCTACATAGGTGTTCAAAGTTTCGCGATGATTGTGTGATGGATTTTAAAGAAAATGAGGAAAACGCCGAGCGTCACGCTAAAAATCTTTATTTTTGGGTAGCGCCCCTATTGCATCAAAAAAATTAGACTAAGCTACCAGTGCGAGAAGGCTATCATATCTTAATGTACTTACAGTCACTCTATAAACATTTTAGTACCATTCGTGTTTAGTCACCCCAGGTGGTACCGATATCTGGCCTGGCTCATGGACTAATTGTCGAGTGAGTGTTATTCCATAACAATAGGCTACCGGTATATAAAATTATGTATTTTCTGGTTAACATTACTTATAATATGAATTTTAATTGTGTGATAATAGATTTGCCAATAAATATTAAATACAACATAAATAATATATTGATCATACTAAACGTATCTAAGCAAACCAGCTTGCTTCGTTCAAGATCGCTTGAGATTCGTCGCTTTGTTTACATCCGAATGTCCAATGTCCAAAGTCCAATATCCAACAACTTTCAGCCAGCTCTGCGAGCGTGCAACTAGGCTATATAAACAAAGCTTTTGGTATGCCCACAACTACAACTCTTACCAAAACTGCAATTAGCCTATTTTTTTTTTTTTTTTTCAGTCTAATTGTGGATTAAATTATTTAGCTGCAATTAGCCTAGCCTATTTTTGTTTGTTCTTTCAGTCTAGGCTAAATTGTGGTAGGCTAGGCTAAATTCTTTAACATGTGTACTATTGTGTAGGCCTGTGCTTTCCAATAGAAGTAAAAATATGTAGCCTAGCCTAATGCAATTTTACTAAACCCCAAGCCTACCTGAATATAGGCTATGCAGAGCTCAACAGCAAAAAAAAAAAAAAAAAAATGTTGAACAGTGAAATAAAATTAAGCTAGGCCTAGGCCTGTTTTCTCATTGGCCTAATAACCTAATGAAGTATACTATAGCCTAACCTAATTTAAGTTATTTCACAAAATACTAATAGGCCTACCCAGCCCTCCTCATGCATTATTTTCCATTGTAAAATAAGTTTGTGCTTAACTGCAGTAATGAAAGGTAGCCTATAAATAGGCTATTGTTGGCTAAATGTTGGCTGTGCAATTGTCTCGATTTGACTATTTTTACCTAATTAGGCCTAAAGCAGCCTGAGCCTATTCCCAACCCCCAAACAGTATCCCATGTTAAGCCCTAGGCTAGGCCTAGGCCTAATCCCGCTCTCAATCAAAATTCGAACTGATAAATTCGTACCTACCGGTAGCGCTGCTTAAGCTAGGCCTATATTTTTCGTGAATAGATATAGAAAATGGTTTAAAGGAAAGACCATCCTATATAATGTTCACTGTGTATTGTTGTATTAAATTTAAATAGTGATAGATGTGTATATTAATGGGATAAATACTCTGAAGTTCGCATACGTTCAGAAAATTATAGTGCAACACTGTTGCCAGATACTAATCAATGCCATTATCATTATATCATAATGCATTTTACTCATTTGCATAATTTCAAATACCTAGGACATTAATATAATATTTTCCTATCTTTTTTGTAGTGATATTTGTATGATTTAGTGGTATATTGGTGTCTGTCTAGGGTTATAATGCATTGTGAAAGTTACCTCTGAATCTCTGGCTTGGTATTGTGTTGGATACAAAAGTTGGGTCACATATATCAAACGATCATTTAACTTATCGGGCGTGGAGAAACTACAGAAGGAACAGATTGTGCAAACAAACAAGAGCGAGAGAGGGAGAGATTGCCTGTATAAGGGATCTGCCTCTATTCGTTTAGTAAAAGAGTTGTAGATATGTGGAATAGGCTACCGAGTGCTATAATGGGATCAAGAACAATAGAGCTTCAACTTGAAATTAGATAGAACGAGATGGGTTGGGTGTGAAAGGGATCTGCCATGTGTAGGTCAATCGGCTCTGCAGACTCCCGTTTTCTTATTTTGTTTATGTTCTCATTTGTGAGAGAGAGAGTATGGCAAGAGAGAATAGGATGTCATAAACGTAAGGAAGATAGCGATAAATATGAGAGAGAGAGAGAGAGAGCGCGGGATGGGTTGGGTGTGAAAGGGATCTGACATGTGTGGGCCAATCGGCTCTCTGCAGACTCCGGTTTTCTTATGTTCTCATTTGTGAGAGAGAGAGACTAGGATGTCATAAATGTAAGGAAGACAGAGATAAATGAGAGAGAGTTGTTATGAGATGGGTTGGGTGTGAAAAGGATCTGTCTTGTGTGGGCCAATTGGCTCTCTACAGACTCCCATTTTCCTATGTTCCTATTTCTTACAATTGTGTTTTGGTTGCAGGTATATGATAACATGGGTGTATAGTAAGTAGTGTAAATAACAGGTAACGTTTATGAGATGGGTTGGGTGTGAAAGGGATCTGCCTTATGTGGGCCACTTGGCTCTCTGCAGACTCCCGTTTTCATCTTGGTTGCATGTGTGAGGGATATGCCTCATTTGTACCGGTGTGCAAAACAAACAAGAGCGAGAGAGAAAGAGATTGGCTGTGTAAAGGATCTGCCTCTATTCGCTTGGTAAAAGAGTTGTAGATATGTGGAATAGGCTACCAAGTGCTATAGTGGGATCAATAACAATAGAGCTTCAACATAAAATTTGATAGGACGAGATGGGTTGGGTGTGAAAGGGATCTGCCGTGTGTGGGCCAATCGGCTCTCTGCAGACTCCCATTTTTATCTTGGTAGCATGTGTAAGGGATCTGCCTCATTTGTACCAGTGTGCAAATAAGAGAGAGAGAGATATTGGCTGTGTAAGGGATCTGCCTCTCTCATAACAGGTCGTAGATATGTGAAATAGGCTACCTAGTGCTATAGTGGGATCAAGAACAATAAAGAATTTGAAGATAAAATCAGATAGACATATGGACGAAATGGGTTGGATGTGAAAGGGATCTGCCTTTTGTGGGCCACTTGTCTGCAGATTCCCATGTTCATCTTAGTTGCATGTGTAAGGGATCTGCTTCATTTGTACCGATGTGCAAGAAAACGAGCGAGAGAGAAACTGGGTGTGTAGGGGATCTGCCTCTATTCGTTTAGTAACAGAGTTGTAGATATGTGGAATAGGCTACCAAGTCCTATAGTAGGATCAAGAACAATAGAGTTCAACATAAAATTAGATAGGACAAGATGGGTTGGGTGTGAAAGGCTGCCACAGGCGTGTCTGGCCACCATTTACAATACCTCTACAGATGGGACCAAGAGAATCACCTCTACAGTACCTCACTTGAGGAGTGGAAATAATAGAAAAGGAATTAGGAGGAACAAAAGCATGGCCTGCAAGTTTATTGGCTCCTGACTTTATATGTGTCTATGGTCGCTGGTGCGGTCAAGCTGACTCAATTCCCCTCAGTGGTGTATTATGTGTGTATCTCAGTGTGATTTATTTCTTCCTTAGACCTGATTTCTCATTCTTCGCCCTTGATCATTTCTTAATTGGTGCTGCAGTGTAGCAGTTCTTGACTCACCTTTCGGCCCTACCCTATAAGAATTCTGCTGTGGAACTCATGTGGTGCGGCTGAATTGGTGAAATGATGAGAAATGTCTGCGTATCTTCACCTTCCTAGATTTGTTCACCTCTTGCCCTTCCCTACCTATCATATCTTGATTGGTTGTCCATCTTGATCTAATCCTTCAGGCCAGCCCTACTGTATAAGAGTTTTTTGGGGGAACTCAGTGGTCTGGTTAAACTATTTTAATAAATATTTTTTTAAATATGTAAGATATGCAATAAATTATGTAAAATATATTGTTTTCTTTATATATATAATTGTCATTATGAAGTTAAATTGGTTTCACAGGGAAAATATATACTTGAACAATTTTTTCCGCTGACAAAGAAATTCTAGATTTTTGGAAGATACCGTACACTACGAAAGATTATTCAACATGGAATTTGAATGGAATAGAGCAGCTTAGCAACGAAAAGCCAATACTCCCCCCTCCCTGTGATTGTGCCAGCTTTTGTAAGCAGTGCAATAACTTAATGAAGGACAGAAAAGCTGCACGATGCTCTGGCATTCTAGCTGAGATGATTAAGGCCTCAGGTGAGAAAGGAGTAGGTGTGTTCAATGAGCTAATTAACTTCATCAGCAGAGAGGAAGTAATCTCTGATGAATGGCACAAAAGTAAATTATATACTGTATACGAGCAAAGGGGACTCATTGGATAGAGAAAATTATAGGGGCCTGAAAATACTTGATCAAGTTATGAAGGTCTGTGAGAAAGTCTTCCAAGGTATGATATTGACGATATGCAGTTTAGTTTCATGCTAGGACACGGCACAATCCAAATCATGAAGGTATTTGTGTGATAATAAAGATGTATGAGGACTCACAAATGGCAGTGAGGGTGAAAGATGTACCAGTACTGAGTGATGCGTTTTCAGTGGTTTTTATGGTTCTGGAGGCACTATCTGGTGATTTCAGAGTTGGGCTCCTCTGGGAACTGCTATAAGGGTCCTGAAAATGCTTGACTAAGTCATGAAGGTCTGTGAGAGAGTCTTAGAAGGTATGATAAGGGAAAGATACTGTATGTACTTAAAAGATAGGGATCTGATGTTGTGTTTGCAGACCGGGAGAAGGCCTTTGATAAGGTGGCCAGAGAAGTTGTGCAGTAGGCTAGGATAAAACTTGGCATTGAGGAGTGGCTGGTGCATGTGATAATGAAGATGTACGAGGACTCACGAACGGTAGTGAGTGTGAAAGGTGTACAGCTGAGTGAGGGACATATACATACATACATACATACATACATACATACATACAAGTTTAAAGACCGTTTGTCTACAGAAGCTGTGGTTACAGTCTCACATCCTAAATGGCAGCTTTCCAGGCGGTCTTGTCAAGGGTCGCCTGTGTTGTCAAGTTCTTTATTTTGAGATCGGACCGGAGTACCCAAGCCCACGTCATTCTAGGTCCACCCCTACGCGCAGCTCCCCCCAAGTTCACAGTCCGGTATTTCTTCACCCAGTTCTGATCATCCATTCTCTCCACATGTCCAAACCAACCAAGTCGGCTCGTGCGCATCACTTCACTGATACTCCTAATGCCCAGACGCCTTCTCAATTCCTCGCTCGATACCCTGTCCCTAAGATTAACCCCACACATTCATCTCACCATTCTCCATTCTATTGACATCCTCCGCTTTAACCGGCCACGTCTCAGAGGCATAGGTCATCGCGCTCCTAACACACGAGGTATACACCTTCCCTTTAAGGGGGGGTGGGAGCCCTCTCATGGTCAGGAGTGGCAACAGCTCTCTAAACTTTCCCCAGCCACTTCTGACTCTAGCAATGGAGCTAGCTTCAGCGCCACCTCCAGCGGAAACTGTATCGCCCAGGTAACAGAACTTTTTCACACACCCCAGCATTACACTGTCGAAATCAACACTGAAAGGCGGGCCATTTAATACAAGATCTCCCTTGCACACTGCACATTCAAAGTCTATGATTCTTGTCAAAGGTCCTCTAGCTCCACTACATCTCTTGTGTACCCAGTCACTACAGACACAACATTGAATTGAATTACATCCCACCCCCTTCCCACATACTGCGCATGGATAGTCGCCGCTTCTTTCCATAGCTCCACGCCCTACTCCACTAATCATGACCTTTGTTTTATCTATGTTTACTCTTAGACCCATATTTGCCATACCTTCCCTCCATCTTTTGAACTTCGCCTCTGCTTCCTGCGCACTATCTGCGATAAGAACTAGATCATCTGCATATAACATCTCCCATGGGAGTCCTGTCCTAAATTCCCTTGACAGAGCCTCCAAGACTAAAACAAACAGTAATGGGCTCAGAACTGAGCCTTGGTGAACTCCAACTTTCACTGGGAACTCTTCACTCAGGCCCCCGTTTACTCTAACTGCTGCCCGTGACCCCTCATACATTCTCATTATCACACGCACCAACCACTCTTCTATTCCAAGTTTTCTCATAGCCCACTGCACTACCTCCCTAGAAACCCGGTCGAAGGCCTTCTCCAGATCTACAAAAACTAGGTATAACTCCCTGTTTTTCTCTAGGTACCTCTCTTGCATTTGCCTAAGAGTGAAGATAGCATCAGTTGTGCCACGTCCCGGCATAAATCCAAACTGCGTGTCGCTGATAGCAACATTTTCCCTGATCATGCATTCAAAGACCCTTTCGCTGACTTGCATGACTTGATCGAGCATTTTCAAACCCCGATAATTTCCCCTGTCTAAGGAGCCACCCTTGCTAGATATACTAGATATTTAGTGAGGGTTACCTTTATATCGCACGTACTGGTTACTAGGGACATATACTAGGTGTTAGGTGGAGGTTAGGTTTGTATCACACGTTAGTTTTGTATCCAAAGTACTGGGTACTGGGTACTAGGGACATATACTAGGTGTTACGTGAGGGTACTGAGTGATGAGTTTTCAGTTCGCGTCGGAGTCCAACAGGGAAGTGTGTTAATTAAACCCTCTCCTCTCTTTTTATGGTTCTGGAGGCATTATCTAGTGATTTCAGAGTTAGGCTCCCCTTGCAACTACTATAAGAGGCCTGAAAATGCTTGGCCAAGTCATGAAGGTCTGTGAGTGTGAGAGAGTCTTTGAAGGTATGATAAGGGAAAGCATTCTATCGACGATATGCAGTTTGGTTTCATGCCAGGACGTGACACAATCGGCAACTTCATAGTCAGGCAGCTGCAGGAAAGATATCTACTGAAAGTAAGAAGTTGTGCAGTAGGCTAGGAGAAAATTTGGCATAGAGGAGTGGCTGTTGCGTGTGATAATGAAGATGTATGAGGACTCACAAATGGTAGTGAGGGTGCAAGGTGTACTGAGTGAGGGACATATGCTAGGTGAAGGTTAGTTTTGTATCCCACATACTGGGTACTAGGGACATATACTAGGTGTTATGTAAGGGTTAGTATTGTATCCCAAATACTAGGTACTAGGGACATATACTAGGTGTTACGTGAGGGTTAGCTTGGTATCCCACGTACTGGGTACTAGGGACATATACTAGGTGTTAGGTGAGGGTTAGTTTTGTATCCAATGTACTGGGTCTAGGGGGCGGCAGCCCCCACCCATAATACTAGGATAGGTTAGGTAAGGTTGTTAGGTTAGGCTAATGGGGATGGATGTAGTTTCCGGGCGTACGGTCGTCATGTTTACATAGGGCGATCGCCGCGGTTAACTTCGCATCTATTTTGACGGTGATTTTTTCGGTTATTTGCCCCCTGCTGGCAATATGACGATGACATGACATGGGGGGGTGAGGGGTGGCAAAGCCACCCCTCAACATATTATTGTATCCATTGGCATTCAAAATAGACGGGAACATGATTGCAAACGTCCGCCGCTTCCGTCATGTTTACATTTGTCGATCGCCGTTGTTAAGTTCGCGTCTATTTTGACGGCGATTTATTTTGGTTATTTGCCCCCTGCTGGAAATATATATGATGATGACAATATGTAATGGGGGGGTGAAGGGGGGCAAAGCCCATCCTCAACATATTATTGTATCCAAAGGTAGTCTAAATAGACAGGAAAAGGATGGCAAGCGTCCGACGCCACTACGCGTACGCGTAGTGAAAACAAGGCTGGCGATACACGCGGTAACTACATCCTACCCGACTAATGTCCTTTCAAAGGGGTAGCCTATAAATTAGTATACACTAGGATAGCCTATACCCGGTCAGGTGATACGCCCGATAACGCAACTCTTGCCGATAGGCCTAGCCTAAAGGCTAACCTATTCATAAAGGTGTCTATTTTAACGGCGATTTTTTTCGGTTATTTGCCCCCTGATGGCAATATATATGATGGTGATAATATGTCATGGGGGGGGGGGGTTGAGGGGGGGCAAAGCCCCCTCAATATATTATTGTATCCAATGGCATTCAAAATAGACGGGAACTTTATTGCAAACGTCCGACACCTCCCCCGCCACCACCATGTTTACATGTGTCGATCGCCGTGGTTAAGTTCGCATCTATTTTGACGGTGATTGTTTTCGGTTATTTGCCCCCTGCTGGCAATATATAAGGTGATGACAATATGTAATGGGGGTGGGGGGTGAGGGGGGGCCTCAACAATGACCTCTAACCTCTGTATCTCAAAAAGGGCTAGAGCATATTGGTTGCAAATATCCACATCTAGGCTAGCCTATTCCTTGACTGACTCTTCCCAAATGGTAGACATATTAGCTTCATCACTCTAGGCCTAGTTGTTTTTTAGTTACAGAGGTTATAGGTCTTAATTTCTTGCCTACTTACAGCGAATAGACTAGTCCTATTGTAGATTGGTAAAATATTTGCTTAATAGGCCTAGGCTATGTTGGCTGTGCAATTGTCTCGATTTGACTATTTTTACCTAATTAGGCCTAAAGCAGTCTGAGCCTATTCCCATCCCCCAAACAGTATCCCATGTTAAGCCCTAGGCTAGGCCTAGGCCTAATCCTACTCTCATTCAAAATTCGAACTGATAAATTTGTACCTAAAGGTAGCCCTCCCTAGGCTAGGCCTATATTTTTCGTGAATAGATATAGAAAATGGTTGAAAGGAAAGACCATCCTATATTATGTTCAAATAATATGTAATAGCACTGTGTATGGTTGTATTGAATTTAGATAGTGATAGAGGTTTATATTAATGGGATAAATACTCCGATGTTCGCATACGTTCAGAAAATTAGGATTTTATTTATTTTAATACCACAAATTTTCCGAGTGTTTTTTATAAACAAAATTGGTCATTTGCATCAATATTATAGTGTATGTAATTAATAAGAAATCTCGGGAAAACCTATTTTTCCCATTAGGCCTATCGATCGATGTTGAGACACGCCCCCCGATAGTGATTTGAAAAGACATTAGCCTAACCTAACAACCTTACCTAAACTAACCTAGTATTATGGGTGGGGGCTGCCGCCCCCACACCCCCGCTGGTTGAGTACTAATCCCTTAATAGAAAAAAAAACAAAATTGGCTGTCGATTATACGAAGGTGAAAGAAAGGTCGATGAAGTCTATGGTGTTTACTCTGCAATCTTCAGCTTTATTGTACATTGATAACGGGAAAGTACCGTATTGACAACCTTGTTACGAAAATTACATTTTAGTACCATACTTTTATCATTATTAGGTTTTTCCGAGGGTTTAACACATTTTCATATGATCTTTACAGCTATCGATGACTGAAAGTACCATATTGACAACCTTGTTACGAAAAAGACATTTTAGTACCATACTTTTTTATTAGGTTTTGCCGAGGGTTAAAACAAATTGTCTTATGATCTTTAGAGCATATAGATTCAATATTTATCTTCAAATATATCAACAAAATTCGTGGTATTAAAATAACATTAAACCGAAAATTATAGTGCAACACTGTTGCCAGATACTAATCAATCCCATTATCATTATATCATAATGGATTTTACTAATTTGCATAATTTCAAATACCTATTACATTAATATAATATTTTCCTATCTTTTTTGAAGTGATATTTGTATGATTTAGTGGTATATTGGTGTCTGTCTAGGGTTATAATGCATTGTGAAAGTTACCTCTGAATCTCTGGCTTGGTAAGAGTTCGGTATGGGCCGGCTTAAGTAACCCTGCTTTCCTTGAGTACTACAAGCCAAGAGAAGCTTTCGGTTCTGTCATTACTGTTCAAGGTAAACAGCAACTGGTAAATTCGACATCATGTTCAAATAATATTTAATAGCACTGTCTATGGTTGTATTAGACAAAAATTGTGATAGGTCTCTATTTTATGTGGATAAATAGTATTAAGCAGGAATAAACTAAATACCGAAAGTTCACTAGAGTGGTTGTTGATACATTTGCTAGATATGAGGGAGGAGGGAGGTAGGAAGGAAGGGCAGGGTAAGTCACACAGGCAATTGCCAAAACTTTAAAGGTCCATATCGTTGTTATTAAACAAAGCATTTGGAAAAGGGAGGAATTGTTAAAAACCTTAGCCAATACTCTGTCATTCACCAAAAATAAATTTGAATTATCATTATTATTTGGTAGGGTAGGTATGTATAGGTAGGTTGGCTAAATAATTGCTGGAATTCGTAGGGACTCGAACTGTTTTGAGAGAGTTAAATACAAAACAAAATAATAGATCTGAATAATAAAGAAACTATGTTATTAAGCAAAACTGGAGGATGCGTGGAAGCCTATAGACTGTAGACGGTAAACTTTGTGTGGGTAGCGAATGCGGTTTTAAAGTAATTTAAGAATAGACCGTTTTCAATGCTGCGGCCAAACTATTCCACCCATTTATATTCTTTTGCTATCAAAACGTTCGGAATCGCGAGCCTCACCCAACTACGCAAGCATGTCTTTGATCATCGGCGTGGTTTTCAAGATGTGGAATTTTAAGTGGAATTCGAGGTTTTTTCAAGATTGCCGGAAAAAAACCCACGTGCAAATTTAAAACCTCTAAAACATTTGCGGAGCATTAGTAGGGGAGTCCATATGTCAAAGCCCAGTCGTTTCCTATGAGTGGGAGAGACGGTATTTAGGCGTCAAGTTTTTCGGGAAATCGGCTGCCACGGACCTGTTTGGCCGCCATGCCGGATGTTTAGATATCAAAAGTTCCCCAATACAAAAATGCACCTCTTGTGAAAGTTTGATCCCGATCCAAAAAGTGGTTCTGGAGTTATTGCGTCGAAACCGGCGCGTAAGAAGAATTTGGATGAAAAACCGGGTTTAATGATTACAATAGGGGTTCCCCGTAGGGGTCGAACCACTAATAATAATTAAAGTTGCAAGCAACGTTGCCCGGGGTTCGACGGTTTTGCAAGCAGGGTATTGTGTTGGATACAAATGCTGTGTCACAGATATCAAAAGATCATTTAACTTATCGGGCATCGAGAAATTACAGAAGGAGCAGATTGTGCAAACAAACAGGAGCGAAAGAGGGAGAGATTGGCTGTAAAAGGGATCTGCCTCTATCCGTTTAGTAACAGAGTTGTAGATATGTGGAATAGGCTACCGAGTGCTATAATGGGATCAGAACAATAGAGCTTCAACTTGAAATTAGATAGAACGAGATTGGTTGGGTGTGAAAGGGATCTGCCATGTGTAGGTCAATCGGCTCTGGAAACTCCCATTTTCTTATTTTGTTTATTTCCTCATTTGTGAAGGAGAGAGAGGGAGTATGGCAAGAGAGAATAGGATGTCGTAAACGTAAGGAAGATAGCGATAAATATGAGAGAGAGAGAGAGAGTGCGGGATGGGTTGGGTGTGAAAGGGATCTGACATGTGTGGGCCAATCGGCTCTCTGCAGACTCCGGTTTTCTTATGATCTCCTCATTTGTGAGAGAGAGAGAGACTAGGATGTCATAAATGTAAGGAAGACAGAGATAAATGAGAGAGAGTTTTTATGAGATGGGTTGGGTGTGACAAGGCTCTGTCTTGTGTGGGCCAATTGGTTCTCTACAGACTCCCATTTCTTACGTTCCTATTTCTTACAATTGTGTTTTGGTTGCAGGTATATGATAACATGGGTGTATAGTAAGTAGTGTAAATAACAGGTAAAATTTATGAGATGGGTTCAGTGTGAAAGGGACCTGCCTTATGTGGGCCACTTGGCTCTCTGCAGACTCCCATTTTCATCTTGGTTGCATGTGTAAGGGATCTGCCTCATTTGTACCGGTGTACAAACAAACAAGAGCGAGAGAGAAAGAGATTGGCTATGTAAGGGATCTTCCTCTATTAGCTTGGTAAAAGAGTTGTAGATATGTGGAATAGGCTACCAAGTGCTATAGTGGGATCAATAACAATAGAGCTTCAACATAAATTTTGATGACGAGATGGATTGGGTGTGAAAGGGATCTGCCGTGTGTGGGCCAATCGGCTCTCTGCAGACTCCCATTTTCATCTTGGTAGCATGTGTAAGGATCTGCCTCCTTTGTACCAGCGTGCAAATAAGAGAGAGATTGGCTGTGTAAGGGATCTGCCTCTCTCGTAACAGAGTCGTAGATATGTGAAATAGGCTACCTAGTGCTATAGTGGGATCAAGAACAATAGAGAATTTCAAGATAAAATCAGATAGTCATATGGACAAAATGGGTTGGATGTGAAAGGGATCTGCCTTTTGTGGGCCACTTGTCTCTCTGCAGATTCCCATGTTCATCTTGTAAGGGATCTGCCTCATTTGTACCGGTGTGCAAACAAACGAGCGACAGAGAGAGACTGGGTGTGTAAGGGATCTGCCTCTATTCGTTTAGTAACAGAGTTGTAGATATGTGGAATTGGCTACCGAGTCCTATAGCCAATTGGATCTCTGCAGACTCCTGTTTACTTATGTTCTCATTTGTGAGAGAGAGAGTGAGGCTCTCTATTTCCTATGTTCTCATGCACTAGTACAGTATGTCGTAATTGTAAGGAAGACAGCGATAAATAAGAGAGAGAGAGAGAGATAACTAATGCGTAGCCTATAGCAACACTCAAACAAGCACACACATACCTACACAAGACCATCACACAAGCACACACACGCCTATCTAGCGACGAACTGTCATACACACTCCCCCATACCCATTCCATCATTTCGTATGTACAATATTATTTCCGTCTTTTTTACTGTGTATTGATTAAGTTATTGGTGTTTACTCTTGACATATGTGTCCTGCTACTTCTGCATGCATACATAATAGCATGAAAGTGATCAATACGCGCATATGAAGCTACGTATATCGTATATCGGGGTTCTCTTCCCTTTCATTGGTCTACCCCTTATACCTCCCTCCTTCCTCCCTATCCCATATGTGTAAACAATATATTTTAGCTTTCCGAAGGTAAATACATACTTCTTATAAATATCTAGCCTTGTATTTAAATCATGAATCCTGTTTAATGTCATTATTTAATAGAAACATGTGTAAAGGTTACATTTATACACAGGATAAGATAAGTAAATACAAACCTCAGAGCATAAGCATTGGCCTGGGGGGGGGGGGGGAGAGAGAGAGAGAGAGGTGGTGGTTGTAGGCAGTGTTGCCAGTTGTACCGCCACATATTACCGCTAGATGTAGAGCTATTTACTTCAGTTTAGCAGCCATTTTTTCATATCTAGAGACATTTACTCGGGATAATTTGAAAATTTCAGACATTCTAGTTATATTAAATTGTAAAATTTGCAAAACAAACAAACCAAAACTCTAGAAATTGCAGCATTATTCTACCATTGTTTGACTATGTAGCAACATGCTAGCGACTTTTGAGAAAAGATCTAGCGGTATTTTGTGGTAACACTTAGCTTAGGCAGTGTTCCCAGCTCTATCGCTACATATTACCGCTAGATGTAGAGCTATTTACTTCAATTTAGCAGCCATTTTTTCATATCTAGAGACATTTACTAGGGATAATTTGAAAATTTCAGACATTCTAGTCATATTACATCATAAAATTTGCAAAACAAACAAACCAAAACTCTTTAGAAATTGCAGCATTATTCTAACATTGTTTGACTATGTAGCAACATGCTAGAAACTTTTGAGAAAGGATCTAGCGTATTTTGTGGAGACATATTGTCGGGTGGGAGGGAGGTGGTGGTTGCAGTGTTGCCAGTTGTAAAGCTACATATTACCACTAAATGTAGAGCTATTTACTTCAATCTAGCAGCCATTTCTTTTATATCTAGAGACATTTACTAGGGATAATTTGAAAATTTCAGACATTCTAGTCATACTAAATTGTAAAATTTGAAAAACAAACAAACCAAAACTCTTTAGATATTGCAGCATTATTCTAACATTGTTTGACTATGTAGCAACATGCTAGCGACTTTTGAGAAAGGATCTAGCGGTATTTTGTGGTAACACTTAGGGTTGAAGGAGGAGGGTTTAAATACGAGTCACACAGTCACAGGGCAATTGCCAAAACTTTAAAGGTCCATATCATTGTTATTAACCCTCTCACTACCATATGACGCAGAGGTTGCCAGATTAGCAATACTAAATAGAGTTCTCTCACTCTTATAATTACCTCTCCAAAATTAGTTTTCTGGCCACAGCTAACTCAAAGACAACTGCAGAGGTTGAAATAACTAAACTAAAGGTTTCTAAATACCCCTGATGATAACAAAGGCTTTAAAGTATCCCTAATAGGCTCAAAATTGCATCAAGAACGTGAGAGGGTTAAACAAAGCATTTGGCAAAGGGAGGAATTGTTAAACACTCTGCCAATACTCTGTCATTCACCATAAATAAATTTGAATTATCATTATTATTTGGTAGGGTTGGTATGTATAGGTAGGTTGGCTACATAATTGCTGGAATTCATAGGGACTCGAACTGTTTTGAGAGAGTTAAATAAAAAAAAATAATAGATCTGAATAATAAAGAGACCATGTTATTAAGCAAACCTGGGGGATGAGTGGAAGCCTATAGACTGTAGACGGTAAACTTTGTGTGGGTAGCGAATGCGGTTTTAAAGTAATTTTAGAATAGACAGTTTTCAATGCTGCGGCCAAACTATTCCACCCATTTATATTCTTTTGGTATCAAAACGTTCGGAATCGCGAGCCTCACCCAACTACGCAAGCATGGCTTTGATCATCGGCGTATTTTTCAAGATTGCCGGAAAAAACCCACGTGCAAAAGCAAAACCTTCTCTATAACATTTGCGGAGCATTAGTAGGGGAGTCCATATGCCAAAGCCCAGTCGTTTCCTATGAGTGGGAGAGACGGTATTTAGGCGTCATGTTTTTTGGGAAATCGGCTGCCACGGACCTGTTTGGCCGCCATGCCGGATGTTTAGCATAACAAAAGTTGCCCAATACAAAAACGCACCTCTTGTGTAAGTTTGATCCCGATCCAAAAAGCGGTTCTGGAGTTATTGCGTCGAAACAGGCACGTAAAAATAATTTGGATGAAAAACTGGGTTTAATGATTACAATAGGGGTTCCCCGTAGGGGTCGAACCCCTAATAATATCGCTTGCCAGAATGTTTTGTGTAGGCCTACACCTATATGGCACGAAAGGTCGTAATAATGAAAAAAATGGGGCGAAAGGTCTTAAAATTGCCAAACTAAAAGAGCAAATGTTTTAAGATTTCAAAATTAGTGTGGCTAAGCATGAGGAAGAAAGGGGTCCAGGGAAAACCTCTTAAGTGAAAATCTCCCCTTAAGATGGAATACAAGCCAATTTCCCTTAGAAGATAATGATGCATTTTGAGTTTATTCTGCCTATCATTAGATGATTCTATATAGCTTAGGAAGGACCGGTAGAAAGTATAAGAGTAAAGACTATCGCAACCTTCTGACTTCCATATACCCCTCCTAATCTGATTATAATAGTCAAATAATAGACAGAATTAATAAACTATCAAAATGTGTCATAATCTTCAAAGGTTTAACAAAATGTTTATGTGTGTATGTATGTATATATATACTCTGACACTTGCCCCAGTTTTCCTTTTTTTTTATGGGGATGGCCGACTCGAGACAGAGCCTGATCAAAAAACAAAACACAATATCACAAAAAATTACTATCATGTTATTATTTTTTATTTTTTATTAGGATGGCCGACTCGAGACAGCCTGATATAAAAAAAAAAAAAAAACACAAAATCACCAAAATTGACTATGATATTATTTTGTTTTGTTGTATTCCAGGCTCGATAACCCAGGCCAGCACGGTGTACCTTGGTACTGGCCCAGAAGGAGAGGTGCATGTACCACTCAAGGACCTACTGCCTATGGTACACCCCGACGATATTATCATTGATGGTAAGATGTTTGTTAGGCTGAAATGTGTTTGAGTTCGAGGCAGGGTGGCAAATCGGGGCAATCTGGTTATTATACTGGAACGAATACAAGAAGAAAACCTGTTAAGGGGATAGTGCTTGTTTTTTGGTCTATATATTTAGTTATAGTTTATCTTTGAGTTTCCTCGCTAAACCTCCATGAAGCTTAAGAAACCCCCCTAGACCCCCTTTCAAGATATATTTCTAAAAAAAATTGTAGAAAAATATCCTGGCCGAAGGCCGATTCCTTCTAAAATTGCAGGGTCGCTATCGCTCGCCAGGAAAAATAATCGACACTTAAATGGCGCAAAAGGTCTCAATATTGACAAAGAAATTAGTTGATATTACTCCAAATCGCCAAAATGAAGAAACAAACGTCTTAAAATATCAAAGCTAATATGTTAAACATGAGGGAGAAGGGGGTCCAGAAAAAGTGACTACCTTCCCCTTAAAGTAACCCATACTGTACCAGCGACGAACATCGTCCGCCAGTATAAAAATTACTTGCTAGTACGAGTGATGAACATCATCCGTCACTATAATTAGAGCGCTTCTGCTCTACTAATAGCGAGCAATGGCTGCTAATATGTCTGGAAAGCATTACTGCTAGGTATTGGCAACACTGTCCGAGTGTCAAGCAGCCGTCCCCCACTATCACAGTCAGTTACTCCCCAGCTTTCATGAGTGATGCATCATGTCGCACCGTGGAAAAATAATATTTTGTGAAAATGGCTGGTATTGAGGTGTACATATATGACAAAATCCTCTGGTATAGTATGGGTTTAGGTGAAGTTGCTTTAATTGAGCATATTACCACTTCTACAGACATAGCCATCACTGTATTTCAATGAGAGGGAGTGTGAGGTACTTGTGTTATGCTAATATCGTCCCACTGATCTCTCCCTTCTAATACAACCTTTCTGATAGTAGTAGTAGACATGTATTTAGTGATTTAAGGATTCATATTCATGTATTTCATGTACAGTAAATCCCCGATATTTCGGACTCATTTTACTCGGAAACCCGCACTTCTCGGATGGCATAGGCCTCTCGGAGATATCCCTGTATATCTAGGCAATTTCCGAGTTGGACGGGATTTGTGTCCGGTTTACAATGTTCTCTCACTCGGTTTTAAGTGATTTTAGGATGAATTGAAGCCTGTGCCTTTTAATTGTTGTGTTAATATTAATTACTATGTACTGTACTGTCCCTGAAAACATAATAAGGTTTGTATTTGTCATTAATATGATGAATTTAAAAAAAAAAAAAATTATCTCAATTTTCTATGGTGATGCGGAGTTTCCTCTTCTAATTCGGAATTTTCCCTTTCTTAAGTCGGACATAAGTCAGACTTCGGACATCTCGGAAAATCAGGCATCTCGGAAGTGGTCTTCCCCCAATTAGTCCGAGATATCGAGGGTTTACTGTATTTATACACCATTTTAACTTTTCAGGGTGGGATATCTCGTTACTAAACTTAATAATTTCAATTAGGGGGTTCATTTAGCTGTTCAAGGGTTTTTATTGAGCTAGGAATTGTATCTTAGAGTGTTCTTGATTTATATAATTATGCACCCTTTTGATTCGCCAGGGCGGGATATCTTGTCACTGAACCTAATTACTACATTTTGGAGGTTCGTTTGGCTATTTGAGGGTTTGTATTGAGCTAGGAATTGTGTCTTAGGGCTGTGCCTTTAAATATCGTAAAAGCTTTCCCTACGACCTCTCCCAACCCAGATTGACCCTTATCATTTATACAGTATGTATAAGGGTCAATCTGGATCGGGAAAGGTCGCAGGGAAAGCTTTTATGATGTTTAAAGGAATGGCCCTTAGAATGTAATTTTTATTTGCCAGGGTGGGACATCTCATCACTGAACCTGGCTGATGCTATGGAGCGAGCTAAGGTACTAGACTACACCCTCCAGACCCAACTGAAACCCTACATGCGAGCCATCACTCCCCGGCCCTCCATATACTGTCCGGAGTTCATAGCTGCGAACCAGGCCGACCGAGCTGACAATTTTCTCGAGGGCACCAAACAGGAATTGGTTGACAAGATACGACAAAATATTAGAGACTTTAAAGGTGAGTTGTGACCTGTGGGTTATGAGGTACTATATGATAATATAAATATATGTTGAGTATATATATATGCAGTATATATATATTGTTACGTATCTTGATCCTCAAGTGGTTAACTTGATGAATCTAGATAGCACAGATATATATTTTAAGGTATCAGTCAGCTGAAGGCAAAACAAAAGTAAAATATAATAATATTATTTCCTGTTGTTGCTTCCTTTCCTTTTTGGATTTTAGGACTTGGTGTCCTTTATTGACTGATACTCTTTAATTATGAAAAATACTGAAACTAATTAAAGTCATGTAGTATTTATAAAGAATTATTATTTAACCGAAGCTTAGTAGGCTATGGTTATGAACCGAATAAGTTATATCTAAAGAAGGACTATTAATTCTATAAAAAGTCTTGAAAGATAAACATTAAAGTAAGAATATTTCGGTCTCTTACCCTTTTTTAAATGAATAGATAGTTTTCTTATATGTCCTTTTATTTATATTTAATGTAATTATTCTTGGTTCTTGTCTTACGTTAACAGAATTATATTATTATTATCATCAGGATTTATATCAAAGTCACATAAAAAGTTAGATATATATTTAATAATTAGTTAAATGTATTTCTTAACCACGTAACATTGAGGTTTGATTATGAGTAAATTAAGTTACAGGATCGCTTCATAGATTCGATTCAGGTCTCACTCAAATAATATGAAAAGCAAAAAATATTTTGAAGCTAAAAGAATTTTCTTCAGCTTAGGAAATCACTAGAAGTAATGTTAACACAGCCATGTTAGTCTAAGGCGATATTACTAATATGAGACAATAGCATCACCGTACTAAGCACCGTTAAGCAATGTAAGCTTAATTAAAAGAAAATGAAAGAACTCGTAAGTATTAATATAAAACAATATTATTACTTTCATCATAACCCAATTACTTAAAGAGTTGCTTTAGTCCACAAGTTAGTCAACTAAAATAGTTAAGTACATAATAGTAGCGTTATCGTTAATTCCCAATCAAATAGTTAAGTACAGAATAGTAGCATTAACGTCCCAATCACATATCTCACTAACCAACATAACGTAAGTGTTTACACCGAACACACTTAACACACACATATATAATCTGACTGACAGTCACAATCCCATTATAATACTTCACCCCGTCTTCCTCCAGCTGCAAGTTCACTTTCCCCAACTCCAAATGAGACTGATTTGAATGCCCACTACTCGGGTCTTATATACTAAACAATGATGGTGTAGGAACGAATCAGGAGGCAAGTGATGGTGAGCGCCCCTATCATAGCTCCTCGAGTTGCATAGCAGGTGCGTCGTCCAATGGGGGCTCCTGGCGTCGATCATACGTCATAGCGTCGGGTCATCGAAGTAGTTTGCAGGGTCCCCTATGACGCACACAGGTGTGAAGGCTTGTTTGCTGGTATGCGGACGAGCTGGTTTCCCAATCGCTGGTTCGCTCGCTAGTCTGCTTCGCCGCTTGGGTAGTTTGACACTCCTTCAACTCTAATTCTAACTCTTAAATTAACATACAGGACTCCGTATGTGAGACCTCCCCCTTAGAAAAGAGTTTAAGGAGTATAGTACATATTATTAAACATAATACATAAATAGATTCACCACCAGATTGGCAACAGCAAGATTATAATGAGGATATAATAAGGATATCACCCAAAGTAGGCAACGTCTCCAGGTACCACATCAGAACATAGCCGGAACGTAGCTGGAGCGTTATTCGAACTGCAAGGCATCTCACAGCTGAAGGCTTGACAGCGCACTACTAAAGCATGATATTTACCTCGCTACAAGGGAGAGCTAATTGCCAAAATCCTCTCATTAAAATAATCTTACTGCTGGATGAGGCCAACCCGGTAAATGTAATCTTTAACAGATACGTGATAGGCAATCGGCTAGCACATTCTGGACCCCCTTAATATGTTTGACATCCAGGGAGTATTCCTGCAGCAACAATCCACCTGGTCAGTCGTTGGTTTTTATTTTGGAACTTATGCAAAAATTTAAGGGGTGATGGTCAGTATACACAGTGATGGCACCAGAGGCAGATTGCACATAGACAGCAAAGTATTGAAGGGATAAAATTAATGCTAACAGCTCCTTCTCAATGACTGAATAGTTTACGTTGGGCAGAATTTAATTTTTACTGAAATAGCACACAGGATGCAATACCTCACAGTCGTCTTCCTGGAGCAACACTGCACCAACCCCGGTATTGCTCGCATCCACTGCTAGGGAAAAAGATCTGTTAAAATCAGGAGCTCGGAATACAGGATAATTAGATAATATATATTTGGTAGCAATAAAGGCCTCTTCACATTCAGAGGACCACTCAAACTTCACATCCTTAGCGAGAAGATCTGTCAGGGGAGCTGTCAACTTTGAAAAATTTAAGATGAAACGCCTATAATAACCAATCATGCCTAGGTACCTTTGGATATGTTTCTTCGTGCTAGGAGTTGGGAATTCTAGAATAGACTCTACCTTTGCTTGAGGAGGTGCAACCTGCCCCTGACCTACCGTATATCCTAGACACTGGACCGTACTCTTTACAAAGGTGCATTTCTTCAGATTAACCACCAGATTGGCATCAGCAAGATTTAAGAACAGCAATCTAAGTTGGTAAAGATGCTCCTCCCATGACTGTGAAAAGATAAGAATATCATCGATGTAGACAACGCATCCAGGTACTCCTTCAGTCACCAAATTCATGAGGCGCTGGAATGTAGCTGGAGCGTTTTTCAAGCCGTAGGGCATTACGTTACAGCAGAAGGCTTGATTGTTGACTACAAAGCATGATATTTCCCTCGCTCTAGGGGTGAGAGCTACTTGCCAATATCCCTTCATTAAGTCAATCTTGCTGATATAGGTGGCTGTACCAATCTGCAGTCGTCGATCCGTGGCAGTGGGTAGGTATCGTTCTTTGTGACGGCATTGACTTGCCTATAGTCCATACATAACCTATGGCTCCCGTCTGGCTTTGGCACAAGTATGACCGGACTACTCCACTGGCTTAAGGCCCTTGTGATCAACTCGTTCGACAACATGAAGTCAAGCTCGACCTGCAGTATACTCCTGCGTTGTGGCGAGACACGGTAGGGGGATAGTTTAATGGGAGTTGCATCCCCTACGTCGATGTCGCGCACGGCCAAAGAAGTGAGCCCTGGAGTATCACGGAACACACTGGGAGACTGAGATAAAACAGAGATTAGTTGGTTCGCTTGATCAGAGGGAAGATGACATAGTTTAGATGGTAATTCCCCCCAAGCTACTGAATTATGCTGAAAGTTGGATAGGCTACATGACAAGTCAAAGTCTGCATGGATACCTTCAGTTTCTGGAACAGTCTGTTGCCGGTCAGTATGAGAACTGAAGATTTTGTCCGCACCAGGCTGCCCACAGGTCCTGACATTCACTGCCACAGTGGGAGAATCTGGAGGAGAGGAATCAGGGGACCTATGGTAGGGTTTCAACATATTTATATGGAATACTTTTTTGGGCTTTCTCCTGTCTGGGGTAGTTACTAGATAATTGGTAATGCTCACCCTCCGAATGATCTTATATGGGCCCCTGAACTTGGCAGATAAAGGTTGGCCAAAAAGGGGGAGCAGGACCAAAACCTCATCACCGGGCTGAAACTCCCTCTCACAGGCTTTTCTGTCATACCATTTCTTCATGGAGCTTTTAGCCACTGTCAAGTTTTGAGCGGCAAACTCACATGAGGATCTCAGCCGGGTTTTGAAATCTGAAACATACTTGAGGAGGTTTTGGTTCCCCTCCTGGCCAACTAGGCTATCCTGCAATAGTTGCAAAGAACCTCTTACCTGGTGACCGAAAACTAGCTCATTAGGGGAAAAACCCAGGGATTCAGTTGGAACCTCACGAGTAGCAAATAAAAGAAAAGGTACCCCCTTATCCCACTCAACTCCGGTCTCTGTACAATATTTACGTAACATTCCCTTTAATGTCTGATGATATCGTTCGAGAACCCCTTGACTCTCTGGGTGGTAGGTGCTAGACTTAACATGCTCGATATCCAACTCCTTCAGGGACTGCTGAAAAATGTTAGAGGTAGAATTAGTTCCTTGATCACTTTGCACCTCATGGGGGAAACCCATTCTGGTGAAGAATTTGAGCAGTTCCTTGATGACAGTTGGAGCAGAGGTAGCCCTTAAGGGTATAGCCTCTGGGTAGCGAGTTGCCATGTCCATAATAGTTAATAAATAAATGTTACCTTGGGAAGTCTTAGGCAATGGGCCTACAATGTCCACTACCACCCGAGTAAAAGGATTCTCGAAAACGGGCAAGGACACCAGAGGATGTACAGGCACCTTCTGATTGGGTTTTCCTGTCATCTGGCAAGTGTGACACACTCTACAAAACTTCACTACATCTGCACGCATTCCTGGCCAGTAAAAGTGGGCTCTGATTCTGTCTAGAGTTTTTCTCACACCTAGGTGTCCTGCCAATGGTATACAATGTGCCATTTCCATGATATCTCTACGACAAGGTTTGGGGACTACTACTTGATGGACGTCCCAGGCCCCGTCATCGATTGGTTTGTGTGGCGGTCTCCATCTACGCCACAATACTCCTCCTTTGAGGTAGAAACATTCACCACCCTCCTTCTCACATTCCTCTTCACTCACGGACCTGGCAGCTAACTCCTTGCATTCACTATCATCTCTCTGTAGCTCTACCAGGCCACTAGGACAATTTGGAGGGGTTTCATGGTCATCGTTAGGGTCAAGATGAGCCATAAAGGTGTCAGATAAATCCACCTCAGTCACATCATCAGGCACAGTTGGAGCGTCATTCACACTCTCATCATCCCTTTCATCAACTCTTACATTCGGTACATTTCTGTCTGAGGGAACTGCTACTTGAGACATTGAACGTGTGACAGCACACACAGGGAAAACTGTTGGCATCTCCTTTTCGAGCTCACCGGTTAGTGGCTCGTTAACAGGGGAAAGTGACAAAATGGGGTCTGGTCGGACCTTCTCACCTGCTACATCATTCCCCAAAAGGAGTGTTACCCCAGGCACAGGGATATCTTGGCACCTACACAAAGTTATGGTGGCCTCACCCTGTAGTAACTCACATTCAATTTCGCCTTTTACCAAGTGTGCATAAAATTGGCCTCCAGCACCTCTCATTACAACTGGTTCGCCAGGTGGGCACTCAGTGTAAGGATTCACCATGAGGGTACTAGTAGAACCTGTGTCTCTCAGAATTTTTACCTCATGCATACAACCATTTAATCTCACGTTGCCAGATGAAATAAAGGGACGGTAACTGTCCTGCACTGATGGTGAAATTATTATTGGCTTAACCCTAGTGGGTTGCACCACACATGCTACTACACCTCTGTCTAGATGATTTATGTTAGCTGCTAGGTACTCCTTC
Organism: Paralithodes platypus; assembly: GCA_032716605.1. Classification (NCBI taxonomy): domain Eukaryota; kingdom Metazoa; phylum Arthropoda; class Malacostraca; order Decapoda; family Lithodidae; genus Paralithodes; species Paralithodes platypus. Next base: position 19,455,367 of record CM064572.1, read on the forward strand.
TGTCGGGAGTCCTGTATTAAAGGAACTTTTGGTGCTAGGTACTCCTTCTGTCGGGAGTCCTGCATTAAAGGAACTTTTGGTGCTAGGTACTCCTTCTGTCGGGAGCCCTGCATTAAAGGCACATATGGAATTTCAGATACGGCGGGAACTGTCTGCCCTGATCTCTCGGTTTTCTCCTTGGCCCAGCACTGATAAGCTAGGTGGCCTCTCATGCCACAAAAAGTACATACTTTAGGGGATACGGGAACGTTCCCTCTTTGAGCATTACTATTACTTTGGGGCCCACCTCTGTTACCATTGCCCTGAGTCGCATTTTTAGTTGGGGGAACAATTCTATTTTGGCTAGCTGGGGAAGACGTTACAGGCTTGTGATTGGGTCTGTCAGATTTGTGATTGGGATACTTAAAATTAGAACTAGAATTATCGTAGGGCTTCTTTCCACGAAATTTGTTGTTGAGCACGTATGTGTCAGCCATGTCAGCGGCGTCGGCAAGACAATCTACCTTTTTCCCCTTTATATGATAGGATACAGAAGAATCAATTTTCCATAGGAAATTTTCTAACAGGACCAACTCCTTCAGATCGTTGTAGCTTGTGACTTTCTTACTCTTGACCAATGATTGAAAGTTTTAGTCATGGTCCTGGCAAATACCTTATGGGTTTCTTCTACTTTCTTCTGGTTTTTACGGAAAGATTGCCTGTAAGCCTCAGGCTGCAATTGATAGGTTTTTAGGATAGCTTCTTTGAGATTGTCATAATCCTGCCTAACTTCTGCTACTTCTGACAAATACGTGGCTCGAGCCTGCCCTGTCAAAACGGTTTGTAACATAAAAGGCCATTGATCTCTTGTCCACTTCATACCTCCAGCAACTTCCTCAAACAAAACAAAGAAATCCTGCACATTATCCTCACTGAAAGGTGGAATGACACTAGTCATAGTCAATCCCAGAGGGGGAGCAATTACGGGAGCATTTGTATTGACATTTAGTTGAGCCGTTTTATATTGATATTGATAATGTTCGGTCTTTATTCTGGCTTCTTCGATATTTGCTCTGGCTTTTATGCTGGCTTCTTCGGTATTTATTCTGGCTAGTTCTATTTTTAGTCTGGCTAGTTCCAGTACTTGATCACCGGTCAAACCAGGTGGCAATTCTTCATCAAGTTGGCTAGGATTACTCGGGATCCCACCAACTGCTCCGTCACCCTCCCCGCCTTCTACAGGGAACAAGTGGGTTTTTATGGTCTGAGCCACCTCTACTTTAGACATGTTTGAGACAGTTAACTGGAGATGTGAGGCAAGCACTTTCAGTTCGGATTTTGACAGACAGTCAATATCAGGGGCTGTGGGTTCTGATTCTATGAAAACTCGAGCATCTTCGTCATTAATTAGATGAGGTATGATTAATATTTGATTTTTAAGTAGTGAAACGGTAATGAAACTGAGTGAAACTGTATGAAACTAATCCTGGCAAGGTCGCCACTCTTCTGTTACGTATCTTGATCCTCAAGTGGTTAACTTGATGAATCTAGATAGCACAGAGATATATTTTAAGGTATCAGTCAGCTGAAGGCAAAACAAAAGTCAAATCTAATAACATTATTTCCTGTTGTTGCTTCCTTTCCTTTTGGATTTTAGGACTTGGTATCCTTTATTGACTGATACTCTTTAATTATGAAAAATACTGAAACTAATTAAAGTCATATAGTATTTATAAAGAATTATTATTTAACCGAAGCTTAGTAGGCTATGGTTATGAACCGAATAAGTTATATCTAAAGAAGGACTATTAATTCTATAAAAAGTCTTGAAAGATAAACATTAAAGTAAGAATATTTCGGTCTCTTACCCTTTTTTAAATGAATAGATAGTTTTCTTATATGTCCTTTTATTTATATTTAATGTAATTATTCTTGGTTCTTGTCTTACGTTAACAGTATTATATTATTATTATCATCAGGATTTATATCAAAGTCACATAAAAAGTTAGATATATATTTAATAATTAGTTAAATGTATTTCTTAACCACGTAACATTGAGGTTTGATTATGAGTAAATTAAGTTACAGGATCGCTTCATAGATTCGATTCAGGTCTCACTCAAATAATATGAAAAGCAAAAATAATATTTTGAAGCTAAAAGAATTTTCTTCAGCTTAGGAAATCACTAGAAGTAATATTAACACAGCCATGTTAGTCTAAGGCGATATTACTAATATGAGACAATAGCATCACCGTACTAAGCACCGTTAAGCAATGTACGCTTAATTAAAAGAAAATTAAAGAACTCGTAAGTATTAATATAAAACAATATTATTACTTTCATCATAACCCAATTACTTAAAGAGTTGCTTTAGTCCACAAGTTAGTCAACTAAAATAGTTAAGTACATAATAGTAGAGTTAACGTTAATTCCCAATCAAATAGTTAAGTACAGAATAGTAGCGTTAACGTCCCAATCACATATCTCACTAACCAACATAACGTAAGTGTTTACACCGAACACACTTAACACACACATATATAATCTGACTGACAGTCACAATCCCATTATAATACTTCACCCCGTCTTCCTCCAGCTGCAAGTTCACTTTCCCCAACTCCAAATGAGACTGATTTGAATGCCCACTACTCGGGTCTTATATACTAAACAATGATGGTGTAGGAACGAATCAGGAGGCAAGTGATGGTGAGCGCCCCTATCATAGCTCCTCGAGTTGCATAGCAGGTGCGTCGTCCAATGGGGGCTCCTGGCGTCGATCATACGTCATAGCGTCGGGTCATCGAAGTAGTTTGCAGGGTCCCCTATGATGCACGCAGGTGTGAAGGCTTGTTTGCTGGTATGCGGACGAGCTGGTTTCCCACTCGCTGGTTCGCTCGCTAGTCTGCTTCGTCGCTTGGGTAGTTTGATACTCCTTCAACTCTAATTCTAACTCTTAAATTAACATACAGGACTCCGTATGTCAGAATATATACAGTAAAACCTCGCCGATCCAGAAACCCAAGATTTTCGGACGAGCATTCTGTTTTGGACATTTATTCAACCATATGGATGTGTCCGGAAAAAAACATCCAAGTTCGGACAAGAACAATCTTTGATTTCAGATATATTATCCAGCTATTCGTACTGGTCCGGTTGGCTTGGGAAAAAAAAGCATCGAGTTTGGACAGCACAACTTAATTTCGGATATAATCCCAAGCCAATCATACTATAGTCTGGTTGGCTGAAACAAAAATGCATCTAATTCGGACCGTACAGCATTGTGGGAACCGGACATCATTATCTCTGACATCTGGACTTGTCTGGTTCGCTGAATACTTATTTGGACTATAGAAGATCCAGACCTTTGGCACTTACAGATAGGATTCTCCCCCGATTAGTCCGGTTGAGCGAGGTTCTAGGCTACTTATATCATGTTGCACCAGATTGTGTTAAGGGGAGGTAGGCCTATTTGTTATTCAGGACCCCCTTCTCCCTCATGTTTAGTCCCATTGATTATGAAAATTTTAGACGTTCACTTCCAAAGCTGAATATAATCATCTAATGATACCCTGAATAAACTGTTAAATGCATCATATTTCTAAAACACATCATAATCCTAAAAATACATCATAATCCTCATAGAGTTAACATTCTCAGCTATCCCCCCACCCCCTCCCTTACAGAGTGTAGCAGTGTGGATAAGGTGATGGTGTTGTGGACAGCCAATACGGAGCGATACAGTGAGGTCATCCCACACATCAATGGAACGATGGACAAGCTACTCAACAGTATCCGCAAAGACGAAAAGGAGATATCGCCTTCGACTTTATTTGCTGTCGCCAGTATTCTTGAAGGGGTATGTATATTATTTGATTCCTTGAAATTTCAACCAGTTGACCATTTTAACAACAAAACACAAGGGTATAAAAAGGATATATAAGATCATTGGGTATATTGATAGGGATATATCTTCATAACGTCGTGTTAAGAGGGGTTTATTACAATTAATATACCTTGAACTGGAAAAATGTATATACCTTTTTCACACGTATATATTTTTAGTGTACCCACAGTATTTACCTCTCCAGTTACAGGTGACCTACATCAACGGGTCACCCCAGAACACACATAACAAAGCCACTCTAACAGCTTCCTCTCTCTCCAACACCCCTTCTCCCCTCTCTACACTCTTCAGAAATAGGAAAGTAGAAAGTAGCTACGAGGTGCCGTTGTAAAGGCATATCCCTCAATACCTTAACCTGTTCACCTTTATTCCTGGCTGGATCAAGGGTATATATATTCAGTAGGTACATTGATAGTGTTTTACCTATTTTCCTCTCTAATTACAGGTGACTTACATTAACGGAGCGCCCCAGAACACTTTCGTCCCGGGCTGCCTGGAGCTGGCAGAGAAGAAAGGCGTCTTTATTGCCGGAGATGACTTCAAATCCGGCCAAACCAAACTCAAGTGTGTTCTGGCGGACTTCCTGGTAAGCGCCGGAATCAAACCCAAGTCTATCGTGAGCTACAACCATCTGGGCAACAACGATGGCAAGAACCTCAGTGCACCCGAGACGTTTAGGTCAAAAGAGGTAGGTAGGAACAAGTTAATTAGTTAAAATAGGACTTCAGAAGCTATCAACCATATTGGATTATTTAGCCAGAACACTGTAAGTCAAGAATAACATCAGGACTGGAGCCTCTCTAAGAAAACACCAGTCCCTTCTAGGAAAGAGGATGGATAAATAGATGAGAAGATGTATGCACAGTGATAAATTCACACATGTCTAGGTCGCCCAGGAATAATAATGAATATTATATTGCAGATTTCTAAAAGTGGTGTTGTGGAGGACCTGGTAGAGTCCAATGAGATACTGTACCCTGAAGGAGTTGGACCAGACCACTGTGTTGTCATCAAGTATGTCCCCCACGTTGGTGACAGTAAGCGGGCCATGGATGAATACACCTCGGAGATCATGATGGGCGGATCAAACACTCTAGTTATACACAATACTTGTGAGGATTCTCTCTTGGCCAGTCCTCTTATAGTCGACCTGGTAGTCTTGGCCGAGCTGTGTGAACGGATCCAGTACAAGACGGAGAACGAGCCGACTTACCAAAGCTTCAATTCTGTCCTGTCAATCCTGAGTTACTTGTGTAAAGCGCCTCTCGTCCCGCGCCACACACCGGTCGTCAACTCCCTGTTCCGCCAGAGGAGTTGTATAGTGAACATTCTCCGTGCTTGTATAGGTCTGCCTCCCAACAACCACATGTTACTGGAATACAAACACAAGGTCAGCCACAAGGTCTACAAGCCACAACAGGGGACCAAAAGACCAGCCCACGCCTCCAAGGATGACCAAGATATTTTAGCGAACCATGCAAGAAGGCTGTCAGATGAGATAGGCAAGTGCAATAATACTAGACAAATTTAGAGGGCATAGCTCGTTCAATATTTTGACTCAGGTATCCCCAGAATCGTCATTGTCAATGTACAACATACTCCTATGTAAAATATTAGGTGGCTGGGTTCTATATATATAAAAAATATATTCAATTTTGTGTTTTGGGGTGGTGAATTTCGGGACGTCACAGGAGTTATTGTGACGTCACAGGAGTTATAGAGTACCTATATTTTCACAATGCCACCCTCAGTCAAACTAATTTTCTTTGTTTAGTTGTGGAGGTGCCAGTTTCTATAATATGTTTCCCAATAATAGCCACATGGAAAACGAAGCGATATCCTACCTATCACATAAAGATTCATATATTAGTAAATGAAAGTAGAGAACATTGGAAATAACCTACATAATCCATATAGCCGGAAAAAATACAATTGTATTTGGGAATCGGCTCATCGTTCTTCTTTTTCTTGTGGGGTCGGCCGGATATTCCTATCTCAGCTACGCCTTTGTATTGGCTTCTTCTCTTTTAGGGAAAGCCACACAAAAAAGCAGGAAGAAATATATCATTACATTTTTTTAGAAGATCCATACATTTGGAAACCCATTACGCCATCAGACAGTATACGAGGACCAATAGAGAAGAAAGGGAGGTGGCTGTGATGAAAATGTGGGTGTGAGGAAAGGAAGAAGTCACATGTTTCGTCAATGAAGGGAGGCGCCGTTGTAAAGGCCAAACTTCCTGCCAAACAACTCAACTCAACTCAACTGGGAAGGGGAGGGGAGGGGAGGCTGGGAATCAGCTGATCAATCGATAATAGACGAGTGTAATTTTAATTGAATAAATTAATGAACTGCGCAAACAACTATGTTTACATACCTGAATATTCTTACTATACATTTTAACCCCCTCAGACGGATTAAGTTCCAATAAGTTACAGGAGGCGGTTGACGCAGCTTTAAGGTCTAGAATTTGGCTCATGAAAAACACACCTTCACATTTCTCTATTCCCAGCCACCAGAATTATGTTTATTGTTATTTATCGTATGTGAATAGATGGCGGAATGACTATACTACATGAAAATAAAAAACAAAATTAAATAAATGGAAATATAGAATAGAAACGTACTCCCGAATAAAAATATTGACCGCATAATTGTGTTCCCATCGTCCTATTTCGGAATTTTGAGTGATGACCATATATTTTTATGTACGAAAATAAAAGTATGTTTTCTCCTCTTTCCAATGGTGAACACGAAAATTGTCTATCTTCAATAGTTTTCAAGCACTGGGCAAAAACAAAAACAGTAATATTTTGCCGGATATGGTTTATAAACATGATATATTTATTTTTTTGGTTACGAGGTGTATAGTTTTCAATTTAGTCTGTATGAATGTGCGAGATAATAACAAAGAAGATAAACAAAACTAGAACTTCCTAAGACAAATACTTTTTTGTCTATGAATATTTGAAATCACGGGTCGAAAAAGAGAATATTTACTTTCCGCCGTCGCCCCACCCTGGATAAAAAGCTCACTCCGAGCAGTTCCCCACCTCGGCGTTGCGGTATTTGGTCAGGTATGTATGTAATAGTATATATATCACCTGAATCAGCAAATTATGCTCTTTCTAATGGTGAAAACCACACCACTACATCATAATTGGTTCGTGAGCTATGGGCAATTGTTTCCATGCAATTAGATTGTGGTGTAAATGAAAGACAATGTTTATCACAGGACATTATTTTAGCCACAATGTTTGTAATAATATGTAATAGTATATATCACCTGAATTGGTAAATTATGCTCTTTCTAATGGTGAAAATCACATTACTACATTATAATTGGTTCGCGAGCTATGGGCAATTGTTTCCAGGCAATTTGATTGTGGTGTAAATGAAAGACAATGTTTATCACAGGACATTATTTTAGCCACCATTGTTGCTCCCCCCCCTCCCCCCTCTCCCCCCCCCCAAAAAAAAAAAAACCCATCCCAAAAATAAATAAATAAATATATACAGTATATATAATTAGATATAATTATATATATAAATAATATATAATATATATATATATATATATATATATATATATATATATATATATTATATATATATATAATATATATATATATATATATATATATTATAATATAAATATATAACAATCTCCACCACTGCTCTACCACCACCACCACCACTACCACCACCTCCACCACCACCACTGCTGCTCCACACCACCACCACCACCACCACCACCATCACCACTGCTGCTCCACCACCACCACAACTACCACCACCACCACAACTACCACCACCACCACAACTACCACCACCACAACTACCACCACCACAACTACCACCACCACCACAACTACCACCACCACCACAACTACCACCACCACCACAACTACCACCACCACCACAACTACCACCACCACAACTACCACCACCACCACAACTACCACCACCACCACCACCACAACTACCACCACCACCACCACCACAACTACCACCACCACAACTACAACCACCACCGTGTTGACAGAAATGTGGAGGCATATACAGTATATATATATAAAGGCCTATAATTACATAATGATAAATAAATAGAAAAAACACAAAATAATAAAAATAAATGAAATAAAAATAATAATATATACAGGTATATACTATATACTGTATATATAAATATATATATTATATATCTATATATATACATCACCACCACCATCTCTACCATCACTGCTCCACCATCTTCACCACCACTACCATCTCCACCACCACCACCACCACTGCTGCTCCACCACCACCACTGCTGCTGCTCCACCAGCACCACCACCACCTCCACCTCCACCACCGTGGCGACAGAAATTTTGACTGTACTTACCCTGGGACGGCATAACAGTGTATGCTATTTAATTCCCTAAACTACATAAACACAATATCCATCGATAACCCAACGATATATGCACTTTGTTTGGGTTATATTAGGGTGGAAATACCACCCAGGCTGGCCAAAATGGAGGCCCCTCGGTTTAAAGGGCCTGACAGACCCACCTAGGAGCTTGACTGCTGAGTGAAGACTGACCTCTTCATCACCCGCGGGGCCCACAGAGAGACGCCACGGGGTTGCTAGATATTTCCACATGTAGATCTAACTTACCTAACTTACCAGCCAAAATAACAGCCCAAAAGCGTCATAAACTTATTTTTGGAGAATATAATAAGTTCATATGACACCATGGCATCATATGAGTTTTTAGGCCATACCTCCATATGACGCGATAGCGTCATATGAGTCGGAGAGTGTTAACCCACTGAGCACCAGCTAAATATAAATAAATGTACATCCAGGGACTGGCCGATTTTGCCAATTTTTGTTTTGTGTTTTCTAAAATGGAAGAAAAAGGTGAGAAAAGAAGAAAACACAAAATTACTCACCTCGGTCATTTGGGGGTCGTATGGAAGGGGGGGGGGGGGGGGCAGCCCCATACATCAGCTGGTGCCGGGCGGCCTTCAAACTTCCCGCCCGGTCAGCCATAGTTGAGCGCGGCAGCATGGCAGATGCACGATGCGGCCAGTTTTCGAGTGACGGTTATTTACACCACCCGAGCATCATGTGTGCCTTCATAGTTCATATATTAGCAACATGTATCACATAATGTCATTGTGAGTGAAGTTACAGTGTGACAAGTGCTTAGATATAAGTCTCGTAAAGTGAACACGAGTGGCAAGACCGTGGCGCGTCTCCGTTGCCATGGAGACTGGCGGCCATCATGGTCTGGGACAATAACAGAACG
>CM064572.1:19464652-19611968 GCA_032716605.1 Paralithodes platypus
CAAACTGTCACACACCCAGCTGATTGACACGCGCCACCAACACTTTCCCTGTTCTTGTGTTTCTCTGTTACTCCCTGCTTTATTCAGTTTTCATGTCTCTTCCCCTCTTTGTTCAGTTTATTACTTTATCATATGTTTTATAGTTATACAATATGAGTTTCACACATTGTTTTATGCACGTTTGACTTAGAAATAGTATATATTTACACTTATTGGTGTCCGTCACTGTTTTACGTATATTTGAGTGTCAATATCACTTACATATTGTGTTCGGCACTTTGTATAGCCTATATTTATTATTTACACTTGGTTTTTATACACACACTTCACATTTCATAGCGTCTTTTATCGCAGTCCGGGAAACACAGTCCAACATCACATTCTGGGCACATATACCTGGTATCTGATCTCACAGGCTCACTCTGATGTTGCGGCACAAATGACACCGTCTTCGGGGTTTGTCATTGTTTTCTGTGGGTGGCACATATTCAGGGAAGTGGCGTTGTGTCAGCCTGGCAATCCCTTCTGCTGCTGGGCGTCGATGGGCGGGGGGTTGCTGGAAGTGGGGGGCAGTCATGTATTTCCTCAACGTCTGCCTGGACAACTCGATGCAGAAGTTCTCCATCATTTCCTGCTTGCCGGTGATTGTTGAGTAGAGGATATGGCTGTTATAGAGTAGTGGAGAGGGAATGGGGGGTGGTGGGGAAGGCAAACGCGGGGGAGCACCACCACGGTGAGGCACGTGTGGTGTCGGAGCTTGACCCACCTCCTCCTCCTATCCGTCCTCCTCCTCCCCATCATCCTCACCTCTTCTCTTCTCAGCCCTACGATGAGAAAGTGGAATGTTGATGAAGGCCATGGGGTCTGGGTCATCTTCCTCATCCTCTTCCCCACTTGCTGGGGACTCCACTATGTCACGGTGGGGAGCAGGGGAACGATAGCTACTCGCCTCCCTTTGTTGTAACCTGGCGTACCGTTTAGCGATGGGGAGATAGGGTTCCTCCTCATGTATTTCATCATACTCGGCCACAGTGGGACTATATTCGTCCTCTGAATCGTCATTTGATGATCCAGTGTCACTATCAGGCACATCACTCTCGTCAAGTATGGCCAAGGCATCGGCCATGGATATTCCCCTGCGTGGGTAACGGCGTGGTAAATCCGACATGGTGTTCCACTCGCGAGATGTATGGGTAAACTGACTTTCCTTTGTCACGCACGTCCCTTGTCCCAACAAACCGAGATTTGTGGGTTGCCATACATTTCCTACATCCTAATGAATATCCCATACAAATATCAAGCCTATAGCTACCATAGGACAAGAGTAAATAAGGTTCGAAGTTGCGGTGAAATCAGTGGGTACTAATCAGCCACTAATCCGCCCACCACCACCCGCCCGGCAGGACCTGGGGAATAGCTGAGCATGGACAAGTAATGCGTAGGTCCTAAGGAATATCCCATACAAATCTCAAGCCTATAGCTACCATAGGACAAGAGTAAATGTGGTCGAAAGTCGTATGAGATAAGTGGGTACAGTAGTTTTCATCACCTCCCCCGCATGACCACCCGCCCGGCAGCACGTGGGGAATAGCTGAGTATAGTATTGTGATGCACACATGCTAAGGAGTGTCTCACACAAATTTCAAGCCTATAGCTCCCATACGACAGGAGTAAATAAGGTTCAAAGTCGCGGTCAAATAAGTGGGTAAAGTGGCGCCACTTATCCCACCACCACCACCACCCGCGCGGCATAGCTGGCCGGTTCCTGCATACCGTCCCTGTTCGCCCACACTCTACGGTACCTCCCTTCCAATTCTCAAGCCATTTCCTACCATACGAGCCGAATAATAGATTTGTTAGTGGCCGACGCAATGTTCGCGTCGCTGGGGTCTAGCGTTACATACATTGTCGACGCAAATAGTGCATCGCTGGGGCTCAGTGGGTTAAGTACATACACGATAAATTAGGTAAAACAGAGAGGTCAGGAGTTTATTTAAAGGTGAATTCCAGGGATGAAACCTATTCAAACTACAATGTTCATTGGGATCTGCTTGGTTTTAGGTACATGACACTGAAGAACTTTCATCAATTTGTGTTAACAACATAGAAATATAGCTTATCTAAGTTATTTTATGTGGCGCGAACTGGCATGCTTATCATGACGTCATTTTGTGCAATGGCGGGAACTCTTGACATGGGAAATGGGTGAATCTGTGTGTTTTTTTATGTGAGAAACTCTAATAATTTGTATGCATGTTTACAGCTCAACGTTTGGCTTCACCACTGTCTGGTCAAGGGACCGCGATATATAAATTGAACAGAAAACGATATTACGATATTATTATTACGAAATAGGCCTTAGAACCGACCTGCCTCAACTTTGCACCAGGCTAAAACACTCACAAACACTGGCTATATGTTTATTGTTGGTGAGATGGGATTATTTCTTGATGTGCACCACATCTTCAGGACGTTCGATCATTTGCAGAGCTTGAGTATTGAATTGAAAGATATTAATTACGAAAAACAGACCGGACAGTCCCGGACTGCATATCTTGTTTACAAACTAGGCTCTCCATACAATGGTGTCAATCCCGAGCCGTTGAACTGGTCCAGCTGATCGCCGAGTTGCCAACGACATTATATACTAGTATTTTTTTCTGGAGTTTAATGGAATTATATCGATATTGCCCATATACATATTACAGTATATTCATGCCAAGTTATGACCCTGCATTAATCTTCGTTTTTTCGTTCATCCCTGTAGTTCACCTTTAAAAGTTATCTTACCGTACGAAAATATAAGAGACGAAGCGAAACATGGTGAAACAAACTGACGAGTGATAAATGTGGGAATCGAGAGGTGCCAGTTTATCTGTTTCTCAATAATAGCCCCATGGAAAACGAAGGGATGTCTTACCTATCACATAATGATTCATATATTAGTAAATTAAATTAGAGAACATTGGAAATAACCTAAATTATCCATATAGCCGGAAATAATACAATTGAATTTGGGTTTCGATTCCTCGCTGGTATCTAGTTAAAATGGTTTTATGTACAGTATGGTAACACACGCAGATCGAGTTGCCAACTACCACCAGACTTTTGCTGTGCTCGAATATATCTACGTTAATTCTCGGTCATTTTATGACATATTCCATTAACCCAGCAAGTGCGGCAAGATTTTTATAAGGCCTACCGCTGTGCTGCGGGAAGCCTAATATAATCCAAGGCCTAAAAAAAACACATTTAAACCAGCCCAGTATCAATTAATTTTTGTTTGTTTTTTGTTTTTTTATGTTTTTTTTATTGCCCCTTGGCCATGGCAAATATCACTCCTCCACATCCCCTCCTTCCCCCCCCCCCCTTTAATTATCACCTATTCTCCCTGTTATTCCCTTATTCTTAGGTATATTTTCGTGCTAACATTAGCGAGTTGCTAGCAGGGCGTGTTACCTAGAAACATTTAGTGGCTCACGTGTATTTGTGATATATTCTCAATATTTGTAACTCTCATGCTTTGTGGGTTAGAATTAAATTAAATCAATTTCAACCCGAGTTGCGTCGGGACACTCAAAAATCTGTGTATGGTATTCTGGAAATATGGATCCTACAACTAGGTTTGAATTGAAATATATTCGCCTAGTGGGTTTCCCTTCTCCCTAACATAAATAGGATAGAAGGCTGAGTGTCTTTTAGACTGCCGTGGTGTAATTGATTAAGCGTCGGCTATCGTTCTGATGGTCGATGGTTCGATCTCCACTGAGAGACTAGAAACATTTAGTGGCTCACGTGTATTTGTGATATATTCTCAATATTTGTAACTCTCATGCTTTGTGGGTTAGAATTAAATGAAATCAATTTCAACCCGAGTTGCGTCGGGACACTCAAAACTCTGTGTATGGTATTCTGGAAATATGGATCCTACAACTAGGTTTGAATTGAAATATATTCGCCTAGTGGGTTTCCCTTCTCCCTAACATAAATAGGATAGAAGGCTGAGTGTCTTTTAGACTGCCGTGGTGTAATTGATTAAGCGTCGGCTATCGTTCTGATGGTCGATGGTTCGATCCCCACTGAGAGACTAGAAACATTTAGTGGCTCACGTGTATTTGTGATATATTCTCAATATATATATATATATATATATGTATATATACAGTATATATATATATATATATATATATATATATATATAGATATTTGTCTTTTATCATGTTTTGTTTAGTTTCCAACCTAGACCTTCATCAAGCTTTAAGAAAGAAAAGAAAAAATAAGACCCTCTTTCAAGATAAATTGGTAGTCTTAATTACATGCTCTCTATCGCTAGCCAGGAAAAAATCGACACCTAAATGGCACGAAAAGTCTTAATATTAACAAAGAAAAGGGGGGAGAGGTCTTAAAATCACCAAACTAATGGGCTGAACGTCTTAAAATCTGAAATCTAAAGGGGCTAAGCACGAGGAAGAAAAAGGACCAGAAAAACGAGCCATATTCCCTTAAATAATTAGTCTGTCCTAATAAAAACTGACTATATTTGCGTGGCTTTAGGGATTTCTTTCTGGACACCTTTCTCCCTCATGTTTAGCCCCATTTGCTTTGAGATATTAACATTTTATGACGTGTCGCCCAATTCATTTCAATTTTAAGAACTTTCGTGTCATTTAGGGTTGATATTTTTCAGGCGACCAATAGCGAGCCTGTAATATAGGAGGAACCGGCCATTGGCCGGGAAATTTTTCTACCGAAATATGTACAAATTTGTTATCGAAGGTGGGTCTTGGGGGTATTTTGTTTAGCTTGATGGTGGTATAGGAAGCAAAATATATATCTCTCCTTAAAGATTACGAAATAAAAAAACTAAAAATGAGTCCATCATGAATACAAAGTGAGTTTACTGGTAAAGTGATAATATCTACAGTGGGTTCAGTACACCCTCACATAATACAAAGTGAGTTTATTGGTAATTAAGGTGTTAATATCTACAGTGGGTTCAGTACACACTCACATAATGATAATACAAAGTGAGTTTACTGGTAATTAAGGTGATAATATCTACAGTGGGTTCAGTACACCCTCACATAATACAAAGTGAGTTTATTGGGAAGGTGTTAATATCTACAGTGGATTCAGTACACACTCACATAATGATAATACAAAGTGAGTTTACTGGTAATTAATTTCATTAATCGATTTTAGGAGTATAGTTGGTTGTTGGAAGGAACATAATAATTAAGGTGATAATATATAAAATGGGTTCAGTACACCCCCACATAATGGTCCGGTCTGGTGATTCTTCGGGGAGATGACTTTTACAATGGCCCCCCCTATTGGCTTTGGCTTTATTTGTATATTATTGTCTTTTTGTTTTCTCAGTGTTTCTCTGTGTATCCACATTAATTGTATTATTCTTTTAACTTCTTGTATATTTTTGTTATCTCCAAATAATAGTTCTGCCAACTTATTTTCTATGTAGGGTCGTTCTAATAGTTTATTTGTAGCCCTCAGCTGTTGATAGTAGCCTATTCACAGTGGAGTGTAAAATGTTCAAGGCGTATTATCGTAAACAAATTCTTCTTTGATTTCACGTTTGTTATCTTTATATAACTTTACATTACTTTTTGTTTCCAGTTCTTGTTTACATCGATATGAGTTGAGCTCTTTTATTACATTTTGTATTCTTAGGTCGCTCATAGACATTATTTCTACTTCACAAACATTGACACTATCAAATGTATTTTTTTATAATTTTATTTAACCCATTCGTCTTTTATATGTGATCTTCTAATTTCTTCATAGACTGCCTTTATCACTGATCCTTCTTTTTTATGTATGAATTTCACAAAGTTTATTTTATTTTTCATAATTCTTGATATCATATCCGATGCACCAATGGAGTATGGATAGGAGCCCCTAAAATATATCTGTAAACTTTATTCTCTATGGTTTGTAGTTTTTTATATCAGTTTTGTTATAGTTAATTACCTGATTGCCATATAATACTGCTGGGAGTGCCACCGATTTCCAAAAAGCCTTACTTATTATTAACTTAATACAGTTTTTAGCACTTATAGATGGTACTTGATTAGCTAATGTTTTTGCTTTATTAACCATACATTCTTTATAATCTTTAAAAAAAAAAATCTTGTTGGTTATGTTAACGCCTAGATATTATAATTCTATCTGTTACATTGATGCCTTCAATTTCGTTTGGTTTTTCTGTTTTATTATATATTAAAATGTTACTATTTTTTGTGTTTATCTCTAATCCATATTCTTTTACAACCCTGTCAATCGTCTGTATACTTACTTTTGTTTCTTCAATAGATTGTGTTATATTTAAACCATCATCTGCGAAGAAGATAGTATTAAAATAGAATGCTAAATCTGAGTATCCTATTCCTATGTCCTCCAAATTTAATAAAATCATATATGTTACTAGCTTAACCCTTGTCTAGCGGGGGTTTTGGGGCTTATTTGGGCATATTCAGGCCCTCCTGAATGATAAATCAAGTATCTGCATAAAAAGAAATGTATTCAGCAAAAAACTAGGCGCTAAAAGCTTCAAAATGAGACCAGAACGAGCTATGTAGCACTCGTGGTTCTCATACAATGGTATCAGTAACATGGGAGTTTAGCGTATAGCGGCATATTTTTCCCAGCTATGCTCACTACTGGCTACACTTACGGCCTCTCGAGAACACAGGGAACATGAGTTAATGGGCGGCGGTAAGCCCTGGGAGTCGGCTGTCTGGCCCGCTGCACTCCCGGCCATTTGCACTCGATTTTAACCCTTTAAAAGCCTAAATAATGCTCCTAACTTGCTGCAAATTGGAGGCGGACTTAAGTCCGCCCCCGACCTTTGAGGGTTAAACAGGGATGTTAAACCTGTGCATCCCTGCTTAATGCCACTACTAATTTGTATTACTTTGGCAACATCTGAATTTAATTTTAATAATGTCTTATCTCCATCATATAGTTTTTAGATAATATCTATTAATCTAGGGTGAATTTTGAAATGTATCATTGCCTTGATTAATTTTTGTCTTTTAATTGAGTCGAAGGCTTTAATAAAATGTATCGCTGTTACTATGAGGCTTTTTTATTTTTAAAGCTGGTTATTTCAGAAGGAACAAGTTATCCTCAATTCGACTTCCTTTAGTAAAGCCAGACTTCCTGTCTAATGTCGCTATACACAGTGAGTTTATTGGGAAGTTTATTATTATTATTATTATTATTATATATATATATACTGTATATGGTGCAGGTAGCTTCCTCTGTGGTGGAGGGGTGAGAAATTTCCACCACCGCTTTTCTCCGGCGAGACGTAGAAGTCGGCTAAAGGGGATCGGGGGCGGGGGCCCTGGTATCCCTCTCCCCTTCAATAAATCTACCAAAACAAAATAGACAGAGATAGGGGCGAGGGAACGCGTTCGTGGTCCTGGACCCTAAGAATAGGAGCTTTAAATGTGCAAGGATGTAGTACGAATGAGAAGCGAGAGGACATTGGAAGGTTATTTGAAAGAAGGAAGTATGCTGTGCTTGCACTGAATGAAACAAAGATGAAAGGAGAGGGAGGAGTGGATTTTGGAAACGTGATAGGTAGAAAGTCTGGAGTAGATGAGGGAGTCAGGGGGAAAGAAGGAGTGGCTATTATTGTGAAGGAGGAGTTGTGAGAGTTTATAAAAGAGTGTAAAGAGGTGTCGTCAAGGCTAATGTGGGTGCGAATGCGGTTTAAGGGTGAAAGGTGGGTTTTTGTAAGTGCGAATGGACCAGGCAGTGGACCAGGAAGTGAAAGAGAGTTAGACAGGTAGAGGGTTTCTGGGAGGAATTGAGAGATTGTCTACAAGGGTTTGATGAAAATGAAAATGTTATAATTTTAGGGGATCTAAATGCTAGGGTAGGAAATGAGCCTGTTGAGGGAGTCATCGGTAGTTTTGGTGTGGATGGTGTAAACGAGAGTGGAGAAAGACTGAAAAATGTATGTGAAGAGTGCAGATTGAGTGTAGGTAATACGTTCTTAAAAAAAGGCGTATACACAAGTACACCTGGCATAGACTTGTGAGGGGAGAGACTGTAGAGAGGGCATTGATGGATTATGTGCTGGTGACAAGGGAAAGATTGTGTAGACTGCTGGATGTGAATGTGATGAGAGGTGAGGCGGAGGGTATGTCATATCATTACCTGGTGGAGGGAAAGCTATAGAGTTAAGAGTTACCGGAGAATAAGAGACAAGCGTGAAGTAAGAGAGGTAATAAAAGTTAGTGAGTTAGAGAAGAGTGCAAAAGAGAGGGAATACAAGGAAAGACTAAATGAAAAGTGGATGGAAGTGAGAGAGATGGAAGAGAGAGAAGTAGAGGCTGAATGGCAACAGTTTAAGGAAGGAGTGAAAGCAAGTGCAGAGGTAGTATGCGGCAAAAACCTAATGCGGTATTAAACCTAACTAAATCAAACTTTCTCCATAAGCAGGCAAATAAACTTCTAAATAATCCAAATGATGACAAAATATTTTGGTCTACTCTTAACTCATTCAAATCCAACTTCACTACTGCTTCATCCATTCCACCATTAAAATCTCCGACTGGCAATCTTGTAAGTGACCCACGAGGTAAAGCTAACCTTCTTGCAGATATTTTCTCCACCAACTCAACCTTAGATGAAATAAATCAAGATGTCCCTGTACTTAATTTTAATTCACCTGAAATTCCCTCACTTAAGATCCACACCAGACATGTCAAAACTATTTTTCAGAATCTCTCAGTAGATAAGGCTCCTGGTCCAGATGAAATTCCTCCAATAGTACTTAAGAATTGCTCCTTGGTGCTCGCTCCTGTATTGGCAAAATTTTTCCGTCTGTGTACTCATACCTCATGCTTCCCAGTACCCTGGAAAGAAGCAAACATCCATCCAGTTCCTAAAAAAGGTGCCTCTTCAGATCCATCAAACTACAGACCAATAGCTATAACTTCCACTCTTGGCAAAGTTTTTGAAATTATATTAAATAATCACATAATTAAGCATCTGGAGAATAATAAATTAATCAGTAATAGGCAATATGGTTTTAGACGATGTCGATCAACTGCAGACATTCTTTGCCTTCTTACGCATCAAATCAACCAAGCTACAGACCAACATGGTGAAACACATACAATAGCACTGGATATATCAAAGGCATTTGATAGAGTCTGGCATCAATCCTTATTGTCAAAATAAATTCAAAATAAAGCTATTAGATTAATCAATAACCCTGCAATCACACAGGACCTTCCTACATTAGCCATACGAAGAAACGTTGCATCCCTTGCATTATTCTACAGATATTTTCACAGCAATTGTTCCGAGGAACTTGCTTCAATTGTGCCGCCTCTCCACATCTTTCCCCGTAGAACTAGGGCAGCTTAGAGCGCCCATGAATTTACACTTTCTCCTCCACAATGCAGAACTTCTGCTTATCAGAATTCATTTATCCCCAGAGCTACTACTCTTTGGAATTCACTTCCCTCGAATTGCTTTCCACAAAATTACAATCAACAAATGTTTAAATCCAGTTGTTACAAACATTTTATGAATGGAGGATGCCTTTAGGCACATGGACCTTTTTGTTTTATCTGTGTTTTTCCTTCCTCCGTTCATTGTCTCTTAAAAAAAAAAAAAAAAAAAAAAAAGGAAAGTAGGAGGCAGAGGTATCAGGAAGGGAAGCGAGTGGTGGAATGATACAGTGAGAAAGGCAGTTGAGAAGAGACAGAGTTTTGAGAGGATTTTGCAGGATGGCAGTGTATGGGAGAGGTACAAGGAGAAAAGGAGAGAGGCAAAACGGAAAATTAGAGAAGCGAAGAAAGATGCAAACGAAAGGTGGGGTCAAAGGTTGAGTGAGAATTTTGAAGAACGAAAGAAGATGTTCTGGAAGGAGGTAAATAGAGTAAGAAAAGGAGGACAAAAGAGGGAAGAGTCAGTGAAAGATGCAAATGGAGAATTACTAGTGGAACCAGTTGAAGTGAGGACAAGATATGTTGAGTATTTTTAATCTTTGCTAAATGCAAGAGATGGAAGAGAAGCAGTGATTGAAGCAGTGGTTGATGGAGATAGGTTACCCAGGCCACCCAGGTGGCAGGGAATGAATGAAAGGATTGAGGAAAATGAGGTGAAAAAAGCAGTGAAACAAATGAAAGCGGGAAAAGCAGAAGGTTTGGATGGTATTGCTATGGAGTGGGTGGAGATGTGATAATAGATTGGTTGGTGAGACTTTTCAATGTGTGCTTTGTGATGTCAAGGGTACCAATAGACTGGAAGAGTGCATGTATTGTGCCGTTGTACAAGGGGAAGGGAGATCGGCAGGAGTGTTCAAGTTATAGAGGTATTAGTTTATTATCAGTGGTCGGAAAGCTGTATGGCAGGGTGTTGATAGAGAGGATAATAAAATGTACGGAAGTTGCAATAGGAGAAGAACAGTGCGGTTTTAGGAGGGGAAGAGGGTGCGTGGATCAGATGTTTGCAGTAAGACAGTTATGCGAGAAGTATTTAGAGAAGCATAAGGAGATATTTTGGTCTTTTATGGATTTGGAAAAAATGTATGATCGTGTGGATCGTGAAGCAATGTGGAAGCTGTTAAGGATTTATGAAATTGGAGGACATTTGTTGGAAGCAGTTAAGAGTGTTTATGAAGGGAGCAGAGCATGTGTTAGAGTAGGAAGTGGTGAGTTGAGTGAATGGTTTGAGATAAAGGAAGGTTTGCGACAGGGATGTGTATTGTCACCATGGCTGTTTAATATGTTTATGGATGGTGTGGTGAGGGAGGTGAAAATGAGAACTATGGGAAGAGGATTGGGTTTAGTAGGAAAGAATGGTAGAGATTGGGAGTTGAATCAGTTGCTGTTCGCTGATGACACAGCGTTGGTGGCAGATTCTGAGGGGTAATTGCAGCGGGTAGTCAAAGAGTTTGGAGTGGTTTGTGGGAGGAGGAAACTGAAGGTGAACGTCAATAAAAGTAAAGTAATGGTGTGTAATAAGGGTGATCATAGGGTGAATCTAAATGTGAGGCTGGATGGGGAAATATTGGAATAAGTAGAGTGTTTTAAATATCTAGGAGGAACGATAAGCAGGAGTGGAGGTATGGAAGTGGAGGTAAAACAGAGAGTGTGTTTAGGAAGGAAAGTTTTCAGAGCAATGGGAAGTATGTGGAAGACGAGAAATCTCGGAATGAAAGTAAAAAGTGCAATATATCAAGGAATTGTTGTGCCAACAGTGATGTATGGGGCTGAGACATGGGCTCTGAAGAAAAAGAAGAGAAGAAAGCTGGATGTGATGGATATGAGCTGTTTGAGGAGTGTGTGTGGAGTTATTCGTAGAGGAATGAAGAGAGACGTAGGAGAGTGGGGCAGCAGGAACATTTGTCAGCCAGAGTGGACAGAAGGGTGCTGAGCTGGTATGGTCATGTTGAACGAATGGGAGATGAAAGGCTTACACAGAGAATATATGAGTCAGATACAAGGGGAGATAGAAGGGCAGGAAGACCCCCATTGAGATGGAGAGACTGTGTAAGACAAGCTTTGGATGATAGAGGAATGACTATAGATCAGGCAAAGGAAGTGGTAATAAACAGGAATGAATGGAGAATGCTTATGAATAGTTGAGTGATCACATGGTCATTTGGGGGAAGGGGTCGGGCGCAAGTTGGACTAAATAATAGTCCATCAGGCGCCTGGCCCGGGGAAATGATTAATATGAAGGGTGCGCCTGGAAGTGTGGTGGGTGGGCTTGTGGCTTTAGCTCCGCTACATGTCTGCCTGTTGAGATCGGAGCCTCTCCGGGTGGTCGGGGGCCGGGGGAGTGCTGGAGCGACCTTGGTGACCCTGGTCTCTGGGTATTCTCCTGGGTGACCTAGATGTGTGTGAATTGTGTGTTTTGTCTGTGTTTGTTCGCTGTTTTGTCTTGTGTTTTGTGTTTTCCCGTTCTTGCTCTGTCTTGAGTCGGCCACCCCCAAGAAAATATAAAAAAAAAATAATAATAATAAAATGGAGGAAAAAAAATAAAACAAATTAGGAAAAGTGGGAATTGGGCCTGAGCATATAAATCAATAAAATAAATAAATATATATATATATACATAAATATATATATATATATATATATATATATATATATATATATATATATATATATATATATATATATATATATATATACTGTATATATATATATATACACTATTTATATATATATATACCGGGATATATATATATATATATATATATATATATATATATATATATAAATATATATATATATATAATATATATATATATATACCGGTACATATATATACCGGTATATATATATACCATATATATATATATCTATCTATCTATTGCCTGACGCAGTGATCCCCGAAGGGGTGGCCACGAACGAACCGCCCCCACGCACCTCTGTTCCCAGTCAGTCGCCGCCCCTCCCCCCAACCAGCACCGCCTTCGTTCATGTACTTCCTCACTCCATCCTTCCACCTCTCATTCGTTCTACCTCTCCCTCTCTGTCCCTACACCTCGCTCTCGTACACCCTCTTAGTCATTCTCTCGCTTTCCATACGTTCCATATGGCCAAACCATCTCAAGTTGTTCCTTTTCACACTTTCCAGCACATCTACCTCCACACCACACCTCCTTCTTACTCCCTCATTAGTCTGTCTATCCCTCCATGTATCTCCGCACGCACTCCTTAAGTAATTCATTTCCACTGCTCTCACTCTTGGTCTGAGTCTCTCAGCCAACGTCCATGCTTCGCTTCAGTAAGTCAGTGTCGGGATTACCACACTGTCATGCAAGGACTTCCTCACTTCCATACTGACCACCCTATTTCTTGTTACTGCTTTCAGCGTTCCTACAACCCTCTTCCCCTGTTGTACGGTAGCGTACAAGCCGTCCGGCTGGCTCAGTTGATAGCGTGCCTGATTCCCATCTTGAAGGTCTCGTGTTCAATCCCCGCTCAGATTGAAAAGTTTTTCTGGGATATAGCCGGCGGTTACCATCTCCCCATGAGCAAGGGGGATGGGTAATGGTCTCTGGTAGACTAAAGAAAGCCAAGCGCTTGTGAATCCTCGAAGGAGGAGATACGGGCGCTATATAAGTAACCAGAAGATTATTATTATTATTATTATTACCCTCTCCCGCACTTCTTCATCCATAGTCCCATCTTTACTCAACACACTGCCCAGATACTTAAAAGAGTTGACGATCTCCATAGCCTGACCGTTCAGTTTCACCTCACACTCTGTGACTTCACCACTTTCGAAGACCATAACCTTGCTCTTCCCCGCATTTACCTTCAAATTCCGTTTTTCGCACACTGTTCCAAACTCATTTACCAGACCCTGCAACTCCCATTCATTAATACTCATCAGAACTGTATCATCCGCAAACAGCACTATAGGTAGCTTCCACTCAATTCCCTCCTTTTTCAGCGATACACCAACATCCACTGCTCTTGATAGTATTTCTTTCATGACTCCAACCATATATTTCTTAAGCATTTCTCTTCTCATAATCTGCTCTCAGATCGCCAGTATGGCTTCCTTAAGGGTCGCTCTACTGGTGATCTTCTTTCATATCTTACTAACTCTTGGTCATCCTCCTTCCGGGACTTCGGTGAGACTTTTTCTATTGCACTAGACATATCGAAAGCCTTCGATAGAGTCTGGCATAAATCTTTAATTTCTAAACTACCCTCCTTCGGTTTCTATCCCTCCATCTGTGCCTTTGTCTCTAATTTCCTTTCCGGCCGTTCCATAGCCGCGGTTGTGGACGGCCATTGTTCACTTCCTCACCCTATAAACTCCGGTGTTCCTCAGGGCTCTGTCCTATCTCCTATTCTCTTTCTAATTTTTATAAATGATCTCCTTAACTGTACCTTAATTCCCATCCATTCATACGCAGACGACTCAACCTTACACTACTCCATTAGTTTTTCAGAACGCCCCAGCCAGCAATCCCTCAACGACAAACGTAATGAAGCCATAGAACTCTTAAATTCTGATCTAAATACTATTTCCAATTGGGGCAGAGAAAACCTTGTTAACTTTAATGCTTCCAAAACCCAATTTCTCCATCTATCTACCCGTCAGGATCTCCCAGCGGACTATCCCTTATTCTTCAACAATACAAAAATCAACCCTTCATCTTCTCAATATTCTTGGTGTCTCTTTTTCTTCTGCTCTCATTTGGAAGGACCATATTACCAGTCTTGCTAAGGCAGCCTCCCAGAAGCTGGGTGTGCTCAACCGCCTTAGGGGGTTCTTTTCCCTGCACAGCTTCTTGCTCTGTACAGGGGCATAGTGCGCCCTTGTATTGAGTATTGTTCACATGTGTGGGGAGGTTCCTCTCACACCGCTCTCCTAGACAAAGTTGAAAGGAAGGCCTTTCGTATCATTAACTCCCGTCCACTCACCAACTCTCTGCAATCTCTCTCTCTCCGCCGCAATGTTGCATCTCTCTCGCTATTCTATCGCTACTATAATAATCAGTGTTCCTCAGAGCTATGCCAGTGCATACCACCTCCTTTACGTAGGGCACGTGGTACCCGTCTTGCAACTCAATCCCACCCTACTCTGTGCAACTCTCCAACCAAGAGTGAAACGTTACTCTCAAACTTTCTTCTACTCAACAGCTGAGCTCTGGAACTCTCTCCCAGAATCAGTCTTTCCCTCTTCCTATGACTTAAATTGCTTCAAACTCCGTGTGTCCAGGCATTTTGGCTCGAACGTCCCTTGATTTTGGCCCTGTCACTCTTTCAACTATGGGGGAGGCACTCGCTATAGGCAGTTATGCCTTTTGCCTCCCTCAATCACATAGAAAAAAAAAAAAAAAAAAATATACAGTAAACAACCACGGGGACATCACACAACCCTGTTACAAACCAACATTCAGGTCAAAGAACTCGCTCTGCTCACTCTCCACACGTACTGCCGCCTTTGCACCCTCATACATGCTCTTCACTGCTTTCAGCAACTTGCCCTCTACTCCGTATATTCTAAGTACTTTTCACAAACCTTCTCTATCCACTCTGTCATAGGCCTTCTCCAAGTCCATAAAGGCAACATACACCTTTTGTTTCTTCTCCAGATACTTCTCCACAACACATCTCAGGGTAAAAATCTGATCTACACATCGTCTTCCCTTCCAAAAACCTCCCTGCTCATCGCCTATCCATTTCTCTGTTCTCACTCTCACTCTCTCAATCACTACCCTACTGTATACCCTCCCTACTACGCTTAGAAGACATATTCCTCGGTGGTTAACACACACTCCTCTTTCCCCTTTGCCCTTATATAGGGGAACTATTATGCCAGTATGGATAAAAAACACCATCTGAGGAAGAGCACTTTATTGACAACGTTTCGCAGATAGCTTCATCAGGTCACTACCAAATGCTGGTACATAGGAGGCCTTAACACCTTACGAGCGGCCTATGCGGTTTATTTATGTGTACCGCCCAGCGGGGTGTTTTTAGCCAAAATAGAGCTGTTTACGTGATCATTTTCATGCCTAAATAAGACCCAGAACGTAAAACAAGTACCTATCCCTGAAAGGGCATAAACAGAGCTTTCGAATGACACCATAACGATCCTTGTATGATGGATAGTTTTCTTGCAATAACCGTGCAACGCGAGTGCAAAAAGCAGGTAATTCGGTACTTTCGGTACATAATTGAGTATGTAGCGAGTGAGAGAGGGAGGAGGGAGCTGAGATTTGTGTCAGTAGGTTCGCCGCGGTGGTCTGGAGCAGTCATACGCTCGCTAGTCTCCTGCCACCACTTGTCTCTCTCTCTCAGCCACATTACGTGCTGAAATTGCCACTCGAGTTATGTCGAGTGCCGCCACATAGTCCAGCTTTATTTAACTCGACTTATGTTGCTCGCCGCTAATTAAGGGTTAAATATCCGTCCAGACAGGTGGCGGGGGAGGAGAGGGAGGTGGGGGTTGGGAGGGAGGAAGGAGGCAGGACAGGGGGGGGGCAGAAGCATGGGGGGAGGGGAGGCGGAGCCTATATAGTATATATGGGTCAAATACATCAGTAAGACCTAGCAAAAACAGACATACAAACATGCGTACAGGGTAACAACTCTACTAGTACAAAGAAATAAAAATAACTATAACAATAATAATAATAATAAAAATATAATAATAACAATAAGAATAATAAAAATAATAATAATAAAAATAACATTAATAATAATAATAATAATAAAGATGATAATATTTATCGTAACAATTATAATGAAAACAGTGAAGCCAGTCTTCCAGTCATCGGGTGCACTCCCCTTCTCCCATGCTAGTTTGCACATTTTCCATACCCATTCTATCACTATCTCACCACCATACCTCAACATTTCCCCACACACTCCATCTGTTCCTGGTGCTTTCCCCAACTTCACTCTTTTCATGGCTTCCCACACTTCTGACCTCCTGATCCCCACCTCCTCCTCCACTACTTCTCTTCTTCTCCCTCCCATACTATATCCAGCTATGTTTGCTGGCTCTTCATTCCTTACATTTAGAAACTCACTGAAGTACTCCCTCCATTTTCAACTCTCTCTTGCTTCTCGGCTAGCATTCTCCCATTCTTATCTTTCACACCCTTACTGTTTCCCTTGCTACCTTCCCTAACTTTCTTGACTTCTTTCCAGAACAGTTTCTTACTCTCCCTCCATTTTACACTCAGATTCCTTCCAAATTCCTCATCTACTCTTACTTTCCTTCACTACTCTCTTCACCACCCTCTTACTCTCCACGTACCTCGCTCGTTTCTGTCTCTCGAAATCTTCATTCCCTCTACTACCCAACCACTCTCTATATGCTTTCTTCTTTTCTTCCACAGCTATTCTTTCCTCTTCTGTCCACCATGCTGTACCTTTCACTCCCCTCCCTCTTCTCCTCATTTCACACACCTCCTCACATGCTGCACAGATCTCATCCTTAACCCTGCAAGCGCGATAGGCCTCACGGAAGGCTTCCTATAGGGAACGCGATAGGCCTCACGGAAGCAAGACCATAAAAAAAGCCTTCCAAAAAAAAAAAGGGCCTATCAAAACAAAGGATTTTGTCTCTAGGTGAGATAATTCCCCTCTAGTACTCATCCATGTGTTTCTCACCCCTCCCCCTCCCCTCCTTCCCCACCTTATTCCCCCCTCCCCCCCCTCCTCAATTATCACCTATTTATACTCTTTTTATCATCATTTATCGGTTATTTTTCTCTCCCGCGATAATGTAGCACAAGTGGGTTGCATAAAAGATCGTTATGCAACACCCAGACACCGGCACACACCGCCCCGCTCGTCTCAGTTGACTCCCAGACAGCGAGAGGGAGGGCTGCCTGTGGCTCTCTCTCGCCTGAGATTATGACCGGGTGGCCAATATCTTCGTTTTTCACCACCCAAATGCTTTTCCCACTTATTTTAGCACTCTTGAAGGCTCATATATACATCATATATGTAAAATAAAAGCATACCGAAAACAAATAATGCTTTATATTGTAAATATAACGAATTCTGTCAGAATCCAGGGCTAGAAATGCACAAATAACTACCCTAGCACCTAGGTCTATATCACGCTTGTCAGGTTAAACACCTTGATCATCTCCTCCACTTCCTCCATAACTTCCAGGTCGAACCCACCTAGTCGTCTTTCCACTGCTCTCCTGTACTCCTCCCTGACTTCCTCCTCCTGCAACCTCTCCACCCTCCTCACCATTCCACCCTCCTCTTGCCTCCCTCCAGCTCTCCTCACCCACTTCTTTTGTATCCTAACCTTAGCTACCACTACATAATGATCAGACAGACCCCCTCCAATACCCCTATACACCCTAGCATCCATCACAGATTTCTTCATTCGTTCATCCACACATACATAATCAATCAATGACTTTCGTTCCACCACTGTCTTATCCTTCATCGTCAACATCCGTTTCCACGTGTACCTGTGGATCATTTTGTGTCGGAAGAAGGTGTTGGCTATCCACAGCCTCCTCCCCACACATACGTCCACAAGTGCACTACCATTCCCATTCACCTCTGATGGTACCCCCCACCCTCCCACCACTCCCTCAACTTTCCTATCACCCACCTTACCATTCAGAAATCAGAAATATTCTTTCGTTCTTGTCAAACTTCTCCAGGCACGCCTCCACATTCATCCAGAACTCCTCTTTCTTTCTTTCAAGTATATCCTCTGTCGGGGCATACACGCATACAATCACCCACGTTTGTATTCCTACTTTCATTCTCACCCACACAATCCTTGAACCCACAGACCCATACTCTCTTACACATTCCTTCCATTTGCTACTTACAAACAAACATGCACCTTCTCTCGCTGTTCCTTCACTCACTCCAGCACACACACCCATTCCACACTCCCACTCTCTCACATCTGAACCTTTCCATTTGGTCTCTGTCATTCCACATACATCCAGCCTGGCATTCACTAACACTTCCAGAACCTCTCTCTCTTTTGTGCCATCATTCATGCCACTAACATTCCACGTAGCCATTCTCAGAATGTCCGAAGGTATGTCCTTAGTCGGTCGTGGTTCGTCAACGTAGGTTCCGTCCGCATCCGAGGCTGTTCGTTCGTTTTTCTTTGCTTAGAGAAAAACGAGTAACTAATTTATCTGCAATACATTCATCCGTCGTCAAGATGGCTAGTAAATCCCAAAGAAAAACGAGTAACTAATTTATCTGCAACACATTCATCCGTCATCAAGAGGGCTAGTAAATCTCAAAGAAAAACGAGTAACTAATTTATCTGCAACACATTCATCCGTCATCAAGAGGGCTAGTAAATCTCAAAGAAAAACGAGTAACTAATTTATCTGCAATACATTCATCCGTCATCAAGAGGGCTAGTAAATCTCAAAGAAAAACGAGTAACTAATTTATCTGCAATACATTCATCCGTCAGCAAGAGGGCTAGTAAATCTCAAAGAAAAACGAGTAACTAATTTATCTGCAATACATTCATCCGTCAGCAAGAGGGCTAGTAAATCTCAGAAAAACGAGTAACTAATTTATCTGCAATACATTCATCCGTCAGCAAGATGGCTAGTAAATCTCAGGAAAAATGGAGTAAATAGACTAGTTTATCTGCAATACATTCATCCGTCAGCAAGATGGCTAGTAAATCTCATCACTTATAATTGTCTATTAAGATCAACAAAAAGGGTGATATATTTGTGTCATTCTTATCTAGGACTTAAGCTATATTTAACACAAAGCTTCTAAATAACTCTATAAGAAAATAGGCTATAGTTTTTTTTGCCTTCCTTTTGCAAATTATGAAAAGGCTGTTAATGGGAAGTAAATGCAGTTTATTTTAGCAACTAAGCACACAACTATTCATGGTATATTATAGTAAGAGACTAATTTGTGTTGTTCTATGTGAGTGAGGGAGACAAAAGGCAGAACTGACTGTAGCGTGTGCCTCCCCCAGAGTTGAAAGAGTGACAGGGCCAAAATCAAGGGACGTTCGAGCCAAAATTCCGGGACACACAGAGTTTGAAGCAATTTAAGTCATAGGATGAGGGAAAGACTGATTCTAGGAGAGAGTTCCAGAGCTCAGCTGTTGAATAGAAGAAAGACTGTGAATAACGTTTCTCTCTTGTGTTGGAGAGTTGCACAGAGTAGGGGTGGGATTGTGTTGCAAAACGGATACTACGTACCCTACATAGAGGAGGTGGTATACACTGGGAGAGCTCTGACGAACACTGATTATTGTAGTAGCGATAGAATAGCAAGAGAGATGCAACATTGCGGCGAAGAGAGAGAGCTTTTAGAGAGTTGGTGAGTAGACGGGAGTTAATGATACAAAAGGCTTTCCTTTCTGCTTTGTCTAGGAGTGCGGTGTGAGAGGATCCTCTCCACACATGTGAACAATACTCGATACAAGGATGCACTGTGCCCCTGTACAGAGCAAGAAGCTGTTCATGGGTAAAGAACCCATTGAGGTGGTTGAGCACACCCAGCTTCTGGGAGGCTACCTTAGCAAGACTGGTAATATGGTCCTTCCAAGAGAGAGCAGAAGAAAAAGAGACACTTAGAATAGTGAGAGAAGATGAAGGATTTATTTTTGTATTGTTGAAGTATAAGGGATAGTCCTCTGGGAGTTCCCAACGGGTAGTAAGATGGATAAATTGGGTTTTGGAAGCATTAACCCTCCTGGCCCGGGCAGGCTCTCCTAATGACGGAGCTCGTATCCGGGCGATCTGGTCGAATATCAACAAAAGTAAACTAAGGCTAATCTCGCTTAATATATTACCTACATTAACACCTTACGAGCGGCCTATGCGGTTTATTTATATGTACCGCCCAGCGGGGTGTTTTTAGCCAAAATAGGGCTGTTTACGTGATCATTTTCATGCCTAAATAAGACCCAGAACGTAAAACAAGTACCTATCCCTGAAAGGGCATAAACAGAGCTTTCGAATGACACCATAACGATCCTTTTATGATGGCTAGTTTTCTTGCAATAACCGTGCAACGCGAGTGCAAAAAGCATGTAATTAGCCACTTTCCCGATACAATTCCTTATATAGCGAGTGAGAGAGGGAGGAGGGAGCTGGGATTCGTGTCAGTATGTTCGCCGCGGTGGTCTGGAGCAGTCATACGCTCGCTACTCTCCTGCCACCACTTGTCTCTCTCTCTCAGCAACATTACGTGCTGAAATTGCCACTCGAGTTATGTCGAGCGCCGCCACATAGTCCAGCTTTATTTAACTCGACTTATGTGGTGAGCCGCTAATTAAGGGTTAATCAAACATATATAGAAATGAGAGCCTTACCTTCCTGCATAGAATGGCGTTGAGTAGAGCTCTCTAGCTCAACTGGTTCCGGAGTGATGGTGATGGAAGTGGAGGTAACTTTTGCCGCGTATTTACCTCGGCGCGTCCGAACACTCAACCGCGGCCCCGGCTACAACGCCCAGTTGCACTCGTCGCTCCACCCGCAATTATGCCGGGAAGCGATTTGATAGTGTTTTGTTGGTTATTCTGTCATTTATTATAGTTATTATGTTATTTTCACTCAATAAAGTTTTTTATATGAACTTATTTGTGTCTCTGTCACTTATTACTTCGTTTTACTATTATTATTATGATTATTAGTGTCACTTTCACTGGACTTTGATAATTGGTAGTGTCATTTCCCCTTTTATGTATTGTTAGGTAAGCTAATAATATATAGTGTCACTGTCGCTTATTCATATTGTTATGAAGGCACTTATTATTACTTGTGTGTGTCTCTTTCACTTATACTTAGTTTTATTATTATTATACTGTCACTTTGACTGGCCTAGGCTTATTGAGTGTCATTTTCACTTATTTATTGTTAAAAATATATATTTTAGTGTCACTTTCACTTGTTTATATTGTTATTGAAGGCACTTAGTATTACTTATGTGTCCTTTTCACTTATACTTAGTTATATTATTATTCTTAGCCTACATTTGAGTGTCACTTTCACTGTTGTCACTTCCACTTCAAAAGTTTGTTAGAGTGTGGAAGTCGTTGAAGCAGGTGCCAGCACACAGTCCAACTTGACACTCGAGGCATTCCCAAGTGGTTTTTGTGGGTTTGCGGGGTCTGCGAGTTGTGTGGCTGCACACATGGCACCTCTTCTGACTCCTAGCGTTACTACCTGGTGCTTTGAAAGGAAGGGCGCTCAGCTGGTGCTTCCTGAAGAATTCAGCACACCCCGTTCTGTCAAGCTGGCCTGGTCCTTGTATTGGCCTGCCTGGTGTACCCGCATGTTTAGCCAGGAGCTCAAGTAGCACCTGCTTGTGGAACTTCCGCAGGGACTTGTACTTCTTGGCTCCTGGAGTCCTCAGACAGTAGATGTTGTAGGCATTGAGGATCGACATATCTACCATATGCAGGATAAACTTCTTGTACCACCTGCAAGATGTTCGCAGGCAGTCGATGAAGCCCATCTGCATGTCGGACTTGTCAACGAGGCGCATGTTGATGTTATAATCCAGGACAGCAGCTGGTTTTTGGACGGGGTTCTTGGTTGTTCGGTCCACCTTCCCTGTGGCGACCATCTGGGCCTTGTGGCATGTGGTGAGGAGGTTGACCTTGCGCTGGTCATGCCAGTGGATGGAGAGGATGGGGCCACTCTTCTTGTGGAAGATGTCCGCCTTCTTCGTCTTGGATGGGTAGCCTGGCATGCCCTTCCTTTTGCCCTTGACTGTGCCGACAGTTCCGGTCTTGCGGTCATGGAGGTACTTGGTCAGGAGAGGCGACGTGTAATAAATATCTGTGTAGAGGATGTGGTTATTATTGAAGTGCCTCTCCATCATCTCTTCACTACAGCGCCACCAAAACCAATGAGAGGGTCAGTCACAACTTCTCCAGCCTTGCCGCTGTAGACTATAAAGTCCAGCACATACCCCATCAAGCAGTCACAGAGGACGAAGAGCTTGATGCCGAAGCGGTGTCTCTTGGACGGATATACTGTCGGAAGTGCAGCCTACCACGGAACAGGACCAGAGACTCGTCGAGGCACATCTTCTGGAAAGGAATCAGGTATGTGGTGAACCGATGACGTATCATGTCATACAGCTTCCTGATCTTCCATAATGAGTCGGGAAGGTGGACTGCCATGTTGTTTGTCAGGTGGAGATAGGAGAGGATGTCGAAGTACCTGTCCCTGGACATGTATTTGCCAAATGATGGAGTCGTTATGATGTCGCCAGTGATCCAGTAGTCAGCCAGAACGTGCTTCCTTATATGAGTCATCAGCATTGTGAGTGCCAAGAACACATATAGTTCTGCCACAGTGAGAGCTCTCCATGCCACCATCTTGGCACTGGTCTTCCTCCCAAGAAAGTTGGCACAGATAGCATGGTGGTGATTTGTCTCTTTGACGAGGTATTCCATGACTTCATTGTCATAGAAGCCACAGAAAAGTTCACTGGGGGTAGCATCTGGGCCACAGGGATATGCTGGTGACATCCCAGAACCCATCTGTACCTCGTCAAAGGGAGGACAATCTGGCTCAAAATCAGCTCCATCTGTCCACACAAACAGGTCGGATGCTGATGCTCGAGGTCGTGCTGCAGCAGGCACACGCCCTGGACGCCCTGGCACACGCCCTTGGCCACGCGGATGCCCAGGCGGACGCCCTGCACGCCCACGCCCAGGCCCAGGCCCAGGGACAGCGGCGTCGATAGGCTGACCACGTCCACGACCTCGCCCTCTCCCTCGATTTGTCGGCACATCCTCTTCCTCTTCCTGTTCCTGTTCCTATTCCTCTTCCTCCTCAGGCGACGTCAGGTCATCTGGGGCAATGTTGGGGTCGTCAGCATCCTCCTCAGGAGACAATTCTGGTGAAGAAGTGACCGGGCGTCGGCGGTGTGGGGCGCGGGAGGCTGCGGGAGCTTCAAGAATGGGAGCCGAGGCCTCGGGAGTTGGGCTCCTTTTGCGGCGAGCCGAGGGCTTTTCAGCAGCAAATAATGCTCTGCGGTGTGTTGAGGCCTGTGGCACATCACCAATACCACTTGAAGAGGCCCTTTGGTCATCCTGAACAAGAGATGAAGGCGAGGGCTGTGGGTGACCCACGCGGCGTCCCGTGTCAAGGCGTCGGGACAATGGAATGCGGGTGGTTGCTAGGCCAGGGTCGGCGTCATTATCGCTATCTTCAGCTTCCCTATGCTTTTCTGCGGCTGCCCTGCGTGCTTTTTTAGCTGCACTTTTGATCAATGATTGTTTGTAGAAATATTTGCCCACTTTCAAGGGCGTACGGGCAAGCAAAGGGGAAGGTCCTGGGGTAGGGCTAGGGCTAGGCCTAGGCTGACCTAGCAAAGATGGTGAGGGGGTAGGCCTAGGTTCTAGCACACTGGGAAGCTCAATGGCACCTTCCTGAAACACTTCCACATCAGGATCATCACTACTGTCTCCCCCCTCAAATAAATCGACATTATCGTCGTCTCCAAAGCCCATGAAATCGTCTTCACTTTCACTTATAAATTGTACCTTGTCCACCAAGCTTTCGCCACTGCTCTCTTCATCACTTTCAAAAAGTTGTCGCTGTATAGCGCTATCACTCAACAAACGCTTAACTTTCTTTTGTTGAGCTCTCTTCTCGGTTGCAACAGGCGTTGAAGTTGCGAGTGGGGTAGCACTGGGGCCCGCGGGAGGTTGCAACGAATCGGACACGTCGGAAATTTTTTTTTCAGTATTACTCGCTATGGCGGCCACGTACGAACTGATAACACTAGTAGTTGAGGCTTGGTGGCGCTGCGGTCGCTCCTACCATGCCAAAATTGGCCGCGCAAATTTTGAAGCATGCTTTCAAGCACAAGGATTTTAAAATGACACCCGGGTTCCGGCCCTTTTGTTTTGGTGTCATTTTAAAATGACACCCGGGCTGGAAGGGTTAAAGGCAACAATATTTTCTCTGTCCCAATTGGAAATAGTAGTTAGATTAGAAGATAAGTGTTGTATAGCTTCATTACGTTTGTTTTTGAGTGATTGCTGGCTGGGGTGTTCTGGAAAACTAAGTGAGTAGTGTAAGGTAGAGTCGTCTGCATATGAATGGATGGGACTGGAGGTACAGTTGAGAAGATCATTTAAGAAAATTAGAAAGCGAATGGGAGATAGGACAGAACACTGAGGAACACCGGAGTTAATAGGAGGAGGAAGTGAGCGATGGCCGTCCACAACCACAGCTATGGACTGGCCAGAAAGGAAATTGGAAATAAAGTCACAGATGGAGGGATAGAAACCGAAGGAGGGTAGTTTAGGAATTAAAGATTTGTGCCAGACTCTATCGAAGGCCTTCGATATCCCTAGCGCAATAGAAAAGGTCCCTTCGAAGTTCTGAAAGGAGCATGACCAAGAGTTAATAAGATAGAAAGAAGATCACCAGTAGAAGCCATACTGGCGATCTGAGAGTAGATTATGAGAAGAGAAATGTTAAGAAATTTGAAAGCAAGAAGAGTTTCAAAAACTTTAGAGATACAAGAGATGGAGAGCAATTGGACAATAGTTGGAGGGTTGAGAGGGTCACCCTTCCTTGGGACAAGTTGAATGAGAGCAAACTTCCAGCAAGAAAGGAAGACGTTAGAGGAGAGACAGTGACGAAAGAGTTTGCCTAGGCAGGGAGTCGGCATGGAAACACAGTTTTTGAGTACAACTGCAGGAGGAACACCGTCCGGACCGTACGCTTTCTTAGTATTCAGCCCAGAAAAGGTAGAAAGAACATATTTAGAAGAGATTAGGATATTAGGCACAAGTAGGAGAGAAGGGGGTGGAGAGGGAGGAATAGCACCAGAATTATCCAAGGTGGAGTTTCTAACACAAGTTTGAGCAAAGAGTTCAGCTTTGTCAGAGGAAGAAGTGATGGTTGTGCCATCAGACTGGAAAAGGGGAGGGAAAGACGAGGAAGACAAATTGTTGGAGAGGTTTTTGGCTAGATGCCAGAAATCTTGGGAAGAGCTAGAGTAGGATAGTTCAGTGCATTTATTATTGATGATAGAGTGTTTGACAATTCGAAGAACAGATTTGGCTTGATTCCGAGCAGAAACCTAGAAAGAATGAGATTCTTGAGTTTTAAGGCGTCGGTGCCGTTTGAATGCTTCCTCCTTGTTGCGGACAGCAGTAGATCAAGCGTGAGTAAACAAAGATTTGTTTGCATTAGACTGAGAGAAAAAAAATGGAATGTATGCTTCCATGCCCGAGAGGATTACCTCGATAATGCGTTCAGCACTCTCCGAGAGTCCCTGGTCACGGAAGCAAAAGCATTCCATGGGAAATCAAAGAAGTACTGCCGAAGAGCCTCCCAGTAGGCAGCGCCAAAGTGCCACAGGCACCGCCGGCTGGGAGGATCGGGTGGCCATACCAGAGAGATAGGACAGGTGACAGATATTAATTTATGGTCGGAGGAGCCCAAAGGAGAGAAAAGATTTACAGTATAAGCAGAAGAGTTAGATGTTAGAAATAAGTCAAGAATGTTGGGCCGATCTCCGAAGCGATCCGGGATACGGGTGGGTTGCTGGACTAACTGCTCTAGGTTGTTTAGAATAGAAAAGCTGTAGGCTTGTTCACCGGGTTAGTCAGTGGAAACAGAGGAGAGTAATAGTATGCTAAGTGAGAATTGTTAAAAGGTCGGTAAAACCTTTTATGCAACTTTTGTTCACTCTATACTGAATCAGATTGAAAAGGAAATAATTTATGCATAACTAAACTGAAAACCCACACATTCAAGTACTAACCAGATCGTATATAACTTTGCTTCCCCCATTTCAACGAGAATTAGAGTAATACATTTTTGGTTTATCCTGCTTGCCCGGGTGGCTTACATAGCTCCATATCGAGTTTTCCCCATAACACACGGCTGGCCTACATAGCTCCATAGCCTTATTTCATGGTTTAAAACCACTTAAAACTGCACTAGAGAAAGTTTTGTTGTCTTAGCGGATGGTCCATATAACCAACAAGAACGAACACACATTGACAATCAGTCATGTGACTCCTGCTTGCAGGCAGGCCTAACAAAAGCATAATTTGTAGGTAGTAGGGGTAGGCAGCCCCGCCCAGGGAAGTACTACCGCCAAGGTTTCGGGAGACTCAGGGAATAGCCTGAATTCCATTTTCTCTCCCAGGCCTTGGTAGCTGGATACATATCTTTCTGCCTCACACATCAGGGGTATCAGGAAAACCCTCTTTATATAACATACACATCCAACTTCACGACATTGCCCTACATTGCTATCCTCTATCCATAAAACACTACTCTTCCCACTAAATATCATACATGTAACACCATACACCTTACCCAATAAATATGGCAGTACAATTGTTAAGAGCAAACCTGGTGGTCCCTCGGATATCCACCCCCGGCAGGGTTGGGTCATTGACACAGGGCCCTCCCGGTCGTCATCATGCGACTGTGTCAAGAGCATTGCAACGTCCCAAAGCTGCTCGCCGGTGCAGCTTTTTCTTTAGCAATATAAGGGGACTTCACTCTAACATCAATTCTGTACACCAATTTCTTCAAGCAGAATCCCCTACTCTCCTTTTTTTGACAGAGACTCAAGTAACATTCACATCTGACACATCTAGATTTAATTTTCCAGGTTATCAACTGCTCCAAAATTTCAGACCTTAAGGAGGTGTATGTTGCTTCGCAAAATCTGAAATTGCCCTGGAGGAGGTTACTAGTTTCAATTGTCCCTATTTGATTATTCTATATACAAATTAATTTCTGCTGGTAAATTTAAATACATATGTTGCATCTACCGTTCCCCAAATTGTCCTCCAGAGCAAAGTCTTTTTGATTCTCTGTCCTCACAACTCAGTGTCCTCAACTTAAATGCTTCTTCTGAAATCACTGTGTTGGGTGATTTTAATGTCCATAATGTTGAATGGCTCACTCATTCAGCCAGGACTGATGATGCTGGTCTTGAATGTGAGCTATTTGCAGACTCATTTAATCTCACTCAACTAGTCAACCAACCCACCCGTGTACCAGATAATCCTAATCATAATTCCCACCTACTGGACTTATTTTTAACAACCAATTCAGAAAATTATGATGTTACAGTGAGGTCCCCGCTTGGATCTTCTGATCACTGTCTGATACAGGCCACCTGTCTATCACCTACCACACCTTCCCACTCTGAACCTGTTTTGGTGACTAAATGGCATTACGATAGGGCAGACTGGGAGGGTCTTCAAGGTTTCTTTATTGATATTCCCTGGACCTCTTTCTTTTCTAATGATGCACACTCCACCTTGAGCCACATACAAGATTTTGTAAAAATTGGAATGGAAACTTTTATTCCTCATCAAAAGTACAGTAAAAGATCTAATTCACCTAAATGGTTTGACCATAATTGTGCTAGAGTAACTGAACAAAAAGCAATAGCCTACAATGCATACACAAGATCAAAAACACATGAAGCCTTTAATTACTTTAGAAATATCAGAAATCATGCCAAAACTGTATTAAACCTAACTAAATCAAACTTTCTCCACAAGCAGGCAAATAAACTTCTAAATAATCCAAATGATAACAAAATATTTTGGTCTACTCTTAACTCATTTAAATCCAACTTCACTACTGCTTCATCCATTCCACCATTAAAATCTCCGACTGGCAATCTTGTAAGTGACCCACGAGGTAAAGCTAACCTTCTTGCGGATATTTTCTCCACCAACTCAACCTTAGATGAAATAAATCAAGATGTCCCTGTACTTAATTTTAATTCGCCTGAAATTCCCTCACTTAACTCCTTGCAACATACATGACGCGATCGCGTCATATGAATAAGTCCACCAAAAACTCATATGACGCGATCGCGTCATATGGACTTATCTCTATACCTTTATTATAAGTTATATGACGCACTAGCGTCATATGGAACTCAGTAAGTCCGATAAGTTACCTCACGATAAAACCGTTGGTGGCAACCTCATTCACCTCCGATAATTCTAACGGCCGCAGTGTTGTTTTGAGTGTAGTGCGCGGCAGTGGCAATGATCCTGGGGCTCCCGCCTCCTTGGACTTATTGGAACATAATATGTTGCAGGGAGTTAAGATCCACACCAGACATGTCAAAACTATTTTGCAGAATCTCTCGGTAGATAAGGCTCCTGGTCCAGATGAAATTCCTCCAATAGTACTTAAGAATTGCTCCTTGGTGCTCGCTCCTGTATTGGCAAAAAATGTCCGTCTGTGTACTCATACCTCATGCTTCCCAGTACCCTGGAAAGAAGCAAACATCCATCCAGTTCCTAAAAAAGGTGCCTCTTCAGATCCATCAAACTACAGACCAATAGCTATAACTTCCACTCTTGGTAAAGTCTTTGAAATTATATTAAATAATCACATAATTAAGCATCTGGAGAATAATAAATTAATCAGTGATAGGCAATATGGTTTTAGACGATGTCGATCAACTGCAGACATGCTTTGCCTTCTTACGCATCAAATCAACCAAGCTACAGACCAACATGGTGAAACACATACAATAGCACTGGATATATCAAAGGCATTTGATAGAGTCTGGCATCAATCCTTATTGTCGAAGATGTCACACTACGGCCTTGCATCAATAGTTCCACTAATTTCTTCTTATCTTCATAACAGAAAAATATGTGTAATGGTAGATGGCCTTTATTCTCAATTTCACTCAATAAATGCTGGTGTTCCCCAGGGATCAGTTTTGGCCCCAATTCTGTTCCTCATTCATATCAATGATCTCATATCTACCACTCATAATCCAATACATTCCTACGCAGATGACTCAACACTCCACAGTTCCTTCACATTTACCAATTCTTTCACCCAACCCGATCTTATAAATTCAAAAATAAACACTGCAATTTCTCTGAAC
Organism: Paralithodes platypus; assembly: GCA_032716605.1. Lineage (NCBI taxonomy): Eukaryota > Metazoa > Arthropoda > Malacostraca > Decapoda > Lithodidae > Paralithodes > Paralithodes platypus. Next base: position 19,494,031 of record CM064572.1, read on the forward strand.
CAGGACCTTTCTAGAATTAATGGATGGGGACAAAAGAATCTAGTTTCCTTTAATGCACAGAAAACCAAGTACATTCAATTTTCTAACCGACAGAATCTCACTGACTCCCATATATTTTTTAATGATGTAAATATTCCCACTTCCCCTAGTATTGACATTCTCGGTGTAACATTAACTACTAACTTGAGCTGGACACATTATGTTAGAAGCATTGCTAAGAATGCCTCTAAAAAACTGGGACTCCTGTACAGAGTTCGAGAATTCTTCACTGACGAGCAGTTGGCCGTGATATATAAAAGTCATGTGCGTTCTCAGATGGATTACTGTTCACCTCTGTGGGGTGGAAGTGGAGTGGTTGCATTGAGGCAGTTGGACAAAATTCAAAATAAAGCTATTAGATTAATCAATAACCCTGCAATCACACAGGACCTTCCTACATTTTCCATACGAAGAAACGTTGCATCCCTTGCATTATTCTACAGATATTTTCACAGCAATTGTTCCGAGGAACTTGCTTCAATTGTGCCGCCTCTCCACATCTTTCCCCGTAGAACTAGGGCAGCTGAGAGCGCCCATGAATTTACACTTTCTCATCCACAATGCAGGACTTCTGCTTATCAGAATTCATTTATCCCCAGAGCTACTACTCTTTGGAATTCACTTCCCTCGAATTGCTTTCCACAAACTTACAATCTACAAATGTTTAAATCCAGTTGTTACAAACATTTTATGAATGGAGGATGCCTTTAGGCACATGGACCTTTTTGTTTTATCTGTGTTTTTCCTTCCTCCGTTCATTGTCTCTTAAAAAAAAAAAAAAAAAAAAAAAATGATTTTCCCGAGTCCCAAATGATGCTTGAAAGCAGTCGACAGTGACAATAGTGAAATATATCAGTAATCAATAATCAATATAATAATTATTATTACATAATACATAATACATAAATAATAATCAATAATCAATTATTGAACGAATATAAATAGACCGTAGCCGTGGCTGCCGAAATTGCGTCAGCGGATTCAAACAGTTCTCAGTACCGGTAACAAAACACTGGGTTATATTTCGCACCTCACACAATAAACACTTTGATAAAAATATACTTTGAAAAGTAGACAGAATGAATATAAACACCATGTGAGGAACAGCACTTTATTGACAACGTTTCACATATAGCTTCATCAGGCCAAAAGCTATATGGCCTGATGAAGCTATATGCAAAATGTCAATAAAGTGCTCTTCCTCACATGGTGTTTATATCTAATAACCGCTTTATGTAGTGTTCTAGTCTTCACTCATCGCAAGATAACACTGAGTACTGCCTCTGGTATGTATATAATCTAGGTTAGGCCATATGTTTGCAGAGATGTGAGTATCTGTAAATGATGAAACTCGGGAGTTTACACGGTTCTAGACTCCCGGCGGCCATAGCTGACCCACTTATTTTCACCTTAACCCTTAATTAGCGGCGAGCAACATAAGTCGAGTTAAATAAAGCTGGACTATGTGGCGGCGCTCGACATAGGTCGAGTGGCAATTTCAGCACGTAATGTTGCTGAGAGAGAGAGACAAGTGGTGGCAGGAGAGTAGCGAGCGTATGACTGCTCCAGACCACCGCGGCGAACATACTGACACAAATCCCAGCTCCCTCCTCCCTCTCTCACTCGCTATATAAGGAATTGTATCGGGAAAGTGGCTAATTACATGCTTTTTGCACTCGCGTTGCACGGTTATTGCAAGAAAACTAGCCATCATAAAAGGATCGTTATGGTGTCATTCGAAAGCTCTGTTTATGCCCTTTCAGAGATAGATACTTGTTTTACGTTCTGGGTCTTATTTAGGCATGAAAATGATCACGTAAACAGCCCTATTTTGGCTAAAAACACCCCGCTGGGCGGTACATATAAATAAACCGCATAGGCCGCTCTTAAGGTGTTAAAAACTGAACAACTTAGTCTAGAGACTTCTAGTTTTCACCCATCGAGTACGTCCGATGGATATTATAACCTAGGTTAGGCAATTTTGTTGCTTATTTATAAGCATGCCAAAATCCCGAGATTTCGACGAAACATCCAGTTCCAGCATTCGCAGGAAGGTTAAAATCGCCATTCGGCGAGGGTTAAAGATTATATTTCTTTCTAATACCTTTACTAGCCTATTGATCACCTTAAGCCAGTGTGAGATGATGTCCGCCTGCCACAGCCTCATGATGTACCTGTCGAACTTGTACTTCCATGGTGTGTGTTTCCTGAAGAACCAACCCAGCTGCCCCGTAAGGAAGGGTTCCTTCACTTGGTACCAGTCGCTGAACTGCCGCAGAATGATGATTATATAAATGTTTGACTACACAAAGTTACATCTGAGCTGCTTAGAATCAATTCATTACGCATACACACATTTATATATATATATATATATATATATTGTACATACCGTCCTTATGTTTTGGTTACTCTTCTAAAAAGCAAATTTGTCCCAGGGTACATTTCTAAAGGGAATATTCTCAAAGATTAAGGGAATAGTAGATCCAGGTCTAGAAGACAAATGACATCACAAATACACTCAAACATATAGATTATTCATGGAGGGTAAACAAATAATACACCAATGCAAAATGCAAGTGTTCTATAAGTAACCTTAAATTCCTTAGTGAGCATGATGGTGGTGTGGGTGGAGGTCTCCAGGAAACCGTAGGTGCCCGCCTTTAGAGCCGCCATCGCCTGGGGCACATTAGGGTAAATATCCGTCACAATGCGGAAGGTTCGAACCGTGGGGTCGTTTCCCTCCCTTATAATTCCCAACACCAGCCCGCCATAGTCAGGGATGGCAAGTCTGATCAGATCATCAAAATACCAAATTGTAAGCCATTAACATGTTGTTATCAGACTGGTATAGGCCTATAGGTGAAGAACTAATATTGTAACCTACAAGGGAAGCAAACACTTGAATTGTAAGATTTAATCTTTTGTCCCTTAACCCGTCCAGCCCCAGCGACGCGTCTGACGCGTCGGCGATGTATGTAACGCACAGCCCCAGAGACGCGCCTGACGCGTCACCCTAATTGCGCCGACCGTAACCCCAGGTATAGCCACTCAAAAGGGCTCAGATTTGTATGGGTACTGTGTACGTATCCCACGCAACCGTGCCGATGGTTCAAAACTCTCAAAGTCCACGTGCGTGCGCGCGAGCGCGCAATAACCTGTTTTTTTGGGATAATTGCCTTCAATTTTGTACTCTTGTAAAATCCGTTTTCGGGGGCTCTGTAGGACCATTTTTTAAGTTTTTGAGCGTTTTTTCGTGGTTTTTCCTTCATTCCTAACCCATTCGCTATTGTTTCTGGAATAAAACCATTTTTTGAAAACCGGCCGAGTTCTGGTGCGCAAACATTACAAAACTAGCCGGGGCTCCACGGGTTAAATTCGCATTCATATAACACCTTCGGTACGTGTGCATTACATGAATAGCCTGCATACTGTATATGAACAGCTAGACATAAGTTACTGATTATTGTCACGCCTCATCCTCAAGAAAATAACCCTTGGACGGTGCACATTCACACACATGCCACTGGATGTTTTCCTTGAGCAAATACTATTCCCCCCAAAAAATAAAATAAAAAATAAATTAGAAATATAATATAAAAATAACAAATATTATAAACAAATAAATAATCTAATAAATTACTAATTAATCACTGACCTGACGGCGCTGGTTGTCAGCTGTTGGAGGATTGTGACTCTTGTGTCATAGGTGACTCATTAAAAATTTCTTATCAACTTGGAGTAAACTACTGTTATAGTGATCAACTTCCTCACAGGCATAACTCGTATAAGTAGACTGCAAAAACAGAATTATCTAAGAGTAGCTAAATACGATTACCTATGACATCTCTAACCTGACATTACTGGCGATCAGGTATGGGAGAGTGGTCATTTGTATAGGGTTAGGTGGGCGTGTAAAGTGTCTATAGACGCACTCTCCCTTAAAAATGAAGACTGAAGTATTACAGTAACTTGTGACTCATGCAGTAATGTACTGGAGTGGAAAGAACAAATATAAAATAAGCAACCTCATGTTACTGGCTGTCAGCTGTGGCAGGGTGGTGATTCTGGTCGGGTAGGTTGGTCTCGTAAAGATGGCCACCAACTTGGATGTGTAGGTTGTGGTGATGACCATACAGGTGAGGAGCCACAGACCCATCAGCCACCTCGGCTGTGGCAGGTGAGGACCACTCAGGCTCACCAGGGCTCGAACCAGGGGCAGCACGATATGGCCCGTCGGTCTTCGTCCGCATGACTGGCCAGAGAAGAAGTAGTCTACAAATTAAAATATATAAAAGACGAACAATTTAAATTAAAGATTTCCTAGCATTTACAGTGCATTTGCCGACTGTTTTGGAATACTCTGATATTGGATAACATCTTAAATTAACTCAATTTAGTTGGTAAGATAGCATAATATAATATTGTACATCTTTATAATGGATAGGCCAAATAACGACATGGGTATGTTAGAATATCTGTATCAGTAGAAGGAACCTAAAATAGTCTATTTTCAGTCTAGTTGCCCATAGCATCCCAATAAAGCCCCAAAATATTCTTTATGATAATTCTACCAATCAAACATAAACTTAATCAGTGGTTGTGAAACTTTACTGACCTGAAGTAAGAAGCAGCAGCATAACAGAAGGAAAACGGCGACTAAGGTCCCCCAAACTCTTACACTAAATGGTTGCACTAGGTTCAACCACTCTGGCAGGGGCATAGGATTACGGAGGAACACTGTGATGAACTCATCCTTGATGGGTTCATAACCATCAAAGTCTTCAATTCGATCACTCGAGTGGAACAAACCATTAGCGGTGAAGTCGTATTCACCACTGTCCAACATTCCCAACAAACCCAACCACTTCCCCCCTACCTTGGTGCCCCACTTTCCATCCACAGAGTTCTCCGTCATGGTGTAAGAATAGTTAATCTTGCTGGCCAGTTCCTCCACGATAGTCAGAGATAGTCCCGCTCGCTGGTTGTGGCTGCGGGTTCGGTACAAGTATGGCCTGTCCACGAACCAAGTAGCAATGCGGAAGAAGGCGCGGCAGGTGGCGGGAAAGCGGTCAGGGAAAAGTGAGTTCCATGTGGGAAATGCCTCTGGACTCCAGCATCCCAGAAAGTGCAGGGAAGGTGAACAAAATGGCCGAAGAGTGTAAACAGCCAGCGAAGTTGGATTGACTGGTAAGGGTGTCAACAGCACTAAATTGACAACACTTTTCAATGAGGCTCGATTTAATAGTGAGATGCTACTGGCGTTGGAATCTAAGTTTAATAATAAGATATTTGTTGGAGGAGCGGAAACAAATTGTTCTGTAGGGAAGAAGTTCGGCACTTTTGATTTCAATATCATAACATGAACGGCTGTAGGCCTACTGGCAGACCACGGGGTAGTTAGTTGTTGCTGCTTTAGAATATCATCTTGCTCGACGCCAGATATATTTGAGTCCAAGTGGAGAACAAATTGTTTTCCTGTGGCTGGTCCCTGTGAAACTTGGTACAGGATCTTCACCACACGTTGGACCATCTGTTTTGCATTGGTCGTTCTCTCTGACCACTTTACCGCGGTGCTCATCAGGCCCTTTGGAGCAACCCGGCAGACCTCGGAACCTAACAGGAACACCAACAGTATTTGCGTGACCATGTCGACTTCTAGGCTAGTAAATAGGTTCAAGAAAATTAAATTCCAAGAATTTCTGATAACGTGGGTTGACTTCAGTGACTTATTGTTATCTGTTTGGTACGTTATATTAAATTATGCCACTAACTACATATTTGTTCAAAATCATATATTGCTTTAGGTTTAACCATTCTGTTTACAGTGTATGACCACCATCTCTCCAGTAACTTTCTGTGGCACTCTTACCTTACTCAATCCTTACTTTCCACAAACAGCCAAGCGAGAGCCAGCAAATTTGATGTTCTTTTCTTGTTTACACATTCTAGTTAAAAAGAGAAGACCCACATAATAAAAGAAGTGAGCACTCAACCTTTAACCCGTTGAGCCCCGGCTAGTTATAATATGTTGTTCACCCCAGTCCCAAGCCATTTTCACTTATTTTTTTTGTTTGCTAAAATGGAAGACAAGGATGAGAAATGAAAAAAAAATAAAATAAATCACCTCTGACTTTTTTTTTTGGGAGGGGGGGGGGCCGTTGGGGGGGGGGGAGCCTCAAAAAAATGTGTTGAGCCAAAATGGAAGAGAATGGTGAGAAATGAAGACAAAAATAAAAAAAAAAAAATTTCGGTCATTTGGGGGGCGGGGGGGGGGGGGGTTTCAATAGTTCGTCTCCCCCGCATGACCACCCGCCCGGGAGCACTAGGGTAAAAACTGAGTATGGCATTGTACGGCATACATCCTAAGGAGTATTTCACATAAATCTCAAGCCTCTAGCTCCCATACGACCGGAGTAATGAAGGTTCAAAGTGGCGGTGAACTAGGGGTGTAAACTATCCCCACTAAGCCCACCACCACCAGCCGCGCGGCTGTCTCGGCCCGCTCACACCTACTGGCCCGGCTCCCACACACACTACGGTACCTCCCCCTCCTATTCTCCCGCCATTTCCTACCTTACGAGCCACGTAAGTGTTTTTTATATGTCGGACGCACGTGATGCGTCGCTGGGAGTTGGTGATCAAAGACTGCCGACGCAACACGTGCGACGCTGGGTCTCACCGGGTTAAATGACGAAGCCTATGTTTGTTAAACTGCCCGCCATGAGAAGGGATTTGGTTCAATTCTGACAAAAATCGTCATATTTACCATATATATCCTTGTTACTTATCCATATTTGAGTGTTTTACTTTTAATATGAACATATGAACATTTAAGAGCAATAAAAGATGTGAGAATATCATTTGGGTGGTGAAAAAGACATAATATTGCCGCCTGGTCGTATCATGAGGCGAGAGCCTGGGGGGCGAATATCCTCACTCTCCAACCTCCAGTGCGACACTTAAGGCTTGCAATAGAAGTCTCTGTGTTGCAAGGATCTCTAAATTCTGCGCCCGTGTTACAGAGACCGCGTGAGGGAAATTTGCGTAGAAAATTACCCGATAAAGGGGGAATAAGAGGAAATATAGCTGATAATTGAGGAGAGGGGAAAAGGGGGGGGGGGGGGAGGGGGGAATTGGGACACATATGGAGGAGTGGTAGAAAGTAATGGAGGGGAATTATCTCACATAATCACATATTATCTTGTTTTGAGTGCCACTGGGGTGTTTTGAAAGGTTTATTTATTGCACCACAAAAACCTCTATAGAGGACGCTTGCCTTTTAGGGGTTGACAGAAGGAGTAAAGTTGGTAGGTACAGTTACTATTAAAGGTTCGTGGGCCCCTCACGTTATCATTATGCATGTATACCGTCTTAAACTGAAATGTGATGGTATTTTATCATAATCTAATAACAATGTAAGTTAATTACTTACTGATTGTGCATTTCATTCACTAATTACTACCAATCTTTATACCTGAATAATTAACATTACTTTCTACTGATAGTTTCGGAAGGATATAAGTATTGTAATTCATTTCCTTTTGTCAGATTTTTACTTGTCATCCGTAATAAGATTTGTATAATACCTGTACAGCACAGACAAAAACATGATAGTTGAATTGCATAGTTACATAGTGTGCCATAGATACACAGCCAACACCAGTAAGTTGTTCCCAACAACGTGTTCCAGCATTAGAAACTACTGTTTAACCATTCATTACAATACACTGTTAACCCGTTCAGCACCAGCGACGCGTCTGGCGCGTCGGCGATGTATGTAACGCACAGCCCCAGCGACGCATCTGACGAGTCACCCTAATTGCTCCGACCGTAACCTCAGGTGTAGCCACTCGAAAGGGCTCAGATTTGTATGGGAACTGTGTACGTATCCCACGCAACCGTGCCGATGGTTGAAAACTCTCAAAGTCCACGTGCGTGCGCGTGAGCGCGCAATAACCTGTTTTTTTGGGGTAATTGCCTTCAATTTTGTACTCTTGTAAAATACGTTTTCGGGGGCTCTGTAGGACCATTCTTTAAGCTTTTTGAGCGGTTTTTCGTGGTTTTTCCTTCATTCCTAACCCATTCGCTATTGTTTCTGGAATAAAACCATTTTTTGAAAACCGGCCGGGTTCTGGTGAACAAACATTACAAAACTAGCCGGGGCTGGACGGGTTAAGAGGGAAGGCCTAAAAAAAAAAACATTTTAAAAGGCCCCAGTAGCACTTACAATTTTGTTTTGTATTTTTTGTTTTCCTCTATACTTCATATCACTCCTCCACATCCCCTCCTTCCCCCCTTTCCCCTCCCCCCTTCAATTATCACCTATTTTCCCTATTATTCTCTAATTCGTTGGTATATTTTTGTGTAAGCATCTCCAAGCTGGTTCTATGGTATGGTCATGTGACTAGCGAGTGTGTTGCGTAAGGGAGAGTGTGAGTGAGTGAGTCAGTCAGGCTTGAGGCCTCGCGAAGGGAGGGGTTGCCTAACTTTGCTCCACAATTCATGAATGGGCTGCTCCATGTTTATTCGCGATTTTGACCATAAAAACATTATTCCCACTTGTTTTATTGTTGTTACAGGTTACTATCTTCATAGTGACGGTAAAATAGGCGCATATGAATAAGTTTAAATCCAGTTGTTACAAACATTTTATGAATGGAGGATGCCTTTAGGCACATGGACCTTTTTGTTGTATCTGTGTTTTTCCTTCCTCCGTTCATTGTCTCTTAAAAAAAAAAAAAAAAAAAAAAAAAAGTAAGAACGATATTTATGGTAAAATGACGATTATAGGCATGAATGGAGCCTAATATCGTCGCCCAGAACAGTGGTGTTCAATACACACAGCTCGCCGTTTATAGGTTAATAGAACCAAATTGGGCCTCCAGCAATTAACACGCTTCGAACTGTCTCACTTAACCATTTGACTACCCCAGATCCTTCTTAAACTGCACAAAATCGTCAAAATATAGTCGACTATAATTAACCCCTTACGTAATTCTCGTCATATTCTGGTTATCATTAGATGGTTTTATTTATTTGTTGATTTCATTAATTGAGTTTAGAAGTAAAGTCGGTTGGTGGAGGGAACATAATAATTAGTTTGTCTTCTACCTATACGACTCAAATGGGTAAATATATATGATCTCAATAAACCCTCCCACTGGTGAGACAAGTCACGATTTTCGTCGCCGATGACTTAGTTTTGTCAAATTCGCAAGAATACGTGCGACGTTCACGATTTTGACCGTTACAAACATATGACAAATTATACTCAGCGAAGATGTCGCCGATGTTGGCGACGCAATCGCCGACCTTCTGCGACGTTATCGGCGAAGTGAGCGATGTTTCACCGATGACCTCTGCGAGGCATGTCACATTTTCAAAAATATCTTGCGAAATCATGCGAGGATGAAAGAAAACTCGCCGTATGTTCTGCGACGTCTTCGGCGATTCAAGCGATGGTTCGGCGTATTGAAACCTGGATGGGGGTAAACGTCTTAAAACCCCAAAGAGTGCCAGGTCCGTATATATACGGACTAGGGTCTTGTCACGCCCAGTGCCAGGTCCGTATATATACGGACTCGCCGAAAAAAAAATCGTAGCAGCGAAACGACTGCAGCTATGGCTTTCACATTTCTACCACATGTACAGTTTACCGCACTTATAGCGCGTACAAGCCAGAGAAGAACAATATTGGCTGGCAACTGTCTAAAAACTCCCTCCCCCTTTCACACTCATTTCTCCAAGTAATCACTGGTTCGAATATGAAGCGAGACGCGCGCTCTCTCTCTCTCTCTCTAAGTGTGCTTACGCGTACACACACACACACATACACAATGTATAATATTTCTACAACTATAGATTTCTCCCTCTCCCTGTCTCTCTGTATTAATTTATAATTATATCTATCTATCTATCTATAGATATATAGTATGTGTGTGTGTTATTATGATTAACCTTTTTATGCTATGAATTAAATATAGGGCAACTGATAGGTTATATTTGCAAGCATTAAGCTTACATATAAAAATCATATTGTGAAATGATTTGATAGGTCTGTTACATTATAGGCTATTTAAGACTGTAATGGGTTACTATTAATATGATAATATAATACACACTAGTAACTAATTTACTTGGTCACATTACCATCATTTAATTGCCAACAAGGTTCGGAATCGCCGTGCAAAATCCATTCCATACCTACTCGTTTGTTCTTAAAATTAACGTTGTAATGTCGTAATATTTACCAATAAATTCTGATGTGCTTAAGTCCAGTAGCTGCTTTTAAAATTATATTTTGATTTGCCACGCTACTCTAGGATGACAAAGAAGAAGAGAGAAGATTATAGAGTATGAGAGAGGGACATATACAGTATAGAGATGGAGCAGGAGAAAGGGAATAGTGAATATGAAACTATCTAAACGTGTTGTATCTAATATTCTATAATCATTAAATACTAACTATATATAGTGCAATATTACATAGGGCTTGTCGTATTAGAATAGGAGGGAGATCTATAGATGGTTACCAGTGGTATAGTGGACCCAAATTCATAAGGTCGAGAGATCAATCCCGCGCGGGTCTATTCACACCCAAATCCTTCTGTTGAGACAGCAGCATAATAGTAACCTGGTATAAGTGGGTCGTTGTGACGTTCCATCAGGGGTGACAAACTGTGGTAACCCAAAAAATGTAACACCCCTGCATTGGGTTAGTTACCACAGGTTCCAAAGGTGAAGTGTCGGAGATAAGCGCCGTAGGTACCGGTATGCACTATCTCAACATATGCCCCATAAACTATTACAGATGCTCTTAATAAGATCCACTGTCGAACAATATGGTACGAAAGTTTCAATATAACAGGCATCGTACTAAAGTATGTGACTGTCGATATACAAAGTGTATTATATATTATAATGAGTATATTTGTTGCCACGGTCAAATCAGTCTCTCACACACCTTAAGCACTAATGATATCTAGATTTGCCAGTGTTGCCGCCAGCATCGTATTGTGTTTGTATTCTTCCACCCCCACCTACTGAAATATAATATTCATAATAATAGTAATAATGATACATTAAACTCTACCTCAACATTATTAATATAAAACCCTAATAAATTCTAAACCTGTTCTCCAAACTCCAGCTCATATATTACTATTTTTTGTTCTATGTGTAAGAAGGAGACAAAAGGCATGCTGCCCTGTAACGAGTGTCGCCCCCAAAGCCAAAATAGTGACAGATAGCCAAATTCAATGGACGTTGGGTTCAATATGCTGAACACACTAAGCTTAAAGCAATCTAAGTCAGAGGATGAAGGAAACATTGATTGGCGGTGAGAGTTTCTGAGTTCGTGTTAAGTAGAAGAAAGACTGAGAACATTTGCTAATTCTTGGGTTGGACAGTTGGACAGCACATAAGTGGTACTGTGTTGAAAGTCGAATGCCTCACACCCGCCGAAAAGGTATGCACTGAGAGAGATCTGAAGAACACTGATTGTTGTAATAGCTATAGAAGAGTGAAAGAGAAGCAACATTGCGGTGTGTAGAAAGAACGTGTAGGGAATAAGTAAGAAGAAGCGAGTTGATGAGGCGAAATGCTTTTGAAACTGCTCTTTCGAGAAATGCAATATGAGTGGAACCTCCACTCATATCGCATATTGGGCTTTCCCAAGATGTCATAAACTGCAGCACCGTTGATTCTTTTAAACTTCGCCTAGACAAACACCTTGCCTTAAATCCACGACTGACTGTATTTGTAAATTAATATATGTTTTTCTCTATTATATTACTAACAACTGCCCCCTACTAACATCTAATCCTGCCACGGACATTTGTCCCAGGGCACATGCGAACAATACTCGATACATGGGCGCACAGTGCCCCTTTACAGAACAAGAAGCTGTGCGCGGGTGAAGAAACCACAGTGACGGTTGAGCACACCTGACTTCTGGGAAGCTGTTTTAGCAAGAATGATAATATGATATTTTATTTATTTCTACTAGTAATACTATTATTGATAAAAAAATATATTTAGGAGAGCATGTCATAAGTGAAAGGAGTCCGTACTGATCATCAAAGGGATACTACAATCATATCCTAGGATACAGCTAACACAGTGATTTTATTTTCATTAATTCAGTTACTTATTAATCGACTATGTCAGATGGAATATGCAGGTTGAATATATTTATCTTTCAGCTCTTGTTATACCTAGGCAAGAGGAACTCATAAATAATAGTAAATTGGTTTAGTATGTGCTATGTAAAGTAGGTTTATAAATAATGTCTGTCACATAGGGGAATTAAAACCATTAACATAAACCATGTATAGGATTCATCTTATCATGTAGGAGTATGAGCCCTTTGCTCATATTATTGATAATGTAAAGAAATCACGGGATTTTCGGTGAATATTATTTCTAGACTTTACCAATGTTGGGAGTAATTACTACAGTATCTTAGAGTAATACAGTATATAAAACACATTAGAAAGGGATGTAAAACTACACATTTTTCATTGGACTATATTCAGTAACCTGTCCATCCTCCCTCCATTATTCTGACGGTCTGTAGTCGTTCGCTCATGTTCCCGGCTAATCCTAATATAAGGGTTGTCGTATTAAGTAATGTGAGTGAACAAGAAGATAGATATGGTATCAGTAATAGAGCATACGTAACTGATAGCATGGTGAGACAGTTCTCTTCTTTAGATTGTAAGAGGTAATATTAACATTACCTTTCCTGTATATTACAGAAGAGTATTCAAGAGAGGTTATAAGCATAATTATATGCACCTATTTTTGCTGGCGAGACGCTTCCCAAACCCCACCCCACCTGAAAACAAATCTAACAAGGGCAAACCGAGAGAGAGAGAGAGAGAGAGAGAGGAAGGGGGGTGGGAGAGGTGATTTCTTGTTTCCCACATTCAAAACGAAACAGTGAAGCCTTTTGGTCGAGATAGGATGGCAGGGACTGTAGTGGGCGGGTGTATTTTGGAAAGTTTCCAGCAATTATTTTCTCCGCATTTTGTGTACGCGCTATAAGTGCGGTAGACTGTACCTTACCCTCCTGGCTTCTTGTCACCACCAACACAACCCCCTCCCCCCACCCACTCGCTGACTATCGGTCGCCTCACAAAGAAAAAAAAGGAAAATATGTGGCGGCGAAACGACTGAACCAATCGGTTCCATATTTGTGTGACAAGTCCCTTACCCTTCTGTCGTCCCCCCACCACACCCCCACCTCCCTCCCACCACCCACTTCCAGCGTATCCGTACGAAGAAAAGGAAAAAAAGGAAAATCCGTGGTGGCGAAACTACCTCACCAATCGGCTTCATATTTGTAACACAGTCAGTTACCCTTCTACCTCCGCCCCACCATCCCCCAAATATGAAAACTAATGGGGTTAACCATGAGGAAGAAAGGGGACCAGAAAAACGACCCAAAAACAAAAATATATATATGTTGGCTCGCTACCTCTACCCAGGAAAATATTGAAACCTGGATGGGGGTAAACGTCTTAAAACAGTAGGCTGAACGGGGCCGAACGGATTATAGGCAAAGAGAGAGGGAGAGAAAGAAAAAAAAACGAGGAGGGAGAGAAAGAGAAAACAGCGAGGTGGGCTCAATTAGGCTAAGCCGTAAAGTAAACATTGAGCCCACCTCGCTGTTTTCTCTTTCTCTCCCTCCTCGTTTTTTTTTCTTTCTCTCCCACCTCGCCGAAGGTGCTCTTTGGCATCGTCGATGTTCTCGGAACATCTGAGAACATCGGCGAGCAGAGCATCGGTGAGCATCCATGCAGCGTTGCAAAGTTTTTTTATGCGAAACCCTCCGCGATGTCTCGCCGATGTCGCAGATGATCGCAGATACCCTCGCAGATCCCTTTGGCGATGCTCGACGATGCTTGCGAGGGCAACCAATCCTCGTGAGTCCTCGTCCAAAATTTTGAACTGTGCGAACATTTGCGAAGGCCCTTGCGAGGCCTTGAGAGTCAAAAGATTGTTCATGAGAGGTGTTGAGACATGTCACGAATGTGCCAATTTATTGGTGTTGGCGACGAAAATGGTGACTTGTCTCACCAGTGGGAAAGGGGCATTAGTAACATAGGTCCTTCTTAAGCTCCATAACACCATCTGATCTTAGCCAGAATCAAAGGTAAATATACGTCATGGTGCCGAAGGGGTTAACCTATTGAGTACCAGCGACGTGTGTTATATTTTATTCTAGCTATGTTTAGAGGATTTTGTGCAGCTTCAGAAGGATCTGTGGTAGTTAAAAGAGTTGGTTGAGATAGTTTGCAGTCTTATTATGGCTAGAGGTCCTTCCTAAGCTGAATTAAATCGTCAAATAGTTGCCAGAATATGATGAAAAGGACATCCCTGGCACTGCACGGGTTAAGGGAGCCCACATCACTTTTTTTCTCTTTCTCTCCCTCTCTTTGGCTTGTATCCATTCGGCCCCATTCAGCATACTGTTTCAAGACGTTTACCCCCATCCATGTGTCAATATTTTATTAGCGAGCGGTAGCAAGCCAGCATATATATATTTTTGTTTTGACAGCAAGCTAAATTTGTAAATTTTTCGATAGCAAAATGTCTCCGGCGAAGCCACCATTTCTCCATACAATGCTGGCTCGCTATCGCTCGCCAGGAAGAAATCGACACCTGGATGGGGATAAACGTCTTAAAACAGTTGGCTGAATGGGGGCGAATGGATACAAGCCAGGGAAAGAGAGAAAAGTAGAGAAAGATAAAAACAAAACGGTGACCCCCCTTAATTATAAAGACGTAGGCCCCGGTACAGAAGGGGATAACACATATTGTTCATTATAGTGTTCGATATAACTGGTTCAAATGGCTGCGTGGCGATGGCTGCTCTTAACCTCTGAAGTGCGCATGGGGGTAATTGGAACCGCCCCCTGTGCTGACGTATTTGAGGTGTTTCCGTCACTAAAATATTCATTGTGCCATTAATAGCATTAATACTTATCCATATGCGCCTATTATGGGTTGATTATAAAGGAATTAACTTGAAACAACAATAAAACGAGTGAAAACAGCGTTTGGATGGTCAAAATCGGAGATATAGCCCGCGAGTTGTATAATGTATGGGTGAGGCAAGCTACTTTCCCGCCAATTTCCCCCAAGGCCACTGAGACACAGTCGATCGATACTCTCTCTCTCTCTCTTGCACTCGCTTGCCATCAGTGATGACAACACCCAGCTTGCAACTCGCTAATGTTAGCACGAAAATATACCTCAGAATAAGGGAACAACAGGGAAAATAGGTGATAACTGAAGGAGAGGAGGAAAGTGGGGAAGGAGGGGAGGTAGAGGACTGAGATTTTGCATGGCCCAGGGGCCAAAAAAAAAAAATAAATAAAAAAAATAAAAAAAAAAAAAATAAAAAATTTCGATGTCAAAAGTTGATTTTTTTTTCTCACTCACTCATAAGAGTCTCCCCGCAGTCCGCCGGGGGAACTCTTAAGAGTCTCCCCGCAGTTCCCGGGTTAAGGGGGTATACTACTCGTTCTTTCGGGACCCCCTTCTCCCTCATGTTTACCATATTAGTGTTGAGGTTTTAAGACGGTCGGTCGTTACATTAGTTTGTCGATTCTAAGACCTTTCACCCCATTGTTTTCAATATTAAGACCTTTCGTGCCACTTAGGTGTCGATTATTTCCTGGCGAGCGATAACGAGCCTCTAATTTTAGAAGGAGCCGGCCTTCGGCCGCGAAATTTTTCTACTGACAAATTAACAATTTTATCTTGAAAGGGGGTCTAGGGGATGTTTTTCTAAGCTTGATGGAGGTCTAGCGAGGAAACTAAAAAAAAAATCAATTAAAAAAAAAAAATATATATATAATTATATATATATATATATATATATATATATATATATATATAGAGCAAAACCCAAGCACTACTCCGTTAACTGTACAAACAGGGTGTACACAGCGGCGGGAGGGAGGGGGGGGGGGGGGGGCACTATAAAGCTCCATGCAGTTTATGAAGGTAATAGCTTCCTGGTGGTGATGTATAATAGGTTCGCATAATAGTATATAGTCTATTACTGTACTTTCTGGCTCACGGTCAATAGAACCCCTTAAGCAGGTGTCACACTATGCCGATTTAAGTGCCGACGCTCCACGACTTAAGGGTCGGGAGCAGGTCTTTGCCTACATCGCCGCGTGACGTGGGTGGGCGCCTACTCAAGAGAGCCGTCGGGAGAGGTCGTCAGGGGCCTCAGGAAAAGTTCGACATGCACAACTTTCACGAGTTGAGTCGGCGGCTAGTAAATTGGCGGGACGGGGACGGTAGGCGGGTGGCGTCGGGCGGCATCCAGTAGGCGTCAGACGGTACAAGGGTGTCAACCTGTCTGCGTCAGACGCCGCTTATAAGGTAGGTCGCCTTCAGGCAGCGACCCGGTAATGCCCAGGCGCCATCATAGGGGGAGGGCATACCGTGAATCCGCGACCTGGCAATGTCGCACGGGACATCGTTGATAGATGGTTTTGGGGGTGTTTTTGTTTTAACCTTGATGGAAGTCTAGCAAGGAAACTAAAAAATAAAATAATATATAAATAAATAGACCCCAAAAATCACCACTGTCCCCTTAATCCGATCCCATCAACGAGTGACTATCTATAAACCCTTTCGATAGCGGTGGCGTATGTTTTGCCATAGTTCTGCCATACTTAGATGATTTTATGCAGCTTAAGAACGGTCTGTGGGAGTTAAGAAAGATAAATGAGAGGAATGGAGGTCTTGTGATTCCTACAGGCCCTTTGTAAGCATAATACAATAACCTAATAGTTGCCAGACTATAACGAGAAAGATGTCACCGGTACTGAAAGGGTTAACTATAGATGGCCTTGTTTTACCAAATTACTAAACAAAAATAACACTTAATTAAGGGGAGATGGGCGCATTTGTTTGCACATTTATGGGTCTTTTTATTATGATTTTAGTTTCCTCCCTAGATCTCAAGCGTAACCCCCCCCCCCCCCCCCACCCACACACACACACAAACGTCGCCTCCGACGGACCAATTTGCCTCGGTCGGGATCAAGTGTGACGGAGTAGGGGTCCAGTGTGACAGGGTGGCTGTCCATCGCCGCCGTAGTATCTATCGGCGCCGCCCTACCTCCTATAGGCCCCGCTCGTCAGGAGCATTGTCGCCAACCAGATTACGTGCTACGGTGCATGACGCCGCCCCAGCGGCGTCATTTATCTTCCTTAGGTCTTGCATGGTTGCCTCTCGACCCCTTCCAGTTGCCGTTAGGCTGCATGCCCGTCCATACTACCCGCCGTGGGAGTCCCGCCCCTCTATCACCCACGATACTCGGCAGTAGTCTCCCCCTTTTATCGCCACTCCTTAAGTCGTGGAGCGTCTGCACTTAATAAATCGGCATAGTGTGACACCTGCTTTAGCAACTGATATAGCGAGACTTAAGGGGAGACAGACCGTTTTTTTTTTTTTTTTTTGTGGTCAATAATTAATTTCTTTATTTCTTATTGTTCTTGCTAGACCTCCATCAAGCTTAGAAAACACCCCCTAGATCCCCCTTCAAGATAAATTTGTACATTTTTTGGTAGAAAAATATCCCGGCCGAAGGCCGGTTCCTCTTAAAATTGCAGGCTCGCTATCGCTCGCCAGGAAAAAATCAACACCTAAATGGCTTGAAAGGTCTTAACATTGACAACGAAATTGGGCTAAAGGTGTTAAAATAGCCAAACTAATGGGCCGAACGTCCTGTTACGACTGGGGTTCAAATATATCAGGGCTCTTATTCATTGGACTAGTAATGGCATAAATGTTACAACGGAAAGCGCTAGCTCCAACCTCTGATGTATATTCCCAGTGAACAAAGAACACAAATACTCTACAGAGTTCTATATGCAATAATAGGCTATCAAACTCTCAATAAATGTGCGTCTACTCTAGGCTTAATGTTATGTGAAAACAGCCTATTACTACCTATAACCGAAGGTGCTTGGTTATGGTATGCAAAGTAAGGTGGTAAGAGAAGTTACAGCTTACGTTACTTTAATCAATAAATGTCAGGCACTCCTGCATGAAAGAAAGTGCACTAAAGTCCTTCAACACTAACAAGGAATCTTCTTTAAATGTTAGATGCTATAAAGATGCTCGTATCGGAAATGGAACCCAAAAAGGCAGGCAGCGGAACAATGCTCGTGCAGGCTATGCACACAAAAAGGCAGAATATACTGTATATAATGCCGTCAGAGCCAAGAATATCCTAAACACAACAACAATAATAATAATCGCCACGACAATGCAGTATTCCTATCAACAAAAAGAGCCTAAGTCGTTTGTGTCTCAATACATCAAACTAGGCTGCGAAATGCTTGTGTAATCATAAATGGGTATGCATAAAAAAGAGTAATTAGGTTAATATACTTAATGTCTACTGTGACTGATAAAGTCTAGCTAGAGTCAATGATACGAGATACTGGTGCGCATGGCATGCCGCATAGCCTAGTGCAAATCTCAAGTCTGTGCGTCAAATATTACGTTATAATGAAGGGTAGCTCTCTTGAGAAACCTTAATACCGAAGTATTAAGCGTTCTCCTGGCGTACCTCAAAGACAAACAATCAAGACTAGAACAGTGCAGAATGGTATAGGCAAAAAACCCTCATTCGTGCATGCTCTACTCTCAATGGCACACAGACTAGAATTTACTCAATCAACTCCAGTTCTCAGGTATGTCGTGCCGCTTTTAACTGAAGCCAGCACTCATAGGAAACAATACCTATAATATCAGACTCCTAGTCTAGCATTATCTAATCCAGCAGAACACTAATAACTAAAGGAAGCAGTACTAAACAATATAAATGCCAACCAATGCTTCGTGATCCACTTATCTTAACAACTAACATACATAGGCTATATCAGACCTTAACACACAATACAACTGGCCAGCATGAAGCTGATTTTTCAGAGTTAACCAGAGGGGGTATAATATTAATAAAAGGTGGTGAAGGATATGGAAAATGAGAGAGATAGGTAGAGGAAAAGATTTTCAGGTACGGAGCGGGGACAGATAGCAAGGGAAAAAAGATGGGTGTGTTCTAGAAACCAGATCTGAGGGAGAGAGTGGCGAGGAACTGTATATATACTCGCACTAGCTCGAGCCGCGTGGGAAAACAGCAGTTACAAGTCATCTAACCACTAGCAAAGCTTACAGCATGGTAAGGGCCTCTCTCCACCAACCCCCGCGAGGCAGCCAGCCGTGACGTCATCGAGCGGGACAAAAAACACTGCGCGCCCCCTCTCTCTCTCCCAGATCCTATCATTACAAGTTAATGATAAAATATATACTTTACAATTAAATATATAAAGCCTTGACATGGGCGAAAACAAAGAGCCTTTCTGGACTGCCCATGACACGAGCTTTCATATGAAATAAAGCACACTCTAATACACAAACTGTAGCCCCATCCACTGCCCTGGCGATCCTAGCGAGTCACTGTAGGACAAGCCATGCGGTTCTAACGGAGTGGTTAACGTCACACCCCCCCCAAGATTTTTCTCAGAGGCCCCAAGGCTCACAAAAATCTGATGGTTAGAAACCATGCTATATCTCCACTTCCCATCACCCAGCGGCAGTAAAATATCTGGCACAGTTCTTCAACAAAACATTTTTCAAAATTATAACCCTCCCCAACACCATAGGTTAAATTATATGTAGTTATGCTCCTCAAGAGCGAGCTTCTCTAGCCCAGCATTCTGAGAGGAGTGCAACTCAGAATTACTGCTATAACATACTAAAAAATCAAAGAAAGAGTTTTTATTTGATTTTTTTTTTTTTATGTTTATAATTTGTTTATTCGGCTGCACTATAGGGGCAAGCCTAGTTTTTTCTTCTATACCAAACGCTCAACTCCTGCTTTACGACCCAATACGCTGGGCTACAACCGCGAGCCAACAAGCACCAAGCGCAAAATACTATTCAAACTAAAGCAGGAGGCTACCCGTGTGTCAATCTACCCAGGATCATATACCCTTGAACGACCATCTGCAACCACGTAGTCACAACCGGCAATATGGCGTATGTCCAGGTTATATACCAATAACCTTAGTGACCACCTGGTCAGCCTCATATTCCGATTGTGAAACTGGTCCAAGAACTTGAGAGGGTGATGATCTGGGTAAACTACAACGACCGGACCATAGGCTGGAACACAGACCTCGAAATGCCTCAGAGCAAGTACAACCGCCAGCAGCTCCTCCTTGACAACAGAGCAGCTCCCCTGGGCCGAATTGTACTTCTCCGAGCAGAAACTAACAGGATGCTCCAGCCCATCATCGTCCTTTTCCACAAGGACGGCACCAGCCCCCACACCACTAGCCTCCGTTGCTAGTTGGAAAGGTAGGCTAAAGTCAGGGGCCCTGAGGATCGGGTGAGTGCACAACAGGTGTTTTACTTCCTAAACACCTTCTCACACTCAGGCACCCATTTGAACTTCTTATCCTTCCAGTTATCCTCCACCTGAGCTTGACTGTCCCGTTCTCCTTCTCCACCTTGACTGCTAAACGTCATCACAGGCACAGTGAGAGGCTCAGGGGGGTGCCTCCCATACTCCTTCACGGGATTATCATGACATAACTGATTGCGCTTCCGTCTGTCTTAGTGGCTACCAAGTAAACCAGGTCCGATAGCTCCTCCACCACCCTATAAGGACCAGCGTACTTCGCGGATAAGGGGTGACCTACAAGGGGCAGTAGAATCAACACCTCCTGACCCACGTGAAACTCCCGGAGTTCAACCTTGAGGTCGTACCTGTCCTTCCTGAGGGCCTGAGAGCTAGTCAAATTACGGTCAGCCAACTCCAGACTGCGCAACATCCGTTCTCGACTGTTGAGGACACACTTGAGCATAGAACAAGGTTTTCCTGCGCCCTCCCATACTTCTTCAACCATATGGAGAGGCCCTCTGACACAGTGTCCAAAGACGAGCTCATTAGGGCTGAATCCCAAACTCTCCCAAGGTACCTCCTGCACAGCAAACAAAACACATGGCAGGCCAAGATCCCAATCCTTCCCACTCTCAAAGCAACAACAACGAAGCACAGATTTCAAGGCTGAGTGCCATCGCTCTAACACACCCTGGCTCTCCGGATGATATGCAGATGACACAACCCCAACAATCCCATGCTGCGGCATTGCTTGTACAAAGAGGCTAGAAGTGAAGTTGGGTCCCCGGACTGACTGAATCCCCTGCGGGTAAGCATACTGGGAAAAATACACAAGCAAGCTTCGGACCACCGTTTTCGCCGACCCATTTCTCATAGGGTACGCGTCAGGGTACCTTGTTGCTACATCTCCCGACTGTGCATCACTGTCCTCCTTCAACTCTTTCGTCTTTTTAAGCCCATCCTCTGCCCCTTCAGGAACAGTTACTGGGTCCTCTCCAGACTCGAAATGTGGTCCTAATAATGAGTCCCCGAGAAGGTCTGTCGATACTAAACTCTCAACCGCATCAACTTTCAACCCCTTCTCGGTACCCTTCCTCCGCTGATCTAAAGATTGTTGACCAGAATGTGACTCCCTGGATGCAGAATCTCCGGTGACAACACACTCCATAGGCTGCCCCGGACACTTCCCAACCCACTCCTGCTCCTCCCTACTCACGTCGGCCGGCTTCTCGACAACGACTAAGGGTGGAGCCTCAGAAGTAGGCCCCGCAAAGTCGTTGCCAAGAAGGAGGTCGACGCCCCCAACAGGTAACTTCTCCACAATTCCTACATCCAGGTCATGAGTCACACCATCAACTTCCACCTTCATTCTTACAAGCGGGTATGACCTTGTCGCATTAACTCCCTGAACCACAACCACCCGCGCCGTATTGACAGGTTTACCAGTTAAATTTCTCAACAGTGTTTGCGATGCCCCAGTGTGACGCAAATTTCTCACCTCATGTCTTCTACCCCCCCCACTCCACACAACCGAGTCCCCTGTGGTCACTAAAGGCATCACGGACAGGGAATAAGCCTTCCGGATCCTTCTGCACTGGCAGTGTATTTACCTCGGAAGAAATGCCTCTAACAAACTCCGATGTCCTCTTGAACACTCCAATGCCGTGAGCAAAAGACACGGCTGCCGGAGGAGGTCGACTAGGGCACTCATTTGCCTTATGACCCTCCTGGTGGCACCTAAAACACATAAATTTCGGTTTCGGCTTATACTGTGATGTAAAAGGCCCCTGACTTTTCACATACGGTGTGGTGGTAGGTTTGGCTTCAGTTTTAGTTTCATTGCTCTTTGGTTTAAATGTGTCATTGCTACGGGGAGGGGGAGGATAACGGTCCCTAGCACTTGCATCGTACTTCTGTGAGGACCCGCAACCCCGAATCAACGACAGCCGTAGATCAGCCATTTCTGCTGCTTCTACTAGAGTTCTTGGGTTTTTCTCCTTTAAGTTCAAAGTTAGATCACCGCCCGTGCTCTTAAAAAACTGCTCCAACATCATTAACTGCTTAACTCCATCAAACGTTGTTACCTTCTCAGATCGGAGCCAGTTCCCCATAGCATCGGACAAGTCCCGGGCGTGTTCCAAAAAGGTGCTATCTCCTCCCTTAGTTACACCCCGGAACTTCAAACGGTACGTTTCTGGTTGCAGTTCGTAAGCCCTCAGGACAGCCTCCTTGAGATCCTCGTACACAATACATAACTCCAAAGGTAACGCATCGTAGGCTTTAAGACCCTTGCCTATTAATCTAGAGGATACAAGTGCTGCCCATTTATTCTCTGGCCACTGGTGTTCCTGGCACTTCTTCTCAAAGCGTGTGAAAAATTCTGTTACACCACTCTCATCAAACACCGGAACCAGTTTCAATAAGTGCGAGAGAGACTGCTCATGAACACGGTTACCAGCCCCAAGTCGCTGTCCCGTTGTCTCTACTCGCGACTTCTCTACGTCCATGTCGGCACAGTACCTAGTCGACTCAGCTTGGATTTTTGCTAGCTCTATTTGCTGCTGACTGATAGTTTTTCTCTCTTCTATCTTGGCTCTCTCTTCTATCTTGGCTAACTCTATTTGCTGCTCACCTGCCCTGATAGCCTTTCTCTCTTCGATCCTAGCTAATTCGAGCTGAAGTAATAATTCTGGAGATAACCCTGAAGGAGGTGAAGGTGCTACAATGTTTGAAATTACCGGTGGTCCCCCCAGGGGCAACCCACCCTGCCAGTCACCACCCACCTGTGGAAGCGTACCCGGGGTCGGCAAACTACTGGGATGGCTGGGAGTCGAGTGTAGGGGAAGCATGGCCGAAGGGCTCTTAGCACTCAACCCATCTCGCTCACCAGTCACCCTGCCCAGTACACACGTTATCAAGTTATCCCTGGTCATGCTGCTAGTACCCGCATGACCGATAGCTGTGGCCAGGCATTGAAGACCGTACCGATTCACACCCTCCAACCGCTCGGCAGTAACAGGCCATTGCAAAAATATCCTAGCATCCCCCTCACAGTTCACCCGATTAACCATATCATCATACTGATGTTCCTCAGTTTCGACATTACGTACTGTGTCTCCATTCTCCTCTGATCCGGTATAAGACATGATGCTCACAAAAATTTCCCACCTCAATATTCAGAAAAGAAGTACCCCAAACTCTTATACCTCGATATACACACAAAAATTCTCGGAAATACTCAAGGGCTATACTATGTTCCAAAAAAATATATATTCTTGCTGATCCCCGCAAAATATTCTCCAAAACAACAAATGTTCCCTGCTAATAAATGTAGGTTCACCAAATCCTAGGTAAGGTCGCCATTTGTTACGACTGGGGTTCAAATATATCAGGGCTCTTATTCATTGGACTAGTAATGGCATAAATGTTACAACGGAAAGCGCTAGCTCCAACCTCTGATGTATATTCCCAGTGAACAAAGAACACAAATACTCTACAGAGTTCTATATGCAATAATAGGCTGTCAAACTCTCAATAAATGTGCGTCTACTCTAGGCTTAATGTTATGTGAAAACAGCCTATTACTACCTATAACCGAAGGTGCTTGGTTATGGTATGCAAAGTAAGGTGGTAAGAGAAGTTACAGCTTACGTTACTTTAATCAATAAATGTCAGGCACTCCTGCATGAAAGAAAGTGCACTAAAGTCCTTCAACACTAACAAGGAATCTTCTTTAAATGTTAGATGCTATAAAGATGCTCGTATCGGAAATGGAACCCAAAAAGGCAGGCAGCGGAACAATGCTCGTGCAGGCTATGCACACAAAAAGGCAGAATATATATAATGCCGTCGGAGCCAAGAATATCCTAAACACAACAACAATAATATAATCGCCACGACAATGCAGTATTCCTATCAACAAAAAGAGCCTAAGTCGTTTGTGTCTCAATACATCAAACTAGGCTGCGAAATGCTTGTGTAATCATAAATGGGTATGCATAAAAAAGAGTAATTAGGTTAACCCTTATTTAGCGGCGTGCAACATAAGTCGAGTTAAATAAAGCTGGACTATGTGGCGGCGCTCGACATAACTCGAGTGGCAATTTCAGCACGTAATGTGGCTGAGAGAGAGAGACAAGTGGTGGCAGGAGACTAGCGAGCGTATGACGGCTCCAGACCACCGCGGCGAACGTACTGACTAAAATCTCAGCTCCCTCCCTCTCTCACTCGCACATACTCAATTATGTACTGAAAGTACCGAATTACCTGCTTTTGCACTCGCGTTGCACGGTTATTGCAAGAAAACTATCCATCATAGAAGGATCGTTATGGTGTCATTCGAAAGCTGTTTATGGCCTTTCAGGGATAGGTACTTGTTTTACGTTCTGGGTCTTATTTAGGCATGAAATGATCACGTAAACAGCCCTATTTTGGCTAAAAACACCCGCTGTGCGTACACATAAATAAACCGCATAGGCCGCTCGTAAGGTGTTAATATACTTGTCTACTGTGACTGATAAAGTCTAGCTAGAGGATACGAGATATGGTGTGCATGCATGCCGCATAGCCTAGTGCAAATCTCAAGTCTGTGCGTCAAATATTACGTTATAATGAAGGGTAGCTCTCTTGAGAAACCTTAATACCGAAGTATAAGCGTTCTCCTGGCGTACCTCAAAGACAACAATCGAGACTAGAACAGTGCAGAATGGTATAGGCAAAAAACCCTCATTCGTGCATGCCCACTCTCAATGGCACACAGACTTAATTTACTCAATCAACTCCAGTTCTCAGGTATGTCGTGCCGCTTTTAACTGAAGCCAGCACTCATAGGAAACAATACCTATAAACAGACTCCTATTCAGCATTATCTAATCCAGCAGAACACTAATAACTAAAGGAAGCAGTACACAATATAAATGCCAACCAATGCTTCGTGATCCACTTATCTTACAACTACATACATAGGCTATATCAGACCTTAACACACAATACAACGGCCAGCATGAAGCTGATTTTGCAGAGTTAACCAGAGGGGGTATAATATTAATAAAAGGTGTGACGATATGGAAAATGAGAGAGATAGGTAGAGGAAAGATTCTCAGGTACGGAGCGGGGACAGATAGCAAGGGAAAAAAAAGATGGTGTGTTCTAGAAACCAGATCTGAGGGAGAGAGTGGCGAGGAACTGTAATATACTCGCACTAGCTCGAGCCGCGTGAAAAGCGGTTACAAGTCATCTAACCACTAGCAAAGCTTACAGCATGGCCTCTCTCCACCAACCCCCGCGAGGCAGCCAGCCGTGACGTCATCGAGCGGGACAAAAAACACTGCGCGCCCCCTCTCACTCTGTTCTACTCCCTCTCTCTCTCCCAGATCCTATCATTACTAGTTAATGATAAAATATATACTTTACATTATATAAAGCCTTGACATGGGCGAAAACAAAGAGCCTTTCTGGACTGCCCATGACACGAGCTTTCATATGAAATAAAGCACACTGTAGCCCCATCCACTGCCCTGGCGATCCTAGCGAGTCACTGTAGGACAAGCCATGCGGTTCTAACGGAGTGGTTAACGTCACAGTCCTATAATCTCAAAACTAGTGGGGCTATACATTAGGGAGAAGGGGGTCCAGAAAAACGGTCTGCTTCCCCTTAACCCTTCCTGTACCAGCGACGTTTGTTATATTTTATTCTAGCTATATTTAGATGATTTTATTCAGCTTAGGAAGGATCTGTGGTACTTAAAAGGGTTGTTTGTTATAGTTCGAAGCCTTATAATTGCTAGGTATCCTTCCTGGACTGAATTAAATCGATTAATAGTAGCCAGAATATAGTAAAAAGGTTGTCGATGGTAGAGTAGGGGTTAATGGGTATACTATATATACAGCAATAAATACCAGTCACACCTGGATGGGGATAAATGTCTTAAAACAGTAGGCTGAGTGGGGCCAAAGGGATACAACCAAGAAAGAGATAAAACAAAATATAATAAAAAAAGGTCACACCTCTAAAGCAAAGGTTATGCATACCAGTCAGTCACAAGGGGTAGGGAGGATCAGCAAGAGACACGAGGAAGGAAAAAGGGGTGACAGGAGAAGAACACATATAACAGTGTTACGTCCTGGGATATATAAACACTGGGCTCTTTCTATTGGACTAGGTATGCGGCAACAAGCAACAACGGAAAACGCTAGATCCAACCCTTATCTATAAACCCAGGCAACAAACCACCCTAAAACCGTCAAGAGTCCTGCCTGGACAACGAGGTATCCTATGACTCGGTTACAGGGTGCACGCACTATAGACTGCTGATAGTCAAGCAGGCTATATAAAAGATCACACAATTAAGTTGACTTAACCCTTATTGCGAGCAACATAAGTCGAGTTAAATAAAGCTGGACTATGTGGCGGCGCTCGACATAACTCGAGTGGCAATTTCAGCACGTAATGTGGCTGAGAGAGAGAGACAAGTGGTGGCAGGAGACACTAGCGAGGTATGACTGCTCCAGACCACCGCGGCGAACCTACTGACACAAATCTCAGCTCCCTCCTCCCTCTCACTCGCTACATACTCAATTATGTACTGAAAGTACCGAATTACTGCTTTTGCACTCGCGTTGCACGGTTATTGCAAGAAAACTATCCATCATACAAGATCGTTATGGTGTCATTCGAAAGCTCTGTTATGCCCTTCAGATAGGTACTGTCGTTCGGGTCTTATTTAGGCATGAAAATGATCACGTAAACAGCCCTATTTTGGCTAAAAACACCCCGCTGTGCGGTACACATAAATAAACCGCATAGGCCGCTCGTAAGGTGTTAAAGCTTCAAGGAAAAGATAGATAACGGAATTAAATTGCAGAAACAGTTTAATAACAAACTAGAAGAAAGTACATTTAACATTGGGTTAATTAATACAACTAATCACCCCTGTGTGAAAGAAGGTGAAAGCAAACAGTCCTCAAAACATCGTACAGATAGACAAGATGCGGGTTTCTAAACTGCATGCGGCTACTGTAGGATCTGATGCTTAGCAAAGAAAGTACGTTACGGATTTAGAGAACTCTTAACTCATAAGCAGGAATAAATACTAGTGATTGGACATACAGTGTATAATGGCATAGGTATAATTAAATAAAGGCAGCAACTCGCAACATAACCGCATACAGGTGTGCTTCTCACTCTTAGTCAGGCAAGCCTGCTCGGACAGAGTCTCTAAGCCACACCCTGACTCACAATACTCACAAAAACGGTAAACTGTGGCACAATAACAAGCATACAGAGATAATAAACCCCTAGCTGTTAATCTGCCAGGTGGCAGAGGTCTAGCTGGAAGGATATAGGCTTCGGATACCCGGGCTGAGCCACCTGCTCTAGCCTAGGGACGTTCCCAGGTCTGTGCGCCAAATTACTCTAATTGAAAGGGTGCTCTCTTGAAAGACTCAGATCGCAAGTATCTGACTCTCTCCTGGCGACCCTAAAACAAAAGCAAGACGTGCTAGCGCAGTGCTGAGTGGACTAGGCAAGGGCCCTCACACAACACAACGCTAGTCACACAGGGACACAGACAAGAAAATGCCCCCAGACTCCCACGGGTATCCTAGTAAAGTCGTGCGGGTCCACGGGACCCGCACCAGCAGACTTTACTTAAAGGATCGCAAAAAGCCCCCCCTCCGGTCTAGCCCCTGCTAACCTGACACAAGAACACACTAGCAAGCATGAAACTACCAAATATGAGACAACAAAAAAGCTTCCTAGGTCTCATTAACAATTACATCCCTGCATAAGGCCAAAATCCTATCTAGTTATCTGAGAGCTCGTCGTTAATACAATAATAGATATAAGGTCTATCAAGGGGATGGGATAAGTAAATAGATTGGTGAAGTAGTGGAAAGAAGGTATACAAAGTAAGAGAGAACGTTTCTAAGTGGGGTTGAGAGGGATAGATATCAAGGGGGTCCGAAGGGTACGACAATGAGGTGAGCTCTCAGTCTTGAATCTGTCTGGACCCCGCCCTAGGCATGCAGAATACATCCCAGGCTTGGCAACACTCAACACAGTTGCCGGGTCAAAATCCTCTACCCCGTGCGTGAGTCGAAACTAAGCCTAACGTTGCAATCAAATGCATGTGGCAGCGCTTCAGGCTCGTCCCAAGCTGGACTCTCCGCGCGAAGCAACGTCCCAAGCCAATCTCTCTCTCCCGCTCGTCTCTTCCCACTCTCACTAGACTTACATCTTATATATTATAATGAAACAATCAACTATCGAGAATACAATATACTAAGATGCGTTGGTTAAGAATAAGGGCAGCTTCAAGCTGTGAAACAACATAAGAATATCCCAGACATTAGTTACATTGTCGTAGGATATATACTAAGGGAAAGCCTGCCGGCCGGCTGCCGGCCGGCAGCCGACGCGCGCGCATGCCCGCACGTGGTTACTATGCAGAAGCGTCACACCTCTCCCAAGATATAAGACCCTTGACTAAGTTCTTCATATCTAACAGAAAGCTTCTCATAGTACCACACACTGTTGCGACACAAGGCACTATATATAAAAAAAAAATAAAGACTGTTGCGCTCCACCGAGCAAGTTCAACTAACTCAGCGACAATAAGCGAAAACATTCAACTTAGATACTGCTACAACATCTTATACAAAATTCTACACGTTATAAAAAATAAAGAGTTTTTATAAGGTTTTTGCTTTTTTAATTTGTTTTTTTCGGCTGAACTACAGTGACAGCCTATTTTCCTCCACACTCAACCCTCAATCCTGTGGCAGTCTAACCAACATCATCCACCCTTGATAGACAATCCGCTATCACGTTATCAGAACCGGCAATATGGCGTATGTCCAGATTATACTCCTGAAGCATGAGTGACCACCTGGTCAGCCTCATATTCCGGTTATGAAACTGATTCAAGAATTTCAGAGGGTGATGATCGGTATAAACCACTACGACTGGTCCGAAAGCAGGAACATATACATCGAAGTGCCTGAGCGCCAGCACTATCGCCAGGAGTTCTTTTTCAATTACAGAGTAATTCCTTTGTGCACTATTGAATTTTTTACTGTAAAAACTCACTGGATGTTCGATACCTTCATCATCTGTCTGTAACAAGACAGCCCCAGCCCCTACGCCACTGGCATCAGTCGCCAGCTGAAAAGGTCTGCTGAAGTCCGGGGCCCTGAGTATGGGGTGGGTACATAACAGGTGTTTCACCAAGGAAAATGCCTCTGCACACTCAGGAGACCACCGGAACTTCTTGTCCTTAGATAATAAGTCAGTTAAAGGTGCAAGTACAGTCGAAGCCTTTGATGAAGCGACGATAATAGCCTATCATACCTAGAAACCGCATGATTTGTTTCTTAGTCGTAGGCTGGGGTAACTGATCGATGGCTTTGATCTTTGTATGTGGAGGGCACACCTGACCCATCCCCACAACCCCAGGTACAAAACTGTGGCTTTGACAAAATCGCACTTACCCAGGTTTACCACCAAACCTGCTTCATTCAGTTTATTAAAAAGCTGTCCGATGTGAGCACAGTGACTGTTAAAATCATCGTCGTATATTATGACATCATCTAGGTACACCGTACAGTTGGGAATGTCGGCTACAATGTCGTTCATTAATTTCTGAAACGTTGCAGGGGCATTTTTCAGCCCGTATGGCATAACATGGCAACGATATGTGGCACCGTCCACCACAAACCCACACACCTCTCGCGCTCGCTCAGACAAGGGCACTTGCCAATATCCCTTAACAAGGTCTATCTTAGTGAGGAACTTGGCTTTTTCCTATCTTATCCACACTGTCGTCCACGCTGAGGGAGAGGGTAGGCATTTGTGGGGGTTAAACCATTCAACCTGCGGAAATCTATACAAAACCGCACCTTGCCATCTGGTTTGGGCTGCATTGTGACTGGGGAAGTCCACCTTACTGCACCCTCAGAAATCAGCCCACGTTTCAGCATATAATCCAGGTCTTCCCTAAGTGCTGGTAATTTAATAGGGGGAACACGGTATGGCACTGATTTAAAGGGCGGGTGGTCCCCAACATCGACATCGTGCACCGCTTGAGTAGTGAGGCCAGGATGTTCCGCGAAAACAGCTGGGTTTGAATCAAACAAGTGCTGCACAGCTACACGTTGTTGCTCAGGCAGGTGCAATATCAACTCGTGAGCCACTTGTCTAGAATTCCTCGCCCACTGATCCGCGGAAACATGACAATCGCAATTATCCTCCCCCGCAGCTTGACTGTCCCTTCCTCCTTCTCCACCACGATCGATGCAGATCAACACCGGGACAGGGAGAGGCTCGGAGGGGCGCCTCACATACTCTTTCATCAGATTTACATGGCAAAGTTGGTTCTTTTTCTTACGATCAGGAGTAGCTACTAAATAGTTTAGATCAGAAACCTTCCTTACAACCCGATACGGACCAGAATACTTGGCAGACAAGGGGTGTCCCACCAGAGGCAGTAGTATCAGTACCTCCTGATCTACTTCAAACTCCCTCAGCTTCACCTTCTGGTCGTATCTGTCCTTCATCTGAGCTTGTAAACTCTTAAGGTTCCGACCTGCTACCTCCAGGCTCTTTAGCATTCTCTCACGGCTTTCAACAACATATATTAGAAGCGAGCATGGCTTTGTGACTCCCTCCCAGATCTCCTTGACTATGTGGAGGGGCCCCCTGACCCTGTGTCCAAAAACCAACTCGTTCGGGCTAAATCCCAAGCTCTCCCCAGGTACTTCTCTCGCAGCAAATAAAACGTATGGGAGACCTAGATCCCAGTCCTTCCCATTTTCCATGCAATAACACCGCAACATACTCTTGAGAATCGAGTGCCACCTTTCCAAAACTCCCTGACTCTCGGGATGATAGGCAGATGACACCACAGACACTATCCCATGTTGCTGCATGGTCTGCTTAAACAGAGCAGAAGTAAAATTGGATCCCTGATCAGACTGGATCTCCTGAGGGTAGCCATAATGAGAGAAATATACAAGTAGGTTTTTGACAACAGTCTTAGCCATCCCGTTGCGCATGGGTAAGCATCTGGATACCGTGTTGCTACATCCATTACAGTTAGTAAAAATTTATTGCCGGCACTAGTGGGGGGCAATGGGCCAACCATATCGATAACTACTTTGCTGAAGGGCGGCCCAATGACAGGGATGGGTTGTAACGGGGCTCTCGGGATGACCTGATTGGGTTTCCCAACCACTTGACAAGTGTGACACTGTGACACCCATGACATGATACTCGCCTTTAACCCAGGCCACCAGAAAAGCTTGCTCAGAGCTGCCTCCGTCTTACGTGCCCCCAGGTGCCCTGCCAAAGGCACATCATGAGCTAATCTCAATAAGCTCTCACGGCACACCCTCGGTACTACTAACTGATCCACTAATCCTGACCCGCCATCCCACTTTTTCTTGGGATCCTGATGTCTCCGATACAAGATCCCCTCGGACAAGAAAAAATCACCAGGCTGCGGCATCCCCATCGCTCTCCAGTTCGACAGCACCATTACCACACGCCCTGACTTCAGGATCTTCCAGCTGCAAGGAACATATATCAGCAGGTGAGAGATTATCCAGGTTCATCTTCAATAATTTATTTCCACCTCCAATGTCCCGCTGAGCCATCCTTTCCTCACGCTGCGCATAACGATGCTGTCACAGAGTCTCTTCCTGCCCTGCACCTGCACTAGCGGTGACAGGCCCCGAGGCCTCTCCAGACTCTAACATAGGTGCCAATAATGAGTCACCTAGAAACACTGCTGGCTCAAAACTCTCCAATTGACCAACACTTCCCGTTTTCTTGTGACCTTTCCTCCGCAGTTTGATAGACTGAGGTGGTGGCTGCAAGGCTCCGGATGTCTGAGAACGTGTCACAACACACGCCATGGTTTGTACGCTACACTTCTCAACCCACTCCTGTTCCTCCCTACTAACGTCGGCCGCCTTCTCGGCAACGACCAAGGGTGAAACCTTAGAAGCAGGCACCGCAAAGTCGTTGCCGAGGAGGAGGTCGACGCCCCCAACAGGCAAGTTCTCTACAATTCCCACATCCAGCTCCTTTGCCACACCACCCCCCTCCAGCTCCATCCGCACCAGCGGGTAGGACTTCGTAGCATTGATCCCCTGAACTACCACCACCCGAGCAGCGTTAATCGGTCTACCAGTAAAGTTCTTTAACAAGGTCTGAGAAGCCCCCGTATCACGCAATAGCTCAACTCCTCGCCTTTCGCCAGCCCACCTCACAAAACCATGCCCTCTATGACCCCCAAAGACGTCGCGGACAGGGTTCGAGCCTTCCAGACTCTTGAACACAGGCTGTGCCCCACCCTCTGACGAACTACCCTTGGCAAACTCAGAAGATATAGGCGACACCCCTATGCTGCGGGCCAATGACACAACCTTGTTTGGTGGCTTGTTCGGACAAGCATTTTCAAAGTGACCCTCCTTGTGACATGCGAAGCACTCTTTACTCTTTGGTTTCCCTTGGGAGTGGGAGGTACCATTAGACTTCTTATACGGGACGGTATTTGTTTTATGTTCAGTTTTATTGTCAGTGCTAGATGGTTTTGTGTATTTATGTGTATCAAAATTCTTGGGAGGGGGAGGGGTACGATCCTTTGCACCCGACTCACTCCTAGCTGCTGCTCCGCACCCTCGAATTAATGACAGTCTGAGGTCAGCCATTTCTGCTGCCTCCTGGAGAGTTCTAGGATTTGTTTCCTTTATATTTAATGTTAAGTCCCCGCCTGTGCACTTAAAGAACTGCTCCAAGAGAACCAGCTCTCTCAACTCCTCAAAAGTAGCTGCCCTCTCAGAACGCAGCCAATGTCGTAGTGCATCAGACAAGTCCCGGGCGTGTTCTAGGAAGGTACTATCCTTGCCCTTAGTAACACCCCGAAACTTCAAGCGGTAAGTTTCTGGTTGTAACTCATAGGCCCGTAGCACAGCCTTCTTTAGCTCATCATAAACTACACAGGACTCTAAAGGTAGTGCATCATACGCTTTTAGCCTCTTTCCTAGGAGAATTGATGAAACTAATGCTGCCCACTTTTCCTGAGGCCACTGGTGTTCCTGACACTTCTTCTCAAATCGCATAAAAAACTCAGCCACACATAATTCATCGAACACAGGAACTAGTTTAAGCAGGTGCGACAATGATTGGTCCTGATGTCTGTTACCTCCCCAATATTTCGCCCTGTTACCTCCACTCGAGATCTCTCCAGCTCCCTGTCAGCCCGATACCTAGTAGACTCTGCCTGCAGTTCAGCCTTTCGTATAGCTGTTCTCTCTGCAGCCTCAGCCTGCACACTAGCCCGTCTCTCGGCAGCCTCAACCTGAGCTCTAGCGGCCTCAACCTTGGCCATCTCAAGCCGAAACAACAAATCTGGAGTCAACCCTTGAGGAGGAGAAGGTGCATTTAATGGAGAGGGTCCCTGTGATTGAATTCCACGCTGCCATTGACCATCAACTTGGGGGTATGTACTAAATTCAGGCACCCTGACGTTTGATATGGGGGTAGAGTGGAGGGGGCTGGGGACCGGGGCCCCCAGTCGCCTCTCCACCCAGGTCTCTCCCTTCTAAACCCAATATCAAAGTCCTCAGCTGATCTTTCCTCATGCCACTTAAACCCTGGTGACCCTGAAGACCTGCCACACACTTTAAGCCATACTTATTCAGCTTCAACACCCTGGCAGCGGTAAGGGGCACCTCTAAAAATCTTCTAGCACCCTCCTCGCTATCGACTAGCCACTCCACAGGTCTTTCTCCCTCCGAGCCCGTATCGTGATCTGACCCATCACTGTGTTCTGATGTATTAGACATGTTTGTGTACTGCAGTAATTATCACGGTTATAGAATGTGCCTTATCTCCTATGCAAGTATGTATATACTAATGTTATTTAAAGTCTTTTGACGTGTTATATTGGTTGCTCCAAAAAAAAAAAATCTATGTCCACTGTATTCCTCTAATCATAAGGAATCTCAAAACAAATGACCACTATATTCCTCTGTTCAGTAAATCCTATGCAAGGTCGCCATTTGTTACGTCCTGGGATATATAAACACTGGGCTCTTTCTATTGGACTAGGTATGCGGCAACAAGCAACAACGGAAAACGCTAGATCCAACCCTTATCTATAAACCCAGGCAACAAACCACCCTAAACCGTCAAGAGTCCTGCCTGGACAACGAGGTATCCTATGACTCGGTTACAGGGTGCACGCACTATAGACTGCTGATAGTCAAGCAGGCTATATAAAAGATCACACAATTAAGTTGACTTAAAGCTTCAAGGAAAAGATAGATAACGGAATTAAATTGCAGAAACAATTTAATAACAAACTAGAAGAAAGTACATTTAACGTTGCGTTAATTAATACAACTAATCACCCCTGTGTGAAAGAAGGTGAAAGCAAACAGTCCTCAAAACATCGTACAGGTAGACAAGATGCGGGTTTCTAAACTGCATGCGGGTACTGTAGGATCTGATGCTTAGCAAAGAAAGTACGTTACGGATTTAGAGAACTCTTAACTCATAAGCAGGAATAAATACTAGTGATTGGACATACAGTGTATAATGGCATAGGTATAATTAAATAAAGGCAGCAACTCGCAACATAACCACATACAAGTGTGCTTCTCACTCTTAGTCAGGCAAGCCTGCTCGGACAGAGTCTCTAAGCCACACCCTGACTCACAATGCTCACAAAAACGGTAAACTGTGGCACAATAACAAGCATGCAGAGATAATAAACCCCTAGCTGTTAAACTGCCAGGTGGCAGAGGTCTAGCCGGAAGGATATAGGCTTCGGATACCCGGGCTGAGCCACCTGCTCTAGCCTAGGGACGTTCCCAGGTCTGTGTGCCAAATTACTCTAATTGAAAGGGTGCTCTCTTGAGAAACTCAGATCGCAAGTATCTGACTCTCTCCTGGCGACCCTAAAACAAAAGCAAGACGTGCTAGCGCAGTGCTGAGGGGACTAGGCAAGGGCCCTCACACAACACAACACTAAACACACAGGGACACAGACAAGAAAATGCCCCCAGACTCCCACGGGTATCCTAGTAAAGTCGTGCGGGTCCACGGGACTCGCACCAGCAGACTTTACTTAAAGGATCGCAAAAAGCCCCCCCTCCGGTCTAGCCCCTGCTAACCTGACACAAGAACACACTAGCAAGCATGAAACCACCAAATATGAGACAACAAAAAAGCTTCCTAGGTCTCATTAACAATTACATCCCTGCATAAGGCCAAAATCCTATGTAGTTATCTGAGAGCTCGTCGTTAATACAATAATAGATATAAGGTCTATCAAGGGGATGGGATAATTAAATAGATTGGTGAAGTAGTGGAAAGAAGGTATACAAAGTAAGAGAGAATGTTTCTAAGTGGGGTTGAGAGGGATAGATATCAAGGGGGTCCGAAGGGTAGGACAATGAGGTGAGCTCTCAGTCTTGAATCTGTCTGGACCCCGCCCTAGGCATGCAGTATACATCCCAGGCTTGGCAACACTCAACACAGTTGCCGGGTCAAAATCCTCTACCCCGTGCGTGAGTCGAAACTAAGCCTAACGTTGCAATCAAATGCATATGGCAGCGCTTCAGGCTCGTCCCAAGCTGGACTCTCCGCGCGAAGCAACGTCCCAAGCCGGTCTCTCTCTCCCGCTCGTCTCTTCCCGCTCTGACTAGACTTACATCTTATATATTATAATGAAACAATCAACTATCGAGAATAAAATATACTAAGATGCGTTGGTTAAGAATAAGGGCAGCTTCAAGCTGTGAAACAACATAAGAATATCCCAGACATTAGTTACATTGTCATTGGATATATACTAAGGGAAAGCCTGCCGGCCGGCTGCCACCATCCGGTTTCTAAACGGCTGGGCAGCCGACGCGCGTGCATGCCCGCACATGGTTACTATGCAGAAGCGTCACAACAGTTTGCCCACAAGAAAATAAGCACACAAGCATTCAGAAGCACCAAATATATAAATACCAAACATTTATAAATAACAGCATATTTCGGTACGTAACAGCCGAGTAGCTTAATCATAATGAGGCCATGGCAATTTACCCTCAGCTGAAGATAAACAGACTATAGTAACGCAACTTAAGGGGGTGAGCTGCTTTTTTTTCTCTCTCTGGATTGTATCCATTCGGCCCCATTCAGTCTACTGTTTTAAGACGTTTATCTTCATCTAGGTGTCGATTTATACCTGGCGAGTGTATTGAGTATTGTTCACATTATGTGGGGAGGATCCCCTCACACCCCGCACTCCTAGACATAGTAGAAAGGAAAGCCTTTCGTATCATTAACTTCCGTCCTCTCACCAACGCTCTGCAGTCTCTCGCTCTTCGCCGCAATGTTGCATCTCTCTCGGTAATTTATCGCTACTACACTAATCAATGTTCCTCAGAGCTCTCCCAGTGTATACCACCTGCTCTACGTAGGGTACGTAGTACCTGTCTTGCAATACAATCCCACCCCTACTCTGTGTAACTCTCCAACTCAAGAGTGAAACGTCATTCTCAGTCTTTCTTCTATTCAACAGCTGAGCCATGAAAGTCTCTCCCAGAATCAGTCTTTCACTTTTCCTATGACTTAAACTGCTTCAAACTCTGTGTGTCCTGGCATTTTGGCTCGAACGTCCCTTGATTTTGGCCCTGTCACTCTTTCAACTCTGGGGGAGGCACTCGCTACAGGCAGTTCTGCCTTTTGTCTCCCTTACTCACATAGACAAAACAAATTTATGAGGCCCAACAGCTGGGGTCAATTGGTGTCAATAACAATAACAACACCAGCCCGCAGGTACTCATCCTGATACTAACAACATAACTCTCCTATTGCGATCATGTTCTCCTTTCTACACTATATTTCACACCTTGAATATATCGATAAGCTGAACTATTAAGATTATCGGACCTGACAAGACAGATTACTATCCTGTTAGCTATCCTTGCCACTGGAAGGACCAGGAATGTGCTGGTGTATATTTTATGATGTACCGGTATGAGGTAAACATATGTTAAAGGTTAATGCAAAATATGTCTGGGAAAAGTAAACACTTTGTTTTTTATTTCAAATGCTGTCAAACCTTTAGTATCAACGCTTGAAAAAGTGTTGATGGATAGTCAGATAATCGCATAATTTGTCACTCATTAAGATTATATCCCTGCTGCCTCTAGTGAGCTCCTTACCCATGCAACCAACGCCCTCTACTGTGTCTACTGTATGTATATATACCTCTGATAAATAATTAACTTAAATATCTAAAAATCTACACCATTATGTAGCCAACCTCCAACATTACACCGACTTAATCCCTTGATAGAGCGAGGTCTTTTCTAAGCTGACTAACATCGAACTATGGAAAATATAACAGTAAGATAATATCATATTAACTAGCAGGGGTACCCGGCGTTGCCCGGGTACTACCACCACTACTACTACCATAATCACCATCATCAATCACTACCACCACAATCATCACAATACTACTACTACTACCATAATCACCGGCCTCGACCTCCCTGTGCCTCTTAAACGGCGACCTCGATTTCGGCCGCTAAATGACCTCCGATTTTGGATCTGACCTCATCCGTACCCCCATTTTGGGGAGCTGCGAACAACTTTCGTTCCATACACCTTTTCGATCGGAGGCCTCCTTCTGCCCCAAACGGCCATTTTGTAATTTTTGTTTTACAATTTCGGTCTCGAAACGACCTCCGATCGTGGCCTCGCCCCCTCTATGACCTGACCCAGGTCAATTGACACCCACATGCAAAGTTTCAGCTCCCAAGGTCCAAAACTACGGCCGCCTATTAAGAACACACAGACAGACAAACAGACACACAAACTGATTTAATAATATAGATTTACATTATGATTTCAATAATATGTTTGGTGGACTAATTTTGATTAGTCCAGAGATCAATATAAATAAGGTTGGTAACCTTTAATTAAACTGGAAAAGTCTGTTCAGTCTGACCATATTTTACGGTTCAAAAATTTGTCAAAATTGATAATAACGCAGAACTGACTTTAGAGACAGATTAACTTTGAATAAGGGATAAATTACCAAATGTGTAAATGTTGTCTGTTGGAGATCTATAATGCTATATCTGTTTGTTTGTTTTTTTGTTTTTTTAACCCTCTTTTTTTTTTTTTTTTTTTTTTTTTTGCATTATGTTTAGTGTTTTTTCCTGTATGATCCTTGCAAGTTAATAGTTTGAATTTTGCTGTAGAATATCTCTGTGAAGAATATTATTGTAGAGGTTGTGGATGCCAGGGCCAAGAGCCAGAAGAGTCCCTGAAGATGGTCGGTAATGAGAGGCCGCCACATCCCACCACCACTCTCCTGTAGGCCGGTCTCCCGCACCATTCCCAAGGACACAAGCTCTCTCTGTGGGCAGGGTACAACACAGTTAACATAGAGGCCGCCACATCCCACCACCACTCTCCTGTAGGCCAGTCTCCCGCACCATTCCCAAGGACACAAGCTCTCTCTGTGACCAGGGTACAACACAGTTAACATAAAGGCTGCCACATCCCACCACCACTCTCCTGTAGGCCAGTCTCCCGCACCATTCCCAAGGACACAAGCTCTCTCTGTGACCAGGGTACAACACAGTTAACATAGAGGCTGCCACATCCCACCACCACTCTCCTGTAGGCCAGTCTCCCGCACCATTCCCAAGGACACAAGCTCTCTCTGTGACCAGGGTACAACACAGTTAACATAGAGGCTGCCACATCCCACCACCACTTTCCTGTAGGCCGGTCTCCTGCACCATTCCCAAGGACACAAACTCCCTCTGTGGCCGGGGTACAACACAGTTAACCCATGTAGTGTTGGTGTCATAGCGCATGTGACGCAACAAACACATTTTACACTTTATACCCATTATTATCATAACATAATTATGCCCCTCAGCCCCCCTATCACTCTCTTACTGTGTCTCCCATGATAAATCCACAGTAGCTCTCTCATGCTCTTCCATCCCTAATTCCTACCTCCCCTGCCTTCTCTCTTCCATCATCAAGGTCATGAGGTCTTGCACAATTAATTAATGAGGTCTGGTGCTTACTCTCTGTTTGAATAATACCAGGAAGATATTTATACATTTCAAACATTCACACTATAATTTTGTATCTCAAATACAAATTAAAACAAAGCTAGTTTACCTGTATGCCTATATTTGTAGCAGTTCAAAGATTTGTCAAAGACGTTGTTGTGATGTATTACTCCTTACCTCAAAGAAGTGTTTTACAATGCCAGCTTCTACCAGTCTTTTTATATTTATGTCAATCTTGTACTTCCAGGGCGTGTGTTTCCTGAAGAACCAAGCCACTCGTCCGGTAAGAAAATCGTCTCGTAGCTTGTACCAGTTCTTAACCTGCCACAGAAAACTTTTTAATTATGTAAACTGAAGTATATAATAATAAGATACTTCCATGCCATTTTCATATTCAGGACC
This sequence comes from Paralithodes platypus, assembly GCA_032716605.1. Lineage (NCBI taxonomy): Eukaryota > Metazoa > Arthropoda > Malacostraca > Decapoda > Lithodidae > Paralithodes > Paralithodes platypus. The sequence continues at coordinate 19,534,026 of CM064572.1, forward strand.
GACTGTGACAGTTCGTAGTTTGACAAATATCGCCAATCTTTCTGTATAACAGGTCAAGATGTAAATTCTTCTAAACTAATTAATTAAAATATTTGTTTTCTAATTAGAGCCAAAGCCAATCTAATCTTGATCAAGTAATCTACCACATTTAAGCTTTATCCTTATCCTTATACTGATAAGAGAGGTCATCGTATGATTAGCTTATTATCGAGATGACGCTCATTTAAATTGCTAAGCAATGAGAAAATTATCTTTCTTTTAATTTCATTATTAGGCCAGTGTCTATACACGGAAGACGAAGAAGAATTGATGTGTAGCCTAAGTATTCAAGTTTATCGGCATTGCAACATAATAAATATTGTATGGATTTGCATATTTTCATTCTCTATTAGGCTATAACCCAATAACTTCATAACTAATAACACGGAATTCCACTATACACAATCACACTAATAATGAACTTTCTTGGTCCTGAACCTCAAAGACATACTGACATCAGACTTCATCTCTCATATTCCTATATAAATTGGGTACTTCCTATACAATAACACGCGTAAATGATAGACAACTTACATACAATAGAAACCTCAGTCACAATAGGTAGAGAAATTTAGTAGTAACTAAAAGGCAACACTCAACCGATTACGGCATGACTATATTTAATATAAATGTATATAGCTACCGATGCAATTTTAAAGGCTACTTTTGTTATGGGAAAGATGAAATATATAATCTTATGGATTAGTTTGTAAATATTAGGCTTCAAACTACCATTTATTTTGTAATGGTGGGAATAATATTAGAACTGTCAATAATGTTAATTCATCAATGATGTCATATTGACGTTGCCATATCAACTACATACAGTATATATAGAGAATTATTGTTCTTGATCATGATGTCTGTTATGCTCACCTTATACTTGTTGTTTAGCGCCATAATGACGTAAGTAGCACTTTCAAGGAAGCCATGGGTACCTGCCTCCATGGCTGCCACCACCCGGTCCTCCTCCTGGTACAGGTCGGTGCGGCCCTTGAACGTACTGAAGATCGGACCCTCACTACGCTTCAGCATGTCTGAGGCGTAGCTGCCGTAGTCTGATGCTGTTATTCTGATGATGAATAGTTATTTCAGTCTTAGTTTTACTTAATTTACTAACTAAATGTAGGAAAGTCACCCCTCTTGGATACTGTCCAAGGTATAGATGAATTGATCTGTCTGCTGGTAGAAAATTAGCTTTAGACTTAATTCATTTACAATCCTGCATGTAGTAATATTGTATGTCTCCTGTATATTTACATTGAAGATGAAGATGTATACCTCTTTTCAGCATTTCGGACAAATTACTGATGTAGGTCCGAGCTCGTGGAAAGCTACTTCTGCTCATCTACCACCAATCAACAAATAGAATGTTTTGCTATTCTTTGTCATGTCCAGTGCATTACTACTCTGGTGTGGAGTTATAAGGCTGGTGGTAAAATTATATCTTTTTAATTTACTGTCAGGTAGGTAATCTAGTGGTATAGACTAACCCAATTACTGCGGCCGACGTACCCACATGTCCTGTGTCAAAAATAACTTTGCTGCGAGCGACGTACCCATAATATTTGGTATTAACACTGCAACTTCCTACTGAGCAGATGTTTGTGTTTGCAAGAGGAGTTTTGGAAACTGTCATATATGCATAAACAGGGTCTACTTCTATGTGTATTTGTGAGAGCTACATATAAGGTACGAATGTTAGGTTAATTTAATTGTACAGGCTATACCAGATTACTTGCATCCCTAACTGTTCACTTGTTAAGAGTTATAATGATCGAACAATTAAGGTACTGGACAAGAAATTATGCTCCTTCTGGGAGTATGTAGAATCTTCCACCGTCATCAGCTAAATTGAATTAAAGTCAATGTGTACTTACCTCTTTGAACTAGAGGCCAACTGATCTATGGAGGTGATGAGAGGAGGGAAGGCGGAGTTGGTGAAAATGTTGATAAGGTTGGAGGTGAAGGCAGTGGTGATGACAAGACAGGTCAACATCCAGAGGCCTGCCAACAGTTGTGGGAGGGACACACTGGGGGTTGCTGCTTGACTCAGCAGGGCTCTCAACAACCCACCTCACCTCACCTGTCCCATCACTCACAGCCTGGCCAGTGGTGGAAATTATAGGTTATTGCTGTAGTGGTTTTGTAGTTATAGTGCTTAGTAGTGGAGCAGATAACTGCAAATTTCAGGAGAATCGTTCATTTCCGGAAACAAGCACCAAATTTGGCACACATACTCCTTGGGGATTGCTCTTTTGATAAAACCCATTAGCCACCTAAAAATTCAAGATGGCGGCCATTTTTCAAGATGGCCGCCATTGAATATACAGAAATATTGCATTTCGCAATAAAATCGCAAAGACTTGTCCTATTTGAATGATCTTGGTGTCAAATCATACATTTTTCACTATGTAGAATCCGAATTTGGAACCATGGACTTACTCACTAGCTTCCTTGTACCATAATATCAGTCCCGGAATCCTAATATTCTGCTAAATTAGAGGTTCATGTTACGTCTGACTTGGCTAAAATGCATGGTAGTGTATATCGTAGTAGTGTTAGAGGTTTAGTATGTGTAGCATCTTCCTGTACAAGGCTTCCAAACTGGACATGACACGATGCGGTGGGGGGTGGGGGGGGGACGTTGAGAGACTTGCAGCGGAAGGTGTAGAGTAGTAGCTCAACAGAGCGGATGTCAACGCACAGCCAGGGCACACTGGTGGCACTGCTGCTGTGAAACTCAGCATGGGGTTCAGTATCAGCTGAATAATTAATTTAGTGTAGCTAAATAATTAGTTTAGTTTCCCAAATGCTGTCTAATAAGCCCCGCATCAGTTAGCTACTGTAGATTACATGTAGTTTAACATAGATGTTTAGTTAGATAGCCGCGCCTGAATTGACAGGGTGTGCCAGCGCAGGAGAGCCGAGCCAAGGGAAACGGGGCTTTACATTGCTTTGCATGTAGTTACCTGGATGGTGTACAGATCGCACGGGACTTAAATGATACTGGATGAACGATCGGGCTAGGTGTAGGTCATATATTTTTATTCCCGAACCTAGTCGTATCCCATACCTTATTGTGCATGATTGTGATCAAGGTGGTAAAAGGATAACCCCTCGGCCTTGATTCACTGAATACAGATAATTATCATACTGCGATTATCTGTTATATCTGTTATCATATAACATACTGTGTTATATCATACTGTGATTATCTGTTATATACTGTGATTATCTGTTATTTATTATAGGCTATCTGTGTTACAGATAATTATCATACTGTATTCACCAAGATGGCAAATACAGATCCAGGACCGTCTAAATTCCGGACTGACTGGAGCAAGTGTTGTTTTTGCCAGAAGAAGAAGAGTGAAGAGCTCAAGTCACCACATGCACAACAACCACAAGAACATGATGGCTACACTATGATTGCGACTACTATTCCCCTCTTTCACGCAATTAATAAGATGCCTATTGTTCTGGATCCAGCCAGACTTGATGATGGTGGTGGCATTGAAGAAACTCTGAAGGAGGAACAAGGCGCAGTATCACGAAAGTTGTCGCCTTATGTTCAACAACACGAAACTGGAGAGAGCCAGAAAAAGAAGAGCAGAGAATGCTCAGCCAGTAGAATGCCAGAACAAGCTGCGTAGAACCAGCCTTGAAGGCCAAACGTGTTTCATATGTGACAAAGAAGCCCCATCCTCTGAACTCAGACAAGTTATGACGATGAACCTCAATAACAGACTTAATGAATGTGCCCAAACTTTAAATGACGGAAAACTTCTTGCAAGACTCAGCGGTGGAGATGCTATTGCACAGGAGCTCAAATACCATTTTGCATGCTTGACAGACCTGTACAATAGGTCCTCACAGGTCCTGATGTGGCGGCGTCTACGCCGTGGGGCCACCTCCCGAGGCTGCCAACCGCGGATGGCTGCCGACCCTCCACAGCCGAAGACAAAATCAACGACCAGTGGAGGAAAACCGGATGCCGGCCGCGGGGAGCAGTTTCGGGAGCCAAACCGTCACAACCATCCCCTGCCCCCTCCCTGGGGGCACGGGTCCTTGGAGCGGCTTCGGTCGCGCCGGGAATTTCCACACCTCTCACACCACACACACATCACACAGTTTTTCCTACACCGAGAAATGACTCTCCGGCTGTCATTTCTCGAAGACTTCTTCTAGCCGGAGACATTGAGAGCAACCTAGGACCCACGTTCACATACATATGTCCAACTTGCTCAAAACCCATCACTTCGAGTCGCCATACTAAGGGTTCAGTTCTCTGCAATTTATGTGGGAACTGGACCCACTTCACCTGCACAACACTTGCCTCCAAGAAACACTACACAAACACCTGGACCTGTTCCTCATGCCCCTCCCTCTCCCAGTCAAATCCCTCGCCTAAAACCCGTCCACCTCTCCTCCCCAACCCACCTAACCTTCCCATATCATCCACTCCCCCCCCTAAAACCCGTCCACCTCTCCTCCCTAACCCACCTAACCTTCCCATACCATCCACATCCTCAACTCAACACACCACACCCCATCCTAATCCATTCCAACCCCCATCTCCTGCTCCCCAATCCCCACCCCCACCTCACCCATCCCAACCCCCAGCCCCTCCCTCACCCCCACCCCCCCCATCACCCCACCCCCACCCCATCCTCGTGCAGCAGCACCCAACGTACATCGTGCACATAACATTAACATTCTTCAACTGAACATAGATGGCATCAACACAAAGAAACACGAACTCTCACACTTCATCAAACAACACAACATACACATTGCCATCTTACAAGAAACAAAACTCCGCACAACACAAAAAACACCCACATTTCATAATTTCACCACCATCAGACAAGACCGGGCTGTCGGCGGGGGCGGTGGACTCATCACCCTGGTACACAAAGAAATATCATACATAGTAACCAGTGTACAAACCAAATCACTCCTCCCCCCAAATGATAACACAACAGAAATACAGTCAATTAAAATACGCACTGGCAACAACTCCAACATAACCATCATAAACACATACATCCCTCCCCAAACATCCCCTACAGTACCAAATGAATACAGACCACACTTACAACACATCACAAACACCCCACACACCCCACACATCATCCTGGGTGGTGACTTCAACGCCAAGACGTCGGCCTGGTTTGTCGACAACCCCGACACAGACAGAGGGCTGGTACTACAAAACCAAACCGATAACCTCATCATCCTTAACGACATCCATCAACATACCCATATTCCTCACCAAGCCCTCTATAACCCATCATCTCCAGACATCACCTTTTGCTCCCCAGAACTCGCCCCCACAACATCCTGGAGGGTGGTCAGAACCTTAGGCTCTGACCACCTCCGATCATTATCACCACCAAAACCAGACTCACCCCAGCTAGCCACAAACACACATACACCAATTATAAAAGAGCTAACTGGGAAGCATTCACAAATGAGACAGAACAACACTTCACAACTCTAAACAGTACACCCATCACTAACATCAACAATGCTGTACACATACTCAATAAAACTATCCAAAACGCTGACAAGAAACACATTCCAAGAGGTAACAGAAAAAGACACAACCCCAACTTCACACCAGAAATTCAAAACCTCATCAGACAACGCGACATACTGAAACACTCCCCAGCACCCCACACACAAGACATCACACAACAAATTCAAGCACTCAACACCCAAACTAACAACAAAATACAAGAACAACAAAAACTAAATTGGAATAACTTCCTACAAACACTTGATCACAAAACAAACCCCAAAAAACTATACAAAACACTAAACAGCATCACACTTTCCAACAGCAACACAACACAATCACATGCTGCAATCACAACAACAGACTCTACTCCTTCATGTAAACAACAAGCAAACACTCTCATCAATCACTTTTCACATGTCAGCCACCTAAAACCTCACAAAGACGACCGACGTGTCATCCGACGTAAGAGACAATTCCCCACAGACCCTGAATATACACCCTTCACCAATCACCAGACAAAGCATATCATCAACAATCTCAAGCACTCACCCGCCTGTGGCCTAGACAACATAAGCAACATACACCTCAGACACCTGGGACCACAAGGCATACAAGCACTCACTAACATATCAAACTACAGCTATTCACACAACACAATACCAGACATTTGGAAGCATGGTATCATCATCACTTTCCCCAAACCCAACAAAGACCCCACGCTACCCTCCTCGCACCGCCCCATCACACTCCTTTGCTCCCCCTCCAAAGTCATGGAACGCCTAGTATTACAACTAATTACACCTGACCTACCCCTAGCTCCAACACAACATGGCTTTAGGCCACTGCACTCCACAAACACTCTTCTCACAGACCTTACACAAAGAGCTTTCGACGGCATCAATTCAGCTAGACCACCATACAGATCACTATTAGCCACACTCGACATTAGTAAAGCCTTCGATGCCATCCCCCGCCACAACCTAACAAACAAAATCTACAACACAAACATGCACAACAACACAAAACGGTGGCTGGCCAACTTCCTAGCAGGCAGATGTGCACACGTATCTTTTGCCGGTCAGTCATCTAAAATCAGAAACTTTCCAAACGGAGTCCCACAAGGATCCGTCCTATCGCCCGCACTCTTCAATCTGTACATGCACGATATAACTACACCCAATACGCCCCAAATAAACTTAGCCTCCTATGCAGATGACATAACACTCACATGCACACACCATGACCCAAAAAGAGCAACAGATCTCCTTCAACCCTATCTCAACACACTACATGGCTGGTGCACTACAAACAGACTTAATCTAGCCCCAGCCAAATCCACCGCAACCCTGCTCACAAGTTGGACAGGAGAACACGAATACATCCCTCAACTCACCATAAACAACACACCCCTAACACATACACACACACCCAAAATCCTAGGAGTAACATATGATACTCATATGACATTCAAAACAGCACACCACAAACATTAAACAGAAACTGACACCCAGACTTAACGCCCTCAGGTCACTTGCTCACACAAAATTTGGACACAACAAAGAAACTACCACCACAGTATATAAACAATACATAAGATCAGTGATGGAATACGCAAGCCCAGCCTGGGCTTCTAACCTAGCTGAAACACATCATAAGACCTTACAGACTATTCAAAACAAAGCCCTGAAGATCATTACAGGCTGCACAGCTACTGCACCCACAGATCACCTACATCAAGAAACCAAAATCCTCAAAGTCAAAGACCATCTGGACATGAGAGGCACTCAATTCCTGGCAGCAGCCTCCACGAACCAAGACCACCCACTAAACTACATGGCAACACACCCACAGACACCAAGAAATATCAAAACAACACCCAGCACACGGTATCACACACAATTATTGTCCTCTCTCCCTCCCTGCCCACCCCGAACCAACATCCAGAAGCACATCCATACTCATATCTCTCACCGATCCATCCACTCACTCACAGACAACACACAGCTGCATGCACGACCTCCCGAAATCCATCCTTCCGAATCCTCCCTTCCTCGCGAGGACAGAGTCCACCTGGCCAGGCTGAGATGCGGACACCATCCAGCTCTCCTGAGCTATCAGAAGAGACTGGATGACTCCGTTGTCGACGCCTGCCCGGGATGTAACACAGCACCCCATACCATTAAACACATCATAGAAGACTGCATTTCACACAACCACTTACGCCAACAACACAATCTACACTCAATGAGAGCTCTGTGGGAAAGCCCGATCGTGGCCATGGCCTTTCTCAGGGACTCGGGGCTGTTCGGCCAGGCAGCTTAGGGAACAACAACAACAACAACATAGAGAGAGGATGTACCTCAGAGCCACCAAGAGACTGGAACAGGAACGTGCACCCGAAGAGGATGCCCACCCACAGGCATTCTCAGAGCTAGTCACATATCTAGTGGAGACCACCAGATCTGGCGAGGGTCCTGCAGTCTTCCGACTTGCAGACATAGTTCACCTGTATGCCCAGCGCCTGGAACAGCTGGGTGTTGATGCACCTGCTGTCAACTCCACAAGACTGAAGGAAAAATTGCTGTCAGAAATACCTGAGTTGGAAGTGCACAAGCAGGGAAGGGATGTTCTTCTGGCTTTCCAGAAAGATGTGGGCTTTGTCTTGTCAGAAGCCTCTGACTATTATAGTGAAGCTATTATCCTTGGCAAAGCAGCTAACATCTTGCGAAGACATATGCTGGACCACAAGTCCACATTTGATGGAACCTTCCATGAGGGGTGCATCGAGCAGGCCATTCCACTCACTCTTCTTCAGTTTGTGGCCATGCTTGAACACGGAGCGGACATCAAATCTTAACTGAAGTTTGGCGCATCAAAGACAGATCTAGCAATTGCTCAGCTGCTTCAGTACAACTGCCATGCAAGGTACAAAGAAGGAGCAGCAACTCACAGACACTCCAAAGACAGAGAGACCCCATTCCCTGTTTACATGGGGATGTCCGTCTACACAAAGACCAGAAAGAGAAAGTTGGTGGAAAAGCTTAACGAGCATGGCATCAGCATTTTATACGACAGGGTGCTACAGATATCTGCACAGCTGGGAGATGCAACAGTCAGCAAGTACGTGGAGGATGGGGTGGTCTGTCCACCAGTTCTGCGAAAAGGGCTGTTCACCACATCGGCCATGGACAACATAGACCACAATCCCACTGCAACGACAGCGACCACTTCTTTCCATGGAACCAGCGTCTCTGTTTTCCAGCACCCAACCAAAGAAGACAAAGGTGAAGAGCGTGGACAGCTGAAGTTCGGAGAGGAGAAAGTGAAGACAGTTCCAGAACTTCCAGACTCCTTCACCAATGTCCGGCCCGCCTTCTTCACTAAGAAGAAACCCTCTCCTGCTGATGCTGCAGTCGATGCAAATGCTACTGCTTTGGTCTGACCTGCACGGCACTGTGCAGCTGCAGATGCGAGGTTTAGAAGCGTTGTAGTATACTCATCCAGGCAGCAAGACAATAAGTGACAAACAAGTATAGGCCTACTGCCTACATGTACATCCAATAATATATCGGACTGATGGTGCCTATGATATGTGCACTTTTTACCCTAATTATGATTCCGGGACTGATATTATGGTACAAGGAAGCTAGTGAGTAAGTCCATGGTTCCAAATTCGGATTCTACATAGTGAAAAATGTATGATTTGACACCAAGATCATTCATATAGGACAAGTCTTTGCGATTTTATTGCGAAATGTAATGTTTCTGTATATTCAATGGCGGCCATCTTGAAAAATGGCCGCCATCTTGAATTTTTAGGTGGCTAATGGGTTTTATCAAAAGAGCAATCCCCAAGGAGTATGTGTGCCAATTTTGGTGCTTGTTTCCAGAAATGAACGATTATTCCAGTTATCTGCCCCACTATAGCCCCTTCTCTACCGGCGCTGTCCTTTTAACATTGTTCTGACTTCTATCAGACGATTTTAACCAATTTTAAAAAGGCCTCCATCAATTAACAGGCTTCGAACTATGTCACTTAACCCTTGTTTCTACCACAGATCCATCTTAAACTGCACAAAATTGTCTTAATATAGCTAAAATAAAATTGTGTACCGTTACCGGTACAGAAGGGGTTAAGACTACGAAATAAAGTCATGAGCACCTGCACTAAGGCGGCCAGGTGACCTGTAATGGGCTGGCAGGCTGAGAAAATACCTCACAACAGGTTCCAGAGAGGAATAATATGCAAATGAGCGTTGTGATATTATTCAAGGTAAGATAACTATTAGCATTATTATAGGGTAGCTATTATATCTTGGTTATGTGATTAAATTTCTGTCTCAATTTAGCAAACATGTGGAAAACCTGATTCATGACGAAACTGCAGAGCAGAAGTGCAACGACCAGGGTACCCCAGACGCCGGGAGTGAAAAGTCTCACAATATTCGTCCACCTTGGGTAGGGTTCCGGGTTACGCAGGAATACACTAATAGCTTCCTCAAAGAACGACTCGGCTGGATCAAAAGCTTCCAGACGCTCTACAGAGAAATAAAAGCAGTTTATGGTCAATTCACATTCCCCACTGTGCACCATTCCCAGGAGTCCCACCCACCTTCCGTCCACAAGTACAAAGGAGTACAAAGGAAATCAAACAACAACAGATCTAGTGACCCTTCTAGGCTGCTTGTCATGATAAAACACTGAGGATCATGTGTCCAAACAGTGGTTTAGAGTGGGTAAGGGAACATTGGAAAGGGAACTTCTGCCCTGGAACTAATGTCCGTGGCAGGACTAGGAAGTTAGTAGGGGACATATGGTTTAGTAACTGAGGGGAGGATAAAATAAAGTTATTCATTTACAAATGCAGTCAGTCGCGGGTTTGATGCGAGATATTTGTCTAAGCGGAGTTTAAATGAATCAACGATGCTGCAGTCTATAACGTCTCGGGGAAGCCCATTCCACAAGTTGACAACTCGATTGAAGAAGAAATTCTTAGATTCGTGTGAGTTAAAAGATTTACCAATAATTTTGCAACCGTTTCCCCGCGTGTAATTAGATTGGTCGATAGTGAAGTACTTACTACAGTTCATATTGTCGATGCCTTTGATGATTTTGAACACTTGAATTAAGTCACCTCTTAATCTGCGCTGGGTTAAAGGAAATAGATTTAATTCTCTAAGACGCTCTTCGTATGGTTTGTTCTTTAGGCTAGGTATCATTTTGGTAACTCTACGTTGCTCCCCATTTGTCATCATTAGGTTTTTCAGTCACGGTGTAGGTAAAATTCACTTTGTCTGATAGGACTCGTAGCACGGCCATATATATGCCAGCATGATTTAAATGATTTACTCCAAGGTAGTGTTTCGCTGGCCAGCTTGCCAGAATGTACTCGTACTCGCTAGCGCTCGCCGGGGCAGTGAAATGGGCTATAATAATCGTAGAACGATGTTCTTTCTTTCTTAGTGTTCATGTTGTCACAGACAGATCAGTGTTTGCCTTTATTCTTGTCTGTGACACTTGGAAGTATTTTATATCATTGATAGAGTTATAAGATATGTAGTGTGAATTGCAAGGAGAGAGAGCGAGGAAAGCAGCGAGGTGGTAGTATTTTTTTTTTTTTTTTTTTTTTCTATATTCCAACTACTCCCTCTCGGGCATAGGCTGAGAGCCTGTACATTCCACCGCTCAACAAGGTGAAGCCCGTGAGGTCTTGTTCCAGTCTGGGGAGTGAGACATGTGAATCATCCATCATGGCTCGAAGCAGCTCCATCTCTGAAGCGGCTGGTTGCTTCGCTCAAGTGCTTCACCGTCTCACCCTCCAGACTCAGACCCTCACTCTCAGAACGCCACCTATTGAGCAGTGAACTCACTAGGCATTGTCCCCCTGTAACATATTTTGAATATGGGAATATTCATACAGTGTTATTTAATCAGGGAACAATGAGGGTATTTTTTTGGCATTTCGGTGGGCTTTGTGGTAATGCACTGATACTAGGTACAGCACAAATTCAATCCCGATAATATCTTCCCATTGACATATCGGGATTTGAACCCGGGTCCATTGGATTACCAATCCAGTGGCATGACCACTCCACCACACCTCCCCTTGAAGATGAAGCAGTAGTGAAGTTGGATTTAAATGAGTTAAGAGTAGACCAAAATATTTTGTTATCATTTGGATTATTTAGAAGTTTATTTGCCTGCTTGTGGAGAAAGTTTGATTTAGTTAGGTTTAATACAGTTGTGGCATGATTTCTGATGTTTCTAAAGTAATTAAAGGCTTCATGTGTTTTTGATCTTGTGTATGCATTGTAGGCTATTGCTTTTTGTTCAGTTACTCTAGCACAATTATGGTCAAACCATTTAGGTGAATTAGATCTTTTACTGTACTTTTGATGAAGATAAAAGTTTCCATTCCAATTTTTACAAAATCTTGTATGGGGCTCAAGGTGGAGTGTGCATCATTAGAAAAGAAAGAGGTCCAGGGAATATCAATAAAGAAACCTTGAAGACCCTCCCAGTCTGCCCTATCGTAATGCCATTTAGTCACCAAAACAGGTTCAGAGTGGGAAGGTGTGGTAGGTGATAGACAGGTGGCCTGTATCAGACAGTGATCAGAAGATCCAAGCGGGGACCTCACTGTAACATCATAATTTTCTGAATTGGTTTTTTTTTTTTTTTTTTTTTTTTTTAAGAGACAATGAACGGAGGAAGGAAAAACACAGATAAAACAAAAAGGTCCATGTGCCTAAAGGCATCCTCCATTCATAAAATGTTTGTAACAACTGGATTTAAACATTTGTTGATTGTAAGTTTGTGGAAAGCAATTCGAGGGAAGTGAATTCCAAAGAGTAGTAGCTCTGGGGATAAATGAATTCTGATAAGCAGAAGTTCTGCATTGTGGAGGAGAAAGTGTAAATTCATGGGCGCTCTCAGCTGCCCTAGTTCTACGGGGAAAGATGTGGAGAGGCGGCACAATTGAAGCAAGTTCCTCGGAACAATTGCTGTGAAAATATCTGTAGAATAATGCAAGGGATGCAACGTTTCTTCGTATGGCTAATGTAGGAAGGTCCTGTGTGATTGCAGGGTTATTGATTAATCTAATAGCTTTATTTTGAATTTTGTCCAACTGCCTCAATGCAACCACTCCACTTCCACCCCACAGAGGTGAACAGTAATCCATCTGAGAGCGCACATGACTTTTATATATTACGGCCAACTGCTCGTCAGTGAAGAATTCTCGAACTCTGTACAGGAGTCCCAGTTTTTTAGAGGCATTCTTAGCAATGCTTCTAACATAATGTGTCCAGCTCAAGTTAGTAGTTAATGTTACACCGAGAATGTCAATACTAGGGGAAGTGGGAATATTTACATCATTAAAAAATATATGGGAGTCAGTGAGATTCTGTCGGTTAGAAAATTGAATGTACTTGGTTTTCTGTGCATTAAAGGAAACTAGATTCTCTTGTCCCCATTCACTAATTCTAGAAAGGTCCCGGTTCAGAGAAATTGCAGTGTTTATTTTTGAATTTATAAGATCGGGTTGGGTGAAAGAATTGGTAAATGTGAAGGAACTGTGGAGTGTTGAGTCATCTGCGTAGGAATGTATTGGATTATGAGTGGTAGATATGAGATCATTGATATGAATGAGGAACAGAGTTGGGGCCAAAACTGATCCCTGGGGAACACCAGCATTTATTGAGTGAAATTGAGAATAAAGGCCATCTACCATTACACGTATTTTTCTGTTATGAAGATAAGAAGAAATTAGTGGAACTAATGATGCAAGGCCGTAGTGTGACATCTTCGACAATAAGGATTGATGCCAGACTCTATCAAATGCCTTTGATATATCCAGTGCTATTGTATGTGTTTCACCATGTTGGTCTGTAGCTTGGTTGATTTGATGCGTAAGAAGGCAAAGAATGTCTGCAGTTGATCGACATCGTCTAAAACCATATTGCCTATCACTGATTAATTTATTATTCTCCAGATGCTTAATTATGTGATTATTTAATATAATTTCAAAAACTTTGCCAAGAGTGGAAGTTATAGCTATTGGTCTGTAGTTTGATGGATCTGAAGAGGCACCTTTTTTAGGAACTGGATGGATGTTTGCTTCTTTCCAGGGTACTGGGAAGCATGAGGTATGAGTACACAGACGGAAAAATTTTGCCAATACAGGAGCGAGCACCAAGGAGCAATTCTTAAGTACTATTGGAGGAATTTCATCTGGACCAGGAGCCTTATCTACTGAGAGATTCTGCAAAATAGTTTTGACATGTCTGGTGTGGATCTTAAGTGAGGGAATTTCAGGTGAATTAAAATTAAGTACAGGGACATCTTGATTTATGTCATCTAAGGTTGAGTTGGTGGAGAAAATATCTGCAAGAAGGTTAGCTTTACCTCGTGGGTCACTTACAAGATTGCCAGTCGGAGATTTTAATGGTGGAATGGATGAAGCAGTAGTGAAGTTGGATTTGAATGAGTTAAGAGTAGACCAAAATATTTTGTTATCATTTGGATTATTTAGAAGTTTATTTGCCTGCTTATGGAGAAAGTTTGATTTAGTTAGGTTTAATACAGTTTTGGCATGATTTCTGATGTTTCTAAAGTAATTAAAGGCTTCATGTGTTTTTGAAAATGTGTTGTTAAAAATAAGTCCAGTAGGTGGGAATTATGATTAGGATTATCTGGTACACGGGTGGGTTGGTTGACTAGTTGAGTGAGATTAAATGAGTCTGCAAATAGCTCACATTCAAGACCAGCATCATCAGTCCTGGCTGAATGAGTGAGCCATTCAACATTATGGACCATTAAAATCACCCAACACAGTGATTTCAGAAGAAGCATTTAAGTTGAGGACACTGAGTTGTGAGGACAGAGAATCAAAAAGACTTTGCTCTGGAGGAGTATTTGGGGAACGGTAGATGCAACATATGTATTTAAATTTACCAGCAGAAATTAATTTGTATATAGAATAATCAAAATAGGGACAATTGAAACTAGTAACCTCCTCCAGGGCAATTTCAGATTTTGCGAAGCAACATACACCTCCTTTAGGTTTGAAATTTTGGAGCAGTTGATAACCTGGAAAATTAAATCTAGATGTGTCAGATGTGGATGTTACTTGAGTCTCTGTCAAAAAAAGGAGAGTAGGGGATTCTGCTTGAAAAAATTGGTGTACAGAATTGATGTTAGAGTGAAGTCCCCTTATATTGCTAAAGAAAAAGCTGCACCGATGAGCAGCTTTGGGACGTTGCAATGCTCTTGACACAGTCGCATGATGACGACCGGGAGGGCCCTGTGTCAATGACCCAACCCTGCCGGGGGTGGATATCCGAGGGACCACCAGGTTTGCTCTTTACAATTGTACTGCCATATTTATTGGGTAAGGTGTATGGTGTTACATGTATGATATGTAGTGGGAAGAGTAGTTTTATGGATAGAGGATAGCAATGTAGGGCAATGTCGTGAAGTTGGATGTGTATGTTATATAAAGAGGGTTTTCCTGATACCCCTGATGTGTGAGGCAGAAAGATATGTATCCAGCTACCAAGGCCTGGGAGAGAAAATGGAAAATCAGGCTATTCCCTGAGTCTCCCGAAACCTTGGCGGTAGTACTTCCCTGGGCGGGGCTGCCTACCCCTACTTCTTTTAGTGTCGAGCATTACTACCGTTGCGCATTTATAGTATTCTCGTGTCAGTTAACATTATATGTCCTATCTTTTAGTGTATTCAGTTTACACGTGTGGTGTCCTGCCTCCTGCCTTTATATAGTTTAAGATATGAGTATCTTATGAGCATCAGACTTTTTCAGAAGTTTCCAGGTCTATGCTGTAGGGCTATACTTCACTTTCTTTCAGATAGGAGTGAAGAGTTTATTGTTGTTTAGAGTAACTGTATTGAAGCATCTTTTTATTGTATTAAATCTTGCAGTGATTTAATTGATCTTTCCATAGATTCCTTTTTATGCATTTTAACGTAACTTGCATCTTGTTTGTTATCAGGGTATACCAGTGTGGGTTAGCCTGAAGTAGAGTACATTTATGCCCAGTTAAGAATACCCCATTATCGCAGATTAACTCTGGAGGGTATAGGTGTTTTTATTCGCCGGCATATAAGTTCGAGGATTTGGATCTAGCGTACCGTTGTTGCATAGTGCCCTATTACTAGTCCAATCATTAAGTGCCCTTGTTTTATTCGTAGCCCCGGTCGTAACAAATCGCGACCTTGCCTAGTATCTTATCTTAGTCATCATACCAAATGAACTAAGAAATAATTGCAGGATTTTTGGACATTTGTTTTTTGAGGAATATTTTGGACACGTTGAATTTTTTTTTTTTGGCAACGTAGTATAGCACTTGAGTTGTCTTCGAGCATTTTTTGAGTGAATAGTGCTACATGAGAGTTTAGGTACTCCTTTTTTTTTATAAACGTTGAGAATTTTCGGTGGACACTATGTCGAACGACGGATCAATGCACAGTGAGGACACAGTACGGGAAGCAGACTCTGATGTGCAGCAGCGGGGTTTGTTAGAAGGCATTAGAGTAGTAACTAGTGAGGAGGATGCAAGGGAGTTTCTGGAGATGCCTATTACTGTTGATCGGGTGTCGGGGATTGATCGGTATGGTCTCCAGTGTTTAGCCACGGTCATGGGGCATGTTGGCACTAGCAGCATGACGAGAAGTGACCTGGTGGCCTGTGTGCTCGGCGGGTGCGTGGGGCTTCGGGTGGAGCGGGAGCTGGGGCACCTTCGGCCCAGCCCCCATTCCACTCGACTCCTACCCTTGGGCTCCGGAACCGGGTACGTTCCCGCAGGCCGATAGTCATTGGCAGCGTGGTTTGTCACTGGGTGGGTCTCCAATTGTTGCATCTCCTCCTCCTCAAGGTTTAACTCCAGATATGATCTTCCAGCTTGAGATGGTTAAGATTCAGCAGCAGCAACGAAAGCATTAGGCTGAGCTCGAGCAACGGCAGCGAGAGGCTGAGGCTGAGGAGAGAAAGGCCATACGTGAGGCTGAGCTTCAGGTTGAGGCTACGAAGTACTGTGCAGACAGAGAACTTGAGAAGTCTCGGGTGGAGTCGACAGGGCAGCGTCTCGGTTCTGGGAATCGAGGTCTTGATCAGTCTTTATCGCACCTTCTTAAGTTAGTCCCTGCATTTGACGAGTCAGGTGTCACCGAGTTTTTCCTGCGTTTTGAGAAGAAGTGCCGGGAGCACCAATGGCCCGAGGTTAAGTGGGCAGCCCTTGTTTCCTCTAGGTTGGTTGGCAAAGGACTCAAGGCATATAATGCGTTGCCCTTGGAGTCTTGCATCGATTATGAGGTATTGAAGGTAGCTGTTCTGCGGGCGTACGAGTTACAACCAGAGATATTATAGGTTGAAGTTTTGGGGTGTTACGAAGGGTCGTGAGTGCACTTTTCTAGAACATGCCCGGGAACTGTCTGAGGCTTTGAGAAATTGGCTGAGGTCAGAGAAGGTGACGAAGTTCGGAGAGCTTGAGCAGTTAGTCCTTCTAGAGCAATTTTTTAAGTGCACAGGCGGCGACCTGACTTTGAACCTCAAAGAGAAACAGCCTAAAACTCTACAAAAGGCAGCTGAGATGGCTGACCTGAGAATGTCGCTGATTCGTGGGTGCGGGTCTGCACAACGGACCGATGCAGTTAACAAGGGGCGCAACACTCCACCCCCCCCCCGAGTCAGTGATGCAACATTTAATAACGAAAGTAAGAGCAATGATACCAATTTTGATCACAAACCTAAAACCGTCCCGTTTAAGAAAGGTCAGGGCCCTTCCCCACCTCAGGGGAAGTCCAAGGGTGAAGTAGAGTGTTTTAAGTGCCATAACAAGGGGCATTTTGCACGTTCCTGCCCTAGTAACCAACCTACAGCAGTCGTGTCTTTGGCTAGCAACATTGGGGTATCTCTGAGGTCTTCTGCATTTACCCGGGGTGATATGTCAGATGCGGGGGCACAGCCAGTGAAGGAGTGTCCGGAAGGCTCGAAACCTGTCCGCGATGCTTTTTGCGACCATAGAGGGTGTGGCTGCGTGAGTTGGGCTGGTTGCAAGCATGGGTTGGAGTTGTTGCGTGATACAGGTGCATCCCAGACTCTGATGAAAAACTTTACAGGCCAACCTATAAACGCGGCACGGGTAGTTGTGGTGCAGGGTATTAATGCTACAAGGTCATACCCGTTGGTTCGAGTGGAGCTGGAGGTTGATGGTGTGACACGAGAGATAGATGTTGGAATCGTAGAGAAACTGCCAGTAGAGGGCGTCGACCTTCTTCTCGGCAACGACTTTGCGGTACCTGCTTCTGAGGTTCCACCCTTAGTCGGTGCCGAGAGGGCGGCCGACGTGAGTAGGGAGGGGCAGGAGTTGGTCGAGAGGTGTCAATCACAGCAGATGGCGTGTGTTGGCACCCGATCTCGTGCATCTAAGGTGTCACAGCCTATTCCTCAGTCTCTAGACCAGCGGAGGAATGGTCGGAAGGAGAAAGCTAAAGTTGGGAGTTTTGTGAGTTTTGAACTAGCGGCTCTTCTTAGCGACTCAGTACTTGACCCAGAGGTGAGCTCCGGAGTGGCCCCAGAACCTGTCACCCCTAGTGACATGGTTGGGCGTGATGGCACTCCGCGACAGAGTAGTTCCCAGGTGGAGGAGAGTTGTGGGAACGGGGCTATTGAACACGAGGACGAGGAAACATGTCATATGAACCTGTTGAGGGAGTTTGTGAGGCAACCACCTGAGCAGCCTACTGTCCCTGCGTTGATCTGCAGTGGCCAAGGTGGAGAAGGAGAGGGGGGCAGTAGGGCACAGGTGGAGGAGAATTGGGATTGTCATGTCTCGGCGGAGCAGTGGGCGGGGGACACGAGTCTGGTGGCTGTGGAAGCGCTAGAGCACCTGCCTGAGCAGCAGTGTGCAGCGCTCCAGCACCAGCACGGTTCATACCCCACTGGTCGTGCCGGGCACCCAGGCCTCACAACTCATGCGGTGCACGATGTTCCGCTGGCAGGTCACTTGAGTGTGAGTAGACCGTTGGCCTCGTTGTTTCAGTGGTTCAAGGTGGGCGACGAGGCTTTGGCATGGTTGTCAGGTCAGGGTTGACCCATGGCTGCCAAGGGTGGTGGTCAGAATGAGGACATTGAGCAGATTGGTGAGGTGGCTGTGGAATGGATGTGCCCGGTCGTCGCATAGCCTCCCAATGCTGCTCTAGTCGAATGCAACAGCCCTACCATAGACCGACTGTATCTGGCCATGTCGCTGAAGGCGGTGATGCTGCGCAGGCAGATGTAGTCGCAAGGAATGCGGGGGTGCGCATGTACGGTATCGGCGTATGAACTATGAACTATTATGAACTATGGGAGTGACTGCACAGGTGGTACTAATTGTCCCTCTCATGACCTGGCTGTTCTAGGGACGAAGGTAGAGAAGGAGGGAGACTATAGTTTAGAAGCTGCGGTCTCGGCTGGGTTGTGGGAGGGCACTAGGCATGTTGTTCTTCGAGATAATTTGCAACCTCTTGTTCCTGAGCGCCTAGAGAAGATGTTTACTAGGCTATGGCAGTACGTCCGCATGTTTGTTGCTTCTCCAGGCCTGATGTACGGGGTAGAATCCGACATGGAGGCTGGAGACAGTGCAAGGCTCAAGTTAGTTCCCTACCGTATAAATCCCGCTAAACAGTCTGTCGTGAAAGCAGAGCTAGACTACATGTGGAAAAAGGGTCTGAGGGATAAGGGATATCGTGAGTGGTCGTTGCCAGAGAGTTTGCAACCTGAGTTGAGTGGCAAGATCCGTGTGCATGGTGATTGCAAGAGTGTGGAAGCATTATCCCTGACAGACGCCTATCCATTACCTAGAGTTGACGACACCATAGACCGCATCTGGGCTGCCTCGCTCATCACGAAGGTAGAACTAGTGAAAGGTTATTGGCAGGCCCCGTTGCAGTAAAGAGCGAAGAGAAGTGCCAGTCTTGTGATGAACTGGGCAGTTTATCAGTGTCAGGTGTTGTTTTGCTGCCGGTACACAAGTTGGATGTGTGGCATGTTAAGGGCACTGATAATGTTTTGGCTAATTGTTTGTCACAGGAGGGTTTGTTTGCAGGAGAACCCTCGCCGTTCAGTCAGTGTGTGTTGAGAGTGGAGTAAAATCAGGCTTGCCCCTATAGAGCAGCCGTCAAAAACAACATTAAAATTAAATACAAAAAATCACATAAAAACTCTTTCTTTTTGATAGTTAATTGTAAGTTGCCAATGTTATAGCTAAAGTCCTAAGTTGAACCTGTCTTTCACTTAGTAGGCTGGGCTCTGTGAAGCTCACTCAGGGAGCATAGCAGGCTAAAATTATACTATTGTGTTTGGGAGGGGTTATAAGATTTTCTTTATGCTAATATGTTGTTTTATTTAAGTTTGAGTTTTGCATTTCATTTCTGGTGGAGTGGCTAGGTGTGGCAGGTCTTGTTGGCATTCTGCCTTGTCAGATATGGTGCTCGCCTAATGTTGAGCGTCCATATCTTGGGCGGGGTGTGACGTCTACCAGCGTTAGCAGGATCGCCTCTCGTTAGCCACCAGCGCTCGCCAGGGACATCGAAATGGGCTACAGTTATCAGAGAATGTTGTTCTTTCTTTCCTAGTACTCACATTGTCACAGACAGTCCAGTGGTGGTCTTTATTTTCGTCTGTGACAACGGGAAGTATTTTATATCATTAATAGAATATAAGATGCATTGTGTAGAGTTAAGGAGAGAGAGAGAGGCGAGAGCGTGGTGGTAATATGTGCGTGTGTATGTATGTGCTGCCTCACTCGGAGGGGTTTTCCCGCTCGCGCGGGCTTTCCCTCGCCTTTGATTGGCTGGTGGATCCTGGTGCATCCTAGGGGCCTGCTGCCTTGTGACGTCTCGGCCCGTGATTGGCCGACCATCGCACCCTTGCGGGCTCCTGTGTAACTAACCTCCTCCATGAGGGTTCCCAGGAGCTGCCCTCCTCAGGACAGGCTTGGCGCGCATGCTTCTAACATCCCTTTGCATACTCTCTCCCGATCACCCCCTTTACCACTGTCTCTCTCTCTGACCTTCTTCTTTTCCATTACTTCTCGTCTTTATTCACTTACTTGTCCCCTTGGGTTCTGCATACGGTTTCCATAGCCGGCCCATTGTATTGCATGCGTCGTCCTCTGAGATATTTACATGTACTTAGAATAGGTTTGAGGGTTCTTAGTTAGTATAGGTTAAGAACTCTGTGTGTCTCCATTATTGACTTAGTGTTTCTGCTCTTTTATTTAATGCTAGACTGGGATAAGGTTACTGTAGTCGTTGTCTCCGATGTGTGTATGGTTTGCTTATACCTACACGACTTCGACTGGTCCTGTGGTAGCCTGGGTTGTCTTTACGGCTGCGTCTTTTGCGAGTGCAGAGCATTGTGTTGACTGAGGGCTTTGGCCTGTTCCAGTTCCACACTTTGCTGCCTCTTTGCTTGTCTTTTGAGGGTCGCCAGGATAGAACCAGATACTTGTGATCTGGATCTATCAAGAGAGCACCCTAGTCAATTAACGTAACTTAAAGGATGCAGTCTTAAGGACATTGCTAGGCTGCGAGCCTGTCTTGCTCAACCCCAGTTCCTTACCTAGAGTATCCCAGCTAGACATTATTAATTGAGTAGACATTTGTTAGTATTTAATATAAGCTCTTTGATATGTATGCATTATTATTCACAGCATTTATTAGTCTAGGATGTTGCTGAGCCGCACAACCATAGCAGACTGTTACGTTGATACCCCGTTATCGCATATTTACTCTGGAGGGTATAGGTGTTTTTGTTCGCCGGCATATAAGTTCGAGGGTTTGGATCTAGCGTACCGTTGTTGCATAGTACCCTATTACTAGTCCAATCATTAAGTGCCCTTGTTTTATTCGTAGCCCCGGGCGTAACAGCGCCCAGGGGGTAGAACCAGAGGGAGGAGAGGGTGGGTTAGCCCGTAATATCGCGTATCTCTCCTTTTATGAGCACTTTTATGCTATGTAGAGTACGTGTACGTGTGTGTACATATGCGTACGTATGTAGGCCTCCCTAATAACAAGTAATATGCCGCATATAGTCCAAATATTGCAATATTTAAGCGAATTATCAATGAGTTTCTAGGTGGGAACGAAGATGTGGTTGAGGTTTGGCGGGAATGAAGGGGAGGAGAGGGTGTATTGTGCCATAATATCACATATATCTCGTATTTAGAGCACTGTCATGCTATAATAAAGACGTGTACGTATGTAGGCGTCCCATATAACAAGGAATATACCGCATATACAGTAGACCAATTGATGCGATATATACGCAAATTAGGAATGTGTTTATGGAGACGGGAAATGAGAGGTGGGTGGGGGGTGGGAGGGAGGAGAGAAAGGGAGAGAAGAAGGCAGGAAGGAAGACAGTGCTGTAGTAGCTACTGTCACGGAGGCGCCCGAGGCATGAATGTCATGGGATTCTCAGCCTTCTAGCCTGGCCAATTGCTGCTGTATGTCTCTCCTTTGTTGAGCACTTTTATGCTATTTAGAGTACGTGTACGCATGGGTACGTATGTGTACGTACTGTATGTAGGCCACCCATATAACAAGGAATATGCCGCATATAGACCAAATATTGCAATATATAAGCGAATTATCAATGAGTTCTTAGGCGGGAACGAAGATGTGGTTGAGGTTTGGCGGGAATGAAGGGGAGGAGAGGGTGTGTTGCGCCATAATATCACGTATATCTCTTATTTAGAGCACTGTCATGCTATAATAAAGACGTGTACGTATGTAGGCGTCCCATCTAACAAGGAATATACCGCATATAGACCAATTGCTGCGATATATACGATATATACGCAAATTATGAATGTGTTTATGGAGACGGGAGACAAAAGGTGGGTGGGTGGGAGGGAGGGAGGGAAGGAAGGAAGAAAGAAACACAGCTGTGTGTACAATGAATGGAGAGAGAGAGAGAGAAAGTGAGACATGCGTATGTCGTTCGTTCGTATAGATGGCTTTCAGAATTGCATTTTTATGCAAGCAGACATTGCATTTTAGACACATGTGAAGTATGCACAGAAATAGGTAGGCCATTGACTGTAAATAAATTACGATATTATAGAATAGTTTTGAGGAGGGGTACATGGAACGAGGGAGGTCAGTAAACAGACGAGGGAGATAACCAGGTAAGATAACTGAGCAAAATTTAGACTGGTGTCCAGTGGACTGGTGTCGGATGACGCTTGTGAAAGGGAAGGGCAGATTGCCATCAGAAACACTTAGATATATTTATTTGCAAGTAATATGCAATCTAAATGTATATTCGAGACCTACTTGAAGTATTTGTATGATACTCATGACTATGTATAATCCAATATACGCGTGTATGGGCGTAGGCGAGATATAAGAAAGATGGTTGAGCAATTTTCGACACCCACACAGTTGTTATTCATTATTTACAAGATTATACAATACAAATGTATTTGTGAAGATTATGTTATGCATGCTGTATTTATACGAATTTAGTTGGCAGCCAAACTCAGGACAAAGAGAGGTGGTGTGGATGGAGGGAGGGAAGGGTGACCCACTGACCGTGTGATAATGATTGGAGTCACACTGAGAGGGGCAACTTTGGTGAGTGTTGGGGCAATTTTTGAACAAATAAAGTTCTATAATTACTTTTTTTGACAGAGAGAAAGTGTTATATACTTTCGCATTATATGATTGATAATCCCATCAATTTACAAAAGTAAATTGGTGTGATGAATTTTTTTTTTGTATATTGTCATCTTGATTGTAGACACGAAGATTTGAGTGACATATTGTATGAGCTGCTGTGGCCTAGTCAGTAAGGTGACGGAATGGAGATCTCAAAGTGTGGCAGGGCGGTGGGATCGAATCCAGGATGCGGTTATGGGGAAGGTTTTATACTGTTTAGAACAAAATTGATAATTTTTTTTTTTACAAGATCATGTCATTGTATTCAAGCAATATGAAATATTCATAGAATATATCATATTGCAAGAATACAATGACATGACCTTGTTTTGTTTTTTTATTATTATCATCTTATAAGTAGGTTGGACAGGATTTATTGAAACATAATGATTTTTTTACAATTCATTTGAGGTTAAGATATATAAATATTGGCTATAACAAACATATATATTGATATAGTGAACAAACAGGCATATCACATGGACATCTTTGAAACTTATAAACTAAATAATAAAAGACACATATTTATATAATGAAAAAAGGCATATCACAGGGACATCTTTGAAACTTATAAACTAAATAATAAAAGACATATTTATATAATGAAAGAAGGCATATCACTGGGACATCTTTGTAACATATATTATATAATATATATCTAAAATTATGAGGTAGCGTGATCAGTTATGTCTAAGTTAGGTCAGGTAAGGTAGGGCAGTAGTCCAGGGCAGGGGGCGGCACTCAGTAGTGCTTATACATATGGTAGTCCCTGAAGCAGTCCCCCAAGCAGAGTGCAACCTGGCACTTGTGGCACATTGTGGTGACTTTCTTTGTTGTTGGGGCTCTCCTGGAGATGTTTATGCAGATGTGACACTTTATCTGCCTGTGACGAGTGCCAACCAGTTCCGTGTGGGTTGGGAAGTGTCTTTCCACCCCCACCTGGATGCGGTCATGGACGTGATCCCCACGCCATGACGTATGCCTGTGAGTGGGGGTGCCATACTTCGTCAGGAGTTGATTTGACACATTATACACAAATTCCCTGAATTTGAGTTTTTGATTTGGTGCCATATCCTTCTTGACCAACCACAGCTTGTAGGCGTTGAGCATCTTGATGTCAACTAGGTGGAGGAAGAGCTTGTGATACCACTTCACAGTCTTCCTCAGACACTCAACGCATGCCAGTTGACAATCCGACTTGTCCACCAGGCGCATGTACTTGTTGTAGTCCACTACCAAGTCGGGCTTATGGATGGTCTTCTTTGTTCGGTAGTGGACTTTATCAGAGTCCACCTGGGCACCTGTGTGGACTGTCGAAAGCAGGTGAACGTCTCTTTTGTCTTTCCACTTCAGGGCTACCACTTTCCCGGACTTTTCCAGTTGTTTGTATTTCTGTCCCCTTCGTCGCCTTCTTCGGATATGCCTCTCGCGGTGTTCCTGGGCCAGTTCGTCGTCAGAAGGTGTGTCGCTGGAGGAGGGATCTGAAAGAGGAATGACATTATCTGCGAACTTGGGCATAAACTTTCTTGTCTTTCTGACAGTCCCACATGACCCCGTTTGGTTGTCATGAAGAAAATGGCAGAGAGCAGGAGAAGTATACCAATTGTCAGTGTACAAGATGTGGCCATGGCCCAGGTAAGGTGCCAACATTTTCCTGACGATGGCACCTGACATGCCCATGGGGTCATTATCAGCGACTTTTGGTATGTCAATGTCAGTTCCTGTATACACGATCATGTCCAGCACTATACCTGTCTCACAGTCTCACACCACGAAGAGCTTGATTCCAAACCTATGCCTCTTCAAGGGGATATACTGCTTGAAAACAAGACGTCCTTTGAAGAGCACGAGCGACTCATCTATCACCAAATTGAGGAAGGGGTAAAAGTATTTCTTTTACCTCGCCAACAACATGGTGAACATCCCCCGAACTTTCCATATCCTGTCAATCCTGTTAGGATTTTCGTTGTCTGCAAAGTGCATAAATCTTAGCAGCAACAAAAATCTGTCACAAGTCATGTACTTATTGAAAGTTGGGGTGGCGATGAGAGGGTCGTGCTTCCAATAATGTTGTAGCACATGCTTCTTGCAAAGAGGAATGAGGAACATCAAGGCAAAGAACGTCATGAACTCATTCACAGTCGTATCAACCCAGCCTCGTATTCTCGCTTTTGGAGAAATGACGTCCAGTCTGCCAAACACCCACCTGTAGTAGGCGTTTGTTTGGGCAACTATGTAGGTCATTATCTCCATATCGAAAAAAGCGGGGAAAAAATCCATCTCGTTTGCGTCGTCATCACAGGGCCAGTCAGCAGTTGTTCCTGACCTACCAGCATCAAACTGGGGCATGTCAGGCACAAAATCGGCCCCGTTAGACCACACAAACGTATGAATGTTGGCGTCGCGGATTGGTATGTCGTCTGCGTCTGCGCCACCATCAGACAAATCACTGTCATGATCGCGATACAACGCTCCATCATCACCCTCCTCACCACTAGAAGGATGCCCTTCTTCATCGTCTTCACCTTCGTCGGACTCACTGCCACCATCCACTCCCCCCCCCCCCCACGGTCCTGTGCTGCGGCATCGTCATCGTACTCCTGGCTGTCACCATCCCCAAACAGCAGGGTGTCGTACTTTGATGGTGTTAGGGTCTTCATCCGTCTACTAACACGTGCAGGCGTCTTGTGGGCAGGGGCAGAAGGGCCGGCAAGGGCGGCATCGGCAGGGCCAGCAGTGGTGGGTGGTGCAGAGGTCATGGACGCAGGCAATATAATTGTTGTCCCTGTCGCCCCATTCCCTTTCCCTTTTCCTTTCCCTTGGGCAGGGGCAGAAGGGCCGGCAGGGGCGGCGTCGGCAGGACCAGCAGAGGTCCTGGCAGTAGGGAATATAATAGTGGTGCCTGTCGCCTTTGGCTGACCTTTCTTCCTTTGGGCAGGGGCACGGGTGGCAGGCGGCAGGGGCAGAGGCAGCAGGGGCAGTGGAGGCAACAGGGGCAGAGGCGGCAGGGGCAGCAGATACGGCCGGGCCAGGGGCGGATGGTGGTGGTGGTGGTGGTGTCAGGGTGACAGTGGCAGGCGTACAAGTTTTTTTACCTACGCCCGTCCCTTTAATCCTAGTGGCCCCCGCAGGTCCTGCAGCCCCAGGGCGGCCTCCTGCGTCGGTGCTACTGGTGACAGGGGTGGTAGTGGTGGTGGTAGTGGTGGTAGCAGTTGCCTGGGTGGTGGTGGCAGTGTCCCCAAAGGCCAATGACCTCTGCGCACTGCCCCTGCTTGCACGTGTTTTACGTACTTTACGTGCGGGTGCTTCGTCTTCCGAGCTATATGGAGTGTCGTAATGGTAGCTTGGGTTTCTGGCAGCCACCCTCTGCCTTCCACGGCCGCTGACACCACCAGAAGGAGGGCTGGTTGTGTCATCAGGGCGCGAGCGTGAGGGACGTGTGGGCTCCATAGCTAGTGCTTGTGTACTGGGGTGTACTGCTTGTACGCGCGCGGCCCGAGCGTACGGGGTGGTGGTATCAACAGTTGCCAAGTAGTACTACACTCACACCAATTTGTAGCCGCCTGACTGTAAGCCCGCGGTTTTGGTATGCATTTAATAACCTGGATCTTAAGAGTCTTCCCGCAGTCGCCCGGGGAAACTCTTAAGAATCTTTCCGCACTTGCCAGGTTAATACCCCTGATGGTAACAAAGGCTTTAAAGTACCCTCAATAGGATCAAATTCGCGTCATATGTCAGAGAGGGTTAATTCAACATAGCCAGAAAACAAAATAGAAATGCGTCATCATATCCCAAAGGGATTAACGATACACCCCAAATGCGAATGTTTATTTCCTTGCGCGCGCTCTCTCTCTCTCTCTGTCTTATTAATACGAATGAACACTTTTTAAACCAGTAGATATATATTTATAAGTGTAACTTCCCTTTCAGACTAATTTATTGCTGTCCTATATAAACACTTTTTTGCGGGCATTCCTAGCCCATTAGGTTACATTTCATCCTATTTTAGGGTATGGCTTTTAGCTGTAGGTGGCAGAGAGTAGGGAGAGTGCCTTTTACATTGGTGTCCTATTCTTCTACTACTAATGGGGATGGCAAGGTCAGGATGGTTTGAGTATCTGTGTAACTCTCTCTCATCTATGGTCATCGGGATGAATTGAAGTTATAAACCTAGGGCGGGATATACAGTATATAATGTTGCAAACTTTTGCTAAGAATTTAAACAAATTCAACTTAACTTAGCAAAATACATTAACATAATGTTATAAACGTGCTAAGTCATTTACTGGGCAAACATTTAGGTATGGTATAACAAGCAGTTTAAAGACAAATCATGAACTGCAAAAATACGATAGAATAATATATATATATATATGAATGCAAACTAGGCCTATACAAATTTTAATTATGAGGACTGCAATGCTTTTGCAATAATTTCGTCTATTGATTTTTCAGAGAAGTAACACTAAACTATATCAAACCATGTATGTCAGATGGCGAATTACTATACTAGTTAACCCTTACTTTTTGTCCATATCTATTTTCTTTGACCTGACCTGAAGTTCAAGGTCATAGCTTATGGAGGAAATCATGCGGTTTTTACCGCCATGCACTGGTCGTAGATCACTGTGAAAGGGAAGGCTATTTCTAATATATCTAAACAAATAATAATAATATCCACTAAAACGTGCCTACCATTATTGAATATATATTACAAAGCAATTGTGAAACTATATTCAGCAGTTTCCTAAGTTAAATCAAAATCTAAAATAATTGAAGTCTGACATTATATACTCTGCCTCCCCTGAGCTGTACGGGAATAGGTTGGTTCTCCTGAGTCTTGACAACTTGGAACTTATTAGGCTTTTCTTACTCATAGGAGTTTTTCTATTTGTTTTTAAGCAAAAAGTGGTAGGTTGGACCATGCAGCGAAGTCAGCTGCTGTACGATGTCCTGAGATGACAGCATGTCCTGAGATTTAGGGGAGGTGTGGTGGAGTGGTCATGCCACTGGATTGGTAATCCAATGGACCCGGGTTCAAATCCCGATATGTCAATGGGAAGATATTATTGTGATTGAATTTGTGCTGTACCTAGTATCAGTGCATTACCACAAAGCCCACCGAAATGCCAAAAAAATACCCTCATTGTTCCCTGATTAAATAACACTGTATGAATATTCCCATATTCAAAATATGTTACAGGGGGACAATGCCTAGTGAGTTCACTGCTCAATAGGTGGCGTTCTGAGAGTGAGGGTCTGAGTCTGGAGGGTGAGACGGTGAAGCACTTGGGCGAAGCAACCAGCCACTTCAGAGATGGAGCTCCTTCGAGCCATGATGGATGCTTCACATGTCTCACTCCCCAGACTGGAACAAGACCTCACGGGCTTCACCGTGTTGAGTGGTGGAATGTACAGGCTCTCAGCCTATGCCCGAGAGGGAGTAGTTGGAATATAGAAAAAAAAAAAAAAAAAAAAAAAATGCATTTGGGGTACCACTTGCTGGGACGTGTTCAACGGTGGGCTTGGACAGTAGAGACAGTTTGGGATGTG
Organism: Paralithodes platypus; assembly: GCA_032716605.1. NCBI lineage: Eukaryota > Metazoa > Arthropoda > Malacostraca > Decapoda > Lithodidae > Paralithodes > Paralithodes platypus. The sequence goes on from CM064572.1 coordinate 19,562,869, forward strand.
TTGTCCTCTTTTTTACAGATGACGGGTTGAAAGAGGTTATTGAGCTGGGGGGCCCGTCATGACCCAAGATGAAAATAACGTTTAGGGGTATAGCTCATTAGAACGCCTTCAGCGGTGGACTCGGGGTAGGAGCTATTATCCACGCATTTTGAATTTAGTTTGGAAATTAAGGTTTGTGTCTTTGAGGGGATATACGTTTTTGCACGTATGTATTTTTTTAAAAGTATTTTTGCACCTAAGTTTTTTAAATTTATAGGTTTATATAGTTTTGGTATTGTTTTGCGTGCTTTGCATTAATGCACTTTTACACTTTGGCGCTCGTATAAGTGTTTTGCATGCATGTAGTTTTATACAATGTGCTTATGCATCTTTGTATTTATTAGTTTTGCATTTATAAGTTTATGCCACCCACTCCATCTAAAGATTAATTTTCAAAATAAGAAGCAAGTTATTCTATCAGATCACTAGCACTAGATGTGTGATATGGATCACTATGAAGTATATGTATGTATGGAGACTATCAAGAAAAAGTGGCTAAAATTACACACTTTATGAGCAATATTGTCAACACATTTACAACTGCAACATGTATTTTTTCAGGATCTGTACCTCAAGAATGGCTGAAATCTCACTCAACACACAGATCAGAGACTCGATCCAAGAAATTTGTTTCGTATGACAGTCTAAGATTCGAGAAGGAGCGGTTGGAAATGTTCATTGACTGGCCAGTATCATGGTTAAAACTCGCAGACCTTGCTCGTGACGGGTTCTATTTTTTGCGAACAATGGACAAATGTGCCTGCGTGTTCTGTCGTGGGATCGTGGGGGACTGGAAGAAGGGGGACACAGTACGGGGTGAGCACCAGCAGCACTTCCCTCACTGTCCATTTGTGAGGGGGCACCCGGTGGGTAACATTCCACTCAAGTACAGTCGCATCATCTCTCGAATATCCCCGGGGGCAGACGTCACATGCCCAGATAATGCTCAGAGAAAAATGGTCCATCCAACAAGAGACCCATATGAATCTCGAGGGGGTGGTTGGTCACAGTGGTCCCAAAGGACGCGACTACCTCACACACGAGAGTCGTTTATACAGCTACACCTGGTGGCCGGAACTCATCAAACAGAAACCTAAGGAGCTGTTTGAGGCCGTCTTTTTCTACTGTTGTTTGAGCGATCATGTGCGCTGCTTCCACTGCGGCAACGGTCTGTGTAACTCGGAGACTGATGACATCCCTTGGAGGGAACATGCTCGCTGGGACCCCGAATGTAACTTTTGTGCTCCTCACTAAGGGACAGAAATGTATAAATCAGGTGCGTCATGAGAGTCCTCCCTACATCCGGTCCCAACCATCTACCTCCACCCCGACCTCCACACCTGCGTCTGTGGGGTTGACGGTCACCAACCAGGAGTTATAGTCTCTGATGGAGCGGGACATCATCCAGGGTGTTTTAGCGATGGGCTTCCCAGAGCAGAAGGTTCACAGCACACTCAAACGCAAACTGGAACAGACTGGGATGCCCTTCTTCAACCTGGAGTTGTGCATCTAGTCCATATTGCAGTTCATGGAGGAGGACACTCGCCAGACTCTCCACCAAAGGTCCAGAAAGGAGATTGAAGAGGAAGCCATTGGGGATCAAGCTACCCAAGCCCTGCAGCCTGGAGCAGGATATGTTACAGAGTCCATAGGCGTTATGAACAGGGTCAACGAGGTGATTGGAATGGTCGAGAGTGCACTGAAGCAACCCTTTTCCAGCTCCTCACCATCATTAGAGCATATTGAAATAAACTAGCATCCATTTTGATGCCTAATGACAAGTCTTCTAATGACATTAAGGTTGTCGGTCCTATGCTTGTACAAAAATTCACTCAACTTGCGGAGGAGCTTGAAAAGATTCGAGAGAGTCTCATGTGTAAGATTTGTATGCATGTTGAGTTGAGTGTTGTGTTCCTCGCTTGTACACACATGGTGACCTGTAACTCCTGTGCTCTGGTCGTCGCTCAGTGCTCCATATGTCGTGAGGATATCAAGTACACCGTCAAGCCCATCCACTCTTGAACACATCACACTACCACATTTTCATGAGAAGAAACAACATGAGTCATTGGGAAAACAGTGTGAAGAAGACAGGTCAAATGCAAATGGATCCCCACCGCAGACAGGTGGAACAAAGGAAGTAAAATAATCGGTCTGAAAGAATACTGGAAGCACGTCTTATTTTTGGCTATATAGATGTCTAAGTAACCTAATTATTCCATGTACGTACTTATCAGATATACTGACTGAAGACAATAAAAGACTATAAAATAACTTCTTTGAGATGACGGGCCCCAAACCAACGATACACCGAGTGGCCAGCATAACCACCCAAGCAACCTCAAAACCCCAGAACAGACAACGAGGACATTTACCTGAGCCCACCCTCCGAGTACACCGGAATCTACCTGAGTTGACCATGCCCAGCCGTCCACCCCTCAGTTCTCTCTCACGCCAACAGCCCTCCAAGAGAACGGAGTACTCTCTCAGCCAGTCACAAGCCGTATTCCTCAGCCAACCACAACCGCCCTGGAACCACCAATTAGAACCTTCCTTTTGCGTAGCCTCCACCAGAAGTGACGCTCCCTGTATTATTCCGCCAGATTTAGAATATGATGAACACTCCATAATGCAATCTACTCACCTGCGCCCCGAATATTACAGGAACAAATGGACCTGATAGTGCCTGACTACTCCATGCCCCCGAGGATACATCTACAATCCTCTATATATATGTCCTAGGATAATTAGAAGACCTGCAAGACATTTGTTGCATATTTAGCCTTAACTGTTTTCCATTTTACACAGCAACCCTGGACCTTCCAGTTGCCCCTTTAAATATTGTAATGTTACCTTGGAACCAGGCCCATATAATAATACCCGAGTTCCCAGGCTAAGAATGTGTATGTACCTCACAACAACCACTTTTCCTCTTTCCTCAATACCCCTTTTTCCCCCCCGAGTTCATTGACACATAAAGCAAGAATAAATTGGCATAGGACCTCAGAAAAACCTGAGGAAAGTATGCAAACCATCACCTATCGACTAGTCTAATCCCCACCAGGACAGACTAGCTGGGCCAGTGTTATCTACGGTCTGCCCCAACCTCCACCCCCTGCCCCTCGAGAGTGCCTCCTGATGTAGCACCTTCCGGATTACTGAAGGGCTACCCTACCCGTCTGCTGCCCAGCGCCCTGAACCGAGGACCCCTGCTCGAGCTACGTACATAGGCCTGGACCTAGAACCCCTGCTCGAATTACGTAAGCAGGCCTGGACCCAGGACCCCTGTTCGAATTACGTAACCAGGCCTAAACCCAGGACCCCTGCTCGAGGAGGTAACCAGCTGTGCAAGATTGGCTACTACCCTCTACGCCGGCCAGACCAGCACTTTCGTCCCCCTGCCCTCCCAAATACTTAAGTGTTTCTGTGTCTTTCTTTGTTGGTTATTGTTGTGAGGTATTGTGTAAATATGTGAACCGTGTCGTGTCCTGAGTTAATCGTGATCTGTGCCCTAGATCACATACTTGCGTAATAAGTTACATCCTTCTAAACCTGTATTATTCTGTGTTAATTTTGCCTTTATTCCTTGACCCTTGTTCAAGATTTTATTTGATTCATAACTTGCGCATACGTTACATATTAGTGTTATTAACATATATTCAGGCCCCCACGCTCGCCGATTTACTGACTACGTGTATGTTGATTTATTATTTGTGAGTTGAAGTCCCAGTATATTCCGTGATCAATCCATTTATATAATCGCTCTTTACCTAGAACCTACGCCCAATTTTCCAATGAGTGCATAGAGTAATTCCTTAAATCTTCTATTCAGTTATCGCACATGAAATATATCTTATAGACGTGCTTCTATGTTCTTGTAAATCTTGATGTTGTGATATTTCGAATAGGCTACCGTGTTTAGGAATTCTTTCCTTCGTGTTTTGTTTCACTTTCATCCACCATACACTAATTGTATCTGTGTATTTAATTCACCTCGCAGCTGTTAACCCGTTCAGACCCGAGTCTGATACTATTTGTTTTGAGTATCAATGAGTAGGACTTCGTCCATGTACTAATTGTGCTTGTACATTTTATGCACCTCGCCCTGCTAACCCGTTCAGGACGAGTCTGATATTGCTTTAAGTATCAATGAGCTAAACTTCTTCATTAGCGCCAATTTAATTACTAAGTGTGATCTATCGATCGATATCTGTTCACCAGTTCAGATGTAACTTTTTAAGATTAATTTATAGTGCCCATTCAAGTCTGAGTCTATTGGAACTCAGTTAGTTATTTTGTTTATCTTCGTGTGTTGTCTTAATCGCGAATATTGAAGATTGCATCTTGACATAATTAATACCATCCAGTAGACATATTAAAATCCATTTCTACTCTTATCAAATTCACGTTATTACTTCACTTTACCTAAGAAAAATATAGAAACACGAATTCCTAAGTTTGGTTCGTTATCGTAGCATATGTTCAAGTAATATATTTCCGTGATAAGATATAAATTCACTTTTGGGCGATTTTGATACTTCTCATTTATTATAAAAAATAATCTCAGCCCTTTCCTGTAAAGTAAATTAACTTCGCGTTTCAGCTAAGTTTAGAGTTGCACTAACTAGAAAAAGTATTTAGCACTATCTCAGTTCACCTGGTGACCTTTCCAGTGACCTGACCTGAGGGCAAGCTCACGTGGTCAGTTTTAAAGGTTCAGCTGAGCCGTACGCGTGACTCACCTAGACCCCCTGTGACAATATCTTTATAACCTCAACTCTCTACATTGTAACTCTAGGATCATTACCTAGGGTATTGAAGTCTCTTTGAAATAGGGAAGATACGGGACTCTCATTTATTATTGCATTGAAGGTTAGAGATTATTCTTGTACATTATGCCCCTATGTATACTTTCCACATGATCTGATTTAATACTAGACTCTCACTATTGAGTTATTCTGGTATCCGTAACATTGTTCTGAAGTAAGAACAATATATATGTTTCTTGTTATTATTGGATCTCTCTTTATGATCCCTATAACCATCCTAATCTTATGCTTATTAAATATAACCTTCATATATGTTCTTCCTTGTGTTGTTATTGAGTACCATATTGAACCTTTGAATACCATTGTTGCTGTATATAGAACCTACTCGGTATGTTCCTGTCAAGTATATTTAAGTCCATCAACCCAGAAGTGGATTGTTTTATGGACTGTATCAAGGGAACTAATCTTCAGAACCCGGCACAACATTCTTGTTGTGTTTTTTCAACATCTCGCAAATTATGCTAACGTAAAGTATGACTCGCTCATCTCTTACAATCGCAATAGAGTTTAATTATTTTTGTTACCAAATTACCAATGAGTAACTATAGTTAGCGCTTCATGTTTGCGGGGAGGTGTCGCCGGCAACCCCCTCGGTTAGTGGGTTAAATCTTAGGTAACAGTTTTTTCTGCTAAGGTTAGGGTTTTTTATTGCTAATGTAGCACATCACCTAATTGAAGTGAATTTAGGTAGATTAGTTAGTTTTTTGCCACAACTTACTTGGGAGAATATAGACAGATTTGCTAGATTTGGGTATATATGGTCTCACAACTAGTTGCACTTGTGAGAGCAAAGACATTCCACATGTGTGTATTGCAACTGGAATGACTTATTACATGTTTTAAGTTTGTAAAATATGTATTTATCCCACTGCATACACTCATCTTTGCACAACCTACAACAAGTTTAAAATGCCATCCTGTCATTGCACCTTCAATACATGTTCGTAAATAGGGAAGTGGCAGGGTACATTTTTCTCTCTTACGTATTGAAATACTTAACCTCGTATGAGGCACATTATTGAATTAAACTTTCCTTCCAATGTCCCATCATTCTCACACACACAATGACAGTCTTCTTCTTTTCCACCTAGAGTCCAGAGTGATAGGGCGAGAGGCGCACCCATCCAACGTCGCTGTCGCCCACGAGTGGGAGAGGGCATATTGTGTGTGTGTCATGTGTCTCTTTATTTTGATGTTTTATTATTTACGTATAAAGGAAGAGAATATAAACATGTAAGGAATACACCAACTCAAAATGTATACATCATACATAATTGCGCGTGCGCGTGGCAGTGGGCGGCGACGGGCGGCGGGCGGTCTTCAGTGTACTTACGGGCACGTGTTGAAGGTAAGTTGACAGATTATGAGCCAGCCCGACCGCCCGCCGCCGCCGCCCACTGCCACGCGCGCGGGGGACAGTAGGGAGGCGGAAGCATCGGTTGCAGTAACGACACTAATAGAATATATATAATTTATGTATTCGCGTAAATATACAGTATACGGATTGAGCTCTAATCCCCAATAAAATCCTAAATTGACAATCTATTCTTTTAATTACCCTTTGTGTATCTTACTACTTAATAACTAACATAGTTGTATGCTTTATGTTTTTGTGCAGGTTGAAATAAGAAACTAAAAAAATAGAACATAACAGATATAAAGTCAGTGTCTGCCATAGTAATATGTTGTTGTCTCAAATGGTGGATATGTCTGCGAATGTAATTATGTATGATGTATACATTTTGAGTTGGGCCCCCCAGCTCAACACCCTGTTTCAACCCGTCATCTGTGAAGAAGAGGACAACACATCCCAAACTGTCTCTACTGTCCAAGCCCACCGTTGAACACGTCCCAGCAAGTGGTACCCCAAATGCAGTGCTGTCATCTCAGGACATGGTACAGCAGCTGACTTCGCTGCATGGTCCAACCTACCACTTTTTGCTCAAAAAAATAAAAAACTCCTATGAGTAAGAAAAGCCTAATAAGTTCCAAGTTGTCAAGACTCAGGAGAACCAACCTTTCTCCCGTACAGCTCAGGGGAGGCAGAGTATATAATGTCAGACTTCAATTATTTTAGATTTTGATTTAACTTTGGAAACTGCTGAATATAGTTTCACAACTGCTTTGTAATATATATTCAATAATGGTAGGCACGTTTTAGTGGATATTACTATTATTTGTTTAGATATATTAGAAATAGCCTTCCCTTTCACAGTGATCTACGACCAGTGCATGGCGGTAAAAACCGCATGATTTCCTCCATAATCTATGACCTTGAACTTCAGGTCAGGTCAAAGAAAATAGATATGGACAAAAAGTAAGGGTTAACTAGTATGGTAATTCGCCATCTGACATGCATGGTTTGATATAGTTTAGTGTTACTTCTCCGAAAAATCAGTGGACGAAATTATTGCAAAAGCATTGCGGTTCTCATAATTAAAATTTGTATAGGCCTAGTTTGCATTCATATATATATATATATATATATATATATATTATTATATCGTATTTTTGCAGTTCATGATTTGTGTTTAAACTGCTTGTTATACCATACCTAAATGTTTGCCCAGTAAATGACTTAGCACGTTTATAACATTATTTTAATGTATTTTGCTAAGTTGAGTTGAATTTGTTTAAATTCTTAGCAACAGTTTGCAACATTATATACTGTATATCCCACCCTAGGTTTATAACTTCAATTCATCCCAATGACCATAGATGAGAGAGAGTTACACAGATACTCAAACCATCCTGACCTTGCCATCCCCATTAGTAGTAGAAGAATAGGACACCAATGTAAAAGGCACTCTCCCTACTCTCTGCCACCTACAGCTAAAAAGCCATACCCTAAAATAGGATGAAGTGTAACCTAATGGGCTAGGAATGCCCGCAAAAAAGTGTTTATATAGGACAGCAATAAATTAGTCTGAAAGGGAAGTTACACTTATAAATATATATCTACTGGTTTAAAAAGTGTTCATTCATATTAATGAGACAGAGAGAGAGAGAGAGAGAGAGCGCACAAGGAAATAAACATTCGTATTTGGGGTGTATCGTTAATCCCTTTGCGATATGATGACGCATTTCTATTTTGTTTTCTGGCTATGTTGAATTAACAGTGAGGGATCCGTGTGTTGCTTGAAACGATACTGTAACACACATTGTTATTTTCACATACCCAAATATATCGTTCCCAGCTCCCTTCTGGTCAACCATCGTCATTCTGGGCCCTTCTCCGTAGTAAGTGATATTATACCACGTTGGAGAAAATTGTGTTGCTCCTGTATTTTTTAATCTGGATTGTTAATAACGGGGTAGCTGGGGTGGGCAACACTGATTTCCAAGACAGTAGCAGGAGGAAAGGATGTTTGTTTATTTTTGTTTTTTATCTTGACACTTAATCACGAATGAGGTCCAGAGGAGGAGCACCGAGTGTGTGTGTGTGTGTGTGGGTGAGTGTGTGTGGGTGTTTGTGTGTGAGTGTGTTTGTGTGTGTGTGTGTGTATGTGCAGCTACCCTTTACCTATATTATTTGGAGAAGGAAAGGATTTTTTTTATCTTGTCACTTAATGACGAAGTTTGGCCCCATATATGGCGGGAGGTGTCCAGAATAACGCAAGGTTAGAATGGACAGGCTGACGGAGCTGTAAGTGCTGGTAATTGACCCACCCTTCCCCCCAAACGATTGAATAACTATGATAATGCGAAACACAATAACAAAAGGGATAAATATATTTCATATAGGATCGGAAACAGGGCGTATATTTCCAAAATTGCTCCGAGATAATGCCAGAAACGATACAGTCGCACATGTCTCGGATAACGATAGGGATAGAGAGTGAGATTGCAATATATATGCTGGCGGTTGTTAGGAATATCATAACTTTAAAATTAACTGTTTACCAAGCGAGGGATAGCTGTCAGGCCGATCGAGATAGAGATATAGATAGTCGATTAATTAATGAAATAGGAGGTGGGTGACAGGTAGCCAGGATCTCGAGACGAACAACACAGCTGTGTGTGTCTGTGTGTGTGTATGTAGGTGTGTGTGATTGTGTGTGTCCGGTTTGACATGTGATCGTTTTGACAAGTGACCGATTTGACATTGGGCGAGTTGTTATTGACCCCACCTGTGTGTGTGTGTGCGTGTGTCCGGTTTGACATGTGTTTTTTTTGACAAGTGGCCGATTTGACGTGTGTGTGTGTGTGTGTGTGTGTGTGTGTCCGGTTTGACATGTGGTAGTTTTGACAAGTGGCCGATTTGTCATGTGTGTGTGTGTGTGTGTGTGAGGATGAGCTTACAAAGGATGAGCTTACAAACGTTGAAAGAGAATTAAATGGCTGTACACGGCCCAAGGATATATAACTGTCTCCCCAAGCAACTAAGAGAACACACAGGCTCTCTCTTAAGTTTCAAGACTGGATTGGACAAATTCCTACAAACAATACCCGACAAACCATAGCTGCCACACTATTACCAAACGTCCGACGGAAACAGCCTGCTACATCAAACCAGAGCGAGGAACTACTGAGGGCGGCGCCTCAGCGTGGCCCAGGACTTCGGTCCTAAACTACAATCCAGGAATCCAGGTGTGTTTGTAGTGTGTGTGCGTGCGTGCGTGCGTGCGTATGTGATACAAAATCCTATACCCAGGCGATCTATTCTGGGTCAACCTAGAGTGGAAGTTTTAACAAGTGCCCGATTTTACTGTAGGGAAGAATTGAAAATATTGCCCATAAACATTGCTAAAACCGGATTGGTACTGTCACACGTTTATTAGGTCAGGAGGTCAGGTTCCTTCCCTTGCCACACCTGGTATTCTACTGTTGATGTTGTTGTTTTGTGTTGCTTTGCGGCATCACTACTTGTTACCCTTCTCCGTAGTAAGCGATATTAAACCATGTTGGATTTTTTTTTTATTGTTCATTGGTGTATACATTAAGGCCCGTATGAACAGATTTAAAAATATGGTCCTGAAACCCAAATTAATAAAAATATAAGAATGGCAACACGCTTGGAAACAACACGATGAGAGAGAGAGAGAGCGAACGAGAGAGAGAGTGCAAATCCTATTATATACCCAGGCGATCTATTTGGGGCCAACCTAAGAGTGGGAATTTTGACAAGTGCTCGATTTGTCATTGGGCGAGTTGTTATTGGCCTCCTCTGTGTGTGATACAAAAACCTATACCCAGGCGGGGACAACCTAAGACTTATTCGATATTGGAAAAACTGAAGATATATCTGGCTTGGTATCTTTAAATCTGAACTCTAAGAATAGGAATACGGTGGAAACAATATGATTTACATATATTTACATAGATACACTGGCCACACAGACCTTACGATCCAAACGAGGTGGTCAGGACTTAATTCAAGTAGAGATGGCATATCCGATAGAAAAGGAAAGTTGAAGGAAAGGATAGAAAAGAAGAAGGCTCTCTCCCCACCCTCCGGTAATTGCCGTACATGAAAAAGTTGGAAGTGATTAACCTTGCTGGGCTTCGAAATCCCCAGAAGGAATTTACAGGAAAGATTGGAAAAAAGAAAGGGAAAACAAAAAAGAAATTAAAAAATCATGCAACCCTTCGCCTTAGCAGCATGTCAATTTTGGGGTTAATTGGAATCATCCAACCCATCACCCTTAGTAGTATGTACATATTTAGTGATGTTTATTATTCTTATTTTTTATTTGTGTATTATTTTTTTTCTTTTCTAACCTCTCTTCAGCTGCACAAATAATAACGGTGATAATTACTGCCTACTCCATACCAATTTTTCTGTGGTATGAGTCTAGATTTTTCTTAAATGTATCTATAGAGGAGCTGTCTATTACTTTATTTGGAAGTTTGTTCCACTCATCAATTACACTGTGAGTGAAGAATTTTTGTTTTGTATCTAGATTCGATCTCCGACCTACTAATTTTAAATTGTTTCCTCTTGTAGATATGTCTTCGGCTTTTTTGAATAACTTATCTAGATTAATGTTACTGAATCCTTTTAGAATTTTAAAACACTCTATCAATTGGCCTCTCATCCTTCGTTTCTTAAGTGAAAATAGATCAAGTTCTCTCAGTCTTTCATCATATAATTTATTTCTCAATGAAGGGATTAGCTTAGTGGCTCGCCTTTGCATAGATTCCAATTTGTTAACATCCTTTATGAGGTGAGGTGACCAAAACTGCACAGCATATTCGAGGTGCGGTCTCACCATACTTTTGTATAAGGGCAAAACTATGTCTTTGCTGTGATAGTGGAAGTTTCTTCTGATGAAACCTAGTGCCCTGTTTGCTTTGTTTGCAGCCGCTGGGCATTGATTGGAAGATTTTAAGTTTTCGTTTATCAGCACTCCCAAGTTTTTTATTTGTGTTACATTTTTTATCTTTTCTTCATTCATGAAGTATTCATATTTATTGTTTTTAGAACCTATTTGCAATATCTGACATTTATTTACATTAAACGGCATTTTCCACTTCTCCGACCATTCTGTGACTTTATTTAAATCAGCTTGAAGGTTTATTCTATCACTTTCGGAAATGATTGCATTACCTATCTTCGTGTCATCCGCGAATTTGGAAATTAAAATATTTATGCCATTATCTAGATCATTGATATATATTATGAACAACACTGGTCCCAATACTGAGCCATGGGGGACTCCACTAGTTACTTGGCTCCATGTTGATTCCACACCGTTGATAACTACTCTTTGCTTTCTTTCACTTAGCCAGTTTTAAATCCAATCATACGTTTTGCCCTGTATTCCTATGTCTCTTATTTTCTGTAATAATTTATCGTGCGGGACCTTGTCGAAGGCTTTTTGAAAGTCTAGATACACTATGTCGAGGCGTTTGGTGAAGTCATTTAGTTTGTATAGGCTGTCATAAAATTTTATTAAATTAGTTAGGCATGATCTCTTTGCTCTGAATCCGTGTTGACTATTGTTAATAAGGCTCAAGGAATAATACGATTTTATCCCTTATGATTGATTGACACATTTTCCAATTACGGAAGTTAAGCTAATCGGCCTATATTTATTTGGTAGTGTTTTGTCACCATTTTTAAATATCGGTGTTATATTAGCGGTCTTCCAGTCGGTGGGTACATGTCCTTGTTTAAGTGACATATTTAGTATTATTGTTAGTGCCCCTGCAACTTCTTCTTTGACTAATTTAAGAATTTTAGGGATAAACATGTCCGGCCCAGGTGATTTATTGACATGAAGTGAGTCGATTTTTGTAATTACTTCCGACTGGGTAATAATAAAATCTTGAAGAACATAGTTACAGAGAGAGAGAGAGAGAGAGGGTTAGGTTAGGTTAGGTTAGGCTGGCTTTGGCGTATTTGGCTTTAGCGTATTAGGCTTTTGGTCGATTTGGCTTTGGACGATCTGGCATTGGACGATTTGGCATTGGACGATTTGGCATTGGACGATTTGCCATTTGGACGATTTGGCATTGGACAATTTGGCTTTTGGTCGATTTGGCTTCGGACGATTTGGCATTGGACGATTTGGTATTGGACGATTTGGCATTGGACGATTTGGCATTTGGACGATTTGGCATTTTTTACATCTACTCACACTCAAATATAGGTAAGTGTTTTTTAAGTGTCCCATAATTTTTATGGCAAGTAGACAGGACCTTTTGGATGGGTTATGATGTGACTCAATCGAATTTGATGTTAACCCACTGAGCCCCAGCTAGTTATAAATAAATGTACCACCAGGGACCAGCAGGATTTGATTTTTTTTTTCCCAGAAACAATAGCGAATGGGTTAGGAATGAAGGAATAACCACAAAAAACGATCAAAAAGGGCAAAAATTGGTCCTACGGAGCCCTCAAAAGTCGATTTTACAAGAGTAAAAAATTGAAGGCAAATACACCCAGAATACCGGTGTTTGCGCGCTCACACGCACGCGGTTGGACTTTAGAAGTTTTCAACCATCGGCATGGTTGCGTGGGATACTTACACAGTTCCCATACAAATCTGAGCCCTCTAGGTGCCATAGGACCGGAGTAATTGGGACCGGAGTACCTGTGACGACACGTTGTCGTCGCTGGGGTTTAGCGTTACATACATTGACGACGACACGTTGTCGTCGCTGGAGTACAGTGGGTTAATTTCTGTTGGAAATATCTTGTTATCTAACTAACCTAACTTAACCCCTTCTGTACCGGCGATGTCTTTTAACTTTACTCTGGCTACTATTAAACGATTTTATTCCTTTTAAAAAGGGCCTCCATCAATCAACAAGCTTCAAACTATCTCACTTATCCCTTTTAACTACCACAAATCCTTCTTAAACTTCACAAAATCGTCTAAATATAGCAAGCATTAATTATAAAGACGTCGCCGGTACAGAAAGGGTTAAGGATAAATTATTATGTCTATAAAATACCCTTTTTATATTCATATTAATGAATGTATATTTATTATTTATTTCTGGTCACCTGAAGGAAATTTGTATCCATTAACAGCTGATTTATCGATACTCTATGACAAAATACTACTACTATTAGTACTAGAGATGGAACGAATACCAGTTTTCACTATTTGAGAATACGAATACGAATACGATTTTTTTTGGGTATAATTTGCGAATACGAATAGCGAATACGAATAGCGAACAATTCAATCTTTCTTGAAGGATGAAATTGTCATCCTTCAAGAACTGGTAATTATTTTTATATCACCAACAAACGTTAATTAAATTACTATGAAATTAATTACCGGAAGCCAATGACGATGTGAATGTGTAAAGCTGCGTGTTTCGTTACCACCACTGATTAGCCATTGGGCGTTTGGCAGAATATGCCAAAAATTATCAGTGATATCCGAGACATGTTTACATACAGTATTCTCATCGTCCAGCATATTACTGTTTCATAATCATCAGCCAACTTAAAATAGCCCTGTATAATATTTAATTATCACTAGGACAATACACTATAGCATGTAGAAAGTCTTCTGGAGAAATAGGGCAAATATATTAAACAATGCATGGCAAACTAAAGCACAAATGTATGCTAGAATAACATTGACAAATCGCTAGATAGTCACCAGACACTACAAACTTGTATGTCAATAGAAAACATATGTTGAAGTATCTAGAATAATCTTTAACAATCGAAAAATCTCTAAAATTCCTTAAAATATTGAACATAACTTGAATATCGCTAGAATTCATCACATCTTGATGTCGCTAGATGGAAGTGATGGAAGTGATTCGCTGGATCTAGCGGTAGCCGGTACATTGGCAACATTGTACCAAGACCATTTATTCCTTTATAATGAACAAGGTCAGATTTCGGAACTATTACAATTATTTCAAAGTTCAGAGATCATCAGATTGATTTGGAAGTCGATGTACACAATTTCAGTTCCATTAGTTTAAAAAAACATTCACATACTATGGTACTTGAGGGTTTAATAAAGAAGCATGCCTTTCCCCGACATCGTACAAGCGAACGAACGCACGCTTTAACACCTTACGAGCGGCCTATGCGGTTTATTTATGTGTACCGCACAGCGGGGTGTTTTTAGCCAAAATAGGGCTGTTTACGTGATCATTTTCATGCCTAAATAAGACCCAGAACGTAAAACTAGTACCTATCCCTGAAAGGGCATAAACAGAGCTTTCGAATGACACCATAACGATCCTTGTATGATGGATAGTTTTCTTGCAATAACCGTGCAACGCGAGTGCAAAAAGCAGGTAATTCGGTACTTTCAGTACATAATTGAGTATGTAGCGAGTGAGAGAGGGAGAAGGGAGCTGAGATTTGTGTCAGTAGGTTCGCCGCGGTGGTCTGGAGCAGTCATACGCTCGCTAGTCTCCTGCCACCACTTGTCTCTCTCTCTCAGCCACATTACGTGCTGAAATTGCCACTCGAGTTATGTCGAGCGCCGCCACATAGTCCAGCTTTATTTAACTCGACTTATGTTGCTCGCCGCTAAATAAGGGTTAAAATGTAATATTTTAAATTTTTGTATATCTTCTATTGGTTTTGTGAAAATATTCGCATGTTTGCAAATAGCTATGAATGGAAATGCGAATACGAATACGAATATTGAAAAACATAACGGATATTCGCACATACGAATACGAAACGAATATTCGGTCCATCTCTAATTACTACTACTACTACTACTACTACTACTACTACTACTACTGGGGAAGTTTATGGTCGGAGGAACCAAAAGGAGAGAAAAGATTTATAGTATAAGCGGAAGGGTTGGAGGTTAGAAATGAGTCAAGAATGTTGGGCGGGTCTCCAAAGCGATCCGGGATACGGGTGGGTTGCTGGACTAACTGCTCTAGGTGGTTTAGGATAGAAAAGATGAAGGCTTGTTCACCAGGTTGGTCAGTGGAAACAGAGGAGGGCCATTGGCGGTGGTGAACGTTGAAATTTCCTAAAATGGAGATTTCTGCGAAAGGAGAGATTGATAGAATGTGTTCCACTTTAGAAGTTAGATAGTCGAAGAATTTTGGATAGTCAGTAGAATTAGGGGAGAGATAAACAGCGCAGAAATATTTAGTTTGAGAGTGACAAGAAAGCCTTAGCCAGAGAGTTGAGAATTCAGAAGAATCAAAGTTGGGAACACGAGAGAAAGTAAGATTGTTGCGTACATAGACGCAACATCCACGGGCATTTCTGCTCCATTCCCCCCCCCCTTGGGACTCCGAGGCTGGTTGTGTATTAATTTTGTCCTTTTTTTTCTTTTCTTTTTTTTGCTGGTATGTAAGGTGTTTGTAGTATAATGTATTGATAGGAGGAGAGAGTGTTTTAGAGGGCAGGCTGGGGTTGCCCTCAGTGTTGATGAGGCACAGAAAAGATCAGCTAGGGAGACCAGGTGGTGAAACAGGAGTTCCAGCTGTCCTTACCAACCACCTAGCACTCCACGGGAGTACTGCCCTGTTCGGCTGGTGCCTACAGGGAATACTCCTGGGAGTGCTATATATATATATATATATATATATATATATATATATATATTTCTGACGGCTGTTGTCTCTTTGTGCTCAATAAGGTTACTAAGTGATAGTAAGCTTATGTTATCTTTAATCTTATTGTCTTTTGTCTTTTATCTTATCATACCATTCCTAAAAGATCACCTCCTCCCCTCTCATCTCTCTGTTCTACACCATCACCACCACCACCACCACCACCGCCAATACCCTCCCTCCCTTATCACCACGGAGCCTGTAAAGAAAAAGCACTATAACCTTCATTAGCGGGAGATTTACACTTGAGGGATTTTTTTCTGGATCCCTTTCTCCCTAATGTTAAGCCCCGTGGTTTTTGCGATTTTTAAACGTTTGCATCATTAGTTTGGCGATTATAAGAACTTTCGCTCCATTTGTGTCAATTTTAAGACCTTTCGTGCCATGTGGAAAATATCCCACAGATTATAGCCACGAGACATTAGCGTACCGTACTCGGTAGTAGCGTAATGACGCCGTAGGGTATGAATGCTACTTTCTGGAATAACGATACGTTCTGGAATAAAATTGCGACTAAAGCCTTGCAAATATGTTTATATTAAAACTGTATATTAATTAATGGGTTTACATTTAGCTAACTTAATATAGCTATTTGTAGTATATTTAATAATATGATTTTGTACAAAGTATAGGCTAACTATAAAAATAATAAGAAAAAGAAGAACTAGAATCGCGGGCACTACTTTGATATTACTCCGCCATTTTCCAAAGAATGGCTCAGAATAGGAGCCAGTCGCCGGTTGAATTCCATAGTGATAAGACATACAAAAATACTTAGAAAATCGAAGTGAATTAACTATTAGACTTTGTTCTTTACGATCGTCGGATATAACCGATAATATTAACACACCGTAAAATATATAGTAATAGTGAGCAATAGCATAGTATTACTTAACATTAAATATTAGCTGGATTAATAGTGACCATATGGATAACACCAGCCTGCTCACGTCACCAGTTCGCTGCTTAAGGGTGACCTGCTTTTTGTTATTTCTGTCCTTTTCTCTCTTTCTCTGGCTTGTATCCATTCGGCCCCATTCAGCCAACTATTTTAAGACGTTTATCCCCATCTAGGTGTCGATTTCTTCCTGGCGAGCGATAGCGAGCCAGCATTATATGAAGAAATCCGGCTTGGAGAAATTTTTCTATCGAAAAATGTTAAAATTTAGCCTGCTGTCAAACAAAAATAAAAAATATGCTGGCTCGCTACAGCTCACCAGTAAATAATTGACACCTGGATGGGGACAAACGTCTTAAAACAGTAGGCTGAATGGGGCCAAATGGATAAAAGCCAGAGAAAGATAGAAAAGGACAGAACAAAAACAGGTCACCCCCCTTAAGGTATTCTCTTGACACTACTGGTCAGTAGGTAGATAGGTTTACACTTGGACTTTTTGGACCGACAGTGATTTCAATCAGTTCTATTTTTTATTTTATTTGTTTTCCTTCAGATATAGTGTTGTTGTATACTGAAGAGGAGCTGAAATGAGTATGTATCCATTATCCAACAATCTAAAACGCCCCCCACTAGTGGGGAGGGCTATGAAGTTCATGGAAAATGAGTGGTTAAAAGCGTAAAAAAGACATTAGCCTAACCTAACAACCTTACTTAACCTATCTTAGTATTATGGGTGGGGCTGCCGCCCCATCACCCCCGCTGGTTGGGTAACAGTGCAAAAAACACAGTATTATGCGACATAGGCTACCTTACTCCGGCAACGAGTGGCAGCCAGAGGGCCGAGAGGTTCAAAACAATAATATGAGTGCGGCGGCGGACGTAAGCTAAAATAAGAAATCATCGTATTTATTACCCATTAATTTCCGGAAGTTTAAACCTATGGGAAAAAATCTTAATCTTTGTTACTCTGCCATCGCCCATTAATATTGCACTGCTAGCTGTGGTTCATATTTTAGCGTTTTATTTTTTGGTTCTCCCTTATAATACATTTCAGCTCTTAATGCCATATATAGCAATGAGGTATATGCTCTACCGGACCTATTAGGCCTAAAAATATCAATGGGCTAACTGTCGGTCCAAATCATCAGTATAACCACATTCTGGAATCAAAGTGGAAATGCTATAATGAAGCAATTATGATAAATTGGAATCAGCTGTCTTGGAAATTGAAGGCAAAGAAGATGAGGTTGATAGGCTACAAGATGATTACTAACCCATGTATAGTTTGTATGAACACCAAAATGCTAAGTTAAAGGCACTGCTAATTTCTTCAAGTTCACAAACCACAGCAGATACAAGTGCCGAACATATTTGCAACAACAACGTATCAGTCATGCCAAAACTACCAAGTATCCAACTGCCTACATTTGAAGGAGACCTCACTGATTACGAATCTTTTATCAACTCTGCGTAAGCAGAGTTTGGTATCCCCCCCCCCCCCCCCCCGTGTAGTGGGTACCACCAAACAAAATTGTTGTCGCCGTCCGTCTGTCCCGAAACTCCTCCTAGACCGTTGGACGGATTTTCACCAAATTTCACACGAACATTTGTTGCGTGAATGCGAACGTCAGTCAAAAAAGATTTGTTGAATTTATGCAATACTTATGATTTTAGGTCCACAATTTTGTTTTACCCCCCTACGCCCCCCCAGCCCCCCCCCCCCCCCCCCCCAGCAATGATGGCGTTCTTAGTCGGGCTCACACACTAAGAACGCATTCGTTCCGGGTTAGTTTAGTAATCTTTAGAAGTGATGGTAGTAATAGTGGGATTGATGGTGATAGTAGTGATAATGGTGATAATAGTAGTGATGATGGCTGTAGTTGTATTGATGATGATGACAGTAGTGGTGATGATGGCAGTAGTAGTGATGGTGATAGGATACATGATAGTAATACTTGTGACAGTAGTAATGATGATGGTTATAGTAGTAGTGATGATGTTAACAGTAGTAATGATGATTGTAAGATGGTGGTGATGATAGTAGTAATGATGGTTGATAGTTGTAGTATCAATGAGTAATGGTGGTGATGACAGTAGTCGTGATGATTGTGGCAGTTGTAGTGATGATGGCAGTAGTAGTGATGATGTTGATTGTGATTGATGATGGTATTAGTAGTGATGATGGTAATCCATCGCAGAGTTGGGTATGCCGTTTTGATTTTGGGCAAAACGGCACATCTACTTTATAGATAAATTTGAGGCTCGGATAGGTAGCAGACCAGACTTGGAGCCAGTGACAAAGCTTCAATATCTCAAATCCCAGTTAAAGGGAAGAACATTAGATCTGGTCAAAGGGTATAGTTTTACCACTTCAAATTATCAAAGTGCTATGGTCACTTTAAAGGTGACTTATGGAGATGAAGAAAAGATAAAGCATTGTTTACGACAGAAAATAATTCAACTGGAGAGCCCCAAACCTTGCAGAGATAGCTTAGAAACTTTCAGAGTAGCTATGCTTAACCTGACTAGAAGCTTACAAAATAAGCATGATTATACATGTGAGTGGATTTAAGCTTCACTATTTCAGCACAAACTACCTAATACGACGATCAGGCAACTTTATCTTAAGTATAAAGTTAACTTCTTTACCCTCTCACAGATGAATGAAGGACTTGGGGATCTAATTTCACACATGGAGATAGAGAGTCGTTATAAGCCATTCAAGAACCCAAAACAAGATATCCCAAACCAAAATACTCCCGATTATTCAAAGGAGCGAAATGTTGGGTCATATTATAACACAGGCACCGAGGCAAAAATGAAAAAAAAAACGTCCTGGGATAACAGGTGCAGGTTCTGTGGCGACTCTCATAAAGACTCTTATTGCACAAAAATCTCAGTAATACTGAATAAGATGGTCACGAATTATTTTGCAATATTTTGAAAACAAATTTGGAATCTATATGCTCTAAACATCCTATGAAAATGTGTTCTAAGTCTCGGCAAAACCTAATAAAAATATATGGTACTAACATGGTTCGTAACATGGTTGTCAACCTTCCTATAGACGGCACCGATTCGTACACTCGCCATTTTCACCTGTCTCCCGAGGTCTGTCCACCACCTTTTTAGTCAACATTACCTCCACCTGCCTATCTCTGTCGAAACTACAGGTGTTCATTTCCACACCTTTGTGCATCATGTCACGAGACACTACTGGGTTCTTATTGGTTTATTTGTGAAGACGTCATTATAACTCATAGGCTACGTCACGCTCTGGTCACGCATACACTCGGGGAACCAATCACTCGGGTGTAATATGTTGATTACGTCATTGCAATCGCCCAATCACAGATACCCACCTTGGTTTATCTGAAAATCGCCACTCGAGTCATGACGGTAGATTGTAAAGGGTGCTCGCCTCTGCCACACTCTGTTATTATAGAAACTACAAGGAATAATACTGCTGCCCTTAAAGTATTTGCAGAACATGGGTGCTTGCCTACTGATGTGTCGTGTAAGAGGTGTGGTGAACCATGTTATTTTTATGAGCCCTTAAAACAGTGGCGTTGCAGTCACTACTGGTTCTTGGAGAAAACCAACACCCGGCGTGACTGTGGGTTCCGCACTTCTCACAAAAAAGGAACCTTTTTAGACCAAGCTCATCGAAAACCATGGCAAAATCTTGGGTTCATCAATTTGTGGCTAAATAAACATTTCCAACACTGAGAGGCGGTAATGAACCTTGGTATATCGTATGTAAGGTAAGGTAAGGTTATTATACATAATTTATTAGGGACACTGTAGGTCTATGTAATCCTTATACTGTACTCTTTTATAATCCACTGCAGGAGAATAATTTTGATCACATTTATAAAACCCGATATTAATAGAAAAAAACAAACATTGTAATCAATCTCTGAGCTCTTTCGGACATCCTCACTGTTTACAAACGCCGGTTTGATTCTAGATCTGGTTTCACAGCACACTCATCAATTCATATGGCTGCTATAAATTTGTCATATACCATACTTCATTCCTATATCAGTCAGTAGCGGCGCAAATGGCAGTCAAAATAGACAAAAACGTGGCCGATACGCCCGAATACTACAAGGGCGGCGGCCCAACCGCCATGGCACCGGTAAAGGTTCGTGTTGTATACCATGTACTAGATACTACGGACACATCGTAGGTGTTAGGTGAGGATTACGCTTATATCCAATGTACTAGGCCTATGTTACTGGATATTTATGATTTAAGTGCTACGGTTTCGATAAATCTGGTTATATGGCTTTGCAATTAGGGAAAACATTAGCCGATTTCCGACATTTGGTTAGTCTTTTTCGACTCGCAATATCAGAGCCAAGTTTTGCTAAAACTTGGCTCGGGTTTTAAAAAATTTGGCTTTTTGGGGTTTTGTAATTTCAGGAAACGTGAGCCAAATTTCTAAATTAGGTTACTGTAATTTTGTACTCTACAAAATCGCAAAATCCGAGCCAGCTTTGGCCAAAACTTGGCTCGGGTTTTCGACATCTTGGGTTTTAGGCCTTTCAAATACCTTAAAACCCGAGCCAGGTTTTGCTCAAATATGCTGTTATGGCCGTTTTATGCATTTAACCCCTCATTTTCCCTGTACTTCATAGCCCTCCCCACTATCGGGCGGCGTGTCTTAAGATCGTTGTATAATGGGGAAAGCGGTTTTTCCGAGGGTTGTAATTATTTCCAAACACTATATTAATGAAAACTAAATAAACAATTCCATGGGAAAATTAGTGACCATCTTAGTGAAATTTTCCAAATTTTCTACTGGAAGTGAAAGACTACAGAGACTAAAGGATCTTAAATTGTGTACCAGATGCATGGGTGCTCATCTCATCAAAGCATGCCAGGCAAAACTGCAACCTTGCAGAAGATGCAAAAAGGGCAATCATCACACCACTCTTTGCAGGACATATGATAATAAACCTAACCTGGCACACAATAGTCAGAATAACAGACCAACTGCAGAAAACAAGGAATCTGACAATAGCCCAGCAGCAAATAACATAGGACACATACATGTTGCAACAGGAGCAGCAATAACTAAATCCTCTGGGGTTGCTCTTTCAACGGCTTGGGCTCAGTTGCAGCTGACAAATGAGGTAAGAAATGTCAGATTATTCTTTGACAGTGGTTCTCAAAAGACGTTCATCACTAACAGCCTAGTGCAAGAATCAGGCCTCCCTATTAAGCAAAATGCGAGGTTGATACTGAAAGGATTTATGGGTCAACCTATTACAAAAGATGTTGACATAGTGAAACCGGTAGTCAAGATGGGAAAGAGACTGAAGAGAATTACAGCAGTGGTTGTGGAATGACTACCAAAGACCATTGTGACCTCAGGACTAACAGATGCTCTCCAACACTTAAACAAGAAAGGCATAACCCTTGCAGAACCAATCATGCAGAATGACAGAGTAGGACCAATAGACATACTATTATGTATGTAAGGATTAATAGTAGTTCCACAGATGATCAGTATTATGTATGTAATGATTAATAGCATTTTCCATTGATGACCCCTTTTATATGTTATGACTCTAGGGTCCCTTAACACCTTACGAGCGGCCTATGCGGTTTATTTATGTGTACCGCCCAGCGGGGTGTTTTTAGCCAAAATAGGGCTGTTTACGTGATCATTTTCATGCCTAAATAAGACCCAGAACGTAAAACAAGTATCTATCCCTGAAAGGGCATAAACAGAGCTTTCGAATGACACCATAACGATCCTTGTATGATGGATAGTTTTCTTGCAATAACCGTGCAACGCGAGTGCAAAAAGCAGGTAATTCGGTACTTTCGGTACATAATTGAGTATGTAGCGAGTGAGAGAGGGAGGAGGGAGCTGAGATTTGTGTCAGTAGGTTCGCCGCGGTGGTCTGGAGCAGTCATACGCTCGCTAGTCTCCTGCCACCACTTGTCTCTCTCTCTCAGCCACATTACGTGCTGAAATTGCCACTCGATCTATGTCGAGCGCCGCCACATAGTCCAGCTTTATTTAACTCGACTTAAGTGGTGAGCCGCTTTTTAAGGGTTAAGATTTGAATCAGAGTAAAACATAGCTGCCACCCATCCACACAGCTGTTTCCTTGTCCTGCCTTATATGCATAGCTGAGTGTCTGATACACTACATATTGGCGACGAGGACAAATAGACAACTTGAGGCAAGCACCTTAGTTATTAAAGAACACTGAAGAGTGATGCAACATGGCGGCTTTCGGCAAAATAGAGGAATTCAGCCCAGATACAGGAGACTGGGCCCAGTACACAGAACGGCTTGCCCAGTACTTCATCGCAAATGACATCACAGAGGCAGTAAAGAAGAGAGCCATCTTCTTGAGTGTTTGTGGATCTACGACATACAGTTTGATGAGGAGTTTAGTGGCCCCAGAAAAACCATCAGCGAAAACATTTGAGGAACTCTGCAAACTAGTGCAAGATCACCACCACCCCAAGGCCTCGCTTATTGTGTCTCGTTTTAAATTAAATTCCCACTATCAAAAAAAGGGTCAGTCTATATTGTCATTCATTGCTGACCTGAGACAGTTAACAGAACATTGTGAGTATAGTTCAACCTTGGAAGGTTGAGGGATAGGCTAGTGGTTGGAGTTAGAGATGAACACATACAGAGACGGCTGTTATCAGAAAAAGTGTTTACCTTAAACAAATCAGTAGAACTTGCACATGGTATGGAAGTGGCTATGATAAATGCATTAGATATCCAAGCTGCTAAAGGATCTACATTTCCCCAGCAAGACAATATTTCCCAGGCATCAGTAAATAAAATTCAAAGGCAGCAGAGTGTAAAGAAACCTGAAGGTTGGGTGCAAGTTAAGAAAACTCCAGATACAAGCTCTCGACCAAGATCTTGTTATAGGTGTTCTGCTTCATCACACACTGCAGATACTTGTCGGTTTAAAGATGCAGAATGTCACTACTGCCACAAGAAGGGTCACATAACAAGGGCATGTATGAAAACATCACAGTCCAGGAGGCAACAAAACTTAAATTCTGCCAACTTGGTGGAGGAAGCAAAAGTAGCCGAAAATTTTGAAGAAGAAGACAGCCCTATTTATACTATGCTTAATGTGGCAGCTTCCAAAGTAGGTACACATCCCATCATGGCCAACTTTGAAATTGATGGCAAGTCGGTCGAGATGCTGGTCGACACAGGGGCTTCCGTCTCCATTATCACTAAGAAGATGCACAAGAGTTTGTTTCCAGACAGTTCACTCAAGAAATCTAAAGCAGTGCTGCGTACTTACTCAGGAGAGGAGATTAAAGTAGTTAGAAAACTGGAGGTACAGGCAAAATATGATGACCAAGAAGCTAATGTTCCACTCATTGTGGTAGAAGGAAATGGACCAAATTTGGTTGGAAGGGATTCGTTAAGAAAATTTAGATTAAATTGGAGTGCAATATGCCATATAGTTGCTGGTACTTCTCACACTCCTCTGCTTGAACAATATGGGGAAGTTTTTCAAGACGGTTTTGGCACAGTGAAGAATGTAAAAGCCAAGTTACATGTGGATCCAACAGTACAGCCAAAGTGTTTTAAGGCCCGGCCAGTACCTTTTGCCATGAGGGAGAAAGTAGAAACCGAACTGAAGCATTTAGCCTACATGAAGAGGGAATAATTGAACCTGTGGAATTATCTGACTGGGCTACTCCCATCGTTCCGGTGTTAAAAGGAAATGGGAATGTTCGGATTTGTGGCGATTACAAAATTACCATTAACCGTGCCATTAAATGTGAT
Organism: Paralithodes platypus; assembly: GCA_032716605.1. NCBI lineage: Eukaryota > Metazoa > Arthropoda > Malacostraca > Decapoda > Lithodidae > Paralithodes > Paralithodes platypus. The sequence continues at coordinate 19,587,440 of CM064572.1, forward strand.
GTTTATCCTATTCCTTGAATTGAAGACTTGTATGCAACTTTGAGTGGGAGTCAAACCTTTACTAAAATTGATCTGTCCAACGCATACCTCCAACTTCCTCTTGATGAAGTTTCAAAGGATTTAAGCACCATCAACACACACAAGGGCCTATTCAGATACACTCGCTTACCAATCGGAATCTCCTCTTCACCTGCTATATTTCAACGGTGTATGGATAGTTTGCTTCAGGGTATTCCTAAAGTGTGTGTATACTTGGATGACATTTTGATAACTGGTGAATCAGAAGCTGAACATCTAAAAAATCTGGAAGCAGTCCTCAAGAAACTCTCGGAGGTTGGGTTTCGTGCAAAGCCAGATAAGTGCGTGTTCCAAGCCAAGGAAGTCAGCTATTTGGGTCATCGCATTGATGCAGAAGGATTACATCCCCTTGAAGAAAAAGTTTGAGCCGTAATGGATGCTCCAAAACTCTGTGACGTGATGGAACTCAAATCATATCTAGGTCTCCTGAACTATTATGGACGCTTTCTACCAAACATTTCTACAGTCTTGGCACCTTTGCATTTGTTGTTAACTAAGAATTCTTCTTGGAAGTGGGGTGAAGACCAAGATGATGCATTTAGAAAATCAAAGATGTTACTTCAGTCATCAACAGTGTTGGTCCACTATGATCCACAGAAAGAAATAGTATTAACATGTGATGCTTCCCCCTATGGTGTTGGAGCAGTGCTTTCTCATCGATTTGGTGACGGATCAGACAAGCCCATTGCATTTGCTTCAAGAACCTTGGCCCCTGCTGAAAGAAGATATGCTCACATTGAGAGGAAAGGACTGGCGGTAGTGTTTGGAGTTAAGAAATTTCACAACTATTTGTTTGGGCGACACTTTCAGATATTCGATGATCACAAGCCTCTGAAAGCCCTATTTGGAGAACACAAAGCAGTATCATCTATAGCCTCTGCCAGGATCCAGCGTTGGGCTTTGACACTTGCAGCATATGACTACTCGTTCTCGTATAAGCCTGGCAAAGAAATTAGTAATGCTGATGCACTACGCAGCCTCCCATTACCAGAATTCCCAACCAAGGTACCAAGCCCACAAGATGCAGTGTTGCTGTTGGAGTTCATGGATGCTTCACCTATAACTGCAAATGAAATACAGAACTGGAGTAGTCATGACCCAACTCTTTCACATGTCTTACGTTTTGTACTCCAAGGTTGGCCCCATACTGTAAACCCTACTGGGCAAGGAGAAGTGAGTTTAGTGTAGAAGACGGTGTGTTATTGTGGGGCTGTAGAGTTGTAGTGCCACCACCAGAAAGACCACAAGTCTTGGAGATGCTTCACCAATCACATCCAGGAATAGTGAGGATGAAAAATTTTGCTCGGAGCTATGTGTGGTGGCCTAACATGGACCAAGATATTGAAACTGTTGTGCATCAGTGCCATTTATGTCAAGAAAATATGAACTTACCTCCTGCTGTACCGATGCTATCCCTGGGAATGGCCTACACATCCTTGGGAAAGAGTGCACATTGATCATGCTGGACCATTCATGAACCGTATGTTTCTCCTGGTAACTGATGCCTACTCCAAGTGGATGGAAATCTTCCCAGTTTCGTCCACTTTTACAGAAGTAACCATAAGCAAACTTAGAACCGCTTTATCTTCCCATGGGTTACCGTCAGTTTTAGTTTCAGATAATGGGACATCTTTCACCAGTGTAGAATTTCAGGAATTCATGAAGGCAAATGGTATAAGACACTTAACCTCTGCACCTTACCATCCAGGATCAAATGGACTAGCAGAGTGTTCAGTGCAAACTTTCAAGAGTGGTATGAAGAAACTTCAAGTGGGTAGCATTGAAACCAGAGTCTTAAGGTTTCTTTTCAAGTACCGCGTAACACCACATTCAACAACTGGGAAGTCACCAGCAGAACTTTTAATGGGTCGCAAATTGAAAACCCAATTGGATTTGTTGCAACCAGATCTCTCCAAGAAAGTGCGTCATGCTCAAGAGAAACAAAAGAGGAGGAATGATACCCATACACAAGACAGGTATTTTGAAATAGGTGACAAGGTTGGTGTTATAATTATTATGTTCCTTCCAACAACCAACTATACTCCTAAAATCGATTAATGAATGTTGGATCTGGACCTCGGTGGTGGTTTGGAATTATAGAAGGACATGAGGGAGGAGCCTACATAGTGAAACTGAAGGATGTGTGATTATAAAGCATTTTCACAAATATTGGGAATTATTACACTTGAGAACTATTATTATTTTTCTTTTATACTGTTAACCCCGACGAGCTTTACTGTAATAAAACACTATAATGGAAATTCCGCGAATACATGCTAAACACACATTTCTTAGAAGCGAATATTTTACTTACGTGATTTGGACGGTTTAGGCGAGAATTTCCTTGCAAGTTTTTTTGACGGTTTCCGGGAGTGAAGTAGTGGAGAGGACTCCCTCCCAGGGGTTATTTGAAACGACGAATCGCTGTCAGAATCACTGCTGTTATTAGCAGAGGGGCCTTCAGACATCCGAATATCCTTACGCCCAGCACCAATACCTCTACGTTTTCGAGGACTGGTGGGGGTGTTGTTCTCAGTCGGAGGGTTACTCATTTTGAATGGCTAAGAGTTGAGCAGTGGGCCCTGTTTATATATGCCGTAGCTCCTCGTGACAGTCATATGTTGTGTAGCTAATGTTTGCTTCCAAAGATAGAATACCTATGGGCAGTGGCGGCTCGTCCATGAGAGCTGTTGAGCTGCAGACCTCCCTGGCTCACAGCGCTGTCAGGCATATTAACCTCCTATTACACAGGAGGTTAATATTTGACAACATACATTTGAAAATACTAAGCATCTGTATACTATTCAGCAGCTTGCTATGTTAAATTGTGTTAAATTCTAACCTCAATTAAGCAGATTTCATAAGTATAACATCTAGTACCGTACAAGAGTTTTCCCAGCCGCAGTGGCGGCACCAAAAGACTCTATGAGCTGCACCAGCGTCAGCCCTCACTGCCCCTCAGTCTTGTGTTGACATGATTTATGCGTGTGCATGAATAGCATTCTGTTAGCTACGATCGATCGATCGTATGTTTCAGTGTTGTTAGTATTTCACTATCATACATTTTGGTTAGTATACATGAGCATGAAGGACACTTATGATTTATATAGACTAGGCCTACCATTAGTCTAGGGACGCGATTTTATTTTCAGTTTATTAAACACCTTACAGGCTTTCCCTTAGCCTATTTAAGACTTAATGTTTCCCTTTTTTCATAATCAGTGATTATTTTCTATGTTTCTAGCTCGGCCTACCTGGCTGTAGGCGATTTTCTTAGCTTATAAAGAAACTTCTGAAGTTTATGAGTAAATAATTTAGCAAAAATACTGAAAATTTCAGAATTATGTGGTGGTTTTATGTTCTTATATTTCAAAAATGTATTTTACTAAAGCGTTATTTCCACAGCAATTTTGATAAGTTATTTTGTCTTTATATTATGTCGTCCCTGTTTTAGTTAGTTTGTTTTGCAAGCTTTACATTATTATTACAAAGCTTCGATCGTGGCTTTTGAGTATTTCTAACTAGGCTATGCTGTATTATTATTATAATCTATATTTTATTAATTTCACCACAACACCAAACATGATAGGTTGATTGAGCACAATGGCAAATAGTTAGATGTTTGCAAAACATTTTTTTTCCTCATTTGACACTTAACAAAAATATTGATAGGAAATTAAAACAAAAGAAAGACCTACACCATTGTTATCTTGTGAACAGTATACAAAGAGAATAAAGTAAGTACAGTAGTAATGTTTTAAGTTGATAAACATTTTACTGATATAGGAAATATGCAGTCCCTCCATATTATTTGATCACGAGCCGCCACTGCCTATGGGGACTTATCTGGGCTGGCAAATAAACTCCTGTCCTGGCTCTCGTATCTCTGAGCTTAGTAAATAAATTATAATGAGACCTACAGGACTCCTTTATCTAGGCCAGTGTATACACACTGGTTCAGTCATGTGATATAGACCTCGTGACGGTCATATGTTGTGTAGCTAATGTTTGCTTCCAAAGATAGAATATCTATGGGGAACGTATCTGGGCTGGGCAAATAAACTCCTGTGTAATATATATGCTTAGTAAACATGCCAATACTGACTCTCGTATTTATGAGCTTAAATAAATGATAAGGAGACATACAGGGACTTATCTGGGGCTGGCAAATAAACTCCTGTCCTGTATCTGGGCTGGAAAATATTTGGACTATTACTTCTATTATGTTAGGTTAGGCTAGCTTAGGTTAGAGATATTAGGATTAGTAGTTAGGTTAGGTTAGGTTAGGTGAGGATAGGTTAGGTTAGAGATATTACACCATGTGGAGAAATTGGCCGATTTGGCTTTGGCCGATTTGGCATTTGGCCGATTTGGCATTTGGCCGATTTGGCATTTGGCGTATTTGGCAATTGGCGTATTTGGCAATTGACGTATTTGGCATTGGCGTATTTGGCAATTGGCGTATTTGGCATTGGCGTATTTGGCATTGGCATATTTGGCATTTGGCGTATTTGGCATTGGCGTATTTGGCATTTGGCATATTTGGCATTTGGCGTATTTGGCATTGGCGTATTTGGCATTTGGCGTATTTGGCATTAGAGTATTTGGCATTGGCGTATTTGGCATTTGGCGTATTTGGCATTGGCGTATTTGGCATTTTTCACATCTACTCCCGACCTTTCGGAGAAGTTCCGGTTTCAGCAAGCAGACATGCAGCGAAGCCTTACCACCACAAGCCCGCCCACCACACATCCAGGCGCTCCCTTCATATATACCTGCTCCCCGGGCCAGGCGCCTGACGGACTATTATTTAGTCCAACTAGCGCTCGACCCCTTCTCCCAAATGACCGCATTTTCACTCATCTATTCACAAGCATTGTCCATTCCTGTTTATTACCACTTCCCTTGCCTGATCTATAGTTTATGAACTCGGTATCAGATAATAGATACGGGGAGAAATGTTCTGGTCGAAGGCCGGTTCCCCTTAAATTACAGGCTCGCTACCGCTCGCCAGGAATAAATTGACCCCTAAATGACACAAAAAGTCTTAATATTGACAAAGAAATGGGATAAAAGGTTTTAAAATCGCCAAACCAATGGGCCGAACGTCATAAAATCTCAAAAGCAATGGGGCTAAACATGAGGGATAAAGGGGACCAGCAAAACGGCCCATCTCCCCTTAAAAAAATCCATACCAAACCACACTTATTTCTGGTCATTAACCCTTTGAGTACCAGAAACGTTTGTTATATTTTATTATAGCTATATTTAGACGATATTATGCAGCTTAGGAAGGATCTGTGGTAGTCAAAACGGTAGGATGAGATAGTTTGAAGCCATATAATTGCTAGAGGTCCTTCCTAAGCTTAACAGAGACGTTTAAGGGGAGATGGTTCACTTTTGGGCGATTTGTGCATGTATTCATTATTTTTCTAGTTTCCTCCCTAGACCTCCATCAAATGATAAAAAACATCCATTGGATTCTTCTAGATTAATTTGTACATTTTTCGGTAGAAAAGTTTCCCGGCCAAAGGCCGGTTCTTCCAACATTACATGCTCACTATCGTTCGCCAGGGAAAGAATCGACATCTAAATAGCTCGAAAGGTCTAAATATTGACGAAGAAATGGGACGAAAAGTCTTAAAATCGACTAACTAATGGGGCAAACATCTTCACATCTGAAAACTAATGGGGCTAAACATGAGGGAGAAAGTGGTCCAGAAAATCGGTCTGCCTCCCCTTAACAGAATCGTTTAATAGTAGCCAGATTAAAGTACAGAAGACGTTGCCGGTACAGAAGGGGATAATAGGAAGATATAAAACAACAAAACAACCAAACAAGTGTGAATCGAGACCGAGGTAGAGAGATGTCATTTATAGGGATGACATTAACCCTTTGAGTACCAGCGACGACGTGTGTCATGTTGTTTGTTAGCTATATTTAGACGATATTATGCAGTTTAGGAAGGATCTGTGGTAGTTAAAAAGGTTGGTTGAAATAGTTAGAAGCCTGTTTATTGTTAGATATCCCTCCTAAGCTGAATAAAATAGTCTTATAATTGTCACAATATGATGAAAAAGACGTCACCGGTATAGTAAGGGTTAACCTATTCAGTGCCAGGGACGTCACCGGTACAGTAAGGGTTAACCTATTCAGTGCCAGGGACGTCACCGGTACAGTAAGGGTTAACCTATTCAGTGCCAGGGACGTCACCGGTACAGTAAGGGTTAACCTATTCAGTGCCAGGGACGTCACCGGTACAGTAAGGGTTAACCTATTCAGTGCCAGGGATGTCACCGGTACAGTAAGGGTTAACCTATTCAGTGCCAGGGATGTCACCGGTACAGTAAGGGTTAACCTATTCAGTGCCAGGGATGTCACCGGTACAGTAAGGGTTAACCTATTCAGTGCCAGGGACGTCACCGGTACAGTAAGGGTTAACCTATTCAGTGCCAGGGATGTCACCGGTACAGTATGGGATAACCTATTCAGTGCCAGGGACGTCACCGGTACAGTAAGGGTTAACCTATTCAGTGCCAGGGACGTCACCGGTACAGTAAGGGTTAACCTATTCAGTGCCAGGGACGTCACCGGTACAGTAAGGGTTAACCTATTCAGTGCCAGGGATGTCACCGGTACAGTATGGGTTAACCTATGCAATGCCAGGGACGTCACCGGTACAGTAAGGGTTAACCTATTCAGTGCCAGGGACGTCACCGGTACAGTAAGGGTTAACCTATTCAGTGCCAGGGATGTCACCGGTACAGTAAGGGTTAACCTATTCAGTGCCAGGGACGTCACCAGTACAGTAAGGGTTAACCTATTCAGTGCCAGGGACGTCCTTTTCATCATATTCTGGCAACTATTAGACCATTTTAGTAAGCTTAGGAATGACCTCTAGCAATAATAATGCTTCAAACTATCTCAACCAACCCTTTTAACTACCATACATCCTTCTTAACCCTTATTTAGCGGGCTAGGTGGTCTATTTGACCGTAGCACCCAGCGTTTTTTTTTTACCCTAAATAGGGTTGTTTCCGTGCTCATTTTCATGCCTAAATAAGACCCAGAGCGTAAATCAAGTATCTATCCCTGAAAGGGCGTAAACAGAGCTTTCCAATGACACCCGAACCATCCTTGTACGACCACTGGTTCTCTTGCAACACGAGTGCAACACGAGTGCAAAAAAACTAAAATAAGGTAATTTCCTTACATAATTCCCTGTGTAGCGAGTGAGGAAGGTGGGAGAAGGATGGGATACAGTTCAGTAGGTTCACCGCGGTGGTGGGGACCGGTCATAAGCTTACTACGCTCGTCCCACCGCTCAGCTCTCTCTCTCAGCAACATTACGTGCTGAAAATGGTGCTCGACAGATGTCGTGCACCGCCACATAGTCCAAATTTATTTCACTCGACATATGTCGCGCGCCGCCAATAAGGGGTTAAGGGGAGATGGTACACTTTTTGGGTGTTGTTTGCATGTATTCGTAATTGTTCTAGTTTCCTCCCTAGACCTCCATCAAATTTAAAACAAAACATCCCTTAGATCCCCCTGCTAGATTAATTTGTACATATTTCGGTAGAAAAATTTCCCGGCCGGAGGCCGGTTCTTCCAACATTACAGGCTCACTATAATTCGCCAGGGAAAAAATAGATCCCTAAATAGCACGAAAGGTCTAAATATTGACGAAGAAATGGTGCGAAAGGTTTTAAAATCGACTAACTAATGGGGTAAACTTCTTAACATCTGAAAACTAATGGGGCTAAACATGAGGGAGAAAGTGGTCCAGAAAACCGGCCCATTAAACTGCACAAAATCGTCTAAATCTACCTAGCATAGAATTGAAAGGACGTCACCGGTACAGTGGCTATTTTGTTTGGGTATATTTATTTATATATAATATATTTTCTAATTTCCTCACTAGACCTCCATCAAAAAAAAAAAAAAAAAATCAGATCCCCCTTCGAGATAAATTTGTAAATGTTTCGGTAGAAAAAATGCCGGTTCCTCCACAAATACAGGCTCACTATTGCTCGGCAGGAAAAAAGTTGACACCTAAATGGCACAAAAGGTCTTAATATTGACAAAGAAATGAGGCGAACGGACTCAACATCGCTAAAATAACGGAAGGAACGTCTGAACATCTCCAAACTAATATCCTAATCATGAGGGAGAAGGGCGTCCAGAAAAAGCGACTACCTCCCCCTTAATGCTGACAGTCTTTTGTATCATTGGTATTCCTGTACATCTACTTTTGTAGCTGTCTGATTGAATCCAAACTTAATATTTATTTACTTGATATTTGTATTTTGGTGGTTCATTCAAACTGTTCGAGGCTTCAAACCAAATCAGAATGCATGACTGCAACTGTATACTTTGTCAACAAAGTATCTGCACCCTACGCTGATCATCTGCTGGTATGTACAGCTCGGTAGGGTTGGCATCTCTGCCTGCAGCTATATCCATCTAAACTTTTACCTACCAGTACTACCTAAGACCTACTACCAACTGTACACACCAGATGATCAGTATTGGGGTGTAGATATTTCTTTGACCAAGTCTACAATTTTCTGCACATATTCTATTCCGGCAGGGTCGTGATTTGGCAGAGCTGCACCCACCTCCCCAGCCCCCCTCCCTCACTCCACCTCCTACCAATAGAAGGTGGAGTGAGGGAGGGGGGTTGGAAAAGTGGGTGCAGTTCTGCTAAATCACAACCCCAACTTAATAGAATATGTGCGCAAACTGTACATCCTAATTTGCCTTCCAGGATCCAAACCCATAACAGGGTATCATAAAACATGACCCTAGATGGTCAACGCGGCCTCCTACTGTTCCTATGCATTACCACACTGGCCGGGGTGCTCTGCTACAACTGGTACCTTGCGCCGGATACGAAGACACCGATTGGGGACACGAAAATGCTACAAAATGCGTCCCTGGTAAAAATGCTACAAAATGCGTCCCTGGTAGAAATCCTGCATGAGCTCCTTCGACACTACGCTCCGGCGGTGAATCTTAAAGCCGATAATGTAACCACGCTCCCGGAAACTTTAAAGGCGGTGAACGCAATTGAAAACGAGGAAGAAAAGCAACCAACTGAGCAACTAAAAAATCAATCAAATATACAACTAAATAAGGATTCAAATGAGCGAGTGAATAAGCAACCTTATGAACAACTAAATAAGCAACCAAATGAACAACTAAATAAGGAATCAAATGAGCAAGTGAAAATGGAACCAAATGAACGACTAAAAACGCAACCAAATGAAAAACTGCACAAGAAACCAACTGAGAAAATAAAAACACAATCACCTAAGCAATCAAATGAGCAACTAACTCAAAAATCAAATGAGCAACTAACTAAAGAACCAAATGAGCAACTAACTAAAGAACCAAATGAGCAACACACTGAGGAGCCAAATGGACCTAATTCGGCGAGTGATGGACCTTGGAAGACCATACTGTTTTGGACCACCTGGTTCGGGGGCGACTGGTCCAACAGGTGGGTGTATATTATTATTTTGTTTTGTTTTGCTAGACGCCGTAATTCCCGTGAAGGGGTGACCATTAACATTAAGCGTTATGATACCTTATTATATTGATGTATGTGATTATGTGTGTGTGTTTGTGTATGTGTGTGTTATTTTGTGTGTGTGTGTGATTGTGTGATTTTGTGTGTACAGTATGTGTGTGTGTGTGTTTGTGTTTTTTTTATGTGGTGTTGTGATGTCCATGTTCGGGCTCTGTCTCGAGTCGGCCACTTTATTTACCCTGCAAGCCTCGAGTTATGCCAGTGTCACACGAGCGCATTTTCCGGCAATTTTCGATGAGCAAGTTTTTTTCTCGTACTATTTTGAGGCTTTCTTGCATTGGAATCGGAAACTAGATCGACGGTTGATTATGTTAGGTAGTTTATTTATTATGGAACTTATACAGTATTTGGAATCTGACAGACTTGCGAGTTTCAGGCTATAAGGAAGTTGGAGCCATGAACATTGATTTTAAAGTGAAATGCAATAATAATATCATTATCACCACCATAATCATCACCACCATCATCTCATCACCATAATCATCACCACCATCATCATCACCACCATCACCGTCACCACCATCACCATAATCATCACCACCATCATCATCACCACCATCATCATCACCATCACCATCATCACCATCACCATCATCACCACTATCATCATCATCACCACCATCATAATCACCACCATCATCATCATCACCACCATCATCATCATCATCAACACCACCATCATCATCATCATCAACACCACCATCATCATCATCAACACCACCATCATCATCATCATCACCACCATCATCATCATCACCATCACCATCATCATAATCACCATCACCATCATCATCATCACCATCACCATCACCATCATCATCACCACCATCATCATCATCACCATCACCACAATCATCATCATCATAATCACCACCATCACCATCACCACCATCATCTTCACCACCATCATCATCATCACCATCGTCATCACCACCATCATAATCACCATCACCAGCATCATCATCATCATAACCACCATCACCATAAGCCTCACCATCATCAACACTACCATCACTATCATCACCATCATCATCCCCTTAATCATCATCACCATCACTATCATCATTATCATTATCATCATCATCACCACCATCACCATCATCATCATCACCATCATCATCATCATCATCCTAACACCTGGAATATGTGTGTGTGCGTGTTTTGGGCTGCAGGTGTGCGTTGTGTAATGTTTTATGCGTGTCTGTTTTTGTATGTGTGTTACTGTGTATGTACAAAGGAGTACAAAGGAGTACAAAGGAGTACAAAGGAAATCAAGCAACAACAGTCCTAGTGACCCTTCTAGGCTGCTTGTCCTCCAAAACACTGAGGATCAAGTGTCCAAACAGTGGTTTAGAGTGGGTAAGGGAACATTGGAAAGGGAACTACTGCCCTAGAACTAATGTCTGTGGCAGAATTAGGAAGTTAATAGGGGACAGATGGGTTAGTAACTGAGGGGGGGATAAAATAAAGTTATTCATTTACAAACGCAGTCAGTCGCGGGTTTGATGCGAGATATTTGTCTAAGCGGAGTTTAAATGAATCAACGGTGCTGCAGTCTATAACGTCTCGGGGAAGCCCATTCCACAAGTTGACAACTCGATTGAAGAAGAAATTCATAGATTCGTGTGAGTTAAAAGATTTACCAATAATTTTGCAACCGTTTCCCCGCGTGTAATTAGATTGGTCGATAGTGAAGTACTTACTACAGTTCATATTGTCGATGCCTTTGATGATTTTGAACACTTGAATTAAGTGACCTCTTAATGTATGTATGAATGTATTATGTGTGTTCTGTATGTATGTATGTATGTATTATGTGTGTTCTGTGTTTATGTATGAATGTATTATGTATGTTCTGCGTGTATATATATGAATGTATTATGTATGTTCTGTGTGTATATATATGAATGTATTATGTGTGTTCTGTGTGTATGTATGAATGTATTGTGTGTTCTGTATGTATGTATGAATGTATTATGTGTGTTCTGAGTGTATGTATGAATGTATTATGTGTGTTCTGTGTGCATGTATGAATGTATTATGTGTGTTCTGTGTGTATGTATGAATGTATTATGTGTGTTCTGTGTGTATGTATGAATGTATTATGTGTGTTCTGTGTGTATGTATGAATGTATTATGTGTGTTCTGAGTATGTATGAATGTATTATGTGTGTTCTGTGTGTATGTATGCATGTGTTATGTGTGTATGTATGAATGTATTATGTGTGTTCTGTGTGCATGAATGAATGTATTATGTGTGTTCTGTGTGTATGTATGAACGTATTATGTATGTTCTGTGTGTATATATATGAATGTATTATGTGTGTATGTATGCATGTATTATAAGAATATAAGAAAATGGGAGTCTGCAAAAAGCCGATCGGCCCACACAAGGCAAATCCCCGTCACACCCATCCTCAATTACAAGGCCTAATTATAGGCCCAACTCACTAATATCTTGAGTACTGACCCCACCAAAACGGTCAGAGATTAACACAAGATTACGGGGGTCTGCTGAGCGTCGATTGGCCCACACCCGGCAGATCCCCCTCACACCCAACTCATCTCGTCCATATGCCTATCTAATTTTATCTTAAAGCTCCCTATCGTTCATGATCCCACATATGATCACTTGGTAGCCTTTTCCACCCATCTACAACTCAGTTACCAAACTAATATTTGCCTATATCTTTTCTGAAACGAAATTTATCTAATTTGAAACCATTTGTTGGAGTTCTTTCGCTATTGTGACGCTTCTGCATAGTAGCCACGGCGGGCATGTGCGCGCGTCGGCTGCCCAGCCGTTTAGAAACCGGCTGGTGGCAGCCGGTCGGCAGGCTTTTCCTTAGTATATATCCTACGACAACGTAACTAATGTCTGGGATATTCTTATGTTGTTTCACAGCTTGAAGCTGCCCTTATTCTTAACCAACGCATCTTAGTATATTTTATTCTCGATAGTTGATTATTTCATTATAATATATAAGATGTAAGTCTAGTGAGGGCGGGAGGAGACGAGCGGGAGAGAGAGACCGGCTTGGGACGTTGCTTCGCTTGCCAGCTTGGGACGAGCCTGAAGCGTTGCCATATGCATTTGATTGCAATATTAGGCTTAGTTTCGACTCACGCACGGGGTAGAGGATTTTGACCAGGCAACAGTGTTGAGTGTTGCCAAGCCTGGGATGTATTTTGTATGCCTAGGGTGGGGTCCAGACAGATTCAAGACTCAGAGCTCACCTCACTGTCGTACCCTTCGGACCCCCTTGATATCTATCCCTCTCAACCCCATTTAGAAACTTTCTCTCCTACTTTGTATACCTTCCTTCCACTACTTCACCAATCTATTTAATTATCCCATCCCCTTGATAGACCTTATATCTATTATTGTATAAACGACGAGCTCTCAGATAACTAGATAGGATTTTGGGCCTTATGCAGAGACGTAATTGTTAATGAGACCTAGGAAGCTTTTTTGTTGTCTCATATTTGGTGGTTTCATGTTTCTAGTGTGTTCTTGTGTCAGGTTAGCAGGGGCTAGACCGGAGGGGAGGCTTTTTGCGATCCTTTAAGTAAAGTCTGCTGGTGCGAGTCCTGTGGACCCGCACGACTTTACTAGGATACCCGTGGGAGTCTGGGGGCATTTTCTTGTCTGTGTCCGTGTGTGTCTAGTGTTGTGTTGTGTGAGGGCCCTTGCCTAGTCCACTCAGCACTGCGCTAGCACGTCTTGCTTTTGCTTTAGGGTCGCCAGGAGAGAGTCAGATACTTGCTATCTGAGTCTCTCAAGAGAGCACCCTTTCAATTAGAGTAATTTGGCGCACAGACTTGGGAACGTCCCTAGGCTAGAGCAGGTGGCTCAGCCCGGGTATCCGAAGCCTATATCCTTCCGGCTAGACCTCTGCCACCTGGCAGATTAACAGCTAGGGGTTTATTATTTCTGTATGCTTGTTATTGTGACACAGTTTACCGTTTTTTTGAGCATTGTGAGTCAGGGTGTGGCTTAGAGACTCTGTCCGAGCAGGCTTGCCTGACTAAGAGTGAGAAGCACACCTGTATGTGGTTATGTTGCGAGTTGCTGCCTTTATTTAATTATACCTATGCCATTATACACTGTATGGCCTATCACTAGTATTTATTCCTGCTTATGAGTTAAGAGTTTTCTAAATCCGTAACATACTTTCTTTGCTAAGCATCAGATCCTACGGTAGCCGCATGCAGTTTAGAAACCCGCATCTTGTCTACCTGTACGATGTTTTGAGGACTGTTTGCTTTCACCTTCTTTCACGCAGGGGTGATTAGTTGTATTAATTAACGTAACGTTAAATGTACTTTCTTCTAGTTTGTTATTAAATTGTTTCTGCAATTTAATTCCGTTATCTATCTTTTCTTTGAAGCTTTAAGTCAACTTAATTGTGTGATCTTTTATATACCCTGCTTGACTATCAGCTGTCTATAGTGCGTGCACCCTGTAACCGAGTCATAGGATACCTTGTTGTCCAGGCAGGACTCTTGACGGTTTAGGGTGGTTTGTTGCCTGGGTTTATAGATAAGGGTTGGATCTAGCGTTTTCCGTTGTTGCTTGTTGCCGCATACCTAGTCCAATAGAAAGAGCCCAGTGTTTATATATCCCAGGACGTAACACTATCACTGAGTTTCAGTACATTTTTGATGTCTCCTTTATTTATCCCAGTAACCCACTTAAACACTTCTATCATATCCCCTCTAACTCTGCGTCTTTCTAACGAATGTAAGCCTAATTTGTTCAACCTTTTTTCATATGGTAGATTTCTAATATTATGAATAATTGTTGTCATTCTTCGCTGTACTCTCTCCAACGAATCTATGTCCATTCTTTAATAAGGACACCAACATTGGACAGCATAATCCATATGAGGTCTCACTAATGACAAGTAAAGTTTCAAGATAACATCGGCAGTTCTGTTACTCACACTCCTTGAGATGAACCCTAGAATCCTGTTTGCCTTGTTACGTAAGCTTATACACTGTGTTCAAGGCTTCATATCGTTGCTAACAAATACACCCAAATCTTTCTCACAATCTGAGTTTTCTAATTCCGTATTAGCTAGTTTATATTTTGCATTAGTATTCGTCTTCCCTATCTTTAATACCTTGCATTTGTCAATGTTAAAATTCATCTGCCAATTTACTGACCTTTCGTGTAAGGTATCTATATCCCTTTGGAGGCACTCTATGTCGCTATCTGAATCTATTGTTCTCCCTATTTTGGCATCGTCTGCAAATTTACTTATCCTACTAGTTATACCTAAATCAAGGTCATTTATGTATATAATAAACAATAGAGGACCCAATACAGATCCCTGGGGGACACCACTCTTGACTGATCCCCACTCTGACTTAGTACCATTTATGCTGACTCTCTGCTTCATACCAATTAGCCATGACCTAATCCATCCCAACAACGATCCACCTATTCCATGCGCCTCAACTTTTCTCATCAATCTCTCATGAGGGACTCTGTCGAAAGCTTCACTGAAATCTAAATATACTACTGTATATCATATGACTTGTCATTATCTACTGCTTCATACACCTCTGAGAAAAAGAAAAAAAATAAGCAAATTAGTAAGGCAAGAACGTCCCTGAGTGAATCCATGCTGAGAAGAATTTATTAAATTAAATTTGTTGTAAGTGGTTTCTAGTTTTCCTAGCAATAATTGACTATAGTAGCTTTCCTATGATTGATGTGAGACTAATGGGACGGTAATTGGATGCTATTGATTTATCACCTGTTTTGAAGATCGGAACTACATTTGCAATCTTCCAAGCTTCTGGAACTAAACCGGTTTCTAATGACTTGTTAAATAGAAATGTTAATAGGTAACTTAACTCATCTCTGCATTCTGTTAATACTTTAGCATATACCTCATCCGGACCAGGTGATTTCTGAGGTTTCAGTGTGTCAATTTCCTTAAACACATCATTTCTACTTATAGTGACCGTACTTAACCTATTTTCTATACTATCGCTATATACCTTACGGACTTCTGGAAACTGCTAAATTTTCATTAGTGAAAACGGAAATAAATTGATTATTTAATGTACTGCATATTATATGTGTTCTGTGTGTATGAATGTATTATGTGTGTTCTGTGTGTATTGTGACGGACGTCAGCTCCCCAGCGACCACGAGGGGGTAGCGTGGCTCCCCAACCTCTTCTCAAAGGAGTACAAAGGAGTACAAAGGAAATCAAGCAACAACAGGTCTAATGACCCTTCTAGGCTGCTTGTCCTCCAAAACACTGAGGATCAAGTGTCCAAACAGTGGTTTAGAGTGGGTAAGGGAACATTGGAAAGGGAACTACTCCCCTCTCCCCAGGCAGTGTTATGGGCTGTAGGTTATTGATTAAGTTCTAGTTTCTTCCTAGTGCATCATAGTGTCACAGGTAGTCCAGAAATACTCTTTATTTTCACCTGTGACAACGGGAAGTATTTTATATCGTTAGTAGAATGTAAGATGCATTGTGGAGGGAGAGAGAGAATAGCGCGAGCGTGGTGGTAATATGTGCGTACGTAGGTATGTGTTGCCTCCCTCACTCGAGGTGTTTTCCCGCTCGCGCGCTTTCCTGCGCCCTTGATTGGCTGGAGGATCCTGGCGCCTTCTGCAGCCCTGCGGCCTGGTGACGTAGTCGTCTGTGATTGGCGGCCGCGGTCCTGGGACGGTGGTGCGGGCTCCTGTCCTTGTGTCTCCCTCAGAGCTCCTCTTAGTGCTGTAAGCCTGTAACGCTAACATCCCTTTGCATTCTATCAGCCCACCTCACCCCCCTATTGCGAACTTTCTCTACCACTGCTTACCTTCTTCTCTCTGTATATCCTACTATTAATTAACTGCCCTTCCCCTTGACGTTGATTTCATATATCCGTCACTGTATTATACAGCGAGCTCTCAGAGATATTATATGTACTTAGTTAGGTATTTTGGATCAGAGGGTTATCCATTTTGGCTTGGGGAGGTTTGACATACTCATTGTGTTGCCCCAACCTTATTTTCTTGGGTGTCTGCCAGGTTAGTCGATGCTAGACTGGGGAGAGGCTATCAGGTTGCAGTTTCCTATGAGCATAGACTTCGTTGAGCCTATGCAACTGTACCGGATACCTGCGGAGGCCTAGGTCATTTTCTTCTCTGTGTACCTTAGAGCCTAGCACTGTGTTGGCGTGAGGGCGTTTGCCTAGTCCACCCAGCACTGTGCTAGCTCGTTAGCTTTTGACTTAGGAGGGTCGCCAGGAGAGAACCAGGTACACGAGACCTGGATCTCTCAAGAGAGCAGCCCGTCATTTAATGTAACTAGGCGCACAGACTTGAGAACGACACTAGGCTACCGAGCAGGTGGCTCGGCCCAGGTAGCCTAGCCTACGACTCCCTTGCTAGACTTCATCCACCTGGCAGACCCCCGATTAGGGTTTATAATCTCATTGTGTATATGTGTGCAGCATTATTGTTCCTTATGTTTATAGTAAGTCGTGATTGTTGCTGAGAGACCCAACCAGAGCAGGCTTGTGCTTGGTGGGAGAAAGCACATCTTTTTGTGGTTAGAGTTTAGACTGCCGACTGTTTTATAATTACACCTGTGCCAGATAACACCGTATGTCCCTACACTATATATGTTCCCACAGTAATAATACACAGTTCAGAATCCGATACGTACTTCTTAGTTGCATCTGACTTTTGCAGAAGATTCCGGCATGATGCTTTAGGACTTTCTTTGTTTCACTTTCTTTCAGACAGGAGTGACAGTTTACTGATTATTTAACGTAACGTTACTTATCCTTCTTCTAGTTTGCTATTAAATCATTGCTGCGATTTAATTACGCTATCTATCTTTTTCCTTGTATACTTTAATAAAGTAATCGTATGTTGTATGAGTATAGGCTGCTTCAGTGATCATCAGCCTATAGTGTGCACCTTTTACTGAGTCATAGGATACCTCGTTGTCCAGGCACGACTCAGGGCGGTATAGGTGTTTTGTTTTCCAGTGGTTAAGGCAGGGGTTGGAACTAGTGTTACCGTTGTTGCATTTAGCCTTATCTAGTCCAATGATGAAGAGCTCCGTGTCTTGCAGAAACTGGATCGTAACAAATGGCGACCTTGCTTAGGATTTTGTGAACTTAAGAAATACTGTGGGAGGATAGTGGTAAATTTTTTATTGAGGAATACAGTGGACACAGTTTTTTTGGCAAGCAGTATAACACATAAAGAGGCTTCAGATAACTTTAAGTGAATAGGTGCTTGCATAAGAGATTATAGATACTTTTTTTTTGTATAAACTTGTGCACTTCTCAGTATACACCAAGTCTAGCAACAGCTCAGTTAACGGGGATAATCAGACAGTACAGCCTACGGGTGTTGAGCAGCAGCAGGAATTTAATGATGGCATTAGAGTTTTTAATTGTGAGGCTGATGCGAGGAAGTTTGTGGAGATACCAGTAACAGCGAGTCGGTTGGAGGGGATTGATTGCTATGGTCTGCGTTGTTTGGCCACGGTCCTGGGGCGTGTCGGCTTTGGCAGCATGTCTAAGAGTGACCTGGTGGCTTGTGTGTTGGGTGGTGGCAGTGGGTTGCAGGGTGGAGTGGGGGCTTGGGAGCCTTTATCCAAGCCTCCCTTCCACTCTACTCCTATCGTGGTTTGCCCCTGGGTGAGCCACTGGCGGGGTCTCCTATAATTGCTCCTCCCCCTCAGGGTTTGGCTGCTGATATGTTGTTACAACTGGAGTTGGCTAAGATTCAGGCTGAGGAGAAGGCTGAGATGGCTAAGATCCAGCATGAAGTTGAGATGGCTAAGATCCAGCGTGAAGTTGAGATGGCTAAGATTCAGGCTGAGATGGCTAAGATTCAGGCTGAGGAGAGGACAGCATGCCGTGAGGCGGAGTTGCAGGTTGAAGCAACTAGGTACTGTGCTGAGATGGATGTTGAGAAGTCTAGGGTGGAGACAACAGGGCGGCATCTCGGTTCTGGGAATCGTGGGTCTGAGTCTTTATCGCACTTGCTTAAGTTAGTCCCTGTGTTCGATGAGTCTGGTGTGACTGAGTTTTTTGCACGGTTTGAGAAGAAGTGTCGGGAGCATAAGTGGCCGGAGATTAAGTGGGCAGCCCTTGTATCATCAAAGCTTGTTGGGAAAGGTCTCAAGGCATATGAACGCTGTCATTGGAGGACTGTACTAACTATGTGGTGTTGAAGGAGGCTGTGATCCGGGCCTATGAGTTGCAACCAGAAACCTACAGGTTCAAGTTTCGGGGCGTTGAAAAGAGCAAGGAGAGCTCTTTCCTTGAAGATGCCCGGGAACTGACTGACACTATGGGGAACTGGCTCCGGTCTGAGAATGCGACAACAGTTGATCAGGTTAAGCAGTTATTTTTGTTGGAGCAGTTCTTCCGGTGCACAGGCAGCGACCTGACATTAAACCTGAAGGAAAAATGCCCTAAGACCGTAGAGGAGGCAGCTAAGCTTGCTGACCTCCGGCTTTCTTTGATTCGTGGGTGCGGGTCTGCTCATCGAAGTGAGACAGGTAACAAGGGACGTAACACTCCACCCCCCAAAGTCAATGAAGCACAAAATAACACTGTAAAAAGTAAGAGCAATGATACCCATTATAACTACAAACACAAAACCGTCCCGTTTTCAAAAGGGCAGGGCCCTTCCCCACCACCTCAAGGGGGGAAGTCTAGTGGTGAAGTGAAATGTTTTAAATGTCAGGAGGTGGGTCACTTTGCACGTATATGTCCGAGTAATATTCCTGCTAAGCCTGTGTCTTTGGTTCGCAACATGGGGGTGTCTCTGAGCTCTTCTGCGTCTGCCCGGGGTAGGTCGTCAGTTGCGGGGACACAGCCTGTGAAGAAGGGTTTGGAGGGCTCGACACCTGTCCAAGACACTTTTTGCAGCCATCGAGGGCGCGGGCTTGTGAGCTGGGCTACTAAAGCTACTAAACAGGTCAAATTGTTGCGTGACACTGGGGCATCACAGACACTTCTTAAAAATTTCACAGGCAAACCTATAAACGCGGCTCGGGTTGTTGTGGTACAGGGGATCAATGCTACCAGGTCATACCCGTTGATTAGGTTGGAGCTGGAGGTGGATGGTGTGTGTCATGAACTTGATGTTGGGATCGTAGAGAGCTTGCCAGTTGAGGGCGTCGACCTCCTTCTGGGCAACGACTTTGCGGTGCTCACTTCGGAGGTTCCACCCTTAGTTGTTGCCGAGAGGGCAGCCGACGTTAATAGGGAGAATCGGGAGTGGGTCGAGAGGTGTCAGCTTAAACAGATGGCCTGTGCAGTCACCCGTTCTCGCGCGTCAGTTCAGTCACAACCATTGTCTCAGTCTTCAGACCAGCGGAGGAATGGTCGGAGGGAGCAAGCTGAAGCTGGGAGTTTTGTGAGTTTTGCTCCAGCGGCTCTCCTTAGCGGCTTATACTTGACCCAGAGGTGAGCTCCGGAGTGGCCCTAGAACCTATCACCCTAAGTGACATGGTGGGGCGTGATGGCACTCCGCAACTTAGTAGTTCCCAGTTGGAGGAGAGTTGTGGGAACGGGGCTATCAAACACGAGGACGGGGAAACATGTCATGTGAACCTGTTGGAGGAGTTTGTGAGGCAACCACCTGAGCAGCCTACTGTCCCTGTGTTGGTCTGCAGCGGCCAAGGTGGAGAAGGAGAGGGGGGCAGTAGGGCACAGGTGGAGGAGAGTAGGGATTTTCATGTCTCGGCGGAGCAGTGGGCGGGGGACACGAGTCTGGTGGCTGTGGAAGCGCTAGAGCACCTGCCTGAGCAGCAGTGTGCAGCGCCCCAGCACCAGCTCGGTTCATACCCCACTGGTCGTGCCGAGCCCCTGAGCCTCACAACTCGGGTGGTGCAAGATGTTCCGCGGGCAGGTCACGTGAATGTTGAAAGACCGTTAGCCTCGTTGTTTCGGTGGTTCAAGGTGGGCGACGAGGCTTGGACATGATTGTCAGGTCAAGGTCGACCCATGGCTGCCAAGTGTGACGCTTCTGCATAGTAGCCACGTGCGGGCATGCGCGCGCGTCGGCTGCCCAGCCGTTTAGTAACCGGCTGGTGGCAGCCGGCCGGCAGGCTTTTCCTTAGTATATATCCTACGACAATGTAACTAATGTCTGGGATATTCTTATGTTGTTTCACAGCTTGTAGCTGCCCTTATTCTTAACCAACGCATCTTAGTATATTTTATTCTCGATAGTTGATTGTTTCATTATAATATATAAGATGCAAGTCTAGTGAGAGCGGAAAGAGACGAGCGGGAGAGAGAGACCGGCTTGGGACGTTGCTTCGCTTGCTTAGCTTGGGACGAGCCTGAAGCGCTGCCACACACATTTGATTGCAACGTTAGGCTTAGTTTCGACTCACGCACGGGGTAGAGGATTTTGACCCGGCAACTGTGTTGAGTGTTGCCGAGCCTGGGATGTATTCTGCATGCCTAGGGCGGGGTTCAGACAGATTCAAGACTCAGAGCTCACCTCACTGTCGTACCCTTCGGACCCCCTTGATATCTATCCCTCTCAACCCCACTTAGAAACGTTCTCTCTTACTTTGTATACCTTCTTTCCACTACTTCACCAATCTATTTAATTATCCCATCCCCTTGATAGACCTTATATCTATTATTGTATTAACGACGAGCTCTCAGATAACTAGATAGGATTTAGGGCCTTATGCAGGGATGTAATTGTTAATGAGACCTAGGAAGCTTTTTTTGTTGTCTCATATTTGGTGGTTTCATGCTTGCTAGTGTGTTCTTGTGTCAGGTTAGCAGGGGCTAGACCAGGGGGGGAGGCTTTTTGCAATCCTTTAAGTAAAGTCTGCTGGTGCGAGTCCTGTGGACCTGCACGACTTTACTAGGATACCCGTGGGAGTCTGGGGGCATTTTCTTGTCTGTGTCCCTGTGTCTCTAGTGTTGTGTTGTGTGAGGGCCCTTGCCTAGTCCACTCAGCACTGCGCTAGCACGTCTTGCTTTTGTTTTAGGGTCGCCAGGAGAGAGTCAGATACTTGCGATCTGAGTCTCTCAAGAGAGCACCCTTTCAATTAGAGTAATTTGGCGCACAGACTTGGGAACGTCCCTAGGCTAGAGCAGGTGGCTCAGCCCGGGTATCCGAAGCCTATATCCTTCCGGCTAGACCTCTGCCACCTGGCAGATTAACAGCTAGGGGTTTATTATCTCTGTATGCTGGTTATTGTGCCACAGTTTACCGTTTTTTGTGAGCATTGTGAGTCAGGGTGTGGCTTAGAGACTCTGTCCGAGCAGGCTTGCCTGACTAAGAGTGAGAAGCACACCTGTATGTGGTATATGTTGCGAGTTGCTGCCTTTATTTAATTATACCTATGCCATTATACACTGTATGTCCTATCACTAGTATTTATTCCTGCTTATGAGTTAAGAGTTCTCTAAATCCGTAACGTACTTTCTTTGCTAAGCATCAGATCCTACAGTAGCCGCATGCAGTTTAGAAACCTGCATCTTGTCTACCTGTACGATGTTTTGAGGACTGTTTGCTTTCACCTTCTTTCATGCAGGGGTGATTAGTTATATTAATTAACGTAACGTTAAATGTACTTTCTTCTAGTTTGTTATTAAATTGTTTCTGCAATTTAATTCCGTTATCTATCTTTTCCTTGAAGCTTTAAGTCAACTTAATTGTGTGATCTTTTATATAGCCTGCTTGACTTTCGGCAGTCTATAGTGCGTGCACCCTGTAACCGAGTCATAGGATACCTCGTTGTCGAGGCAGGACTCTTGACGGTTTAGGGTGGTTTGTTGCCTGGGTTTATTGATAAGGGTTGGATCTAGCGTTTTCCGTTGTTGCTTGTTTCCGCATACCTAGTCCAATAGAAAGAGCCCAGTGTTTATATATCCCAGGACGTAACACAAGGGTGGTGGTAAAAATGAGGACTTTGAGCAGATTGGCAAGATTGGCTGCGGCATAGAAGTGCCCAGTCGTCGCATAGCCTCCCAATGCTGCTTTAGTCGAATGCAACAGCCTTACCATAGACCGACTGTATCTGGCCATGTCGCAAAAAGCGGTGATGCTGCGCAGGCAGATCTAGTCGTAAGGAATGCGGGGGTGCGCATGTACGGTATCGGCGGGGAAGCCTTAGCAATAATGAACTATGGGGGTGACTGCACAGGTGGTAGTGATTGTCCCTCTCATGACCTGGCTGTTCTAGGGATGAAGGTGGAGAAGGAGGGAGACTACAGGTTAGAAGCTGCGGTCTCGGCTGGGTTGTGGGAGGGCACTAGGCATGTTGTTCTGTGAGATAAGTTGTTTACTAGGCTGTGACAGTGCATCCGCATGTTTGTTGCTTCTCCAGGCCTGATGTACGGGATAGAATCCGACATGGAGGCTGAAGACAGTGCGGGGCTCAGTTTAATTCCCTACCGTATAAATCCTGCTAAAAAGCCTGTCATGAAAACAGAGCTAGATGACGTGGAAAAAGGGTCTGAGGGATAAAGGATATTGTGAGTGGTCGCTGCCAGTGAGTTTGCAACCTGAGTTGAGTGGCAAGATCAGTGTGTGTGCATTATCCCTGACAGACACCTATCCATTGCCCAAGGGTCTGAGGGATAAGGAATGTTGTGAGTGGTCGTTGCCTGTAACTTTGCAACCTGTGTTAAGTGGCAAGATCAGTGAGTGTGTTGATTGCGAGAGTGTGTGTGCATTATCCCTGACAGACGCCTATACCTTATCGAGAGTTGACGACACCATAGACCGCCTCGGGGCTGCATCACCTATCACGAAGGTAGAACTAGTGAAAGGTTATTGGCAGGCCCCGTTGCCGGAAAGAGCGAAGAGAAATGCCAGTCTTGTGATAAACTGGGCAGTTTATCAGTGCCAGGTGTTGTTTTGCTGCTGGGACACAAGTTGGATGTGTGGCATGCTAAGGGCACTGATTATGTTTTGGCTGATTGTTTGTCACGGAGGGTTTGTTTGCAGGAGAACCCTCGCCGTTCAGTCAGTGTGTGTTGAGAGTGGAGGAAAATAGGCTACATATATTTAAACCTGAACAAAATCAACAATAAAATTTAAAAATCAACATAAAAACTCTTTCTGTTTTAGTAAATTTAAGTATGTTTTGTTACAGCTGAAGCACTAGCTATTAGTGGGCTGAGTTTCGTAGAACTCGCTTTCGGAGCGTAACAATTTTAAGTTTTGCTATTGTGTTGAGGGGTTAAATATGTAAGTTTGTTTAATTTTATAAGTAATTTTTTTTTTGTGAAACCTATATGCTGTATTATTATGCTGGGGTGGGGAGGTTAGGTGACGTGTGCCGATTTCAGATATCAGAACTTGCCTAATGTTAAGTGTCTAATATCTTGGGGGGGTGGGTGTGACGCACGTCAGCTCCCCAGCGACCACGAGGGGGTAGCGTGGCTCCCCATCTTCTTCTCCCCTCTCCCCAGGCAGTGTTATGGGCTGTAGGTTATTGATAAAGTTTTAGTTTCTTCCTAGTGCATCATAGTGTCACAGGTAGTCCAGAAATACTCTTTATTTTCACCTGTGACAACGGGAAGTATTTTATATCGTTAGTAGAATGTAAGATGCATTGTGGAGGGAGAGAGAGAATAGCGCGAGCGTGGTGGTAATATGTGCGTGCGTAGGTATGTGTTGCCTCCCTCACTCGAGGTGTTTTCCCGCTCGCGCGCTTTCCTGCGCCCTTGATTGGCTGGTGGATCCTGGCGCCTTCTGCAGCCCTGCGGCCTGGTGATGTAGTCGTCTGTGATTAGCGGCCGCGGTCCTGGGACGGTGGTGCGGGCTCCTGTTCTTGTGTCTCCCTCAGAGCTCCTCCTAGTGCTGTAACGCTAACATCCCTTTGCAATCT
>CM064572.1:19612068-19715920 GCA_032716605.1 Paralithodes platypus
ACAACTACGACAGTTCTGGGGTGTTAGAGACCGCCTCACTTCCGTCGACGGGGTAGCCCTCATGGATCAACGACCAGTCATCCCCCATCATCTTCGGTCCAGAGTTCTCGAGGCCCTTCACTCAGCTCATCAGGGTATGACTGGCATGAAGGCCCGTGCACGTGCGAGTGTTTACTGGCCAGGTATTGACAAGGCCCTACGCAACTGCCTGGATACCTGCCACTACTGCCGCGCCCATGCCCCGTCCCAGCCGAAAGAGCCACTCATGTCATCTGACCCACCCCAATGGCCATACGACCAGGTAGCCGCCGATTTTTTTCAGCACCAGGGCAAACACTACCTGGTCTACGTCGATCGCTTCTCCAGCAATGTCCACATCTTCTACCTGCCACCAGGTAAATGTGATGCTCACCACCTCATCTCGGCGTGCCGTACCCTCTTCACCCACTACGGAGCACCCCGGGTACTGGCGAGCGATGGTGGGCCCCAGTTTACAGCCGGGGACTTCCAAGAATTCCTGGCACATTGGGGTGTGTCACAGCGGGTCAGCTCTGCGTTCTACCCTCAGTCTAATGGCCGCGCCGAGCTGGCTGTTAAAGCAGCCCGCCGCATCATCGCGGACTGTACATCCCCCACTGGCTCTCTAGACAACAACGCCGCAGCCCGCGCCCTCCTCCAATACAGGAACACACCCCTCTCGACCATTGACAAGTCACCAGCTCAACTTCTCTTCGGCAGGACCCTACGGGACCACGTCCCCTGCAATCCTGCACTTCTCCACCTCCACCCCCACTGGCTTCTCTCGGCCGAAGCTCGTGAGGCAGCCCTTTTTCACCGTAACGCTGCCCTAGCCACATACTATAATGCTTCAGCCCGGCCTTTATCACCACTCCACGTCGGTGACCGGGTCTCCGTCCAGAACCAGGGGGGCAACAACCCGACACGGTGGAACAAGACTGGCACTGTAGTGGAGGTGCATCCACACCGCCAGTATACCATCCGGGTGGATGGGTCGGGGCGAGCCACACTCCGCAACCGCCGCTTCCTACGACAGCTTCGTCTACCGCCCTCCACTCAACCTACACCGCCCGACTCCACCATCGCCTCGTCGGACGCCAATAGGGGGGGGGGGGAGATATAATAATAATGTATACACCACTATTGTCCAACACCATATGGCACCACAGACACTTTAGACTTGCGGGCGCCTCTGGCACCCAGGCCTGTGGAGGCAGCAAGTCCTTCAGTTCACACCAGACTCTCACATAACCAACTAGCGTCTCGGCGCTCCTGTACTCAACCCTAGCCAATAAAGGATTGAAGAGTACTGGTGTTATATCTCCATTCATCTTTATTATAATAATGTGTACATTTTTCGATACTCATGGCTTTCATCTGACCACTTATGTATTATATAGGTCTGATTTCTGGCTATTATTAGACGATTATGTTCATATTACGAAGGGTATATGGGAGTCAGAGGGTTAATTGAGATAGTTTTTACCTTTATGCTTCCCACACATCCCTATTAAGCTGTATATAATCGTCTAATGATAAACTATCAAAATGCGTCACAACTTTTAACCCTTTCAGCACGATGACGTCTATTTATATTTCATTCTGGCTAAAATTAGACGATATGTATTTTAAGATGATCCATGTTATCTAGAGGATTTATTTTGATCGCATTTACCCCTTTGAGTCCTAACGGTAGATCATAAGTGTTATGCCCTGATTTTATTCAGGTTTAACTATTAGTTAGGGTGAGTTCTTTCGAGACTGGGATATCCAAGTTCATACAAATACATATAAGGCAATAGAGGATACATATACCAAAATATAGTTTATAGTACAGCTTTATTTCACTTGTTCACTAAGTACATATTATTGAATCAGAATCACTAAACACGAGAACGCAAGTGGCACAATTAACTTAATTAAATATCTTCTAGAACGATCGCGGATCTAGATGGAGATCAGGTATGTTCAATGCGGCTTAAATTGAATCCTTTTTCTTGAGAATCAAATCAATCTTCTCTTTTTGAAAGATTCTATAAACACCTAATCAGTCTACCTTAATGTTCACTATATCCCTTGACTTGGGTTTAATTAGCTACTAGTATTTTGACGAGGTTAAGGTAAGTCAATATATTTATATTCTATGAATATATAATCTTATACACTGGTATACTTCATATGATTGAATTCAAGTTTTGTGGACTCTAAAATATTTTCACTGGTTGGTATTATTTCAGAGTTCGTTGAGGTGAAAATCCGCCTTATTTGGTTTTAATACTGTATTAAGTTAGAGTGGTGTACTAAACGAATTTATCACTGGTACACGGATAGAAGGAATCTGTTTCAATAGATTCTCGTTGATGAACACTTTGATGATTTATTTCAAAATAAGGAGTGTATGGACTCTAACTATTTTCTCACTGGGCAGAAATATGACAAGAGTTATTTTATGCAAAAATCCGTTTGATTTGGATTTCATTCCTTATTCAAGTTAGAGAGGTGTACTAAACGAATTTATCACTGGTACACGAATAAAAAGAATCTGTTTCTATAGATTCTCGTTGATGAACACTTGATGATTTTATCTCGAATAAGGGGGTTAAGGAACTCTGAATAATTTATAACTTTTTGAACTCTAACTTATTTCTGTCTTGTCACTTGCATTGATTTAGGTATCTTTCTTCAATCTTTCTTTTCTTAGAAATGTAGAACACTAGCTGCTTGATGTCTTCTGAATCTCTGTAGGCCATCCAGGTTGGCCGGTCATGTGAAGTAATGTTACAGATGGGTTAATGGGCGTGGGGTCTTAAATATGGCTCCTTAACTTGTAATTCAACAGTTGGGCACTATATCGGACTAACGCGAGTATTTGAGCCTATAGCTTTATTAATTATACTCGTCTATCCTGACCTTTATATTAACCGGTGATGAAGTTCTGTTAAGGTAGTCTTGTAATGGGTTTTAATATTGTGCCTCATGTTATGACAAAATAACACAATATCGGACGAACGCAAGAAGAGTTTTAGTACTTCTCTTCTTGACTGTCTCTAACCGTTTTAAGAGGTTCAAAGAATTCAGGGCGGTGTTAACCTTTTAGTTGCAAAGTCTAATGGGATGCCACAGACAAAATGCACCTAGGACTTATGTTTGCAGAGTCCCTGTGAGGGTGTCTCACTAAGCCCTTGTAACACAAAAGATCGTGGGATGCCAGATCTTCTGTGAGAAGTGGTAGTGTAACTTTCAATAGTAAAGTGTTGAGGGGTAGGGTTGCCTTAGTCCCTCATCTTTTACTATGGAAAGTGTACTTATAAGAAGGTGACTATGTTAATTACTAGGATGCCAGTACTAACAAAGTTCCCCTAATAAGACACCTGTGAACTCTCAATAGTGAACGAATTGAGGAGTAGGGAAGCGTGTGTTCCTCAACTTTCAACTAAGGAAAGCGTAACCTAGAGAAGGTGACTATGTTAATCACTGGGATGCCAGTAATAACAAAGTTCCTTTTATGGGGCACAGTTACCGTACCTACAATATTAAGAGTAGAATTGGAGGGATGCCTACACACTTCAA
This sequence comes from Paralithodes platypus, assembly GCA_032716605.1. Lineage (NCBI taxonomy): Eukaryota > Metazoa > Arthropoda > Malacostraca > Decapoda > Lithodidae > Paralithodes > Paralithodes platypus. Next base: position 19,615,657 of record CM064572.1, read on the forward strand.
ACTTTAACATTGGCGATACAGCCTATAAGAGGTCTCAATGTTAACTGATGGGATGCCACAATTAATCTTATGTTTATTAATCTCACCACCACACCCCCAATGAAATTAATTAAAGTATATATGATCCACCGGGATTCGAACCCGGGTTATCACACACAGATTTTTGCCACCTTAACCATTACACCACCAGGACGGTTAAAGGTTTATGCACACGCCTACGACTTATTATCCATTCTCGAATACTGGATATTAATCTAATCATGTTCATATTCCCAACCGCACTATGGTAGCCTACTGTTTAAGTGAGAGGAAAGAATATTCATGGGGCACAGATCATATAGACCGGCCTCTCGACGAAATATCCCTAAACCTACTAATAATCTTATTTTTATTAATCTCACCACTACACCCCCAATGAAATTAATTAAAGTATATATGATCCACCGGGATTCGAACCCTTATTCGATCCCTTAATAGGATTTCTTACTCACAGACAGTGTAAGGACTTCGGGGTGCCGTACATCCAACTGAATGGAGGAGTAATCTTAAGGTTTCTCAACGTGGGATGCCAGGAATCAAGAAGCCTTAAAATTGCTTAATTTCCTTCAGATTTCCCTGACCTAGTTTTCACAATTACTGAGGGGTACCCGTTCCCTGTTTGAGGAGAGCAAGGGCGTGCGTGCGCACTCTCTGTTAGGGCAGGAAGTCCTTCTTGTCCTAGGGGAGATGGACTTTGTTTACTTTATTATATAACTCTACTATACTTGAAGAGTTTATCAAGGTGGTATTGTATGTAGATGTTACCCAAGCCAAGGCTTATATTTGGATGTATAGGTTACAGGGGGAGTCATGGGGTTGTGGAGATAATTGAACTTTTGTTCAAGGTTTTGAGGATGTTTTGGCTTGACCTTGGAGCGTGAGAATTCAGGGGGAAGGATTTATGATGAAGTGGGGTTTCTCAAGCGTGGTTGAATATTATTCTGCAGGCAAGAGCCTGTCACCTTTAATATTGAGAACAGGGGTAGATGAGCATTTTAGGTTCTCTTATTAGGGGTAACACTAATAATTTCTAAGCTTCTATATATACGAGATGGAAATTTTACATGGGTATGTGGATCCCGGGCGGTGAGTTTGTGTTGGTAGCCCTGGGGGTCAAGGAGGCATGCGGAAGTGGAGTTTCTCTGGCGGACTTTGACATGATTCTGCAGATAATAAAGAGTCTGTCGCCTCTAATATTGGAAACAGAGGTAGATGAGCATTTGTAGGTTATCTTATTAGGGACAACATTGATAATTTCTGAGCTTCTATATATGCGAGATGGAAATATACATGGTTATATGGATCCCGGGCGGTGAGTTTGTGTTGGTAGCCCTGGGCGTCAAGGACGCATGCTAGAGTGGAGGTTCTCTGGCGGATTTTGATGTGATTCTGCAGACAAGAGTCTGTCGCCTTTAATATTGAGAACAGAGATAGATGAGCATGTTAGGTGATCTTATTAAGGATAACACTGATAATTTATGAGCTTCTATAGATACGAGATGAAAATATACACGGTTATATGGGTCCTGGGTGGCGAGTTTTGTGTTGGTAGCGCTGGTGGTCACGAGATTAATAGAGAGGCGGAATGGGTTGGTTGGTGACATTCCTGACTGGTAGCCATGAATACAAAAGTAGGAAAGAAAGGAATGTGGTTTGTTTATGAAATAGAATAGCTAGATAATGATAAGACATGTACAGTTCTGGCCAAAAGTCTATCAACTTGTCTGGCAGCATTTGGCAGCTCATATTGGGGGAACTGGGGTTGGAGTTGGGGGGTTCTCTCCACCCTACCTGAGTGATATCATATGACAGAGGGATTCAGATTGGCTGACAGGACAACATAGCTAATACATTTTGTTTTATGGATGTAAAAACGTAGGTGACAGATATAGTGATTTAAGTATTTATTTTTGTTTGCCACAAGCTAATATAATCCTTTCATGTAAAAGGTATTGATTTAAACCAACATCAATATAGTGAACCAGTAACGATCACAGCGGTAATTTGTGCCTCAAGATTAACCATTTTAGACCAGGAGAGATGGATGTACCTTATTTAGCTATCAACAACTCAGTTTTATCAATTTAGAAAATATATCTTGGGTCGGGTAAAACAGTTTTTTTAACCACTTGAAGATTATGACGCGCTTTGACAGTTTACACTGGCTATCATCAGACGATTTTATTCTGAGTTGGAATGGGATACAGACGTCTGAGGGTTGATTAGGTCAGTCTTGGCCCTTATAACTCCCACAGATCCTTCCTGAACTGCATAAAACTGTCTAATGAAGTATCATAATGCGTCACTATCGCCACAGGGTTCATTTCCTGATGATTATAAGCGTAACCGGTACTGAATAACATGTTGTAATTTTGACACAACAGGAAATTCACTTCTTCATTCCCTACTATACATTCATATGTAAGCCTAATACTATATCCTTCCTATTTATTAATTAATTCGCGTACGGGTCTACATTATATTTCAATAGGTTTTTTTTCCAGACCCATTCTATATTAGCAGCTAGAGAATTATGAGACATATTCACAACTTATTTTGACTATCATTAGACAATCTTATGCAACATGGGAAGGCGCTTGGACCATCAACATAGAAAATCTAACTCTATTAAATATATTACATTTTATAGCAGACAGATAAAAAACTATATATCCATATTGATCACATCTACACGTGTGGTGAGCTGGTAAAGAGGAGGACTGGGTGGGTGTGGGGGCTGGGTGAGGTTGTTTGGTGATTTGCAATAAGTAATGCCATATGGAGACTCAATTATTGACAATTATTTATTATTTCGCCAAAACATTACTTCATATGGATTTAACTATAAGGACATTGTTTTCAGCTTAAGAAGGATCTGATTAAAGTCAAATGGGTTTCATCAATCTTTTTATTCAAGCAGTTCGTTCTTTAAAGTTCCCTGATCCAGAAGTAGGCACACATTCTGTCATTGGGATTCCCAGTCCCATCATATGAAGTCAGGGTAACATAACATTATTTTCCATAACTGTAAAGTTTCATTATATTACGTTACATTAACCCGTCCAGTACCGATGCCGTCCATGGTATTTTGTTTCAGCTATAATTATTAGACCATAATATGAAGATAAGGACAAATATGTGGCAGCTACTGGGATCCATGTAATGCCCTCGAAAAAATCCCGCAACCCCAATACTGTACTACCCGAGTTGACGTCGGGGATAGTGTAAAATAGTCGTTGATGGCGATGTCTAATAAACCCATCACGTGAATCACCACGAGACTATCACCTGGTTCTTTTAAGGAGAACTAAGATTACTATCCTATTGTACGTCCATGGTAATAGAGTGGGTTGCCCCACAGGTAACCCCTGTGCTCACCTGGGACCAGTTTAAGCCCATGGTCATTGATGCTATCAAGCCATCATTGGGTGTTTTCGTAGCCCATGCCCGCATTAAGGACATAAAATATGAAGGCGATCTAGATGCCACCATAGCAACCATCACACAACAAGTGAAGGCTGCTATCCCTGCTTTAAATAGAATTTTGAAGGAACAACATATATTAGTGCATCTTGTGCAAGTTCTACCATCTGCAGTACAAGAGCACTTCGCCGTGCACGACCCCGTGGGCTTTCAGCGAGATATCGTAACCATCAGAAAAATCCTCGCAACGCAACCCAAGATCAATGCAATAGCCGCCATCAAGAGGTTTACCACACACCCTAAACCATCCAACAGAACCGGGGAACCGACCATCTTTAAACGGCACACAGATCCAGCACCAAAGGCACACTACCATCAGGGACAATATCAACCCAGCAGACCAAAATTCACTCCTAATCAACCAAAGCTAATATACCCCAGAAATCAGCCCCGTCACCAAGGTAAGCCACAAACTTTAGTGATCATCAACCCCTATGATTTCTCTGCATGCAACTCAAGGTTTGAGTTCCGCCAAGTACGGTAGGCCCTCTCAACCTCGCATATCTGTCAACGAGGAAGGGTTCAGAGAGGAAGAACTAGAAGAGTCCTCTGATGCAGAAAATATTGCTCAGATCTCCCCCGAAGAGGAGCAGGACAAAATCCTGGAGGATGAAGAGGTAGTTCCTCAGTATTTTTAAGACCTCCCCCGCCCACGATGGCTTCGGTGGGGGAGTCTGCTAGTGATAGACCACCCCCAATATATCATCTTGCCAAGATCAAAGGCATTCCTGTCCGGCTGTTGATCGACACTGGCGCCGCCCGGTCGTGTCTCTTCAACTCCTTTTAAGTAAAATACAGGAAAAGATTCGGTGATCTTCAGTCCATCACCACCAATCTGATAAGTGCAGGAGATACTCCTCTCCATATTCGAGGTGAGACTCGACCCCTGCACGTGACAACCCCCTTTGCCCATGCTAATTGTTATCACTCCTTCGTAGTATTTTATTCAGAGTGTCAGCACTACGACGGCTACCTAGGTTTGGACCTATTGCAAAAGCTCCAAAGCCCAGGTAGATTGTGGGCAACACCTTATCTCTTTCAAAAACAAATAAATAAAATACTCTCAGAAACCCTCCAACAAATCTCCCCCTGTGCAACGACAACCTCAGCCACCTTGTCTGAACAAACGAAGGAAGGAAAAGAAACTGGCTAACATAAATATGCCCTCATCCCATGTTTTCACCACCTCCACATGCCAGCATAATAATCAAATCATTCGCACCGCCATCAACAAGGCAGCCTGCGATAACCGTAAAACTAACCATGTTCCTGTTGCCCGTAACTGTGCCTCTACCACCCCTATGACCCCTAATTCCTTAGCCTATGATCAGAGAGCCGACGACCGACGACCGTGTTTTCAATGCCCCTAAATGTAAAAACCAAACTCCTAGAAGTACTCATTCTAGAGAACCTTTTTGCTTAATTGCTACTGAAGCCCACCAGAATCCTGTTTTTACCTGACTGCGCCCATAATTCTTCCATGAGCAATGCTACTGAAGCCAAACCTGACCATACATTACATTAATATATTGCGCTGGAAAAAATCCCGCAACTCCAATACTGTACTACCCGAGTTGACGTCTGGGATAGTGTAAAATAGTCGTTGATGGCGAAGTCTAATAAACCTATCACGTGAATCACCACGAGACTATCACCTGGTTCTTTCAAGAACTAAGGTTACTATCCTATTGTGCATCCGTGGTAGTACAATGGGTTAGCGTGCGGGTCTGGTTAACCTACTGAGGTCACTAACCAGGGTTTGAACCCCACACCAGGCATCTCAAAACCTGGGGAGTTTTCAGGAGGGTTAAAATCCCTCCAGGGTTCGAGCCCGCATCTCAAATTGTTATAATAGGATAGGCTACTATTTAATTATCTTTCTATTAAGTATGGTGTTAAACACATCATTATACAACATATCATATATAATTCCACCCACCCAATAACCAAATATTTCGAATTAATGAAATAACAAATAGTAATATGGTATATAACTAAAATATGAGTTTTTTGCCACAAGGCGGCACAGATTTAGGAATTAGATAAATCCTTTCAGTCATATTAGAGTTGAGGTTTCAGTCTTCAAATCGTTCAGAAGTTTATAATCACTCAAATGTATAACTTGACTTAAAATATAATAAAGTGTTTTATACATTATAGAGTTCCTTGCGAATGTGATTACAGTCTTCAATGATATCCGTTACATTACATCTACTGATATAAGATAATAGTGTATTGTATTATTATTTCGTAGAATTTCACAGTATTTTCTATACAATTGTGAAATGAAGGGTAATTTATCCTTAATGATCTTTAACTTCCGTTTTTTTTTCTTCTCCCCAGTATTGACCAAGACTCGGTGCCATAATTATGTCCTTAGTCGCTTGGCGATGGGATATTTAGAGTGTTATCCCATCAAGTACCGGTGATATCCTGTTCATTATATTCTGACTACTATTAGGTAATTTTATTCAGTTTAGGAAGGACGTATACCAATTACATGGCTACGAACCATGTCAGTTAATCCTTTTAGCTACCACAATATCCTTTGTAATCTTCATAAAACCGCGTTAATATTGCTAAAATAAAGTTCAGAATACATCGCTGGTACTGGAAGGATTAATGTTTTCCACTGTGGACTATCATATCATTCCTTCATCTTATTAACTTGTTTAGTGATATTTGGACATCTATCTGTCTATCTGTCTATTGCCTGATGCCGTGATCCCCGAAGGTGTGGCCACGAACGAAACGCCCCATGCACCTCTGTCCCCAGTCAGTCGACACCCCTCCTCCCAACCAGCACCGCCTTCATCCATATACTTCACTCCATCCTTCCACCTCTCTTTCGGTTTACATCTCCCTCTCTGTCCTTCCACCTCGCTCTCGTACACCCTCTTAGTCATGCTCTAGCTTCCCATACGATTCATATGGCCGAACCAAGTTGTTTCTTTCCACACTTTCCAACTTATCTACCTCCACACCACACCTCCTTACTTCCTCATCCTTGTTCTTAATATGTTTTACAAATTAGTTCAGTGCTATATGGCCTCTATCGGTTGGCGCAAGAGTTTATTAACCTATCCAGTACCGGTGACGTTTCATTAATTATATTCTGACAATGATTAGACGATTATATTCAGTTTTGGAAGGCTGTCTACCAAATTGAAGGTTATATACTATATAAATGGATCCCAGTAGCTGCCACATATTTGTACTTAGCTTCATATTATGGTCTAATAATTATAGCTGAAACAAAATACCATGGACGGCATCGGTACTGGACGGGTTAATGTAACGTAATATAATGAAACTTTTCAGTTATGGAAAATGATGTTACGTTACCCTGACTTCATATGATGGTTTATATTTCACAACAACGTTAACCAAACTAAAAACACATTCAGAATTCCTATCAATAGTTGTAAGAACTCTCTTTATATCATAGCTCTTTTTTTTTTTTTTTTTTATACTTCACTCAGGTTATTATCAGTCTACTTCATTCGACTTAAAGAATGATCTGCTTGAATCGATTGGACCCATTTCAGTTTATTCAGATCCTTCCTAAGATGACATTTGTTTTTCTTATAGTTCACTTCATATGAAGTAAAGTTTCGTCAGAATGATATACAGATTATGCTTTCTCTACTTCTGGATAGTGATGATCGAACACTAATTTAAGTGCATTTCCATGTACCACCACCAGCTCATCTGAAGTAAGATTGGAAGTATCATAGAGACATGGAGACATAGAAGAAGAAGAAGTATGGTGTGACGGTGTGATTAGACTCCAGTTTTCACCTCACATTTTCCACATAATGGGCCATCCAGCAAGTACTCTACCTGTCACATAGGTGCATGAATACCTAGTGTTCACACTCTGATAAAGGATATAGTAGTTTCTTAATGGAGTGTGTGAATTTACTCTAAATAAAGTGCCGTCGAAAAGTGATCACAACAACATGGCTCCCGAAGAGACAATCTCAAGCCAGGGACCAACTCACCCCTCCCAAGATGGACTTATTATCGATGAGCTACTGTGTTTCCTGACTAATAAATCCAATTTTCTGAGTACTGACGTGTTAACAAAATTGTGTGTTGAATTCTATGATGAGGAAGTGATTGTGTCCTCCAAGAATAGACTGTTTGAACTGTGTGCTGACGACAATAGTGACCGGAACAGGAAAAGACAGGGTCCCAACAAAAATAGTGAGAATATTAAAGACATAATTAAGCTGATTCTGGAAAAAGGTAATAATATACCCACATTTGTTGCCCATAACCTTGGTAAACCCATCCAATTTGATCATGTTGACGTTACTGTGCTCCTTAGTGAGATCAAGAAAACTCAGTCAGAAGTTGCTAATCTGAGAAAGTGTTCCTCAGCCCAAAATGACTGTATGAAGGACTTATTGAGTGCAACTGGTGATCTGAGTAGTAGAGTGCTAGTGATTGAGGACTACAGCCAATCCCAAGGAAATTTAATATCTTCAGGTGGCTTTCCCTCAAATAGGCCTAGGCCTACTGCATCTGTAAATGACACTAATCCAGAGCCTATAAATACCACACCTGCAGTGTCCACTACCAGCCGCACTACATCAGATAGCGCCCCCTCCACTACACAGGAGACCACGGCCACATCCACAACTGTCCACGACACAACGATCAGAACCGACGGCGACGACTCCGACGAGACAACCCGAGGGAGGCCTAACTCCGTTGAAACCTTTGCCACAGGGGAAATTACTGATGCCACCACCAGCTGCTCCACACCAGGTGCCAGTGGCACCTCCTCCATCACACAGGAAGCCACAGCCATAACGAGTAGAACCAACGAGACAACCCGAGGTAGGCCTAATATCAACGTAACTTCTGCCACTGAGGAAATTAATGAAGTCTACCCTGCAGTGAGGAGCGTCGGAAGCGGTACACCCGCTATAATGAGTATAGCAACACCTGGGGCCTATAATGTAGCTGTAAGTACAGGCAACGCGCAAGGCATCACTACAGCACTTGCGACGGGAAGGAGCTCGACGACAACCCCTATCGACAGGATCACAACGCCTCCACCCTCAGGTGATAAGGGGGAGGGTACTGTTCAAGGACAATGGTTTAGGGTACATTCCACCAAAGGTAAAACTCATCACATACCTGAGGGGGAACAGAGGCTGAATGGAGGTACCGGTACTGGTACCACAAACAATGTTAGGAATTCTATGGCTGTGCAAATTCAACCTAGGAACTTTATGCATCAGGGGATTAAGGGTAAAAATAAAAGTACGGGGATAAGTACAGTTAAAAAAGTGAAAAGATCACGCATAGCCAAAGTATTCGCGACAGGTTTTAAGCCAGGAGTGACGGCATCCGACTTGAAAGAATATCTCTCGAATAAACTCAGTCTTAGTATGGATGTTGAACCAATTATTCCCTGGTCTGATAGGCACACATATATTTCATTCAGAATAAACTGTGAGTGTCCAAATCCCGAGGTGTTTATGGATGAAGAACTTTGGCCAGAGGAAGCATCGGTGTACTGGTGGAGAGAACGTAGGGCACAGGTACCGGTATCAATAAATGAGGACTCTATAACTACGGTAACCCACCCTCCCAACAACTCTTAATCATGGATATAAAGTCTACTTCATCTCCCAACAATTTGCGTATTGCTACTTATAACTGTAGGGGGCTCCCTAAAACCAACAGAGGGCTTCTCCTACGCCCTGATGTAGTAGACGTATTTAATACCAGTGATATTGTGTGCCTGCAGGAGACTTGGTATTTTAAACAGGATTTGGGTAACCTCAGTACTATCTGTGATAATTTTCATGGGTTTGGGGTCTCGACAACCGATGCTATGGATGGTCTAGTAGCAGGTCACCCACCGGGAGGAGTAGCTATTTTGTGGAGGGACTCTTTAGACAGCCGGGTTAAACCACTTGTAACAAATTTACCATGGTGTACAGGTATAGAAATAGAAGATATCCAACGGAAAGTAGTTATTCTTAGTGTGTACTTGCCCTACCAATGTAATGAAAATGAAGAACAATACCTGGAATGCCTTGGAGAGCTAAGTGCTCTTTTACAAGAACTAAATACCACCTGCTACTCTGTAATAGGGGACTGGAATGCTAATCTGAAGGACATGAGTAACTCTCTGTTTGCTAGTCATATGACTAACTTCTGTGGTGAGCATGATCTAATTATCTCTTCTCAGCTCATGCTCCCTCATAGTAGTTACACATGTGTCAGTGCAGCATGGGGCTCAACGTCTTGGCTAGATCATACCGTAGCTAGTGCTGATTTCCATGATATGATAACATATATGGAAATTCAGTATACATATACAGATGAAGATCATATCCCATTGACCTTAACAGCTAGTTTGGAAAGAGCGCCAGAATTAACCCAGTCAAACAATAGTGTAAATCCAAAACTGCCATGGGGCGGGCTTGACGAGGAGGAGTGTGAGCAATTTTGCACTTTAACACACACTCTCCTTTCTGAGCTTGATCCTGGCAGTGAGGATGCCATTACCTGTGAAGACCCCAATTGTGTTAATGCTAGTCATCGAGAAGAAGTCAGCAAGCTGTACAATAATATTATATCTTGTCTTACTAAGGCTAGTGACATAGTATTTCACAAGCATAACAAAAATTACTCTTTTAACAAACCTGGGTGGAATGACCATGTTTCAGAACTATACCAGGCATCCCGAGATGCTCGTAGTGTATGGCTGGATCATAACAAACCGAGACAGGGACCCATTTTTGACATGTTCACCAGACTAATTGCAAGTATGCAATCAGATATATAAAAAACAATGAAAATGTATTAAGAAGAGAAGCATTGGCCAAAAACTTTGCTAGCAAAGACACATTGGCCTTCTGGAAGAATATTAAAAAAATGCATAATAGCTGCACACCTCTACCCGTTAGTGTAGATGGGATCTCTGGTACTAATAACATAGCCAATCTTTGGAAAACACATTACCAAACTTTGTTTAACTCTGTTGGGCACCAAGGAAATACCATTGCTGCTACAACAGAGTGTAACAAAGAAGAAAAATATGATACAATTAAAGTTACAAGTGAAAAAATCAAGGCTGCAATAAGTAGGCTAGATGCTAACAAATCCTGTGGTTTTGATGGTATATATGCTGAACATTTGAAGTACTCCTCCACTCTCCTCTTGGAGAAACTCAGCAGTTGCTTTACCAGCTTTCTAATCCATGGTTTCCTACCAGAATCTATGATGTCCGTTACCTTGATACCAGTAATTAAAGACAAGGCTGGCAAAATTACATCAAAAGACAACTATAGACCTATTGCCCTTGCCAGTATTGTAAGTAAGATACTAGAGTTAATCATTTTAGACAGAATCTCAGTGTATATCTCAACTAATAGTAATCAATTTGGTTTTAAAAAGAATCATGGTACGGACCAGTGCATCTACACTCTGAAGGAGCTAGTGGATGGGTACATCAAAATGAACAGCTCTATTTTTGCATGCTTTCTTGATGCTAGTAAGGCATTTGACAGAGTCTGCCACAATATCCTGTTTGATAAATTAGCAACAAGGGGAGTGCCATCCTATATACTGAGAATCTTGAAGTACTGGTACGCCAATCAAACATTTAATGTAAGATGGGGTAACATTATTTCGGATTCCTTTACAGTAACCAATGGAGTGAGACAGGGTAGTATTCTCTCACCTTACTTATTCAATGTATATATGGATGAATTAAGTGATAAATTGAATAAAGAGCAGATTGGATGTTATGGTGGGAATAAAATCATCAACCATCTCATGTATGCTGATGATCTGGTCATTATTGCACCGTCTTCTGCGGGTCTGAGCAAACTTCTTGATATATGTGAATCTTTTGGTAGTAAACATTGTGTTAAATTCAACCCACTGAAAAGTGCTGTTCTTATATTTAGATCAAAATTACTGTATAAAAGTAAACTGCCAAATTTCTCACTCAATAATCAAATTATTCAAGAAGTAAACAAAATAAAATACCTGGGACACATTATCTCAAACGATTGCTCAGATGATGCAGATATCGGCCGTCAGCGCAGACAGCTATATTTACGTGGTAACACCATCTTGAGAAAATTCCACATGTGTAATTGGGAAACTAAAGTCACTTTGTTCCGGACATATTGTTCCTCTATGTACACAGCCCATTTGTGGTGGAAGTATAAGAGAGCCACCATAAATGGTCTGTGTACATCCTATCATAATATACTCAAGATGTTCATTGGTCTCTCTAAATATGAAAGCACTAGTATGGTGTGCACACTGTTGGATGTGCAGTGCTGTCGGGCTGTCATCAGGAGACTGGTGTACAGCTTTTCGCAGCGACTGCAATCCTCCAGTAACACGCTGATTGTAGCTCTTTGGTCTAGTGATCATATCTATGAATCCCGTATTATATCTCACTGGCAGAAGCTGCTGCACACATAGTATGTACTGTAATGTAATATATAGGTCTAATTGAACTATGAGCAATGATCTGTGCAATAGGTGTTAACCAACATTGAGCAATAGCCTTAGTTAGCCTATCTGTGTTATATTGTGACAAAATGTGATATGTGCTCTATTCTGTAAATAAGCCTACTGTATTTTTTATTTTATTGTGTCTTTATTAATATATCTTTGTGTATAATTATTATCTGTGCTCTGACGAGAAGTGTATGTGATATGGACCATTAGGTCGTACTGTATTTATACTGTATCTATCTTATGTGTCTGGAATAAAGAATTATTATTATTATTATATTATTATTATTATTATTATAAATTATTGTCAAGAATTGAGTCTCCATAATTATGACATTGCAAATCACCCTGCCCCCACACCTACCCACTCTTCCTCTTTACCAGTTCACCACATGTGTAGATGTGATCAATGTGGATATAATAATGTTTATTTTATCCGTCTGCTATAAACTGTAATAAATTTAATAGAGTTAGCTTTTCTCTTTTGGTGGACCAAGCTCATTCCCACATTATATAAGATCGTCTAATGATAGCCAAAATATACTGTCAAAATATGTCATAATACTCGAGAGAGAGATATATATATATATATATATATATATATATATATTATATATACCATATTACCAGTCTTGCTAAGGCAGCCTCCCAGAAGCTGGGTGTGCTCAACCGCCTTAGGGGGTTCTTTTCCCCTGCACAGCTTCTTGCTCTGTACAGGGGCATAGTGCGCCCTTGTATTGAGTATTGTTCACATGTGTGGGGAGGTTCCTCTCACACCGCTCTCCTAGACAAAGTTGAAAGGAAGGCCTTTCGTATCATTAACTCCCGTCCACTCACCAACTCTCTGCAATCTCTCTCTCTCCGCCGCAATGTTGCATCTCTCTCGCTATTCTATCGCTACTATAATAATCAGTGTTCCTCAGAGCTATCCCAGTGCATACCACCTCCTTTACGTAGGGCACGTGGTACCCGTCTTGCAACTCAATGCCACCCCTACTCTGTGCAACTCTCCAACCCAAGAGTGAAACGTTACTCTCAAACTTTCTTCTACTCAACATCTGAGCTCTGGAACTCTCTCCCAGAATCAGTCTTTCCCTCTTCCTATGACTTAAATTGCTTCAAACTCTGTGTGTCCAGGCATTTTGGCTCGAACGTCCCTTGATTTTGGCCCTGTCACTCTTTCAACTATGGGGGAGGCACTCGCTATAGGCAGTTATGCCTTTTGCCTCCCTCAATCACATAGAAAAAAAAAAAAAAAAAATATATATATATATATATATCATCATCATCATCATTTCCGACGCCTTGTTTCCTCCTGGGAAACCCCCGCTAAAGGATGGCCATGACAGAAACGTCTCCAGGCTACTTTGTCAAGATATGCCTCCTTTGCCCGTGCCACAATGCCCCTTCCACTACGTGGAAGTTTTTCTTCAATATATGTTTCCACTTTCTTTTCCCATACCATAGGTGGTCTTCCACTGCTAGCTGTTCCACTCACCTGACTCCCATATATCTTTCTTGGCATTCTGTCTTCATCCATTCTCTGAACATGACCATACCGCCTCAAAGTACTTCTCTTTATCCACTCAACCACTCCACAATCAATGCCTATAAAGCTTGCTCTTCCATTCCAAAGGACTCATACACTTCCCTATTACTTGGCCCATCTATATATATATATATATATATATATATATATATATATATTTACAGTAGATGAGTCTTAGAATAATTACCCCTTTACGACATGATGACGCATTTCCTTTTGGGTTTCTCGTTATTATTAGCTAGACGATTATATTCAGATTCGGAAGGATGACTGGTATAGTTAAAGGTTTATTAGAGAGGGTTATTGAATTATAATGAATACCTTTATGTGGTATAATTCATTAATAGGAAGCATATAGTATATAGAGCTTGCATATCCATTTATTTTAAGGAATGTTACGTTCAACAACTAAGACCTGTTCTCCAGTACGCATTTATTCATCATACAATATAGAAAACTGTTTCACACAGCCCAAGATATATTTCCTAAATTGATAAAAATCATTTGTTGAGAGCTAAATATGATACATCCATCTCTACTGGTCTAAAATGGTTAATCTTGAGGCACAAATTACCGCTGTGATCGTTACTGGTTCACTATATTGATGTTGGTTTAAATCAATACCTTTTACATGAAAGGATTATATTAGCTTGTGGCAAACAAAAATAAATACCTAAATCACTATATCTGTCACCTACGTTTCTACATCCATATAATAAAGTGTATTAGCTATGTTGTCCTGTCAGCCAATCAGAATCCCACTGTCATATCACTCAGGTAGGGTGGAGAGAACCCCCCAACTCCAACCCCAGTTCCCCCAATATGAGCTGCCAAATGCTGCCAGACGAGTCGAGACACTTTTGGCGGGAACTGTACATATGTGTTTATTATAAATTAGAAAGAAGGGTCTCAGTGAGATGATCTGAAAGCTTTCGTATTAATTTAACGACAAAGTCTTTCAACATACTACTTTCAATTGGCAATATTTGCAAACATAGGGGATCTGTCGTATGACATTCTTAACATTAAAATAATACATATTCGTTAATTTTAAACATAAATGGTTTTATTATACTTGGTTATATTCTTAAAATTACATGTTACATGAATATATATACAATTGAAGTTCGTTCTTATTTAAAACTTCTGGGAGAAAAATATTTTTCTTTTGGGTGTGGAAGGGGTCGCCCTGGGGCGAATTGTCTTCCCTGGGGTTACCGGACATCCTTCTGTCACCGTGGCGACTCGGGCATCCCTGAGGGTCGCTACAGGTGTGGGTGATCTGGGCGTCGTTCCTTTGGGTGGAGTCGTGTGTTTTTCTCCTGTCTTCCCCTTCCTTTGCTTCTTCATTTCTAATTCCTTCTCTGCGTTTCTCTCTTCTATGTTTCGTTGGGTTTTTCGTTTCTTCGGTATTTCAATAAGCTAAAGAATATCGTCTAATGGAAACCAGAACATGCTGAAAATTACGTCATTGTGCGGAAGAGGTTAAAGAGTTAAGTCTAGCTGCCGAAATCGATGAATAATAACCTAGTGACCCTAGTCCCTAAATATTGACAGGAACAAGTATCAAATGTATAACACAAACACACACATACACAGACACACACACAACTCCGGCAGTACTTCTTTGATTTCCCATGGAATGATTTCTGCTTCCATGGCCTGGGACCCTCAGAGAGTGCTGAACGCATTACCGAGGTAATCCTATCGGGCATGGAAGCATACATTCCATTCTCTTTCTCTCAGACTAATGCTAAAAAATCTTGGTTTACTCAGGCCTGTTCTACTGCTGTCCGCAATAAGGAGGAAGCATTCAAACGGTACCGACGCCTTAAAACTCAAGACTCTCATTCTTCCTATGTTTCTGCCCGGAATCAAGCCAAATCTGTTCTTCGACTTGCCAAGCACTCTATCATCAATAATAAATGCACTGAACTATCCAACTCTAACTCTTCCCAAGCTCTCTGGCATCTAGCCAAAACCTCTCCAACAATTTCTCTTCCTTGTCTTTCCCTCCCATTTCCCACTCTGATGGCACTACCATCACTTCTTCCTCTGACAAAGCTAATCTTTTCGCTCAAACTTTTGCTAGAAACTCCACCTTGGATGATTCCGGTGCTATCCCTCCCTCTCCACCCTGCTCTCTCTTACTTATGCCTAATATCCTAATCTCTTCTAAAGATGTACTTTCTACCCTCTCTGGGCTTAATACTAAGAAGACGTACGGTCCGGACGGTGTTCCTCCTGTTGTACTCAAAAACTGTGCTTCCGTGATGACTCCCTGCCTTGGCAAACTCTTTCGTCTCTGTCTATCCTCTAACGTCTTAATTCCCTTCATGCTGGAAGTTTGCTCTCATTCAACCTGTCCCAAAGAAGACATGCCAGCTTTCAACAATGTCTATACTCACTTTTTAGGGAACTTTTTTTTGCTATTGGCCTGTCCGTTCACCTATGATAGGCACAATTTTGGGACAGGCCAAAAACTATCCTGTACTAAAACTGAATAGTGGTCATTCGTTCCCTAAGGTGTGTCGTTAATGTTCCCTAACGTGAAACATTTTCTGACTGGCCCAAATATGGTAAAACTAGCCTGTCCCGAAAAAGCATATTTTCCACTAGCCTGTCCGTCAACATATAATGGTTTTTATGCTATATGAGTTACTTAAGGTTTTTGTCGTGAATCCTAGCTGGTATATATACCGTAGTTTGAATTTCCCGGGTTAACGACAGCTGGTTCCTTTTTGTTTATACACATTACTTTATTTATCTTTGTGGATAAATATTACTATGGTTGCACCAATTATATCTTAGTTTATTTTCCCTTATTATTTAATCACGGGGGAAAATATAGAACCCTTAATATATTTATATTGTTACGATAAAAGAGTATCTCAGTACACTTCACACAGAGACTTCGTCACGCTCACAACAAACCACCAGTTGCTGCCACATAACAACAGAACTTCACTGATATACACCTACCGACATGTCCATCACCTAACCTACACTCTTTGCATCACAGCTAAGTTCCTTTAATACTAGAAGTACTTCATAGATATTACTGGGACTACCACAGATAGCCTACATATACAATTTAACACGTAAGTCCAACGCCGACCGGTATCATATTTATAGCCTAGGCCATTTCATCTTTCCAGGTCTGAACATTTACTTTATATCCGTTTCTCCTCTACCCCCTAGGAATAATATTCAGGATATAATTGGTGCCGTGTGACCAGGATACTGGGCCATCTGTTATATATTGATAAGAATTGGGGGGGTATTAGGCCTGACTTGTCTGCCTTTGTGTAGAGCTGGGCGATCCAGTGGACAAATGCCGAGGGGCGCACCGGGGAAGGCGGCAAGGGCAGGGGGCGTTGGCCAAGAGTTTGTGCTATCGTCCGGTTATTACCCTGTGCCTTTGAGAAAGGTGGCCCTCTTCGGCCATTCCTATGTGCGGGATTTTCCGCTGGATCGTCCAGTGCAGTGCCCTGCTTTTTTTGTTAAACAAATATATAGACCAGGGGCAAGGGTAGACACTGTCAGGCAGATCTCGGCCTGGGATGAGCTCCTAGCCTACAAGCCGGATCTTACGTTCCTGATCCTCGGGGGAAATGATATGTCCCTGTAAGCTGACCTTCAGGGGGTGGCCCTCGGGCTCTAGTCTCTAGCTGAAGAGATAGAAGAGAGGACTGGGGGTCACTGTCTGGTGGTCAGTCTGGAGTCTAGGGTAAGCCCTAGGGGTATGACTCCCGAGGAGTACAATAGGGCAAAGAATGGTGTGAACCTCCGCTTGCGAAGAAATCTCCCATTTACTAAACAAAGGTACTTTGCCATGGGGATGAGTAAGACCGACTTGTGGGACGGAGTTCATTTAGATGCGCCTGGGAGCTGGAAGGTATTAGATAGGCTACTGGACAGAGCGCGTGCCTTCTTTGAGGAGAAGGACGGGGCCGAGGAGGAGCAGCCGACGCAATAGGCTAGATCTCAAGACTAGGACAACGGCTGCGGCTGTTCCTCCTTCAGAGGAGTATTGATCCTTCTTTCTTTTTCTTTGTAATTTGTTAAAATTTAATATAGCCTAGCCTAGTAAAGTAAATACTGTAAAGTAGAGTAACATGACATAGGGTAATTTTCCTTTTCTTTGATCATTTGAAAACTCAGGGGGCACGCGATCTGCATGCTTCAATTTGCTTAGTTGCTGTCGTCTTCAATGTAAGTAGGTTAGCCTAAGCTTAGAATAGATTAAAATAGGTTAGCCTACAGTGACGATTAGTATTGTTGTTCCTTAAGCTTTAGTTACCGTAAACTTTTAAGAATGGATGAGAAAATAATGTCATTGCGGCGGTTCAGGGCCGCCAAGAAGGGAGGGATTACTAAGCTTACCTCTAATCTGTCTGAATTTATTGAACATGCTGCTACACTGCATGATGTAAGGGGTGTGAAAATCACTTTAGAAAAGGCCCTAGCTGATATCGAGTCGTATAACGTAGAGTTGAATAGCTTATATTCAGATGATCAGTTAGAGGAGGAGATGGTGAAAGATATGCAGTATGTTAATCAAGTAAACAGTCAGTTAGCTGAGTTAGATAGTGCTCTACAGACAACCACTACTGGTAGATCTCATGATAGCGCAGCAAGTAGGAAACAGAAGGGTATTAATTAAGCTACCCTCCCTGAAGTTACCAGTTTTTGATGGGGATCCAACACAGTGGGTGGGTTTCTGGGAGCTCTTTGATTGTAGTGTTCACTCCCAAACAGACTTAACTGACATTCAGAAATTTACGTATCTAAAGGGACAACTTAGTGGTGAGGCTCTACAAATTGTTAGTGGCTTTAGTTTGGTCGCTGCAAGTTATGAACCAGCGGTCACTATAATGAAAAACAGTTATGGTCAAAAGGATCGCATCAAAGCAGCTCACATAGCGAAACTGTGTAATCTCCCGCATCCTAGCCAGGAGGTCAGTGCTCTGAAAGATTTGTCCGCGTCATTTGAGTGTGCGTTAGAGTCATTACGCTCTATGGATGTAACAGTAAGTGAAATGTGTGCAATACTGTTGCATAATAAACTTCCTAGTGCACTCTCTGAAGTGATTAAGCGTGAATTAAAAGACAACTGGCTGGATGTGGATGAATATGTTCGTGTGTTTAAGACTGAAGTGTGCAATCTAGAAAGTAGACATAATCCACTAGAACAGTTTGGGGCGACCGCCACAGCAGCATATGCAGTGTATCAGAAACCCGATACCAAGCAGAAGTATGGATGTAAGTTGTGTTTAAAGACAGGACATTTTTGGGCAAAGTGTGCAAAATACAAGAACAGTCCCACCAAGGCCAATAGAGCAAGGCAGTTGAAATTGTGCGTCGGGTGCCTGTCGTCTGAACATGGCAGCCAGGGGTGTACTAACCCTAAAATTAGGCCGTGCCGATTCTGCCAACAGAAACATTTTAATTATTTGTGTCCGACGCCACGCCTTGAACAAACTGGACAACCAGTGGCCCCTGAACCAACAGTGACCATGGCTGTGGATTTAGGCCGTAATGCAGTGTTGTTGCCTACCATTCAGATTCCCTTGACCGACAGAAACGGTCATACCAGTAAAGTAAGAGCTTTGTTGGACCAATATTCGCAACGTACCTTCATCTTGCGCTCTGCTTTATCGCAGCTTGATTACGTTAGGGTCAGTAAGGAACAGCTAAAGCTCCAGGGATTTACTGGCTCACTTGGTAGTACTGAGTATGAAATAGTAGAGTTAACCTATCATCACAGAAGAAGGGTACGTAATTTGAGAGCCGTTGTGGTGGAGGAATTACCAGTATACAAGCCAGGGAGGGGATTAGAGATGGAGGTAAATGCCATCAAGGCTCGGGGTTACAAATTAGCAGATCCAGGTATCACTGATGGAGATATGATAGGGTTACTGATTGGGGCGGACTTTTATTACCGCTTTGTACATTCAGGCTATGTCAGGGAAGGAAGTATAGTTATGTTACCCACAATTTATGGTTACGCACTGAGTGGCACTTATCAGTCAGATATAGAAGAGACCCATGTAGAGTTAGTCACTGTTCTTAAGTTAGCAGTAGACCCTTTAGTGGAGATACAGGAAGATATTGGCAGCAAATCTCCAGAATTAAAGGATCTGACAGCTCTATGGGACTTGGACCATATTGGTATAAGTCCTAATGAGACTGGTAAGGGTGTGGAGAAAGTCTTAAATAGATTTTCTGAAACGGTACAGTATTCCGAAGCACAGGGACAGTATACAGTGGAACTGCTGTGGAGAGATAACATAGATAAATTACCTGATAACTTTAAGTTAGCCCTGGGCAGAATGAGAGGCTTGCAGCATAAGTTTATAAAAGATCCCAACTACTGTCAACAGTATAAAAAGGTTCTGGATGATCAGATAGAAAGTGGGTTTATTGAAAGGGTAGAAAACAGGAATCAAGCTGGTCATCCCATTCACTACTTCACTTTACGGCCATCCGAGAGACGGCCTAACATCGCTTTTCGATGGAAAAATAATTGACAACTCAAATTCTTTAACAGGACAGCGTGAGCGCGCTCATTGCTGCTGATTATGGGCAAGACGTTAGCTAAAAAATCTTTGACTCAGAGAGAGAGAGAGAGAGAGAGACAGACACATCTCTCCTAAATTTTTGTGGGTGAAAGATGTCGTGGAAAAATAATTGACAACTCGATTTCTTTAACAGGACAGCGTGAGTGCGCTCATTGCTGCTGATTATGGGCAAGACGTTAGCTAAAAAAATATTTTACTCAGAGAGATTGAGAGAGAGAGAGAGAGACTGACACAGTGTGTGTGCGTGTGAGAGAGAGAGAGAGAGAGAGACAGACACATCTCTCCAAAAATTTTGTGGGTGAAAGATGTCGTGGAAAAATAATGGACAACTCAATTTCTTTAACAGTAGAGCATGAGCGCGCTCATTGCTGCTGATTATGGGCAAGACGTTAGCTAAAAAATATTTTACTCAGAGAGATTGAGAGAGAGAGAGACAGCCAGACACAGTGTGTGTGCGTGTGTGAGAGAGAGAGAGAGAGAGACAGACACTGTGAGAGAGAGAGAGAGAGAGTTACACACTCTCTCTCGCTGTCATGCTTCGTATAATGCGTCGTATAGCTAGGTCATGCTTCGTATAATGCGTCGTATACTGTCCTAGGTCATGCTTCGTATAATGTGTCGTACCCTAGTCAGACGACTCACCAAAAATAATCTCACAAAAATTTTAGCACTGGTACAAAATTGTGGGTGAAAGATGTCGTGGAAAAATAATTGACAACTCGATTTCTTTAACAGGACAGCGTGAGCACGCTCATTGCTGCTGATTATGGGCAAGACGTTAGCTAAAAAATCTTTGACTCAGAGAGAGAGAGAGAGACAGACACATTACTCCTAAACTTTTGTGGGTGAAAGATGTCGTGGAAAAATAATTGACAACTCGATTTCTATAACAGGACAGCGTGAGCGCACTCATTGCTGCTGATTATGGGCAAGACGTTAGCTAAAAAATCTTTGACTCAGAGAGGGAGAGAGAGAGACAGACACAGTGTGTGTGTGTGTGAGAGAGAGAGAGAGAGAGACAGACACTGTGTGAGAGAGAGAGAGAGTTACACACTCTCTCTCGCTGTCATGCTTCGTATAATGCGTCGTATAACTAGGTCATGATTCGTATAATGCGTCGTATAGCTATGTCATGCTTCGTATAATGCATCGTATAGCTAGGTCATGCTTCGTATAATGCGTCGTATAGCCAGGTCATGCTTCGTATAATGCGTCGTATAGCTAGGTCATGCTTCGTATAATGCGTCGTATAGTGTCCTAGGTCATGCTTCGTATAATGTGTCGTACCCCAGTCAGACGACTCACCAAAAATAATCCCACAAAAATGTTAGCACTGGTACAACATTTTTGGTAAAAGATGTTGTGGAAAAATAATTGACAACTCGATTTCTTTAACGGACAGCGTGCGCGCTCATTGCAGCTGATTACGGGCAAGACGTTAGCTAAAAAATCTTTGACTCAGAGAGAGAGAGAGAGAGACAGACACATCTCTCCTAAATTTTTGTGGGTGAAAGATGTCGTGGAAAAATAATTGCCTTACTCGATTTCTTTAACAGGACAGCGTGAGCGCGCTCATTGCTGCTGATTATGGGCAAGATGTTAGCTAAAAAATCTTTGACTCAGAGAGAGAGAGAGAGAGAGACAGACACAGTGTGTGTGTGTGTGAGAGAGAGAGAGAGAGACAGACAGACACAGTGTGAGAGAGAGAGAGAGAGTTACACACTCTCTCTCTCTCGCTATCATGCTTTATATAATGAGTCGTATAGCTAGGTCATGCTTCGTATAATGCGTCGTATACTGTCCTAGGTCATGCTTCATATAATGTGTCGTACCCCAGTCAGGCGACTCACCAAAAATAATCCCACAAAATTGTTAGCACTGATACAAAATGTCTAACATTTTTGGGGGATTATATCCTTTTTGTGGGATATATATTGGTTATTTGCTATTTAGTCACCTATATCCTCCACTTTCTTAACTTTAGGATCAAGTGACCAAAAATTAATGGGACTAACTGGTACTTTGGTGCTTCGTATAATTTGTCGTATAGCTAGGTAATGCTTCGTATAATGTAAATCGGAATTTAAAATGGAATTTTTCATGGTTTTCTTTTATTTGTCCTAGTTTCTACAATTGCGACAAATTTAGCTTTCTCGAAAATAGATTGCTTGTAATTTTTCCTCGACATCTTTCACCCACAATAATTTAGACCCTTCTGAAAAAAGGTTCACCACCAACTCAAATTCCACCAACTCACGTTGGACAGCAGAAGATCGCCTAAAGATTTGTGTGTTAAAATCACGACAGGGAACCGTACAGTGGCGACGCCACAGCAGCCCGGCCAGGTAGTCTCTCTCTAGGAGAGAGAGACAGAGAGAGAGTATTCTCTCTCTCTCTCACAGGGGGAGGTAAATTTTCCTTTGAGACACCCTCGAATATTTCCTCAGCCGTCATCGAGAAATGATGGGGAGTCACTCTTTGAATAAATTAGCTTTCTCGACAAACAATCTCTCTCCTAAATTTTTGTGGGTGAAATATGTCGTGGACAAATTATTGAGAACTATTTCTTTAACAGGACAGCGTGAGCGCGCTCATTGCTGCTGATTATGGGCAAGATGTTAGCTAAAATATCTTTGACTCAGAGAGAGAGAGAGACAGACACAGTGTGTGTGTGTGTGTGAGAGAGAGAGAGAGACAGACACAGTGTGTGTGAGAGAGAGAGAGAGAGAGAGAGACAGACACAGTGTGTGTGTGTGTGAGAGAGAGAGAGAGTTACACACTCTCTCTCTCGCTGTCATGCTTCGTATAATGCGTCGTATAGCTAGGTCATGCTTCGTATAACTGAAAAAAATGGAAGTGGTAAAGCCAAATATGTTAAAAAGAAATCATAAAGTTGACCATATTTCCTTTCTCTGAAAATTAATCCAATTTCTAGGTGCATTTTTGAAATCAGCATAAAAAACTACTCCTAATGCAAAGTTCTGGTAACGCTAGTCCTAGCTGGCAGAAATAGGGCTAGCCTTACCAGAACTATGAAATAGGAGTAGAATGTTATGCTTATTCCAAATCTTGCATCGAAGTATTTCCGATCGCTCCCAATTCCACCAACTCACGTTGGACAACAGAAGATCGCCTAAAGATTTGTGTGTTAAAACACGACGTTTCAGGTTTTTCAGCAACAAAATATTAGGCAAGACTGTGACAAATCCCAAGAGCTATTTTACCGTCAAGCATCAAAAAGAAATAGGAATTGTAGGGGCAGACGGGAAAGATTTTCTGGCCCGGGGTCATCTATCTCCTGTCAATGACTTCATGCTGGCGGCAGAGCGATGGGCAACATTATTCCATTTCCTCATCGTCTTGATCTTCAAAAATTCTATCACTGAACGCATTCACCAATTTTGACAGGCTATCTTTGTTGTATCTGCCGGACTCTGACAATGTGGATAGTCTTTCGCATACCTCCGTGGCCGCTTCCTTGGATGTCTGCAGATCTTCAGCCTCCTTTACGGTGCAGATGCATCTGTTTCAGCGGCGGTCGTGCTGTGATGAGAGGTGGCGGACCAGCACAGGAGATGAGGAGCTTTTTACGGTGCAGTTACGTCTGTGGGTGATCCAAGCAGCTTATAGACCCACATGCCATGCCCATTCTAGCTGACTGCCACACACACACACACACAACCTCCTCCACCTACCTCCGAGTCAGTCTGTCAGTCTCGGACAGGGGTCCGGATCTACCAGGGGTGGGTGCCGAGCATACCCCCAAACGGGGGTCGAAATGGGGGAGGGGGCGGAAATGGGGAGCCGTCTCCTTCCTATATAGGGAAGGCTGCCGCCTCCCTCTGCCCTCTTTGTGTGTGTTTAGGTGTTGTGTGTGTGTGTGTGTGCCTGGGTGGGTGGGTGGGTGTGGGTAGCCAGGAGGAGGAGGGACACGTGCCTGCCCTCTCTCTCCTCGGCCTCCTACCTCCGCGGCACGCCTGCTGCTGCCTGCCTGCCTGCCTGCCTGCTGCTGCCTGGGCCAATTTTTATTTTAATACATTTCGATTCTAGGGGTGTAAGGTGATGTACCCTAGGCAGAAATGGACCCCAGTCCATGCCCTACCCCCTTCGAACATACTTATCAGATCCTGGGACCTAGCTGCAGCTAATAGGTACTTGGAAAGGAACATTACCTGTCAACAAGACTGTCAACAGAGGCCTGTACGCACGGTCGAGTTGGACAATAATCTCGCTACATTGAATGACAGAAATGGCACATGGGCCAAGATATGTAGGGCTCAAAATCTACTTGCTGGCTCCGCCAGATCCTTTTATTGTGAAATTGCTTGTTTCATGAAAAATAAATCAACCATCTTTCCGGACAAGAGAGACCAACAACTTCGAGAATCGGTAATCAAATTCGCCAACAAATGAAGAGCCTTTAAAGAGTTGAACAGGTGGAGCAAGTTCTTCAGCGACAGAGGAGAAACTGGGCGACAACAGATCCTCGACGCTTCCATCCTTCGAATGTTTGAGATATAGCTACAAACAATCTAGAGAAAGATGAACCAGGAAAGATACATAAAGCTTGATGAATTAACTGTTAACAGATTACAAAAACAGGAAGAGATTAAAGGCGAAAAAGGTAAACGGGAGCAACGAATTATCAGTCCTCAATAATAATTTAATCCCGTTCTAAAAAAACAGGGAGCATTTTCATTTATGTGAATATATGACCTGTGATTTCGTATTCTATTTAACAGTAAATTGTGAATAACAAAACTTAACAACAAGGTCGGTATATAAAGACGATTGAAAAGGGAGGAGTTGCAGCATTTCCGTGTTTATTGTTGTCAGAATTGTTGTGCAAAAAAACACACTTGGTATGGAATATATACGCATATATTTCATTGGTGGGGCTTTCAAACTATTGCACGTAACATAACATTTCTTAATTCAATTTTTCTGTAAGTTACCAATAATACAATCTTGACAAATATTGCCAATCAATAATATAGTGTCCATTGATTTCTTAATATATTTAGTTACAAACCGGCTTTACAATAGCATTATTGGTAACTCTAGATTTTATACATCCTTATTAACCAATAAAGAGGGTAATCTTATTCTTGCTAAATAATTGACTCGCACAAAACCTGTAGAGCGAGACTGATATAAAAGACTTGTCATTTTATAGTTAGTAGATCATTTTGCTATGTGAGTTAGTGAGACAAAAGGCAGAACTGCCTGTGACGAGTGCCTTCCCCATAGTTGAAAGAGTGACGGAGCCAAAATCAAGGAATGTTCGAGCCAAAATGCCTGGACACACGGAGTTTAAAGTAATTACAGTCATAGGATGAGGGGAAATGGATTCAGGGTAGAGCGTTCCATAGCTCAGCTGTTGAATAGGGGAAAGATTGGGAAAATCGTTTCACTCTTGGGTTGTGGAGAGTTGCAAAGAGTAGGGTGGGATTGTGTTGGAAGATAGGTTCTACGTACTCTTCGTAGAGGAGGTGGTATACATTGAAAGAGAGGTAGGAACACTGATTATTGTAATATCGGTAGAATAGCGAGAGAGATGCAAATTTGCGACGAAGAGAGAGAGATCGCAGAGAGTCAGGGAGTGGACACGAGTTAATGAGACGAAAGGTTTTCTTTTCTACTTTGTCAAGAAATGCTGTGTGAGAGGATCTTCCCCACACAACTCAATACATGGATGCACTGTGCCTCTGTACAGAGCAAGAAACTGTGCCGGGGTAAAGAACCCCCGGAGACGATTGAGCATACCCAGCTTCTGGAAAGCTGTTTTAGCAAGGGTGGTAATATGATCCTTCCAAGTGAGATCAGGAGAAAAGGAGACACCGAGAATACTGAGAGAAGATACTCGTTTTCTGAAATCGTTAACCCACTGAGCACCAGCTAAATATAAATAAATGTACATCCAGGGACCGGCCGATTTTGCCCATTTTTTTTTTTTTTTTCTAAAATGGAAGAAACATGTGAGAAAAGAAGAAAACAAAATTACTCACCTCGATCATTTGGGGGGTGGGGGGCGCCAGCCTCGTACATCAGCTCGTGCCGGGCGGCCTTCAATCTTCCCGCCCGGTCAGCCATAGTTGAGCCTGGCAGCATGGCAGATGTACGATGCGGCTAGTTTTCGAGTGACGGTTATTTACACCACCCGAGCATCATGTGTGCCTTCATAGTTCATATATTAGCAACATGTATCACATAATGTCATTGTGAGTGAAGTTACAGTGTGAAAAGTGCTTAGATATAAGTCTTGTAAGTGCACACGAGTGGCAAGAGCATGGCGCTTCCCCGTTGCCATGGATACTGGCGGCCATCATGGTCTCGGACAATAACAAAACGAACGCACGTACACACACCCAGCTGACTGACACACGCCCCCAACACTTTCACTTGTATTGCCTTTCTCTGTTATTCCCCCGCTTTATTCAGTTTTCATGTTACTTCCCATCTTTATTCAGTGTTCATGTTACTTCCCATCTTTATTCAGTTTTCATGTTACTTCACATCTTTATTCAGTTTATTACTTTATCATGTGTTTTATAGTTATAAAATATTCGTTTCACACATTGTTTTACGCACTTTCGATTTAGAAATATGCTATATTTACACTTATTGGTGTCCGTCACTGTTTTACGTATATTTGAGTGTCAATATCACTTATTTATTGTGTTTGGCACTTTGTATAGCCTATATTTATTATTTACACTTGGTTTTTATACACACACTTCACATTTCATAGCGTCTTTTATCGCAGTCTTTGAGTACAGTTAGAAATGCTCAAGGGTGTGATACTCCCTGAAGCAGTCCGGGAAACACAGTCCAACATCACATTCTGGGCACATATACCTGGTATCTGATCTGACAGGCTCCCTCTGTGTCGTGTTGCGGCACAAATTACACCGTCTTCGGGGTTTTTTCATTGTTATCTGTGGCCGGCACATATTCAGGGAAGTGGCGTTGTGTCAGCCTGGCAATCCCTTCTGCTGCTGGCTGTCGATGGGCGGGGGGTTGCTGGAAGTGGGGGGCAGTCATGTATTCCCTCAACGTCTGCCTGGACAACTCGATGCAGAAGTTCTCCATCGTTTCCTGCTTGCCGGTGATTGTTGAGTATAGGATATGGCTGTTATAGAGGGTGAGATCGAGGAGGTGGAAGAATAACTTCTTATACCACCTCATCGTCTTCCTTGCACACTCACATGACGAGATGACAGCATCTGATTTGTCCACCAGCCGCATGTTGATGTTATAATCGCAGATGGCCAAAGGTTTCTTGATAACTTCGCCAGTTGCTCTGTCACGTCGTCTGCTGTCTATGAAGATGGGACGGTGGACTGTTGTGAGGAGGTTCACATCACGGTTATCCATCCAGGACAACATGAGGACATTGTTAGCCTGCTTGTGGATGATGGAGCCCTTTTCCCGCCTGGGTGGTAGTTCGGGCATGAAGATCCGATTCCTCCTGACTGTGCCACAGACTCCTGTAGTGCGGCTATGCAGGAACTTGGCAAGGGAGGGGCTGGTGTACCAGTTGTCCAGGTACAGTATGTGGCCCCTGTCCAGGTAGCCCTGCAGCATGGTAATGATGACGGCCCCAGAAATTCCGTATGTCCTCGTTTCCACCAATTCTGTTTTCTTGCCCATATACAGAATTAGGTCCTGGATGTAACCAGTTCGACAGTCACACATCACGAAGGTCTTCAGGCCATATCGATGTCGTTTGCTGGGCATGTACTGCCGGATGCCAATATTCCCCCTCCACAGCAGCAAACTCTCATCAATAATGAGCTTCTGATGGGGTTTGAAGGCGGCAGCAAGCTTCAGCTTCAGGTACTCAAAAATGGGTCTTATTCTCTCCATGGGGTACTTCATTCCTCTGGGTTGACTTTGACTTCTGGTGTGGGCTGCCAGGCTGTCGATGAAATGGAGGTTCCCCATTATGGCCGTGAACCTATTTCTGCTCATTATTTGGCCAAAAATAGTGGTTCGGACGAGGGGATCCCAGGACCAGTACTTTTTTATGGAAGATTTCCTTGTGACCCCCATCAGCATTACAATGGCCAAGAAGGTGTAAAACTCTGGGACATCTAGGGAGGACCATGACAGCCTTGCGGAGTATTTTGACTGCTCCTTCCCAGCCATGAAATAATAATTGTACCAGTTAGTCTGGTCAACAATTAGAGCCACGAGATTTGTAATGAAGAACTGCCTGAAGATGTCCAGTCTCGTGGTCTGCCGCCCCTGGTTTGGGAGAGTAGGGCCGGCAATTCCAGCGTCCACAAAGTTGTAGTCGGTGGGCACAAAGTTGTCTCCATCGACCCAATCCCACACGTCGGGTTGAGCGGCACCTTCGTCACCAGAGTCGTCAGGAGGGGAGTCACCATCAGGGCGGCGGGGCGGGCCCTGCCCTGCCTCTTGCCCCTCTTGGCCCTCTTGCCCCTCTTGGCCCTCTTGTCCCTCTTGCCACTCTTGCCCCTCTTGCCCCTGCCCTCAACCACGACCTTGGTCGAGCCGACCCAGCCCTTGCTCTCGCACCGCCAGGGGTGGGGCATATTAGGGTCACCTTAGACACCCTTCGGCCACGCCCACGCACAGGACCACGGGCACTCCCACGTACATTGATAGGGCGTTGCGCACGATCAGGGCGGTGTGGCGACGCAGGCGGTGATGGTGTCTGGGTGTCGTGTCTGTGGGAGGTCCCAGGCTGAGGAGAAGGTACAGGTGAGTATGGTAGTGGTCCGGGAGGTGATGGTGGGGGCGAGTCAATCCGGGGTGATGAGGGAAACAGGCGGCGTGCGGCATGGCGTTGGTGACGGCGTGGGTGGCGTGGTGGAGATGATTCGAGGGCAGGCATATCCTCATCTGTTGCTTCTGAAGAAGAAGTCAATGGCTGCGCTTCTAATATGGCTGCACCCCTGCGCAAGCCATAGAAAGTGTGAGGGGTTGGTGCTTTTAGTGGAGAGGGAATGGGGATTGGTGGGGAAGGCAAATGCGGGGGAGCACCACCACGGCGAAGCAAGTGTGGTGTCGGAGCTTGACCTACCTCCTCCTCTCCGTCCTCCTCCTCCCCATCATCCTCACCTCTTCTCTTCTCAGCCCTACGATGAGAAAGTGGAATGTTGATGAAGGCCATGGGGTGTGGGTCACCTTTCTCATCCTCTTCCCCACTTGCTGGGGACTCCACTATGTCACGAGGGGGAGCAGGGGAACGATAGCTACTCGCCTCCCTTTGTTGTAGCCTGGCGTACCGTTCAGCGATGGGGAGATAGGGTTCCTCCTCCTGCATTTCATCATACTCGGCCACAGTAGGACTATATTCGTCCTCTGAATCGTCATTTGATGATCCAGTGTCACTATCAGGCACATCACTCTCGTCAATTATGGCCATGGCATCGGCCAGGGATATTCCCCTGCGTGGGTATCGGCATGGTAAATCCGACATGGTGTTGCACTCGCGAGATGCATGAGTAAACTGACTTTCCTTTGTCACGCACGTCCCTTGTCCCAAGAAACCGAGATTTGAGGGTTGCCATACATTGCCTACATCCTAAGGAATATCCCATACAAATATCAAGCCAATAGCTACCATAGGACAAGAGTAAATGTGGTCGAAAGTCGTTGGGAGATAAGTGGGTACAGTGTCTTTCATCACCTCCCCCGCATGACCACCCGCCCGGCAGGACTTGGGGGATAGCTGAGCATGGTCAAGTAATGTGTAAATCCTAAGGTGTGTCTCACACAAATTTCAAGCCTATAGCTAGTTAGCTTCCATAGGACTAGAGTAAATGAGGTCGAAAGTCGGTTGGATATAAGTGGGTACAGTGTTTTTCATCACCTCCCCCGCATGACCACCCACCCAGCAGCACTAGGGTGACAACTCAGTATGGCATTGTAATGCGTACATCCTAAGGAGTGTCTCACACAAATCTCAAGCCTCTAGCTCCCATACGACAGGAGTAGATAAGGTCCAAAGTCGGGGTGAAATAAGTGGGTAAAGTGGCGCCACTAATCCCACCACCACCACCCGCGCGGCCTGGCTGGCCGGTTCACGCGTACCGTCCCTGTTCGCCAACACTCTACGGTACCTCCCCTCCAATTATCAAGCCATTTCCTACCATATGAGCCGAATAATAGATTTTTTAGTGGCCGACGCAATGTTCGCGTCGCTGCGGTCTAGCGTTACATACATTGCCGAAGCAAGCGCTGCGTCGCTGGGGCTCAGTGGGTTAAATGTGGATAATATGAAGAATTTATTTCAATTTACTGATGAAGCTATCTTAACCCTCTCACTTTATTGACGCAATGTTGAGCCTATTATGGATACTTTAAAGCCTTTGTTACCATCAGGGGTGTTTAGAAACCTTTAGTTTAGTTACTTCAATCTTTGCAGTTGTCTTTGAGTTAGCTGTGGGCAGAAAAATAATTTTGGAGAGGTAATTATAAGAGTGAGATAACTCTATTTATTATTGCTAATCTGGCAACCTCTGCATCATAAAAACTTGAAAGGGTTAAATGAACGGACCTCGTAGTCGGCGCTTTTTAAGAGAGAGAGAGAGAGAGCGTGAATAATATCCTCTAATCACAGACTGCTAGGTAGATAATTGTATCTCCGTAACTATTTGGTTTATCGTAATTCTGAAGTAACCGTTGGAATCCTCATAAAATTCCGCTTCCATATATGTATGCAAATAAAACTATTTGTGGTCAAAATTTTGAGCTAGCGCGAGTTGGAAATAAGGTATTTCGATTGTTATGTTATAATACTTGTTATGGAGTGCCCCAATGTGTTTGTTTTGCAATTATTCTGTTTTTATTTGCTTATCTTCAAGTTAAATCAATAGCAAAGCCGATGGTAGCTCATTTATCGAAATACAAGGATGTGTTGGTGGATAAAAACGTAAAAAAATCAAATTATTGCCGGGCGCGAAACTGGCTTATTAAGTTTTAAGTATAAAAAAGGCCTCCAGTCATTAATAGGCTTGCAACACTTCTCTCTCTCTCTCTCCTAATCCTGCCATGGACATTAGTTCCAGGGCAGTATTTCCCTTTCCAATGTTCCCTTACCCACTCTAAACCACTGTTTGGACACTTGATCCTCAGTGTTTTGGAGGACAAGCAGCCTAGAAGGGTCACTAGATCTATTGTTGCTTGATTTCCTTTGTACTCCTTTGTACTCTCTCTGTGAGGTCTTTCCTAATTTGAAAACAAATAGACACAGACAGACACAGTGTGTGTGTGTGTGAGAGAGAGAAAGGCAGACTCACCTTCTATGGTGTCAATCAAAAATTTAAAAAGTGCAAAGATTGCATAACAATCTTTGTATGCAGGGACTGACTCCCTCTCTCTCTCTCTCTCTCTCTCTCACACACACACACTGTGTCTGTCTGTCAGTCTCTCTCTCTCTCTCTCTCTCTTTCTCTCTCTCTCTCTGAGTCAAATATTTTTTAGATAACGTCTTGCCCATAGTCAGCAGCAATGAGCATGCTCACGCTGTCCTGTTAAAGAAATAGAGTTGTCAATTATTTTTCCACGACATCTATCACCCACAAAAATTTAAAAGAGAAGAGAACAAAAACTACTCCTAATGCAAAATTCCGGAAACGCTTGTCCTATTTCTGCCAATTTCGCCCTGAAAACTAGCCGCTGCACTAAGCACTAGACGGCACACTGCCTTAGTGAGAGAGTATGCCTAAACAGTGCCTTACTAACTTGAATTTCCCTAGACTTCCTTGTGTAATTATTTGTTTGCTGAACTCATAAGATTAACCACCATTATCAGCCATACAAACTTGGGACTCGTATCTGGGCAGGACTTTCTTAACCTTAGGCTCAATGACCTAAAATTAATGGGAGTAACTGGTACTGTGGTAGACTTCGACGCCATGGTCGATAACGATGATCTGATGGGAGGGGATTGAGAGGTGCTTAGTCGGCTGTTGTCAAAGATACCCAGAGAGAGACTACCTGGCCGGGCTGCTCCACCCAGAGAGAGGCTACCTGGCCGGGCTGCTCCACCCAGAGAGAGGCTACCTGGCCGGGCTGCTCCACCCAGAGAGAGAGACTACTTGGCCGGGTTGCTCTACCCAGAGAGAGACAACCTGGCCGGGCTGCTCCACCTAGAGGGAGGCTACCTGGCCGGGCTGCTGCGGCGTCGCCGCTGTACGGGTCCCTGTTGTGATTTTAACACACAAATCTGTAGGCGATCTTCTGCTGTCCAACGTGAGTTGGTGGAATAGGGAGCGATCGGAAATACTTCGATCCGAGAGCCACGACCACCCCAGTCAGACGACTCACCAAAAATAAATTCTGCTATACGACATGAGTTGGCGGTGAACCCTTTTTCTTCGGGAGGGTCTAAATTTGTGTGTGTGAAAAAATTTAAAGAAATCGAGTTGTCAATTATTTTTCCACGACATCTTTCACCCACAAAAATTTAGGAGAGAAAAAGAAGATGTGTCTGTCTCTCTGTACTACCGCGGCTTGAATACTGTAGCGTATTAACATCCCCATACAAAGCAGGTGAAATAAATGACGTAGAGAGTGTACAAAGAAATTTCACTTCGCATATAAGTTCGATAAAACATCTACACAATTAGGAGCGTTTAAGAGCACTGAATCTGTACTCACTGGAACGTAGAAGAGAACGTTACCTAATAATATACACGTGGAAAATCGCAGAGGGTTTAGTACCAAACCTACATACTCCGATAGTCATGAAATTCAGTGATAGGAGAGGCTGGGAATGCGAAATCCCCCGGATGAATAACAGGGGTGCTATGGGCTTTCTGCGAGAGGGCTGGTTATCACACAGAGGCCCACGTCTCTTCAACAAACTCCCACGGCGAGTAAGAGACATGAGGGACATCTCGTTAGACAACTTCAAGAGAGCCCTAGATGTCGAACTGCAAAAAGTGCCAGACGAGCCCATCCTCGCAAGGGAGCGAGCTGTCGCTTCAAACAGTCTACTGCACCAAATCACCACCCATAACGAGGGGCGTCGTGCTCCTTGGTGCCGCTAGAAGAGCGGCGAACACATCAAAAGGTATCAAAAGGTAAGGTATCTCTCTCTCTGAGTCAAAGATTTTTTAGCTAACGTCTTGCCCATAATCAGCAGCAATGAGCGCACTCACGCTGTCCTGTTAACCCGGGAGCTGCGGGGAGACTCTTAAGAGTTCCCCCGGCGCACTGCGGGGAGACTCTTAAGAGTCTATTTATTTTATTTATTTTTTTTTTTTTTTGGCCCCTGGGCCATGCAAAATCTCAGTCCTCTACCTCCCCTCCTTCCCCACTTTCCTCCTCTCCTTCAGTTATCACCTATTTTCCCTGTTATTCCCTTATTCTGAGGTATATTTTCGTGCTAACATTAGAAATCCGATTGGAGGGTGTGTCATGATAGCAAGCGAGTGCAAGAGAGAGAGAGAGAGTATCGATCGACTGTGTCTCAGTGGCCTTGGGGGAAATTGGCGGGAAAGCAGATTGCCTCACCCATACATTATACAACTCGCGGGCTATATCTCCGATTTTGACCATCCAAACGCTGTTTTCACTCGTTTTATTGTTGTTTCAGGTTAATACCTTTATAATCAACCCATAATAGGCGCATATGGATAAGTATTAATGCTATTAATGGCACAATGAATATTTTAGTGACGGAAACACCTCAAATACGTCAGCACAGGGGGACGTTTCCAATTACCCCCATGCGCACTTCAGAGGTTAAAGAAATCGAGTTGTCAATTATTTTGCCACGACATCTTTCACCCACAAAAATTTAGAAGAGAACAAATTTAGGAGAGAAATTGTTTAGGAGAGACAACCTGGCCGGGCTGATCCACCCAGAGAGATTTTTGTGGGATTATTTTTGGTGAGTCGTCTGACTGGGGGTACGATACATTATACGAAGCATGCCCTAGGACAGTATACGATGCATTAAACGAAGCATGACCTAGCTATACGACGCATTATACGAAGCGTGACAGCGAGAGGGAGAGTGTGTAACTCTCTCTCTCTCTCTCACACACTGTGACTGTCTCTCTCTCTCTCTCTCTGAGTTAAAGATTTTTTAGCTAACGTCTTGCCCATAATCAGCAGCAATGAGCGCACTCACGCTGTCCTGTTAAAGAAATCGAATTGTCAATTATTTTGCCACGATATCTTTCACCCACAAAAATTTAGGAGAGAAGATATTTTTGGTGAGTCGTCTGACTGGGGTACCGTATTCTGTGTGCTTGCTGCGCCGTGTTGCCTGTGTTGGTGCACCTGTGCCAGGGCTACCACATACGAGACCGTATTCGGCCCCTCGATTGGGTTATGAAACGATCTTTCACTCACAAAAATTTAGGAGAGAAGAAATTGTAAAAACAAGGACAAATATAAGAAAAACATGAAAAATTACATTTTATTTTCCGATTTACATTATACGAAGCATGGCTTAGCTATACGACGAATTATAAGTACGAAGCACCACAGTACCAGTTACTCCCATTAATTTTAGGTCACTTAATCCTAAAGTTAAGAAAGTGGAGGATCTGATGGGAGGGGATTGAGAGGTGCTTAGTCGGCTGTTGTCAAAGATACCCAGAGAGAGACTACCTGGCCCTGGCTGCTCCACCCAGAGAGGCGACTACCTGGCCGGGCTGCTCCACCTAGACAGAGACTACCTGGTCGGGCTGCTGCGGCGTCGCCGCTGTACGGGTCCCTGTCATGATTTTAACACACATATCTTTAGGCGATCTTCTGCTATACGACTTGAGTTGGCGGTGAACCTTTTTTCTTCGGGAGGGTCTAAATTTGTGTGTATGAAAAATTTAAAGAAATTGAGTTGTCAATTATTTGTCCACGACATCTTTCACCCCCAACAATATAGGAGAGAAAAGAAGATGTGTCTGTCTCTCTCTCTCTCTGAGTCAAAGATTTTTTAGTTAACGTCTTGCCCATAATCAGCAGCAATGAGCGCGCTCACGCTGTCCTGTTAAAGAAATCGAGTTGTCAATTATTTTGCCACGACATCTTTCACCCACAAAAATTTAGGAGAGAACAAATTTAGGAGAGAACATTTTTAGGAGAGACTACCTGGCCGGGCTGCTCCACCCAGAGAGATTTTTGTGGGATTATTTTTAGTGAGTCGTCTGACTGGGGGTACGACACATTATACGAAGCATGCCCTAGGACAGTATACGACGCATTAAACGAAGCATGATCTACCTATACGACGCATTTTACGAAGCGTTGCTACCAGAGGGAGAGTGTGTAACTCTCTCTCTCTCTCACACACTGTGTTTGTCTCTCTCTCTCTCTCTCTCTGAGTCAAAACAAATTTAGCTAACGTTTTGCCCATAATCAGCAGCAATGAGCGAGCTCACGCTCTCTTGCTAAAGAAAACGAGATGTCAATTATTTTTCCACGACATCTTTCACCCACAAAAATTTAGGAGAGAAAAAATATAGGAGAGAACATTTTTAGGAGAGACTACCTGGCCGGGCTGCTCCACCCAGAGAGATTTTTGTGGGATTATTTTTGGTGAGTCGTCTGACTGGGGGTACGACACATTATACGAAGCATGCCCTAGGGCAGTATACGACGCATTAAAAGAAGCATGACCTAGCTATACGCGCATTCTACGAAGCGTGACTACGAGAGGGAGAGTGTGTAACTCTCTCTCTCTCTCACACACTGTGTCTGTCTCTCTCTCTCTCTCTCTCTCACACACTGTGTCTGTCTCTCTCTCTCTCTCTCTGAGTCAAAGATTTTTTAGCTAACGTCTTGCCCATAATCAGCAGCAATGAACGCGCTCACGCTGTCCTGTTAAAGAAATCGAGTTGTCAATTATTTTTCCACGACATATTTCACCAACAAAAATTTAGGAGAGAAGATATTTTTGGTGAGTCGTCTGACTGGGGTACCGTATTCTGTGTGCTTGCTGCGCCGTGTTGCCTGTGTTGGTGCACCTGTGCCAGCGCTACCACATACGAGACCGTATTCGGCCCCTCGATTGGGTTATGAAACGATCTATCACCCACAAAAATTTAGGAGAGAAGAAATTTTTGGTGAGTCGTCTGACTGGGGTACGACACATTATACGAAGCATGACCTAGGACAGTATACGACGCATTAAACGAAGCATGACCTAGCTATATGACGCATTATACGAAGCGTGACAGCGAGAGAGAGAGAGTGTATGTCGTCGGAGCACAGCCACCGCCGCCGTTTTCTGTGTGCTTGCTGCGCCGTGTTGCCTGTGTTGGTGCACCTGTGCCAGCGCTACCACATACGAGACGTATTCGGCCCCTCGATTGGGTTATGAAACGATCTTTCACCCACACAAATTTAGGAGAAATGAAATTGTAAAAACTAGGACAAATAAAAGAAAAACATGAAAAATTCTATCTTATTTTCCGATTTACATTATACGAAGCATGATCTAGCTATACGACGAATTATAAGTATGAAGCACCACAGTACCATTTACTCCAATTAATTTTAGGTCACTTGATCCTAAAGTTAAGAAAGTGGACAATCTGATGGGAGGGGATTGAGAGGTGCTTAGTCGGCTGATGTCAAAGATACCCAGAGAGAGACTACCTGGCTGGGCTGCTCCACCCAGAGAGGCGACTAGCTGGCCGGGCTGCTCCAGCTAGAGAGAGACTACCTGGCCGGGCTGCTGCAGCGTCGCCGCTGTATGGGTCCCTGTCGTGATTTTAACACACATATCTTTAGGCGATCTTCTGCTGTCCAACGTGAGTTGGTGGAATTGGGAGCGATCGGAAATACTTCGATCCGAGATCTACGACCACCC
Source organism: Paralithodes platypus (assembly GCA_032716605.1). Classification (NCBI taxonomy): domain Eukaryota; kingdom Metazoa; phylum Arthropoda; class Malacostraca; order Decapoda; family Lithodidae; genus Paralithodes; species Paralithodes platypus. The sequence continues at coordinate 19,652,621 of CM064572.1, forward strand.
CAGTCAGACGAATCACCAAAAATAAATTCTGCTATACGACTTGAGTTGGCGGTGAACCTTTTTTCTTCGGGAGGGTCTAAATTTGTGTGTGTGAAAAATTTAAAGAAATCGAGTTGTCAATTATTTTTCCACGACATCTTTCATCCACAAAAATTTAGGAGAGAAAAAATTATGTCTGTCTGTCTCTCTCTCTCTCTCTGAGTCAAAGATTTTTTAGCTAACGTCTTGCCCATAATCAGCAGCAATGAGCGCGCTCACCCTGTCCTGTTAAAGAAATCGAGTTGTCAATTATTTTTCCACGACATCTTTCACCCACAAAAATTTAGGAGAGAAGATATTTTTGGTGAGTCGTCTGACTGGGGTACCGTATTCTGTGTGGTTGCTGCGCCGTGTTGCCTGTGTTGGCGCACCTGTGCCAGCGCTACCACATACGAGATCGTATTCGGCCCCTCGATTGGGTTATGAAACGATCTTTCACCCACAAAAATTTAGGAGAGAAGAAATTGTAAAAACTAGGCCAAATAAAAGAAAAACATGAATAATTCCATTTTATTTTCCGATTTACATTATACGAAGCATGACTTAGCTATACGACGACTTATAAGTACGAAGCACCACAGTACCAGTTACTCCCATTAATTTTAGGTCACTTAATCCTAAAGTTAAGAAAGTGGAGGATCTGATGGGAGGGGATTGAGAGGTGCTTAGTCGGCTGTTGTCAAAGTTACCCAGAGAGAGGCTACCTGGCCGGGCTGCTCCACCCAGAGAGGCGACTATCTGGCCGGGCTGCTCCACCTAGACAGAGACTACCTGGGCGGACTGCTGCGGCCCGCTGTACGGGTCCCTGTCGTGATTTTAACACGCATATCTTTAGGCGATCTTCTGCTATATACTTGAGTTGCGGTGAACCTTTTTTCTTCGGGAGAGTCTAAATTTGTGTGTATGAAAAATTTAAAGAAATTGAGTTGTCAATTATTTGTCCACGACATCTTTCACCCCCAACAATTTAGGAGAGAAAAGAAGATGTGTCTGTCTCTCTCTCTCTCTCTCTCTCTGAGTCAAAGATTTTTTAGCTAACGTCTTGCCCATAATCAGCAGCAATAAGCGCGCTCACGCTGTCCTGTTAAAGAAATCGAGTTGTCAATTATTTTGCCACGACACCTTTCACCCACAAAAATTTAGGAGAGAAAAAATTTAGGAGAGAACATTTTTTGGAGAGACAACCTGGCCGGGGTGCTCCACCCAGAGAGATTTTTGTGGGATTATTTTTGGTGAGTCGTCTGACTGGGGGTATGACACATTATACGAAGCATGCCCTAGGACAGTATACGACGCATTAAACGAAGCATGACCTAGCTATACGACGCATTATACGAAGCGTGACTACGAGAGGGAGAGAGTGTAACTCTCTCTCTCTCTCACACACTGTGTCTGTCTCTCTCTCTCTCTCTCTCTCTGAATCAAAGATTTTTTAGCTAACTTCTTGCCCATAATCAGCAGCAATGACCGCGCTCACGCTGACCTGTCAAAGAAATCGAGTTGTCAATTATTTTGCCACGACATCTTTCACCCACAAAAATTTAGGAGAGAACATTTTTAGGAGAGACTACCTGGCCGGGCTGCTCCACCCAGAGAGATTTTTGTGGGATTATATTTGGTGGGTCGTCCGGCTGGGGGTACGACACATTATACGAAGCATGCCCTAGGACAGTATACGACGCATTAAACGAAGCATGACCTAGCTATACGACGCATTATAAGAAGCGTGACTACCAGAGGGAGAGTGTGTAACTCTCTCTCTCTCTCACATACTGTGTCTGTCTCTCTCTCTCTCTCTCTCTGAGTCAAAGATTTTTTAGCTAACGTCTTGCCCATAATCAGCAGCAATGAGCGCACTCACGCTGTCCTGTAACATGTTAAAAGAAATCGAGTTGTCAATTATTTTGCCACGACATCTTTCACCCACAAAAATTTAGGAGAGAAAAAATTTAGGAGAATTTTTTTTTAGGAGAGACTACCTGGCCGGGCTGCTCCACCCAGAGAGATTTGTGTGGGATTATTTTTGGTGAGTCGTCTGACTGGGGGTACGACACATTGTACGAAGCATGCCCTAGGGCAGTATACAACGCATTAAACGAAGCATGACCTAGCTATACGACGCATTATACGAAGCGTGACTATGAGAGGGAGAGTGTGTAACTCTCTCTCTCTCACACACTGTGTCTGTCTCTCTCTCTCTCTCTCTCTCTCTGAGTCAAAGATTTTTTAGCTAACGTTTTGCCCATAATCAGCAGCAATGAGCGCGCTCACGCTGTCCTGTTAAAGAAATCGAGTTTTCAATTATTTTTCCACGACATCTTTCACCCACAAAAATTTAGGAGAGAAGATATTTTTGGTGAGTCGTCTGACTGGGGTACCGTATTCTGTGTGCTTGCTGCGCCGTGTTGCCTGTGTTGGCGCACCTGTGCCAGCGCTACCACATACGAGACCGTATTCGGCCCCTCGATTGGGTTATGAAACGATCTTTCACCCACAAAAACTTAGGAGAGAAGAAATTGTAAAAACTAGGACAAATAAAATAAAAACATGAAAAATTCCATTTTATTTTCCGATTTACATTATACGAAGCATGACCTAGCTATACGACGAATTATAAGTACGAAGCACCACAGTACCAGGTACTCCCATTAATTTTAGGTCACTTGATCCTAAAGTTAAGAAAGTGGAGGATCTGATGGGAGGGGAGTGAGAGGTGCTTAGTTGGCTGTTGTCAAAGATATCCAGAGAGAGACTACCTGGCCGGGCTGCTCCACCCAGAGAGGCGACTACCTGGCCGGGCTGCTCCCCCTAGAAAGAGACTACCTGGCCGGGCTGCTGCGGCGTCGCCGTTGTACGGGTCCCTGTCATGATTTTAACACACATATCTTTAGGCGATCTTCTGCTATACGACTTGAGTTGGCGGTGAACCTTTTTTCTTCGGGAGGGTCTAAATGTGTGTGTGTGAAACATTTAAAGAAATCGAGTTGTGAATTATTTTTCCACGACATCTTTCACCCACAAAAATTTAGGAGAGAATTTAGGAGAGAAAAGAAGATGTGTCTGTCTCTCTCTCTCTCTCTCTTAGTCAAAGATTTTTTAGCTAACATCTTGCCCATAATCAGCAGCAATGAGCGCGCTCACGCTGTCCTGTTAAAGAAATCGAGTTGTCAATTATTTTGCCACAACATCTTTCACCCACAAAACTTTAGGAGAGACATTTTTTAGGAGAGACTACCTGGTCCGGCTGCTCCACCCAGAGAGATTGTTGTGGGATTATTTTTGGTGAGTCGTCTGACTGGGGGTACGACACATTAAACGAAGCATGCCCTAGGACAGTATACGACGCATTAAACGAAGCATGACCAATCTATACAACGCATTATACGAAGCGTGACAGCGAGAGGGAGAGTGTGTAACTCTCTCTCTCTCTCAAACACTTTGTCTGTCTCTCTCTCTGAGTCAAAGATTTTTTAGCTAACGTCTTGCCCATAATCAGCAGCAATGAGCGCGCTCACGCTGTCCTGTTAAAGAAATCGAGTTGTCAATTATTTTTCCACGACATCTTTCACCTACAAAAATTTAGGAGAGAAGATATTTTTGGTGAGTCGTCTGACTGGGGTACCGTATTCTGTGTGCTTGCTGCGCTGTGTTGCCTGTTAGTCCATGAGCCAGGCCAGATATCGGTACCACCTGGGGTGACTAAACACGAATGGTACTAAAATGTTTATAGAGTGACTGTAAGTACATTAAGATATGATAGCCTTCTCGCACTGGTAGCTTAGTCTAATTTTTTTGATGCAATAGGGGCGCTACCCAAAAATAAAGATTTTTAGCGTGACGCTCGGCGTTTTCCTCATTTTCTTTAAAATCCATCACACAATCATCGCGAAACTTTGAACACCTATGTAGAATTATATTCTCTACCAGAGTTGTTCCTAGGTATTTTTCAAATTTCCTCATATTTCGGAATATACTCTATATTTTGGGTATTTTCCTCTAAATCTAGAATAAATCCTTAAATATGGGGAACATTGAAAAATATATTCTAACAGCTCTTGTAGCTTATTTGATTCTCTACAAGAATTATTCCGATGTGTATTTCAAGTTTCTCCATATTTAGGGGTTTATTTCATATTTGGGGATTTTTTGTTATATTTTGGGGATAATTTATTATTGGAAGGAGCAAACATATGTAGAGTGGTTTCCATGTAATGTGTTTGTTTGTTCATGGTTTAATGGTGATATTTTTTGCAGGTGTGTGTCGACTGTTTGACGGCAGGATGGAACCATCTGCGAGGAAGAGAGCACGGATCGACTGTATCATCCACTGCTCTGATGATGACAGCGATGCTCTGGTGTCACCACAGGATTTGGACTCCTGGAACACATTGCTCAGGGCTGCAGAAATCAGGCAGCATGATCCAGTCCTGGAAGCAGCCAAGGGCCTTGAAGAAGGAGGAATACCACACATACATTATCACCGTAAATGTCGTAGTCTCTTTACAATGAAGAAGTCACTGGATTCTATCCTTGCCAAGGGTGTCAAGATAGAATCAGCAAGCGTCGACCCCAGGAGGAGGGCATCAAGGGATGCCCCTAGTACTAGCAGGGTGTATGCCAAAGTATGTATCTTCTGCGAGAAGTCAAGCAAGTACATAAAAACAACAAAGACAAGGGAGCCACTCATACAGTGTGTTGAGCTACGAGCAGATGAGAAGATTCGCAGAGCAGCAATAAGGAAACTCAACCAGAGAATCCTTGGTTTAGTTAGCAGAGACCTTGTTGCTGCAGAGGGTCACTACCACAAGTCGTGCTACAAACTCTTCACAAAAGATGATTTCCCAGCGGCCGCCAGGTCGGGTGCAGGTGAAAATCAGGAAGAAAGCGAGGAAGCACGCTACGAAAAGGTTGAGACAGAAGCCCTCGAGGAACTCTGCTTGTATATAAGGACCAAATTATTCCCCAACCCAGAGGTACTGCCTATGACAAACCTCACATCTAGGCTTGAGAGATCCATGATGTCCCGTGGTATTATCCAACTGAAACCAGCGACAAAGAAACATGTTCGCCGAAAGATTGAAACCGAGTTTGGAGAATCACTACGCTTTGTCCCAGATGAGAAAGGAAAGCTTCTAATCTATCCACGCAGCCTCTCAATGGACGACCTTGCCCGGCAAGCACACAAAATGGCAAAAGACCTGCAAGAAGCAAGAGCAGCTAACTCTGAAGATGTCTTAACCAAAGCAGGAATGCAGCTGAGGAATGAGATCAATAAACAAGATGTGAGTCAGCCATGGCCTCCCGATACAGATCAGAATGTCATTCCTGCAGCAGTCACTCAATTCCTGCACACCCTGCTGACAGGAGAGTGTGAGTGTGAAACTCCCTCTGAAAGAGCTCAACGTCTTGCCACTTCCTTTGGCAGTGACTTGGTCTTTGCTGTTACCAGTGGCAAGACAAAACCACCCAAGCACGTACTGCTGACCAATGCTGTAAAGTCTTTGACAGGAAACACAGAACTGATCCGAACTCTGAATCGTCTTGGTCACTGTGTGTCTTACTCAATGTTTGAGGAGATCGATACAGCCCTTTGTATCCAGAAGCTGGAATGCTCAAAGGATGACATTCCACTGCCAGCAAACATCTACCCTGGTGTGTTCACAACCCTGGCCTGGGATAACATTGACCGACTTGAAGAGACCCTAAGTGGAGCAGGTACTTCTCATAGAGTCAATGGCATTGCTGTCCAGTCCAAGGTTGCAGGCTCTGTGCCAGAGAAAGTCCTGCCAGAGATTACCAAGTCCAAGATAAGAAGCATCACTCAGACATCATCAATGCTGCCAATATACAATGTTGGGCGGCGGGCAGGGCCACCTAGGATTGAGACTGCGTATGTCGACACTACCAAGGAAGTCCAGGATTCAAAGACAAAGAACCATATCTGGCTTCTTACTCGAATGTCAGACCATGAGGACCAGTCCATCAGCAGTTGGACTGGGTTCAACATCAAAATGCGCAGAGACATTGCAGTGGTTCAGGACACTGTAAGCTACCTGCCCACTATCAATGCTCCCGCAACAGAAATGTCCACCGTTAATGAAATCTTGGAACAAACGCATGCTATCATGCAGTCCTTACAGCTTAACAAGATTGTGTGCGTGTTTGATCAAGCACTCTATGCCAAAGCTGCCGAAGTTATCTGGAAACAAGAGAAGTTCAAGAACATTATCATCAGGATGGGCGTCTTCCACACAATCTGTAATCTCATCTCCACCATAGGAAAGAGGTTTCAAGATGCAGGTCTTAGAGATCTGGGTGTGGAATCAGGTATCATCGCAGAAGGATCAGTGTCAGGAGTGATGAACGGCAAGAGGTACAACAGAGCAGTGAGACTACACAAGCTCGTGTATGAAGCACTGATGAGGCTTGCATGGAAAGGCTTCCTTTCATGGCTAGAAGAAAACCATTCAAGGGACATACACCATCTAGATGAAACACTGAAGGACATCAACAGCTTTCACAGCAATGTGTCTCAGGGACTCTTTCAAGAGCTGATGGAGAGTGAATCATGCACACATATCATGAAGCTTTTCCAAGTTTATCTTGAGACCCTCAGAGATGAACACAACCTCTCAGCATTCTGGATGTCATACCTGGACATGGTTGAGATCATGCTGGACTTAATTCGAGCCTCCAGAGAAGGCAACTGGATGCTCCACCTAGGAGCAATCCGACAGATGATACCGTGGTGTTTTGCCTATGACAAAGTGAACTATGCCCGGTTCCTAACCTACTACTATGCCTTGATGTCTCGACTGCCCATTGAACACCCAGAGGTCCATGAACACTTCATGCAAGGTGGCTTTTCGGTCCAGATCGGTAGCAAGAATCCCTTTGGACGGATCCCTGTGGACCAGACAATCGAAGAGACGATCAACAAAGACACCCAGACACCAGGGGGCACAAAAGGCTTCAGCCTGAAAGGCGGAGCTGTCGCCAGGTACTACCTGACATCGGAGTATCGCAGCAGGTACTTAAGGCAGCTCAGGACTATGGTAGTAGGCCAAAAGTATACTGACTTCAGCCACCCAGACCTACAGATGCCCAGGATTAGAAGAGATGAGGCCGATGTCCAATCTTTAGTTCAACTGATGGAGACCAGCTGGTTGAACCCCTCCAACGCAGAGCAAGAAGATCTTGTCAGTTTGTCAACTGCGACTATGGCACCACCAGAAGTTGTCAAAGACCTTCTAGGGGCCTACAGAATAGGAGAGGATGCATATCAAGCCTTCAAGGAAGAGCGCCTGGAGATCGATACGCCAACTATACAGTTTCATGACACGATGACGAAGACGAAACTGAGAACGTTCACTAACATCAGAATGAAGCCACGCTCACAAGACCATGCCAAGGAGGTTATCTTAAAGGCTGACAGGAACCTATTTGGCCAGATGATCCTTGTTGCCGAGAACAGAAAGCTCAAAATGAGTGATGTCTTGGCTCATCCCCTGGGGCCTTTGCCTTGGGCACTTGCCAGCGGTGATGGGTCTCTCCGCAAGACCAACAAGGCTGCCCTCGCAAAGGAGTTAGAGAGGAATGTTTCTCCTGCAGAAGTGATACCCGAGCCCTCTGCTACCATAATTGATGGGATGAGCCTGGTCCACAAACTGAAGGGAAACGACAAAACTTTTTCACAGCTTGCAGGTACAGCACTGAGTCACGCTGTTCATGAAGGTGCTAAGAGCAGGCGCATTGATGTTGTGTTTGATATCTACAAGGAGACATCCATCAAGGATGCAGAACGAGCCAAAAGAAGTGCAGGCACAGGAATTCATTTCAAGAACATTCAACCTGGGCACAACATCCAGCAGTGGAGAAAGTTACTCGGTAGTTCCTCCAACAAGGCAAGTCTTATCAAGTTCTTGGTAGAAGAATGGAAGGCACCACAGCACAGGGAGAAGCTCAAGGACAAGGAGCTGTATGTCACATGTGAGCAGCGCTGCTTCAAGATCACCAAAGAGCAGTGGGAAGAGGCTCCTGAGCTTAAGTCAACTCAAGAAGAAGCAGACACACGCCTTCTTCTCCATGCACTTCATGCAGCAGAATCTGGGAACAAGTCTGTCATCATCACTGCAGAAGATACAGACATCATGGTGTTGTGTCTTGGCATGTGCCACAAGATCCCATCCCATCTGTTCCAGAAGTGCGGGACGAAGAACCGGACAAGATTCCTGGATATCACCACACTGAGCCGCACACTGGGAGGCAGCGTGTGTGATTCATTGATTGGTATGCATGCCTTTACAGGCTGTGATACCGTCAGTGCATTCGCTGGCCGAGGGAAGATGACGACACTCAAGCAGGTGAAGATGGACAAGACATACCAGCATGCTTTTCACGAACTTGGACGCTCATGGGAAGTGTCTCCTGAACTCTTTGAGAAGCTACAGGAAATCACCTGCCACATGTACCTACCATCTACCCACACAACTAAGGTAAACAAGCTTCGGTATGAGCTGTTCTGTGCAAGACGTGGAGAGGTAGAGTCAAGTCAACTCCCTCCTTGTGAGGACTGCCTCTTCATGCATGCACTGCGTGCAAACTACCAGGCTGCGATCTGGAGGAGAAGTCTTCAGAGCCAGCCATTTGTTGCGAACCCAACAGACTGCGGTTGGATGACAGATGAGGACGGTAAGCTTGCCGTCAACTGGATGCGAGGCTCACCAGCACCAGATGCTGTTATGCAGCTACTGTCTTGCAAGTGTGTGCGGTCATGCGAACTCCCTAAGTGTACTTGCCTCAGCAATGGTCTAAAATGCACGGACATGTGCAGGTTACAGACATGTCAGAACAAGGCTATTGAAGAAGAGCCGGTGGCACAACAGTCAGATTCCGAGTCTGACGTAGATGATATTTAGGAGTAGTAATTTGCCATAATAGTATGTACAAGCCCATGGCATGCTTAGTGTGTATTTACAGGACTTGTATTAAATGTGACAATTACTATATGCATTTTGTTGACATTTAGGCATTCCTGTCCCCAAATTTGACATTTTAAAAAATTTCGGAATTTTCGGTAGGGTATGTCTATTCAAGAAGTGATAACGACCATTAAGCTACCAATGTGCAAGGGCTATCATATCAAAACATAAACTAGAGACATGTAGCAAGCTAAAAACACCTAAGAGAATTAGTCACCCCGGGTGGTACCGATATCCCAAAATTCGGGTCTTGGCTCATGGACTATGTGTTGGTGCACCTGTGCCAGCGCTACCACATACGAGACCGTATTCGGCCCCTCGATTGGGTTGTGAAACTATCTTTCACCCACAAAAATTTAGGAGAAGAAATTGTAAAAACTAGGACAAATAAAAGAAAAACATGAAAAATTCCATTTTATTTTCCGATTTACATTACAGTATACGAAGCATGACCTAGCTATACGACGAATTATAAGTACGAAGCACCACAGTACCAGTTACTCCCATTAATTTTAGGTCACTTGATCCTAAAGTTAAGAAAGTGGAGGATCTGATGGGAGGGGATTGAGAGGTGCTTAGTCGGCTGTTGTCAAAGATACCCAGAGAGAGACTACCTGGCCGGGCTGCTCTACCCAGAGAGGCGACTACCTGGCCGGGCTGCTCCACCTAGAGAGAGACTACCTGGCCGGGCTGCTGCGGCGTCGCCACTGTACGGGTCCCTGTCGTGATTTTAACACACATATCTTTAGGCGATCTTCTGCTATACGACTTGAGTTGGCGGTGAACCTTTTTTCTTCGGGAGGGTCTAAATTTGTGAGTGTGAGAAATTTAAAGAAATTGAGTTGTCAATTATTTTTCCACGACATCTTTCACCCACAAAAATATAGGAGAGAAAAGAAGATGTGCCTGTCTCTCTCTCTCTCTCTGAGGCAAAGATTTTTTAGCTAACGTCTTGCCCATAATCAGCAGCAATGAGCACGCTCACGCTGTCCTGTTAAAGAAATCGAGTTGTCAATTTTTTTGCCACATCTTTCACCCACAAAAATTTAGGAGAGACAAAATTTAGGAGATAAATTGTTTAGGAGAGACTACCTGGCCGGGCTTCTCCACCCAGAGAGATTTTTGTGGGATTATTTTTGGTGAGTCGTCTGACTGGGGGTACGACACATTATACGAAGCATGACCTAGGACAGTATATGACGCATTAAACGAAGCATGACCTAGCTATACGACGCATTATACGAAGCATGACAGCGAGTGGGAGAGTGTGTAACTCTCTCTCTCTCTCACACACTGTGTCTGTCTCTCTCTCTCTCTCTCTCTCTGAGTCAAAACAACTTTAGCTAACGTCTTGCCCATAATCAGCAGCAATGAGCGCGCTCACGCTGTCCTGTTAAAGAAATAGAGTTGTCAATTATTTTTCCATATCCATCACTTTTGACTGTAATAATGTAATATATTTATATTTCATTATCCATCGCTTTTGACTGTAATAATGTAATATATTTATATTTTCTTAGGTATTTGTGTACTATGGGTTTTCTTTTTATTTAATATTTTAAATTGCTAAAGCATTATTTCCACATAGTGATTTTGGTTAAGTTCTTTTGTCTTTATACAACATACATACAATGGTTTAGCGTCATTTTTCCATTACATGCATTGTAACGGCTCAGACGGGGTTGGCTTTCAGTAGTTGAAGTGTACTGTAGTACAATAAAGTCCCGCCACAGCACTGCCCCACCAAGTCATCACTGTGGCTGATGTTGGTATAGTGCTAACTGTGCCTCAGCAAGACTCATCAGAGTCCCCCTGCAGCACTTGCTACTGCAGTATCTGCAACCACACCAGCCTTAACAGTGTTACAAAAAGATAGCACCATAACAAGACTCTACTCTACATTAGGCAATTTGGACTATAGAACAATAAAGTCCTTCCCCAACACTGTTCCAACATGCAAACACTGTTGCCGACACAGGTGTGGTGCCAAACAGTGCCCAGGTAATACTCAGTCCCCTGTGGCACCTATCCGCACCCCACCAGCCTCAGCAGTGCCATACCAAGACAGTGCTAAGATAAAGACTTTATTGCATACTAATGGCTGTTGGTCCACAAGTCAATTGCCATCCCCTCTTTTAGTCGCCACGACACGCAGTAAGATGCGTGAGGCATATTCTTTTTTTCCTCCACCATTAAGCCGTTATCACACGAGAGCTTTTTTAGTCAACATTCGACGATCACAACATTTCTGGTAACATTTCTGGAATATTTTGCACTGGTATTGGCAACTAGACTGGTGATAGATGAATTTAGGTAACACAAATGTTTTAAATGTTTACCTCATAAGCTACCAGACCCAGTGTTGAGTATAAATGTTGAGGGAAAAAGGGCTTGTGTGATACCAGCTTAGGAAATAGGATTATATTATGTAAGCATGACTGTACTATGGGTGTTATTGACCTTCTTCCCTCTCCCTCCCCCCCAACAGGTGGTGATGGTGTAGTCAACCAAGAACCACCCCTCCGGTGGGTCCCTCCCTCCCTCCTCTCCCCCCCCCCCCCCTCCCTCCGCTACTACCAACAACGGCGTTTCGGATGTTTTGGACACCCTCTCCTTGGAAAAGGTATCTCATGTGTGCCCCAGACATTATTCTTTCCTCTTTTTATCTATCTGTATATTCTGGAACATACCCCATTTATTTTGTTTGCTTTTCTATTATTATTATTATTATTATTATTATTTTTTTTTTTTGGCTGACTCGAGACAGAGCCCAAACAGGGGACAACACAACAAAACACTCTCGCTAATACTACCAACAACAGTGACACCCCACAAGACGTTCTGGATACCCTCTCCGTGGTAAAGGTATCTGATATATATCTATTGCCTGACGCCGTGATCCCCGAAGGGGTGGCCACGAACAAAACGCCCCCATGCACCTCTGTCCCCAGTCAGTCGACGCCCCTCCTCACAACCAGCACCGCCTTCATCCATATAGACTTCCCAAATTGACTAATTCCTTGAACATGACGATGGTGCATTGTTATATCTGCGATCAGTTTGCTTGGGAACCAAATTGACTTACTCATGGAGTTGTGTACACCCTATGTGGTGGATTGTGTTCTTTTATTTAATTTTTTTATTTTTTTATTAAGCGTTATCTCCACATAGCGATTTTGATTAGTTCTTTTGCATTTATCTTGTGTCGTCCTAGTTTTGGTTTGTATGTTTTGCAAGTTTTACATTATAACTTCTATAACTCCATCCTTCCACCTCTCTTTCGGTTTACCTCTCCCTCTCTGTCCTTCAACCTCGCTCTCGTACACCCTCTTATGCCCCTTTCACACATGTGCGACTTCATACGATTTTCGTCGCCGAGGACGTAGTCTTGTCAATTCGCATCTAATTTCTGCGACGTGTATGATTTTGACCGTTACAAACAGATAACTAATTATACTCGGTGAAGATGTCACCGATGAATGCGATGCAATCGTCGTCATTCTGCGACGTTATCGGCGAAGTGAGCGATGTTTCGGCGAAGATCTCTGCGAGGAATGACACGTTTTCAAAAATATCTTGCGAAATCATGCGATGGTCAAAGAAGACTCGCCGAATGTTCTGCGGCGTCTTCGGCGGTTCAAGCGATGGTCCGGCGATTACTTCGGCGAGGTTGTCCGAATATTTTTCCGGGCACAAATTCCTGCGATGAACGAACGAATCCACGGCGATCGTCGCCAATGCCATCGCAGATACGTCGCCGAGGTGTGCGAACCTGAGCGAATGTCACGTGAATGTGCTAAATTCAGTGGCATTAGCATCTACTCACGTTGCAATCGCGGAAGTAATTGGCCCCAACAACCACCCACAACCCCCCAAACCTTCCTGTGGTATATAAAGACCTTGACTCGGTCATAGAGAACAATCTGAGTTGAGCAGCCACACCGAGCATAGCTACTCTTCACCACCACCACATTATAACCTCGACCATTGAACGTGCCTGTTGAATCTTGAGATGGAGAGGATTACGCAGCATCTACGGAGGAATGAATGTGTTGAGCGGGCCCTTACCACCCAGCGGACGGATCTACTTTATTTGAAATGCCTATTGGAGCTTGCCAGAAGGGAGAAGGAAGCTGACAGGGCAAGGAAGGAAGCTGAGAGGGAAAGGAAGGAGGAAGAGGAGAGGAGAAAACAGATGAAGAAGGGGAAATGTTGGACTAGAGACTGGCTGTTAAGGCGAGGTCGATTTGGGGGATATGAAAATCTCCTGAAAGAAGTTGAAGAAGAGGACCCAGCAGATTTTATAAACTTCATGAGATTGGACCCTGCACTCTTTCAAGATATTCTCAGAAAAATTTGACCCATCATTGGCAAAAAGGACACACACTGGAGGAAAGCCATAGATCTTGGTTTGCGTTTGGCAGTGACGTTGCGTTACCTAGCTACAGGTGACAGCTACAAGAGTCTCAGTTACTTGTTCAGGATAGCGCACAACACCATCTCCAAAATTGTGCCCGACGTCTGTGAGGCTATTGTCAGTGCATACATGGATAATGTAAGAGTTTGTCCTACAACATCAGAAGAGTGGAAGGCTGTTGCAAATAGATTTGCTAGCAAGTGGCAATTTCAACATGCTTTGGGCACCTTGGATGGCAAACATGTTGCCATCAGAAAACCACCCAAAGGTGCCTCTACCTTCTACAACTATAAAGGTTACCACTCCATTGTGCAGCTTGCCATCGCTGACGCTGACTACAAATTCCTCTACATCGATGTTGGTGCAGAGGGATCAGCGTCAGATGGTGGGTTGTTTCTACGAACCCCTATTCGTTTGCTGTTGGAGAGGAATGACATTGGTGTTCCTGAGCCTGAACCGCTTGAAAACGGGAACGAGGAGATTCCATTCTTCTTCATTGGTGACGACGCATTTCCACTGAGGACCTGGCTGACGAAACCTTACCCAATGAGAGGTTTGGATGATGATCAACGCATTTTCAATTACCGCCTATCCAGAGGCCGGAGAGTGGTTGAAAATGCGTTTGGTATAATGTCTGCCAGGTAAAAGCCGAATTTAAAAAAATATGTCAATTGTTTTAATGTATATTTAAATATATATATATATAGTTAGATTACCATACATAAAAATATGAATAAATATATATGTCTATACATATATACAGTATATATACATAGCAAATTTTATGTGTTTGTGTACATACGGTACATCCACATCCTACGCCCGTATGGCTTCAGGCCCATGTCGACTAACAACATTTGTCCATCTTTAAAAGCTTATAATAACCTGCTGGCTTCACTTTAATATTTGGGATTGGAGTTCGTTGTTAAAAAGATCTGACATGTGTGGGTTGGTCGCCCTAATCGAGCTTCCCATTTCATTCTCTTATAAAGTTTTCATTGAGAAACTAATATATTTTTTCCCCAGACTAACTGTATTTATTGTTTTAACCATTCTCATTACAGGTTCCGGTGTCTGCTAACGACCATGCCTATCCATCCGAATCGAGCTGAATCCGTTGTGATGGCCTGCTGTTGTCTACACAATATCCTTCGTGACAGGAATCCCTCTGATCGACGGGGTCTTGTCGTGGAGGAGAACATTGCAACAGGAGAAATCGTAAATTTTGTACGTTCGGCCGACATTCTAGACCGTCTTGGGAGGCAGCGGGGCAACACAGCTACCAATGATGGGAAGACTCTTCGTGACAGTCTCAAACACTATTACAACTCACCAGCTGGGAGTGTGGCATGGCAAAACACGATGATAGGACGAACCCCATCAGAAACCTAAAACATACCCTAATAAAATGTAAAGATAATGTGATTATTGTTTAATTTCTACTCAATGTCATGACCAAGTAATGTGCGTAGTAAGAAACATTTGTTGTATGATAACTTATTTTATTCAACAACATCTGGCTAATGTCATATTGGGTGAATATTCGAATTACGTAGACATAATATTATTTACTAGCTACGAACATCTTGTATGACAAAAATTAACGAAACATACAACAAAATTCCTCTCTATCTGGACCATGGTGAAACCTGTCTAAAGTAGAACCAGGTGGCTAATTATCCGAGACACCCACCCCCACCAACAGTCACACACACACGGACACACAAACATACACACAGACCCAGGTGGTTAATTGCCCCAATGGCTAATCTCTAACACGACCATACCTCCAGCCTGCGGCAGCAGGGCTGCCGTTTGGTAGTGTTTCGTCTGCTAGCTCAGAAAAAACATGGCGTCGATGACGTCAAAGGAATATTATGACGTCACTCCGGAATTCTTCCGATTTTCCTTAACAAGACGGTTTATGATGTTTAATAAATTATACAATAATAATATATAAGTGTGGAGGTGTTTTTATTTATTCCTTTCATTATCACAATTTCACAAATGTTAATGAGCACAATTGTGAGTTACGATGATGTAGCAAGAAGTAATGTCAAAAGCTGATGTGTTCCTGGCCGTCATTCCCACCTTAGCACCTGTTGGATATGGAAGTGTACCATCGCCTGTGTCTGACGAGCTTGAGGCCGGATCATTATTCCTCTTCATTATACAGTGGTATTTGGTAAGTCTTGTGGTGATTGTTGGATTAATATCAGGTGTTTGTTGCAAATTATTTATCATGTGTTATCACACTAGTGTGCCCTTTGATAGGTATGTTTTCAATGTATTGATAAATAGTAACGGTACATTTTCTGTTTTAAGATGAATAGGGATGACATTTAAGTAATATGCGGTGATATACCGTGAATATAATGTATTGTACAGTCTCAATCCCTAAAAGTAAGCCCCCCTCGATGCTAACAATAAAATTAGCTAGGGTCTTTCTGAACGACGGATAAACTTGGGAACGCACAAACGACCACACTCCACTCAAATGAAACAGAAGTTCGAACAGCCATATGAACCTTTTGTGGTTTACTACAACCACAGTATGTTTCTTATTTTCGCAGGTTGTAAATTACTTCAAGTTGTATAACTGGACACGGAAATCTGCACTAGGCCTACTGGCCCAAACGAGGCATATTGATAATGGTTGAGTATGGTTATTTATGTCTGTGAATCAATAGATAAAACAATTACATATATTTACTGCATTGAAGCAACTTTAGTGGTCAAGCATTATTGATGACATTTAGAACAACTGGCAACCGTGTTTAACTTCGTACGCTATTCCTCTGTATTGAGTGTAATATAATTATACAGTCGATATTCTTGTGTGCCCTGCTAAACTACTCTCTCCCCAACCCCCCTTTTCCCTAATTTGAAAATATTTTAGCTTCTATTGCCCTCTGACACTAGGTAGAGATTACCATGATTCTTTAGGAAGACCTTACCTTCCTAGACCGGTAAAATGCACAGCTCACTCTGTTGAGGCATACCACCATATCTCTGGGTAAAATGCATGATCGTAAGTGTTCAGCTCTAGGAATAGTAAAATTGGTTCTGACAAACTGTCACTATACATAAGAGCTTATAACATATATGAACTAACTTGGAAATCATAAACATAATAATAATAAAACTCGACAACAAAAATAGGTTGGTAGAAGTAGAGAACCAAGCCAATTCAGATAGGTAGCTGAGAGAGCGAGATATTTACATATATTTACATAGATACACTGGCCACACAGATCTTACGATCCCTACGAGGTGACCAGGACTTAATCCTAATAGAGATAGCAACCCTAAGAGAAAGTGGAAGGAAAGGATAGCAAAGATGAAGGCTCTCTCCCCACCCTCCGCTCCCTCCGGCAATATGCCGTACATGAAAATAGTTAGAAGTGAATAACCTTGCAGGGCTTGGAAATCGCCTGAAGGAATTTATAGTATAGTTAGAAATGGAAAGGAAAAGGCATGCACACCTTCAATTTTTTTTTGTTTTTTTCCCCCCCAACTGAAAACGTTTTCATTTCCGCCAGGTTCTCTTATCAGTGATCAGCTTCTACTGAAGACCAACTTTTCTGTGATATGTGTCTAACCTTTTTTTAAATGTGTATATCGAGTCACTGTCAATAACTTCATTAGGGAGCTTATTCCACTCATTAATAATACTGTGGGTGAAGAAATTTTTAGTTATGTCTAGGTTGGCTTTCCTGCCTGTTAGTTTTAATTTGTTTCCTCTTGTGGAACCTTCTTTGGCTATCTTAAATAGATTATTAGAATTTACGTTACTAAAGCCTTTTAGTATCTTAAAACACTCTATCAGCTGTCCCCTTATTCTCCGTTTCTTAAGCGAAAACAGGTCGAGTTCTCTTAATCTCTCATTGTATGGCTTATTTCTAAGGGAAGGGATTAACTTTGTTGCTCTACGCTGAACGGATTCTAGTTTCTCTATGTCTTTTTTTAAGTAGGGAGACCAAAACTGCACAGCATACTCCAGATGTGGCCTCACAATACTTTTATATAGTGGTACAACTATGTCTTTACTATGACAATGAAAATTTCTTTTAATGAAACCTAGCGCTCTATTTGCTTTGTTAGATGCTGCGGTGCATTGGCTTGTAGATTTTAGATTTTCATTGATAAGCACTCCTAGGTCTTTTATCTGTGATACGCTCTTTATCTTTTCTCCATTCATATGGTATTCGTATTTGTTGTTTCGGGAGCCTATTTGTAGTATCAGGCATTTGTTTACGTTAAAGGGCATCTGCCAATTTTCTGACCACTCTGATATCTTGTTTAAATCTGATTGCAGGCTACTTCTATCGCTTTCTGATATTATTGCATTTCCTATTTTAGTGTCATCGGCGAATTTGGAAATTATGTTATTAATGCCGTTGTCTAAATCATTAATATATATTATGAATAATAATGGGCCCAGAACTGAACCCTGTGGGACTCCACTAGTCACCGGAGTCCATTCTGATTCCACTCCATTAATAATTACTCTTTGTTTTCTTTCGCTTAACCAATTCCTTATCCAATTAAGTGTGTTGCCTTGTATTCCTAGATTCTCGACCTTCTGAAGTAATTTATTATGAGGGACCTTGTCGAAGGCCTTCTGGAAGTCCAAGTACACTATATCAAGACTTTTGGTAAAATCATTAATCTTAAATAGGTTGTCATAAAATTCGATAAGGTTCGTTAGGCATGATTTGTTTGCTCTGAAGCCGTGTTGACTATTATTAATAAGATTATTATTCTCTATGAAAAGTACAAGTTCGTCTCTTATAATTTATTCTAATAGTTTTACAATAACGGAAGTTAAGCTAATGGGTCTGTAATTCCCTGGTTGTTTTTTATCTCCCTTTTTAAATATTGGTGTAATATTCGCTGTCTTCCAGTCAGTGGGTAATTGTCCATGTTGGAGTGACATGTTAAACATTTTGGTTACATTTTTAGGATTTTAGGGATGAATAGGTCTGGGCCGGGAGATTTATTTATTTTCAGTAATTCAATCTGTCTAGTGACGCTTGATTGGCTAATTTTGAAGTCAGGGAGCACAATGTTGCTTGTTTGATTAGTAGCTTGTGGAGAGAGAGAGAGAGAGAGAGAGAATGGAATTATACTAGAAGTTGTTGAATAATAGTAAAAATAGTCCATATGTTAATATATTATTTCACCAAACATTATTGTTGCATTCAATCTTGTTACTTTAAACAGTGTTTTATCTAGCTCAGATTGATATCTTCATGATTCAATATTCCACTATGTTTGCGATACTATTGACTTTTGAATACAGAGTTCGTGGTAGAATGAATTAGCTCCCATGAGGACAAAAAATAAACTCTTCTTTTATCCAATTACCTTATTTACTAATTAAAAACTTCTTAATTATTTTCAAGGGCATTATATTCACCCCGTAATTACAGCATGTTAAAATGCTAGATGAAAGTAATGTAATGGCTAATGTGACGCAATCGGTTTCATGATAACTTTGAAATAAGTATATATGTAAAGAAATCCCATTCTCGACTAACTTAACTCTTTCAAGATTTACGATGTATTTTAACCGTTTGTTCTTGTTATCACAACTCCATGTTATGCAACTTGTGGAAGATCTGTTGGTATTACAAGGAAAAGACTCATTAAATCCTTTGACTTCCATGCTACTCATCAAACTATAAGCGGAATAAACTGTCAAAAATGCGTCGTGATCCACAAGGGGATAACTTCTAAGTTATAAAGCTTAACGTTTATTAATATTCCATCGACTTCCTTCAATCATTATGTTGTTTAATATGAGCTTCCGTTCATGAGCATATACTGTACTCTGTGCAACTCTCCAACTCAAGACCTAACCTATATTCCCATTGTTTTTTCTATTCAATAGGTGAGCTCTGGAACCCTCTCCCTGAACCCATATGTCCCTCATCCTATGACTTAAATGCATTCAAACTCCGTGTATCCAGGGATTTGGGTTCGACCGTTCCTTGATAATGGCTCTAACCCCCTTTTAACTCTGGGGAGGCACTCGTAACAAACAGTTCTGCGTTTTGTCTCCCTCATACACATATACAAAATAAATATAATGTATATACTTCACTACATACTTATGTTAGATTGGATAAGTGTTCATTAAATTTTTGCAACGTTGCTATTTTTTAGAAAGTACAAAGGAGTACAAAGGAAATCAAGCAACAACAGATCTAGTGACCCTTCTAGGTTGCTTGTCCTCCAAAACACTGAGGATCAAGTGTCCAAACAGTGGTTTAGAGTGGGTAAGGGAACATTGGAAAGGGAATTACTGCCCTGGAACTAATGTTCGTGGCAGGATTAGGAAGTTAGTAGAGGACAGATGGGTTAGTAACTGAGGGGGGAATAAAATAAAGTTATTCATTTACAAACGCAGTCAGTTGCGGGTTTGATGAGAGATATTTGTCTAGGCGGAGTTTAAATGAATCAACGGTGATGCAGTCTATAACGTTTCGGGGAAGCCCATTCCACAAGTTGACAACTCGATTGAAGAAGAAATTCTTAGATTCGTGCGAGTTGAAATATTTACCAATAATTTTGCAACCGTTTCCCCGCGTGTAATTAGATTGGTCGATAGTGAAGTACTTACTACAGTTCATATTGTCAATGCCTTTGATGATTTTGAACACTTGAATTAAGTCACCTCTTAATCTGTGCTGTGTTAAAGGAAATAGATTTAATTCTCTAAGACGCTCTTCGTATGGTTTGTTCTTTAGGCTAGGTATCATTTTGGTAACTCTACGTTGAACTCGTTCTAGCTTGTTTATATCTTTTTGGTAATAAGGGCACCAGGATTGAACGCAGTATTCCAGAAGAGGGCGGACTAAGGAATTGTAAAGGGTTAGGATAACTTCTTTGGATTTATGCTCAAATGACCTGCCTATAAAGCCAATTATTTTGTTTGTCTTCTTAACAACTTCTGAACATTGTTGACTCAGTTTTAGGTTACTCGATATTGTTACTCCCAGATCGGTTTCTCTGTTTACATT
This sequence comes from Paralithodes platypus, assembly GCA_032716605.1. Lineage (NCBI taxonomy): Eukaryota > Metazoa > Arthropoda > Malacostraca > Decapoda > Lithodidae > Paralithodes > Paralithodes platypus. The sequence goes on from CM064572.1 coordinate 19,673,086, forward strand.
CTTAAGCTGAGTGCCATTCATCGAATAGTTTGCTTTCTCATTTAGGTATCCGACATGTAGTACTTTACATTTATCCGCATTGAAACTTATTTGCCAAATTTGGGCCCAACATGACAATTTATCTAGATTGTGTTGCATATCGTCAACTTGTTCCTTTGAGAGTACGCTATTTGCAATTTTTGTATCGTCAGCAAATTTTGAGATTGTACAGGTGAGACCCTCATCTATGTCGTTGATGTAAATTAGAAAGAGAATTGGTCCTAGTACCGATCCCTGGGGTACCCCGCTACTTACATTGGTCCCTTTAGATGCCTTACCGTTTATGACTACCGATTGCTTTCTGTTGCTGAGCCAATTTTCTATCCATTTCAACACACCGTCTTGTATTCCATGCGCTTTTAGTTTTAGCAGTAAACGTTTGTGGGGAACTTTGTCAAAGGCCTTTTGAAAATCAAGGTATATAATATCTACAGCTTTACTCTCATCGTAGAGGTTGAGGATATCGTGGAAGAAGTCTAAGAGGTTTGTTAAAGAGGAACGTTTTTTACGAAAGCTGAGTTGAGTATCTTTAAGTATGTTATTTTCCTCTAAGTGATTTACGAGTCTGTCTCGTATGACCGTTTCTAGCATTTTACATACAACTGAGGTTAAGCTAATTGGACGATAGTTACTGGGTAGGGATTTGCTGCCTTTTTTGAATATCGGTGTTACGTTGGCTAGCTTCCACTGACCAGGCATAGTTCCAGACTGCAAGGATTTATTGAATAGTAATGTCAGTGGTTTGGAGAGCTCATCCTTAGCTTCCTTTAGAACTCTAGGAGAGATTGTATCAGGTCCTGGCGTTTTATTTACCTTGAGTTTATCTAAACAATTCAATACTTCTCTCTCTGTAACGGTGATATTGCTTAGAACATCTGAATTATCAATCTGAATCGGCAATGTTGTAGGGATATCACTGAGGTCTTCTGTTGTAAAAACTGATGCAAAGAAGGTATTGAGGGCATTACTCATTTGTACTTCGTCTTTGGTGTATTCTCCATTTTCATCGACTAACGGTCCAACAGTTGAAGTAACTACTTTTTTCTTTCTGATATAACTATAGAATTCTTTCGGGTTTGTTTTACTTTGATTCGCGATATGTAACTCTAAGGTCTTTTTACTTTGCTTAATTAACTTTTTGGCTTTGCGTCGTAGCTCTACAAATTTCACCCGTTCTTCGTCATTTTGTGAGGATTTTAATCTATCATTAGCAAATTTTTTAGCAAGCAGGCAGTTTGAAATATCTTTATTCCACCATTTGGGCTTATTATTATGGCCTGGACGCCGTATTTTCGATGGTATGCAGTCTTGCACTACTTTTAGGTAAGTGGTTTCGAATAACTTCCAAGATGTATTTATGTCGTTATTGTTAATTAAAAAGCTCCAGTCAGTTTCTTTAAACATAGCTATAAGTGTATGGAAGTTTGCTTTCTTGAAATTAGGGACTTTTTCGATGCTACTATTTGGTTCGTTACTAGTAAACTTTAAAGTGAAAGTTATCGTACGATGGTCGCTGTTACTGAATTCATCACCAACATTCAAATTCTCTATCAATTCTTCTTTTGTTGCAAGTACAACGTAAAGAACGTTATTACCACGGGTCGGTGTTCGAACAAATTGATAAAGCGAACTCTCTTGCAAGTTCGTATACAAGTCATGTCCGGAGTGTGAAGTAAGAGTATCGCCCCACTTGGTCACAGGTAAATTAAAGTCGCCAAAAATTACGGTATCTTGTAAGTTACTTACATCTGCAATTTGTTCGTAAATTTCTCGGTCAGTTTGCACTGATTGAGCTGGAGGTCTGTATATTAACCCGTGGAGCCCCGGCTAGTTTTGTAATGTTTGTTCACCAGAACCTGGCCGGTTTTCATTTTTTTTTTTTATTCCAGAAACAATAGCGAATGGGTTAGGAATGAAGGAAAAACCACGAAAAACCGCTCAAAAAGCTTAACAAATGGTCCTACAGAGCCCCCAAAAACGGATTTTACAAGAGTACAAAATTGAAGGCAATTACCCAAAAAAACAGGTTATTGCGCGCTCACGCGCACGCACGTGGACTTTGAGAGTTTTCAACCATCGGCACGGTTGCGTGGGAAACGTACACAGTTCCCATACAAATCTGAGCCCTCTTGAGTGGCTACACCTGAGGTTACGGTCGGCGCAATTAGGGTGACGTGTCAGGCGCGTCGCTGGGGCTGTGCGTTACATACATCGCCGACGCGTCAGACGCGTCGCTGGGGCTGTACGGGTTAACGCAAGTATTATTTTTGTACCTTTATTATTCTTTATTAGCACAAAAGATGTGTCGACGTTCACAATTTGAGGTTTTGACACGAGGGTCGGGTTAAGACTTTCTTTGATATAAAATAAAACGCCACCTCCATTTTTATCTTTTCGGCTGTTCTCAAACATTACATAACCGGGAAGTGAATACTCTGCTAAAAAGTCTCTATCTTCTGTATTGAGCCAAGATTCTGTTATGCCAATCACATCATAATTTTCTGTAAACACTAGTTCCTCTAAATCTGAAAATTCATTGCGTATGCTACGAGCGTTTGCATAGAAAACCTTTAAAGTTGCGGTTTTAGAACTCGCAGAACGTTCTTTCATCGAATTTTTGGTTCTGGTCGGATCTACATTTACATTCATGGCTGTCCTCGGTCCTCGGTCGTTATCCCTGGCGGTTTTGAATTTGGGTCGTGTTGGTGGAGCTTTATCCAAATTCGGGATTCTTGACGGATTAGTATTTAATTCCTTTGTAGGTTGCCGTCCTCGCTGTCTTCGGTCCTCCTTCCTGGTTGTCCTGTGCTGAGTCGATTTCTTCTCCGAAAATCCTTCACCGCATCGTTGAGAAGACACCCAAAACGTGCTGCTCCCACCTGGTTCAGATGAACTCCATCGTCCGAAAACAAATAGTCATCGTAGTAGAAATTGTCCCAGGTGTCGACGAATCCCACGTTCTCCTTCCTGCAGAGGTTTGCTAGACAACGATTTGTGCTGGTGGCTATGTTGTAAAATCGGCTCTCTACACCGAGCCGGGGGACGATTCCTGAGACGATGATCCTTGATGACTTCTCCTTAAACGACTTGATCAGCTGCTGGTACTTTGAAAGCAAATCTTCCGACCGGGTTCGCTGTACATCGTTGGATCCAAGGTGGATGACGTACATTGTATTAGCAGGGGCCAGCTTTGATACTTCGTCAACTGCTGCAACTACATCGTCCACACCACCACCAGGGATACAAAAACGCTTCCTGGTCTTAGGTGCCCTGGCGCAAAACTCTGTGAGCTGACCACGTATCATCGAGTGTCCCACGACCCGGACTTCTTCTATTTCCTCTTCGTCATCTGAGTCTGTGAGTATCTGGAAACGGTTTTGACACTCGGTAATCGGTATGTGTTCCCTGGTCTTGGGGCAAACGTTGTTCCTCACGACACGGAAGTTGTCTTGAGGGGGAAGAGAGTCACTATTTGTATCTTGAGTATCGGAAACATCAGTTGAAGTGGCTACTGTAGGCGTTGAATTGTTGGCAGTTGACGTTGGGGCGTTGGTGAGAGTGAGAGGAGAGCAGTTGACGAGTGAGAAAGTGAGAGGGAAGGAGAAAAAATTCGATAAGGTGATCTGGTAACCTGCAGAAATAATTAATCATGAATGGGGTAGGACAAAACTGTGTTGAGTGCGCATACATATATGCAATATATGACAATTCGTTTTACCTACGGTAGTCAGGTATTGCCCAGGTGTTGTATTGTAGCAAATAGTAGACATGTGTTGCATGATGAATTATGTTTATTCAGAATTTACTGCCGTATCATTAAATCTCACAGAAAGGCTTCCCTTATCCCTCACGGAGGAAAATTTGCACAAACAAATAGTAGTCTTTCTGATTATGAATGGACTAATATTAATCAAGCTTTTTATTTCTGAAGGACTCGACTCGATCTTGTGACTTCGGGATGCGATAAAGCCTACTGTAGCTTGGATTGAATATAGTTGGCCAATCTCCATACCTATCTATTGCATTATGACCTTCGTTAACAAATAGTGTCTTGTTATTATAAACAGTATTGCTTAAACAATGTATTTTATTTTGAACTTGTAGGTTTCGGACACTTTGAGGAATTTGTTTGAATGATTTCAAATTTCATGCGTTTCAAGCTAAATATAGGCGTATGAGAAATGTATTAGTGAATTGTGTTTATACACAAATAATTGTGCAATATTTTATTTGGCTGACCTTTAAATAACTGATAGCAATGGAAAGCAAAAACTAATGTTGATACATCAAAACCATCAAGGGTTCATTTTGCTGTTCGAGCCACCTGTGCTAAATCGGAGCGGAGTGTAATCGTATGTGCCACGTTTACCTGTCATCCAGAAAGACCCGGGATACCAATATTTTTCGAGTCGAGGGGGGCTTACTTTTAGGGATTGCGACTGTACATATTAGTTCTGTTTACATTTGTTATAGGTAATATTTCGGACATTTCAGTAGACTTGATAAATATAGTTGTTGTTGTTGTTGTTGTTCCCTAAACTGCCTGGCCGAACAACCCCGAGTCCCTGAGGAAGGCCATGGCCAGGAAGGCCATGGCCACGATCGGGCTTTCCCACAGAGCTCTCATTGAGTGTAGATTGTGTTGTTGGCGTAAGTGGTTGTGTGAAATGCAGTCTTCTATGATGTGTTTAATGGTATGGGGTGCTGTGTTACATCCCGGGCAGGCGTCGACAACGGAGTCATCCAGTCTCTTCTGATAGCTCAGGAGAGCTGGATGGTGTCCGCATCTCAGCCTGGCCAGGTGGACTCTGTCCTCGCGAGGAAGGGAGGATTCGGAAGGATGGATTTCGGGAGGTCGTGCATGCAGCTGCGTGTTGTCTGTGAGTGAGTGGATGGATCGGTGAGAGATATGAGTATGGATGTGCTTCTGGAAGTTGGTTCGGGGTGGGCACAGAGGGAGAGAGGACAATAATTGTGTGTGATACCGTGTGCTGGGTGTTGTTTTAATTTTCTTGGTGTCTGTGGGTGTGTTGCCATTTAGTTTAGTGGGTGGTCTTGGTTCGTGGAGGCTGCTGCCAGGAATTGAGTGCTCCTCATGTCCAGATGGTCTTTGACTTTGAGGATTTTGGTTTCTTGATGTAGGTGATCTGTGGGTGCAGTAGCTTTGCAGCCTGTAATGATCTTCAGGGCTTTGTTTTGAATAGTCTGTAAGGTCTTATGATGTGTTTCAGCTAGGTTAGAAGCCCAGGCTGGGCTTGCGTATTCCATCACTGATCTTATGTATTGTTTATATACTGTGGTGGTAGTTTCTTTGTTGTGTCCGAATTTTGTGTGAGCAAGTGACCTGACGGCGTTAAGTCTGGGTGTCAGTTTCTTTTTAATGTTTGTGGTGTGCTGTTTGAATGTCATATGAGTACCATATGTTACTCCTAGGATTTTGTGTGTGTGTGTATGAGTTAGGGCTGTGTTGTTTATGGTGAGTTGAGGGATGTATTCGTGTTCTCCTGTCCAGCTTGTGAGCAGGGTTGCGGTGGATTTGGCTGGGGCTAGATTAAGTCTGTTTGTAGTGCACCAGCCATGTAATGTGTTGAGATAGGGTTGAAGGAGATCTGTTGCTCTTTTTGGGTCATGGTGTGTGCATGTGAGTGTTATGTCGTCTGCATAGGAGGCTAAGTTTATTTGGGGCGCATTGGGTGTAGTTATATCGTGCATGTACAGTAGGGTGGTCCAAGAAGAGGGGGTAAAATTTCAAAGTGAACTGGTCCTTTCTCCACACCGCTGCTTTTTTTCGTGTTGCATTCCTCTCCTTGTGTGCAAAATTTCATCGCGATACAATGATATTTAGAGGTCGACTAATCATCTCGCTTTCTATCATAGGATTTAACCCGGAAAATATTACATACCCGAATTGGAGCACTTCCCGACATCACAGACCCAAATGGTGTTGATTTCTGAATTCTCCGGGGTTGATAACCTCATAGCCCACATTTTATCAACTAAAAACTGATATACAGCTGTCTGAATGCTGAATTTCATTATTTGGTTTTCACAGTAAATTTTAGGGGTAGGCCATACCCTGGTTACGGTACTTCTAGTAGAGATAAAGCAAAATGGTTCGCATTTTTGAACTCAGAAGGGTCGATTTACACATAGAAGTGGTTTCATCGACACTGATTTATTGACAATTCACAAAATATTGCCAAAAAATCGTTTTTCTATAGGAAAATAGAGAAATTGAAATTTTCTGTCATATTTTCCAGGTTTTAGTAAATAAATGAAATATGAAAGCATTTCTATGTGTAAATCGACCCTTCTGAGTTCAAAAATGCAAACCATTTTGTTCTATCTCTATTAGAAGTACCCTAACCAGGGTATAGCCTACCCCTAATTTACGGTATGAAAACCAAATAATGAAAATCAGCATTCAGACAGCTGTATATCAGTTTTAGTTGATAAAATGTGGTCTATGGGGTTACCAACCCTGGAGAATTCAGAAATCAACACCATTTGGGTCTGTGATGTCGGGAAGTGCTCCAATTCGGGTATGTGATATTTTCCGGGTTAAATCCTATGATAGAAAGCGAGATGATGGGGCGACCTCTAAATTAAGTTTTATCGCCATGAAATTTCATAGGCTTGTAACCTATGGGTAATGGACAAAAAATAACCTTGTGGAGGAATAAAAGTATACAAATATTTTTGGTGGACCACCCTAATGTACAGATTGAAGAGTGCAGGACGGATCCTTGTGGGACTCCGTTTGGAAAGTTTCTGATTTTAGATGACTGACCGGCAAAAGATACGTGTGCACATCTGCCTGCTAGGAAGTTGGCCAGCCACCTTTTTGTGTTGTTGTGCATGTTTGTGTTGTAGATTTTGTTTGTTAGGTTGTGGCGGGGGATGGCATCGAAGGCTTTACTAATGTCGAGTGTGGCTAATAGTGATCTGTGTGGTGGTCTAGCTGAGTTGATGCCGTCAAAAGCTCTTTGTGTAAGGTCTGTGAGAAGAGTGTTTGTGGAGTGGCCTAAAGCCATGTTGTGTTGGAGCTAGGGGTAGGTCAGGTGTAATTAGTTGCAATACTAGGCATTCCATGACTTTGGAGGGGGAGCAAAGGAGTGTGACGGGGCGGTGCGAGGAGGGTAGCGTGGGGTCTTTGTTGGGTTTGGGGAATGTGATGATGATACCATGCTTCCAAATGTCTGGTATTGTGTTGTGTGAATAGCTGTAGTTTGATATGTTAGTGAGTGCTTGTATGCCTTGTGGTCCCAGGTGTCTGAGGTGTATGTTGCTTATGTTGTGTAGGCCACAGGCGGGTGAGTGCTTGAGATTGTTGATGATATGCTTTGTCTGGTGATTGGTGAAGGGTGTATAGTTAGGGTCTGTGGGGAATTGTCTCTTACGTTGGATGACACGTCGGTCGTTTTTGTAAGGTTTTAGGTGGCTGACATGTGAGAAGTGATTGATGAGTGTTTGCTTGTTGTTTACATGAAGGAGTAGAGTCTTTTGTTGTGATTGCAGCATGTGATTGTGTTGTGTTGCTGTTGGAAAGTGTGATGCTGTTTAGTGTTTTGTAGAGTTTTTTGGGGTTTGTTTTGTGATCAAGTGTTTGTAGGAAGTTATTCCAATTTAGTTTTTGTTGTTCTTGTATTTTGTTGTTAGTTTGGGTGTTGAGTGCTTGAATTTGTTGTGTGATGTCTTGTGTGTGGGTTGTGAGTGTTTCAGTATGTCGCGTTGTCTGATGAGGTTTTGAATTTCTGGTGTGAAGTTGGGGTTGTGTCTTTTTCTGTTACCTCTTGGAATGTGTTTCTTGTCAGCGTTTTGGATAGTTTTATTGAGTATGTGTACAGCATTGTTGATGTTAGTGATGGGTGTACTGTTTAGAGTTGTGAAGTGTTGTTCTGTCTCATTTGTGAATGCTTCCCAGTTAGCTCTTTTATAATTGGTGTATGTGTGTTTGTGGCTAGCTGGGTTGAGTCTTGTTTTGGTGGTGATAATGATTGGGAGGTGGTCGGAGCCTAAGGTTCTGACCACCCTCCAGGATATTGTAGGGGCGAGTTCGGGGGAGCAAAAGGTGATGTCTGGAGATGATGGGTTATAGAGGGCTTGGTGAGGAATATGGGTATGTTGATGGATGTCGTTAAGGATGATGAGGTTATCGGTTTGGTTTTGTAGTACCAGCCCTCTGTCTGTGTCGGGGTTGTCGACAAACCAGGCCGACGTCTTGGCGTTGAAGGCACCACTCAGGATGATGTGTGGGGTGTTTGTGATGTGTTGTAAGTGTGGTCTGTATTCATTTGGTACTGTAGGGGATGTTTGGGGAGGGATGTATGTGTTTATGATGGTTATGTTGGAGTTGTTGCCAGTGCGTATTTTAATTGATTGTATTTCTGTTGTGTTATCATTTGGGGGGAGGAGGGATTTGGTTTGCACACTGGTTACTATGTACGATATTTCTTTGTGTACCAGGGTGATGAGTCCACTGCCCCCGCCAACAGCCCGGTCTTGTCTGATGGTGGTGAAATTATGAAATGTGGGTGTTTTTTGTGTTGTGCGGAGTTTTGTTTCTTGTAAGATGGCAATGTGTATGTTGTGTTGTCTAATGAAGTGTGAGAGTTCGTGTTTCTTTGTGTTGATGCCATCTATGTTCAATTGAAGAATGTTAATGTTATGTGCATGATGTATGTTGGGTGCTGCTGCACGAGGATGGGGTGGGGGTGAAGGGGTGGGGTGAGGGGGGGGCTGGGGGTTGGGATGGGTGAGGTGGGGATTGGGGAGCAGGAGATGGGGGTTGGAATGGATTAGGATGGGGTGTGGTGTGTTGAGTTGAGGATGTGGATGGTATGGGAAGGTTAGGGGGGTTAGGGAGGAGAGGTGGACGGGTTTTAGGGGGGGGAGTGGATGATATGGGAAGGCTAGGTGGGTTGGGGAGGAGAGGTGGACGGGTTTTAGGCGAGGGATTTGACTGAGAGAGGGAGGGCATGAGGAACCGGTCCAGGTGTTCGTGTAGTGTTTCTTGGAGGCAAGTGTTGTACAGGTGAAGGGGGTCCAGTTCCTGCATGAATTGCAGAGAACTGAACCCTTAGTGTGGCGACTCGAAGTGATGGGTTTTGAGCAAGTTGGACATATGTATGTGTACGTAGGTCCTTGGTTGCTCTCAATGTCTCCGGCTAGAAGAAGTCTTCGAGAAATGACAGCCGGAGAGTCATTTCTCGGTGTAGGAAAAACTGTGTGATGTGTGTGTGTGGTGTGAGAGGTGTGGAAATTCCCGGCGCAACCGAAGCCGCTCCAAGGACCCGTGCCCCCAGGAAGGGGGCAGGGGATGGTTGTGACGGTTTGGCTCCCGAAGCTGCTTCCCGCGGCCGGCATCCGGTTTTCCTCCACTGGTCGTTGATCTTGTCTCCGGCCGTGGAGGGTCGGCAGCCATCCGCGGTTGGCAGCTCCGGGAGGTGGTCCCACGGCGTAGACGCCGCCACATCAGGACCGATAAATATAGTAATCAAATATTACGTCTATCTATCTATTGCCCGACGCTGTGATCCCCGAAGGGGTGGCCACGAACGAACCACCCCCATGCACCTCTGTCCCCAGTCAGTCGACGCCCCTCCCCCCAACCAGCACCGCCTTCGTTTATATACTTCCTCACTCCATCCTTCCACTTCTCTTTCGGTCTACCTCTCCCTCTCTGTCCCTCCACCTCGCTCTCGTACACCCTCTTAGTCATTCTCTCGCTTTCCATACGTGTGTAGACAAAATAGCGAAATATTTCACCATTTGTTCAGCTTATGGAATATGTACTTATGGTTTGCAACAAGTTATACCTACCCTCCAGTACTTATGGTTTGCAACAAGTTATACCTACGCTCCAGTACTTATGCATGAAATTATATAGATTTGCTAACTAGAATTCACGGGAGAGAAGCCAATCCCATATTTTTGTTCTATATGTAGGAGGGAGACAAAATGCAAAGTTGCCTGTAGCAAGTGACTCTCCCGTGGTTCAAAGAGTGATAGAGCCAATATCAAGGGACCTTCGAGTCAAAGTGCCTGGACACAGAGCTTGAAGCAGTCCAAGTTGTAGGATGAGGGAAAGACAGAATGAGGGATAGCGTTCTAGAGTTTTCCTGTTGAATAGAAACATGATTGGGAATAATGATTTACTCTTGGAATAGATAAACTGGACTGAATATGGGTGGTATTGCGTGGATAGGTGGGTGCCACCCACTGTTTGCAGTGGTGGTGGGACATACTGCGCAAGCTCTGAAGAACACTGATCATAATAATAACGGTGGAATAGTGAGAGAGATCCAACATCCAGGCGTGTACAGCGAGATTGCATAGAGTTAGTAAGTATACATGGACGTGAATTATTATTATTATCTTTTTATTTTATTTTTTGGATACAGATTTATATTGTTGCATCCAGATACATATACATACAATTTTCGTGATTCTTATAAATATAATTGGAGAAGCTGGGGTCCATTAAGCCGAAGCTTTTTTATGAACCCGAAATATATCTTGGTGAGACTTTTATCAAATTAATTTCAATTTGTCCGGTAACTCATGGTAATATTGAAGTTTGAATTGATCAAACGAAATGCTTTTTTCTCTACTTTTTCTATCGGTGTTGTATGAGGGGAACCACCCCACATCTGCGAACAATACTCGATACAAGGATGAAACATGCCCTTGTACAGGGCAAGAAGCTCTGCGGGGGTGAAAAACTGGTGGTTGAGCACACCTAGCTTTTGTCAAGCTGTTTTGGCAAGAGAAGTAATTTGGTCTTTCCAAGAAAGCCCAGAAGAAAATGAGATACCTAGAATATTGAGGCTTTCCTCACGTGAATTCCAGTATAAATCTGTGCATTAGAATGTATGTACTTTGTTACGTAAATGTTAAAGAAGAAACATAATGTCATAGACATGCAATTTTATATAAATCGCTATAATCTATACAAGTGTTGTATCGTCCGAAACTGAAATATTATTGGTTTCATCACATACAAGGTAAAATATTGGTTCCTAGTCTATTGTTTACATATTTGCTTTGCTTTCTTGCAGTGCCCACCTGTCCCTCTTCTTGTTGGTGTTAGGAAAGGTGGCTCCCCTGTCTAGTGTGCACCGGCAGAGGTATGTATTTTGGTTTGTGGTGATAAATCAATAATCCCATACAAACATAATAGGATCACCAGTTACGGAAAGTTATAATCTTGAGATATGAGTGTTTCCTCGTTAATATTGTTACGACTGAGGTTTAAATATATCAGGGCTCTTATTCATTGGACTAGTAATGGCATAAATGCTACAACGGAAAGCGCTAGATCCAACCTCTGATGTATATTCCCAGTGAACAAAGAACACAAATACTCTACAGAGTTCTATATGCAATACTAGGCTATTAAACTCTCAATAAATGTGCGTCTACTCTAGGCTTAATGTTATGTGAAAACAGCCTATTACTACCTATAACCGAAGGTGCTTGGTTATGCTATGCAAAGTAAGGTGGTAAGAGAAGTTACAGCTTACGTTACTTTAACCCTTAATTAGCGGCTCACCACATAAGTCGTATTTAATAAAGCTGGACTATGTGGCGGCGCTCGACATAGGTCGAGTGGCAATTTCAGCACGTAATGTTGCTGAGAGAGAGAGACAAGTGGTGGCAGGAGAGTAGCGAGCGTATGACTGCTCCAGACCACCGCGGCGAACATACTGACACGAATCCCAGCTCCCTCCTCCCTCTCTCACTCGCTATATAAGGAATTGTATCGGGAAAGTGGTTAATTACATGCTTTTTGCACTCGCGTTGCACGGTTATTGCAAGAAAACTAGCCATCATAAAAGGATCGTTATGGTGTCATTCGAAAGCTCTGTTTATGCCCTTTCAGGGATAGGTACTTGTTTTACGTTCTGGGTCTTATTTAGGCATGAAAATGATCACGTAAACAGCCCTATTTTGGCTAAAAACACCCCGCTGGGCGGTACATATAAATAAACCGCATAGGCCGCTCGTAAGGTGTTAATCAATAAATGTCAGGCACTTCTGCATGAAAGAAAGTGCACTAAAGTCCTTCAACACCAACAAGGAATCTTCTTTAAATGTTAGATGCTATAAAGATGCTCGTATCAGAAATGGAACCCAAAAAGGCAGGCAGCGGTACAATGCTCGTGCAGGCTATGCACACAAAAAGGCAGAATATATAATACCGTCGGAGCCAAGAATATCCTAAACACTACAACAATAATAATGATCGCCACAACAATGCAGTATTCCTCTCAACAAAAAGAGCCTAAGTCGTTTGTGTCTCAATACATCAAACTAGGCTGCGAAATGCTTGTGTAATCATAAATGGGTATGCATAAAAAGAGTAATTGGGTTAATATACTTAATGTCTACTATGACTGATAAAGTCTAGCTAGAGTCAATCATACGAGATACTGGTGCGCATGGCATGCCGCATAGCCTAGTGCAAATCTCAAGTCTGTGCGTCAAATATTACGTTATAGGGAAGGGTAGCTCTCTTGAGAAACCTTAATACCGAAGTATTAAGCGTTCTCCTGGCGTACCTCAAAGACAAACAACGAGCTTAGAACAGTGCAGAATGGTATAGGCAAAAAGCCCTCATTCGTGCATGCTCTACTCTCAATGGCACACAGACTAGAATTTACTCAATCAACTCCAGTTCTCAGGTATGTCGTGCAGCTTTTAACTAAAGCCAGCACTCATAGGAAACAATACCTTATAATATCAGACTCCTAGTCTAGCATTATCTAATCCAGCAGAACACCAATAATTATAGGAAGCGGTACTAAACAATATGAATGCCAACCAATGCTTCGCGATCAACTTATCTTAACAACTAACATACATGGGTTATATCAGACCTTAACGCACAATACAACTGGCCAGCATAAAGCTGATTTTGCAGAGTTAACCAGAGGGGGTATAATATTAATAAAAGGTGGTGAAAGATATGGAAAATGAGAGGGATAGGCCGAGGAAAAGATTCTCAGGTGCATTGCGGGGGACAGGTGTCAAGGGATAAGAGAGATGCGTTCTAGAAACCAGATCTGAGGGAGAGAGTGGCGAGGGACCTGTATATATACTAGCACTAGGTCGAGCCGCATGGGAAAAAAGCAGTAACAAGTCCTCTAACCACTACCAAAGCAGCTAGCAAAACATTACGTCACCAAGCATGGTAAAGAACTCCCTCAACCAATCCCCACGAGGCCAGCCAGCTATGACGCTATCGAGTATAGCAAAACACTACGTGCCCCCTCTCACACTGTTCTACTCTCTCTCTCTCTCTCTGATCCTATCATTACTAGTTAACCCTTAATCAGCGGCGAGCAACATAAGTCGAGTTAAATAAAGCTGGACTATGTGGCGGCGCTCGACATAACTCGAGTGGCAATTTCAGCACGTAATGTGGCTGAGAGAGAGAGACAAGTGGTGGCAGGAGACTAGCGAGCGTATGACTGCTCCAGACCACCGCGGCGAACCTACTGACACAAATCTCAGCTCCCTCCTCCCTCTCTCACTCGCTACATACTCAATTATGTACCGAAAGTACCGAATTACCTGCTTTTTGCACTCGCGTTGCACGGTTATTGCAAGAAAACTATCCATCATACAAGGATCGTTATGGTGTCATTCGAAAGCTCTGTTTATGCCCTTTCAGGGATAGGTACTTGTTTTACGTTCTGGGTCTTATTTAGGCATGAAAATGATCACGTAAACAGCCCTATTTTGGCTAAAAACACCCCGCTGGGCGGTACACATAAATAAACCGCATAGGCCGCTCGTAAGGTGTTAAGGATAAAACATATACTCTACAATTAAATATATAAAGCCTTGACATGGGTGAAAACAAAGAGCCTTTCTGGACTGCCCATGACACGAGCTTTCATATGAAATAAAGCACACAACAATACACAAACTGTAGCCACATCCACTGTCCTGGCGATCCTAGCGAGTCACTGTAGGACAAGCCGTGCGGTTCTAACGGAGTGGTTAACGCCACACCCCCCCAAGATTTTTCTCAGAGGCCCAAGGCTCACAAAAATCTGATGGTTAGAACCCATGCTATATCTCTACTTCCCATCACCCAGTGGCAGTAAAATATCTGGCACAGTTCCTCAACAAAACATTTTACGAAATTATAACCCTCCCCAACACAATAGGTTAAATTATATGTAGTTATACTCCTCAAGAGCGAGCTTCTCTAGCCCAGCATTCTGAGAGGAGTGCAACTCAGAATTACTGCTATAACATACTGAAAAAATTCAACTATCAAAGAAAGAGTTTTTATTTGATTTTTATATTTTTAATTTGTTTATTTCGGCTGCACTATAGGGGCAAGCCTAGTTTTTTCTTCTATACCAAACGCTCAACTCCTGCTTTATGACCCAATACGCTGGGCTACAACCGCGAGCCAACAAGCACCAAGCGCAAAATACTATTCAAACTAAAGCAGGAGGCTACCCGTGTGTCAATCTACCCAGGATCATATACCCTTAAACGACCATCTGCAACCACGTTGTCACAACCGGCAATATGGCGTATGTCCAGGTTATATACCAATAACCTTAGTGACCACCTGGTCAGCCTCATATTCCGATTGTGAAACTGGTCCAAGAACTTGAGAGGGTGATCATCTGGGTAAACTACAACGACCGGACCATAGGCTGGAACATAGACCTCAAAATGCCCAAGCACAACAGCCAGTAGCTCCTTCTCGACAACAGAGCAGCTCCCCTGGGCCGAATTGTACTTCTCCGAGCAGAAACTAACAGGATGCTCCAGCCCATCATCGTCCTTTTCCACAAGGACGGCACCAGCCCCCACACCACTAGCCTCCGTTGCTAGTTGGAAAGGTAGGCTAAAGTCAGGGGCCCTGAGGATCGGGTGAGTTCACAACAGGTGTTTTACTTCTCTAAACACCTTCTCACACTCAGGCGCCCATTTGAACTTCTTATCCTTCCAGTTATCCTCCACCTGAGCTTGACTGTCCCGTTCTCCTTCTCCACCTTGACTGCTAAACGTCATCACAGGCACAGTGAGAGGCTCAGGGGGGTGCCTCCCATACTCCTTCACGAGATTAACATGACATAACTGATTGCGCTTCCGTCTGTCTGGAGTGGCTACCAAGTAATCCAGGTCTGATAGCTCCTCCACCACCCTATAAGGACCAGCGTACTTCGCGGATAAGGGGTGACCTACAAGGAGAAGTAGAATCAACACCTCCTGACCCACGTGCAACTCCCTGAGTTCAACCTTGAGGTCGTACCTGTCCTTCCTGAGGGCCTGAGAGCTAGTCAAATTACGGTCAGCCAACTCCAGACTGCGCAACATCCGTTCTCGACTGTTGAGGACACACTTGAGCATAGAACAAGGTTTGTCTGCGCCCTCCCATACTTCTTCAACCATATGGAGAGGCCCTCTGACACGGTGTCCAAAGACGAGCTCATTAGGGCTGAATTTCCAACTCTCCCCAGGTACCTCCCGCACAGCAAACAAAACACATGGCAGGCCAAGATCCCAATCCTTCCCACTCTCAAAGCAACAACAACGAAGCACAGATTTCAAGGCTGAGTGCCATCGCTCTAACACACCCTGGCTCTCCGGATGATACGCAGATGACACAACCCCAACAATCCCATGCTGCGGCATTGCTTGAACAAAGAGGCTAGAAGTGAAGTTGGGTCCCTGGACTGACTGAATCCCCTGCGGGTAACCATACCGGGAAAAATACACTAGCAAGCTTCGGACCACCGTCTTCACCGACCCATTTCTCATAGGGTACGCGTCAGGGTACCTTGTTGCTACATCTCCCGACTGTGCATCACTGTCCTCCTTCAACTCTTTCGTCTTTTTAAGCCCATCCTCTGCCTTTTCAGGAACAGTTACTGGGTCTTCTCCAGACTCGAAATGTGGTCCTAATAATGAGTCCCCGAGAAGGTCCGTTGATACTAAACTCTCAACCGCATCAACTTTCAACCCCTTCTCGGTACCCTTCCTCCGCTGATCTAAAGATTGTTGACCAGAATGTGACTCCCTGGACGCAAGAGATCTGGTGACAACACACGCCATAGGTTGCACCTGACACTTCTCAACCCACTCCTGCTCCTCCCTACTCACGTCGGCCGGCTTCTCGGCAACGACTAAGGGTGGAGCCTCAGAAGTAGGCCCCGCAAAGTCGTTGCCGAGAAGGAGGTCAACGCCCCCAACAGGTAACTTCTCCACAATTCCTACATCCAGGTCACGAGTCACACCATCAACTTCCATCTTCATTCTTACAAGCGGGTATGACCTTGTCGCATTAACTCCCTGAACCACAACCACCCGCGCCGTATTGACAGGTTTACCAGTGAAATTTCTCAACAGTGTTTGCGATGCCCCAGTGTCATGCAAAATTCTCACCTCATGTCTTCTACCCCCCCACTCCACACAACTGAGTCCCCTGTGGTCACTAAAGGCATCACGGACAGGGAATAAGCCTTCCGGATCCTTCTGCACTGGCAGTGTATTTACCTCGGAAGAAATGCCTCTAACAAACTCCGATGTCCTCTTGAACACTCCAATGCCGTGAGCAAAAGACATGGCTGCCGGAGGAGGTCGACTAGGGCACTCATTTGCCTTATGACCCTCCTGGTGGCACCTAAAACACATAAATTTCGGTTTCGGCTTATACTGTGATGTAAAAAGCCCCTGACTCTTCTCATACGGCGTGGTGTTAGGTTTGGATTCAGTTTTAGTTTCATTGCTCTTTTGTTTAAATGTGTCATTGCTACGGGGAGGGGGAGGATAACGGTCCTTAGCACTTACATCGTACTTCTGTGAGGACCTGCAACCCCGAATCAACGACAGCCGTCGATCAGCCATTTCTGCTGCTTCGACTAGAGTTCTTGGGTTTTTCTCCTTTAAGTTCAAAGTTAGATCACCGCCCGTGCTCTTAAAGAACTGCTCCAACATCATCAACTGCTTAACTCCATCAAACGTTGTTACCTTCTCAGATCGGAGCCAGTTCCCCATAGCATCGGACAAGTCCCGGGCGTGTTCCAAAAAGGTGCTATCTCTTCCCTTAGTTACACCCCGGAACTTCAAACGGTACGTTTCTGGTTGCAGTTCGTAAGCCCTCAGGACAGCCTCCTTGAGATCCTCATACACAATACATGACTCCAAAGGTAACGCATCGTAGGCTTTAAGACCCTTGCCTATTAATCTAGTGGATACAAGTGCTGCCCATTTATTCTCTGGCCACTGGTGTTCCTGGCACTTCTTCTCAAAGCGTGCGAAAAATTCTGTTAACCCACTCTCATCAAACACCGGAACCAGTTTCAATAAGTGCGAGAGAGATTGATCATGAGCACGGTTACCAGCCCCAAGTCGCTGTCCCGTTGTCTCTACTCGCGACTTCTCTACGTCCCTGTCGGCACAGTACCTAGTCGACTCTAAATCAGCTTGGATTTTTGCTAGCTTGGCTCTCTCTTCTATCTTGGCTAATTCTAATTGAAGCTCACCTGCCCTTTGTTGCTGGTGAATCTGAAGCTCAGATACCCTTCATTGCTCCTCAGATACCCTGATAGCCTTTCTCTCTTCGATCTTAGCTAATTCGAGCCGAAACAATAATTCTGCAGATAACCCTTGAGGAGGTGAAGGTGCTACAATGTTTGAAATTACCGGTGGTCCCCCCAGGGGCAACCCACCCTGCCAGTCACCACCCAACTGCGGAAGCGTACCCAGGGTCGGCAAACTACTGGGATGGCTGGGAGCCGAGTGTAGGGGAAGCATGGCCGAAGGGCTCTGAGCACTCAACCCATCTCGCTCACCAGTCACCCTGCCCAGTACACACGTTATCAAGTTATCCCTGGTCATGCTGCTAGTAACCGCATGACCGATAGCTGTGGCCAGGCACTGAAGACCGTACCGGTCCATACCCTCCAACCGCTCGGCAGTAACAGGCCATTGCAAAAATATCCTAGCATCCTCCTCACAGTTCACCCGATTAACCATATCATCATACTGCTGTTCCTCAGTTTAGACATTACGTACTGTGTCTCCATTCTCCTCTGATCCGGTATAAGACATGATGCTCACAAAAATTTCCCACCTCAATGTTCAGAAAAGAAGTACCCCAAACTCTTATACCTCAATATACACACAAAAATTCTCGGAAATACTCAAGGGCTATACTATGTTGCAAAAAAAAATTATTCTTGCTGATCCCCGCAAAATATTCTCCAAAACAACAAATGTTCCCTGCTAATAAATGTAGGTTCACCAAATCCTAGGTAAGGTCGCCATTTGTTACGACTGAGGTTTAAATATATCAGGACTCTTATTCATTGGACTAGTAATGGCATAAATGCTACAACGGAAAGCGCTAGATCCAACCTCTGATGTATATTCCCAGTGAACAAAGAACACAAATACTCTACAGAGTTCTATATGCAATAATAGGCTATTAAACTCTCAATAAATGTGCGTTACTCTAGGCTTAATGTTATGTGAAAACAGCCTATTACTACCTATAACCGAAGGTGCTTGGTTATGCTATGCAAAGTAAGGTGGTAAGAGAAGTTACAGCTTACGTTACTTTAATCAATAAATGTCAGGCACTCCTGCATGAAAGAAAGTGCACTAAAGTCCTTCAACACTAACAAGGAATCTTCTTTAAATGTTAGATGCTATAAAGATGCTCGTATCGGAAATGGAACCCAAAAAGGCAGGCAGCGGAACAATGCTCGTGCAGGCTATGCACACAAAAAGGCAGAATATATAATGCCGTCGGAGCCAAGAATATCCTAAACACTACAACAATAATAATGATCGCCACAACAATGCAGTATTCCTCTCAACAAAAAGAGCCTAAGTCATTTGTGTCTCAATACATCAAACTAGGCTGTGAAATGCTTGTGTAATCATAAATGGGTATGCATAAAAAGAGTAATTGGGTTAATATACTTAATGTCTACTATGACTGATAAAGTCTAGCTAGAGTCAATGATACGATATACTGGTGCGCATGGCATGCCGCATAGCCTAGTGCAAATCTCAAGTCTGTGCGTCAAATATTACGTTATAGGGAAGGGTAGCTCTCTTGAGAAACATTAATACCGAAGTATTAACCCGTTGAGCCCCGGCTAGTTATAATATTTTGTTCACCCCAGTCCCAAGCCATTTTCACTTCTTTTTTTTTGTTTTCTAAAATGGAAGACAAGGATGAGAAATGAAAAAAAAAAAAAAAAAAAATCACCTTGGACATTCTTTTTTTTTTGGGGGGGGGGGGGGGGGCGCAGTGGGGGGGGGAGCCTCAACAAAATTTGTTGAGCCAAAATGGAAGAGAATGGTGAGAAATGACAAAAATAAAAAAAAACTCATTTCGGTCATTTGGGGGGGGGGGGGCCCCCCCAAATGGGTTCAATAGTTCGTCTCCCCCGCATGACCACCCGCCCGGGAGCACTAGGGTAAAAACTGAGTATGGCATTGTACGGCATACATCCTAAGGAGTGTCTCACATAAATCTCAAGCCTCTAGCTCCCATACGACCGGAGTAATGAAGGTTCAAAGTGGCGGTGAACTAAGGGTGTAAACTATCCCCACTAAGCCCACCACCACCAGCCGCGCGGCTGTCTCGGCCCGCTCACACCTACTGGCCCGGCTCCCACACACACTACGGTACCTCCCCCTCCTATTCTCCCGCCATTTCCTACCTTACGAGCCACGTAAGTGTTTTTTATATGTCGGACGCACGTGATGCGTCGCTGGGAGTTGGTGATCAAACACTGCCGACGCAACACGTGCGACGCTGGGTCTCACCGGGTTAAGCGTTCTCCTGGCGTACCTCATAGACAAACAACGAGCTTAGAACAGTGCAGAATGGTATAGGCAAAAAGCCCTCATTCGTGCATGCTCTACTCTCAATGGCACACAGACTAGAATTTACTCAATCAACTCCAGTTCTCAGGTATGTCGTGCAGCTTTTAACACCTTACGAGCGGCCTATGCGGCTAACTAAGCCAGCACTCATAGGAAACAATACCTTATAATATCAGACTCCTAGTCTAGCATTATCTAATCCAGCAGAACACCAATAATTATTGGAAGCGGTACTAAACAATATGAATGCCAACCAATGCTTCGTGATCAACTTATCTTAACAATTAACATACATGGGTTATATCAGACCTTAACGCACAATACAACTGGCCAGCATGAAGCTGATTTTGCAGAGTTAACCAGAGGGGGTATAATATTAATAAAAGGTGGTGAAAGATATGGAAAATGAGAGGGATAGGCAGAGGAAAAGATTCTCAGGTGCATTGCGGGGGACAGGTGTCAAGGGATAAGAGAGATGCGTTCTAGAAACCAGATCTGAGGGAGAGAGTGGCGAGGGACCTGTATAATATATACTAGCACTAGGTCGAGCCGCGTGGGAAAAAAGCGGTAACAAGTCCTCTAACCACTACCAAAGCAGCTAGCAAAACATTACATCACCAAGCATGGTAAAGAACTCCCTCAACCAATCCCCACGAGGCCAGCAAGCTATGACGTCATCGAGTATAGCAAAACACTACGCGCCCCCTCTCACTCTGTTCTACTCTCTCTCTCTCTCTGATCCTATCATTACTAGTTAAGGATAAAACATATACTTTACAATTAAATATATAAAGCCTTGACATGGGTGAAAACAAAGAGCCTTTCTGGACTGCCCATGACACAAGCTTTCATATGAAATAAAGCACACAACAATACACAAACTGTAGCCACATCCACTGTCCTGGCGATCCTAGCGAGTCACTGTAGGACAAGCCATGCGGTTCTAACGGAGTGGTTAACGTCACAATATATATTGGTGTTTTGGAATGCATTTGACACCAAATATATTTTCAGTATAATTACGTGTTAGTTTGGAACGGAAGCTCCCTTATTGTCTCTCTCTGTAAATATTAATAGCTGCACTTTATTTTAAAATTTGATGTTCCACAAATTTTGATTTGCGGTTACCCACCCGCCTAATTCAGTAACTAACTAATTTTCTATGTACAAATAATCAGATAGTGATTAGATAACTCTTTGTTACAGCTTTGCATCATGGCCACGAAGGGTACCTTCAGGGATACGTGGCTACAAATTCCAGAATTCCAACCGTGGTTAGCCAGGATGGAAGGTGATCCGTCGAAGGCATACTGCCGTACCTGCAAGAGGCCAGTGGGTGCAGAGATCACGACACTACGGAGGCACAAGAAGACGAAGGTGCATACTACCAATGAAAGCAGGGCTAGGGAGGTGCCTGCTCCACCTGAGGCACCCCTAGGAACAAGACCGACTCTTAGTGGCATCGGATATGCCACCATATTATTGGCATGTTTACTGGCCGA
Source organism: Paralithodes platypus (assembly GCA_032716605.1). NCBI lineage: Eukaryota > Metazoa > Arthropoda > Malacostraca > Decapoda > Lithodidae > Paralithodes > Paralithodes platypus. The sequence continues at coordinate 19,694,505 of CM064572.1, forward strand.
GCATAATCTGCCCTTCACCCTTGCAGATCATCTCGAGGATCTGCATACAAATTTTGTTTCCAGACTCTCTCATTGCACAAAGTATGTCCATGAGACGAACCAAATGTACAGAGGTCATCAAAGGTTTAGGTAACATTACCTGTGAACAGCTGGTTAGGAAACTCAGGGTCAACAAGTTTTCAGTTATTATAGATGAAAGTACTGATGTCACCACAAATAAATCTTGAGCAATTATTGTTCGCTTTTTCGAAGGTCAATCTAATACAATCAATACAGGAATGTTGGATTTGGTAGATGTGTATGGTAGCAACAGTAATCAAACAGGTTCCACAGGTGAAAACTTATACAACATGCTGATGGAGTGCCTAACCAGACACAACATACCAACGGATAATTGTATTGGTTTTGCCGCAGATGGTGCATCAAACCTAATGGGAGAGCAGAACTCTGTCTGCAGCAGGCTAAAGGTGTCTATGCCAGGCATTACTATCTTTAAATGTATATGTCATTCCATACATTTATGTGCATCTGAGGCAGCAAAGACACTACCAAGGCATTGTGAGGACCTAATTAGGGAAATATATTCATTCTTTGCCCACAGTGCTAAACGTAAACATGAATTCAAAGAATTTCAGGAGTTCTGTTACGTCAAGCCCCACAAGCTTCTCCATGCGTGTCAGACTCGTTGGTTGTCCCTCCACCAAGCTGTCTCAAGAGTTCTGGAACAATGGAGGCCTCTAACCCAATATTTCACTTCCAGGAGAATTGAAGAGAGGCTTGTGTCTGTGCAACACATAGCAGACAGATTGTAAGATCCTGCTGTCATATGTTATTTTACATTCCTAAATTACATGCTACCAAAATTCAACAAACTTAATCTACTTTTCCAGAAAAAGTCTCCACCCATTCACCTTCTCCACGAATATATTACAGATTTATACAGGTCTTTATTAACGCCGTTCTGTAGACCTGAACATCTGCAAAGGACACCACTAGAAATGATAGATCCATCTAATGAAACAGTTTATTTGCCATTACACCAGTTATACCTTGGGGCTGCTGTACATGCATTATTTCAAAGGGACGATATTTGAAACAATCAAAATATGGTAATGGATATTCGCCTAAGGTGCAGGAAATTCTTCATCACTATGTGCTTGGAAATTAGAAAGAGATTTCGACTAAATGATAAGCTGTGGAAGTTGGCAGCGTACTTACAGCCATCAAAGGTGTTAGATGCTAAGGTACGCGTTGATATGCCCTCACTTTATGAATTTGTCCAAGAGGTTCCTCGAATACACCAAGGTGATGTGCAAATCCTTGACGATGAATGGCGTAGTGTTCCATTGCATAATTTCCCAGAGGAGTTTAGGAGTCCCCAATGTAATATCCTTGATTTCTATAAACATTTATCAGACGTGGAGGATCAGGAAGGACTAAAAAATATTCAGGTGTTTGAAACATTTGCGTTGCAGGTATTGTCACTACCAACGTCAAATGCAGATGCAGAAAGACTTTTTTTTCATGCTTTACCAGCATCAAGAGTAAAACACGAAATTGTTTGCAGCGTCCCTCCATTACGCCATTAATACTCTTGTCTGAGTGTGTGAGAGCTGCGGGTGGCATAACATATTTTGAGCCCTCCCAAGAGATGATTGTTTTCATCACACACTAATAAACCCTGTGTCAGCTAACCTGGCACAAATCCTGACCCCTTAACATCTTATAGCTTAAATATAATGAAGACAATGGAGCTGGTATATATTATATTTTGTAAGGGTAGACCAGTAAAGAGATGTGTGAAATTACAGCCTCTTGGCTATAGCCGTTTCTGAGATATGACGAAGCTAATTATCAGACTTTTTGCCAAGTTAGCTGACACCGGGTATAGTGTAAAATATATTTAGCTGATGATGCAGTTTTTGTTTGTTTAGGGATTTTAGACAACACTATGTTTCCGAACCTATTAATATGAGACAATTATGTACCTTTCATGGATTTGTTGATTTCATTAATTGAGTTTAGAAGTAAAGTTGGTTAGTGTAAACAAAAAACGAACGAATATTAATTATTGAAATATTGATGTACGGTTCTATGGCCTACACTATTGGTAACTGTTTATTAATAAACATTATATTCGGGAAGTATTGTTCTTATTCGCCTACAATCCTGTATTTACTTACTATAATAGCTGCGTTTTTCTTTACCACCACTGATTATCTACTGGGCTTTTGGCAGAAAATACGAAAACATTTCAGTGATATCTGAGACATCTTTACATACAGTATTCTCATTTTCCAGCATTAATACTTCATAATTACCAGCCAACTTAAAAGTGCTCTATATAACATTTAAATATCACTAGAACAATACACGATAATTATCATGTAGGAAGCCTTGTGGAGAAAGAGGGCAAAACTATAAAACAATACAAGACAAACTAAAGCACTAATGTATGCTAGAATAAAATTGAAAAGTCGCTAGATAGTCCCCGCAAACCCTAAAACCGTGTATGTCACTAAGAAAAATGTGTTGAAGTGTCTAGAATAATTGTTATCAATCGAACATTCTCTACTATTCCTTAAAATGGTGAAAATCTCTTTAATATCGCTAGAATTATTCATATCTTGACGCCGTTAGATGGAAGTAATTCGCCGGATCTAGTGGTAGCAGCTACATTGGTACCATCGTACCAAGAACATTAATTCCAGTACTATGAACAAGGCCAGATTTCGACACTATTACAATTAGTTCAAAGTTCTGAAATCATCAGATTGGTTTAGGAATCGATTACAGTTCCATTAGTTTCGAAAACATTCACATAAAACGCTACTTATAGGGTTAATAAACGAAGTATACCTCCCCCGAGATTGTCCAAATGATGGTGCTACTTTTGTTGTTGTTGTTGTTGTTGTTTAAACTACGACAACGATATATTTACCTCGTATATTCGGGTTATGGTGAACATTTTGGAGTTCCTAGTAGTATATTTGAACATATTTATAATGTTCATACTCACATAAGTGTCAGTATATAAGTGTGCTGCATATACTGAGTTACATTGAAGTTACCCCCCACCCTTGGTATATTTTCTACAATCCTAAATCACAACTAAAAGAGAAAACGTACATAAGCATACGTCACAGCCGAATGTGACGTCATTAATGAAGGTGGAAAAACGGCAGCACTATGCGGCAGTGGCTGTCCACCAGATACTCACACGCACACACACACACACACACACTTTAATAATTGTGTACTTTGTAGAGGAATGATTTGCTTACTTTTATCGTACGTATTATATAATAATACTTTTTTTATTCAAAAAGTTAGTCAACTATTGGCATTCAGGTATATTATTAATATGTACTATTCATTGTTAAGATAATGTTAAGATAATGTGATTTTTCTTTATGTTGTACTCCATGTCATGACCAAGTAATGTTCGTAGTAGGAAAACATTTGTTGTATGATGACATATTTTATTCAACAACATCTGGCTAATGTCATATTGGGTGAATATTCGAATTACGTAGACATAATATTATTTACTAGCTGCGAACATGTTGTATGACAAAAATGAACGAAACATACAAAACAAATCCTCTCTATCTGGACCGTGGTGAAACCTGTCTAAATTAGAACCAGGTGGCTAATTATCCGAGACACCCACCCCCACCAAGTCACACACACACGCACACACAAACATACATTTACGGTCACGGTGGCCGAGCGCGCTTAGTACTCTGTATTGGGAGCGCTAGCTCTGGTGTCGGGGGTTCAATCCCACGCGCCGGCAGGGGAAGTTCTCTCAAAAACTTTCCCTGGCCGTGAAGGCAAGATCTGGGCGGATCGTCTCTGGGGACCTACAAAGTCTCCTGCCCACGTCCTACTCCCTTGGGAGTATGTAGGCGCTCTCGTTAGCGGCCAGGATCAGTCTGTTGATCCATTAGGATAAGATCTAGGTTAAGTCTGTGTATTTTCAGCCCCATTGGCTGCCGGCTTGAAATAAACCGATTATTATTACATACTGTACACACAGACCCAGGTGTTTAATTGCCCCAATGGCTAATCTCTAACACGACCAACCCTCCAGCCTGCGGCAGTGGCTGTCCACCAGATACTCACACACACACACACACACACACACTTTAATAATTGTGTACCTTTTAGAGGAATTATTTGCATACTTTTATCGTACGTATAGTAAAATAATACTAAATTTGTATATTCAAAAAGTTAGTAAAGTATTGGCATTCAGGTATATAATTAATAGTTACTATTCATTGACTAACATTTGTCTGGTTTTCATTTTGTGTCTAGGAAATATATGACCATCATTATCTTGCTTATATATTTTGTTTTCTTCATAGGTAAAGTAATATATTAATAATCTCTGTTAAGGTAACATACGTCTTTATCATTAATAAAAATTATTCATTGATTTATACTTTTATGAGTTTTATTGTGTGTAGCACACACACAAACACACACACCCATGCTCATTGTGGCGTACGTGACAATCGACATTGATATGTCAGTCGTACAAACATACACGCATTGTATTTTATATTTCATTAATCTCACCACCACACCAAAGACTACCAATGAAATTATTCTAATTATTATATGAGCCACCTGGAATCGAACCAGGGTTAGCGCACGGCTTGAATGAACTCGTTCATCGCTTTATAAATAGATTTCATCATTGTGAACTTGTTTGAGTATTTGATTAAGCTATTATTTTCGTAGGTATATATATTAAGTTTCTTATATTCACAACGTATCAAGTATTAACATTAAAGTCATTCAATATTATTTAATATTCTTTTATAACAATGTGTATGTATTTTATTTCGTGTATTAAATATTAATATTATATATTATTCATTTATTAAGTTCTTCTTATGATCTAAATTTTGTGTATAAGAAATATATAAGATTTTTTTTCTTTGTTAAAATGTTATATTATTGATATTGTACCGCCGATGTCTCATAAGTAAGTTTATTTAATTTATCCAGGTATTTGCTGAATCACTGTACATTTTAACTTTAGCGGAACAACAATTTAGATAAATTTTTAACAAAGATGCTAACTAAATTTTAAAGTATACTTTATCATCAATGAAACAGGGAATATGGGAAAATAATAGAAAATAATAGTTTTTTGTTAATACCTTTATTTACATAAAAAAAAATGTAATTTATTCATTTCATGTGGCCAACCATGCTGGTTGATGCGGCAGGGGTATGAATCATCATGTCGATCGTTGTGACCGGTGACATGGCCACTGGTGGTTGCCCAGGCGACAACATTGGGAAGAGCCCAGGTGAAGCTGAAGGTGAAGGTGTTGTCCCTGGCATCAACGTGGTTGGGGTAGGGAGACGTGGAGGTTGGCCATGGTAGGGTACTGTGTAGAGTTGAGGAAGTTGTCCCAGAAGAAGTGGAGTAGCAGGTGGATGAAGGAGGTGACCCGGCAGTTGTGTCGGCGCCCGCGGGTCGCCCGGAGGATACGCCAGTGGTAGCTGGTAGTGTACAGGCGGATAATTTAATGGGGCCACGTAGGTGTTGGTCGTTGACACAATTGGCAACGGTGTCACCGTTACTGGTGTGTCCGCCAGGCTCGTGACCACAGGAACTATGGTTGTAGGTGCCGCCACAACTGCAGGTCTTGATGCCTGGATTGCCTGTAGTGCCTGCCGATCGAAGTTGCACATCAACTCATCCACCATCAGAGGGTCTATCCTCATGAGCTTACACTCCAGGACATCACAGTAGCTCCGTATCTGTGTGTGGAGCAATGATTTACCCTGGGCCGGCTTCTCCCGCGTGTCGACGGAGTCCTCGTATTTGCTGAGGAGCTGAATAAGTAAAAAAACATACATTAATGTCACAACAATATTAATTAAAAAATATTTAATGACCATGATGAAGTGTGATGATGGAAATATGATTTCTGTTTTCTGTTTAAAGAACTTATAAAGTATGAGTAAAAAGGCATAAATATATTTAACTCTATACATATAGATACATATATATTATATTATATATATATATATTAAGATTAAATGCTTACTCTGTTCAAATACAGGGGATCTTCTTTGGCCGGGGGCGCCGCCAGACGTCCACGTTTTGCCCCCACACCCCTTCTGTGTGTTGAGGGCATCACAGGAGAGTTTGACAGCTCTTCCCATGGCTGGCCCATCGTGTCATCCACCTGTGCTTCGTCCTCCTCCACGACGACCACCTCCTCCTCGCCCTCCTCCTCCTCCACGTTCTGCTGTGGCTGCGATATTTTCTGGATCTGAAAGTAAAATACAATAAATACCATATCGAACTTGTCAAGCATTATAAAGTCAAACATAGTAATAATCTTACACACAACCGAAAGTGAATATGAGCATGTAAATATATGTTACTATACTGTATATGGCAAATGTTTTCATATATCATTGTTCGTACCTTCTTGCTGCTGATCCTTGGTTCCTTTTGGGAAACATTTTCCTTAAGGAGGGAAAATGTGTCCCAAATCCACTGATCCCTCATTGTCCGGGTTTTGGCTTTGGAGCCGCTCTTCCTGGTAGGTTGAGGAGTTTGCCGTACCATGTCCTTATGTTTCCATAAAATTTGGACACATGAGCCGCTGAAAAGGAAACGAGAGAGAGTGCATTACAAACATAAAGAGAATATGTCGATATTTGGTGAGATTGAGGGGAGATTATTTAAAAAAAAAAAAAAAGGGGCAAGCGCTAGAAATCGACAGAAATATCACATTTTTCACGTGTCATGTTGTTAGATTATTGTGTAAATGTGTTCATAGCACCACGTTCATCACACAAACTATTATATAGATTTACAAATAACTCCTACCCACTTACCTGGTAAATTCAGTTGCTTCCCTTTCTTCTCGAAAATGCGCACCTTGTAGTTCTTGTCGTGGTAACGAGCGTCTGACTTGGCCCATAGGGCTGGGTGATTTTGGATCCAATCTGCCAGGTCGTTTTCCATGGTGGCAGTTATGACTCCGTATGTGGCAGCAGCGTCGTCACTGTCGGAGGACGAGTTCTCCTCCGGGGTAATGTTGATCTGGTCGATGTCATCTTGGCTCCTGTGGACCTCAACCACCAATTCGTCCTGTGTGGAAAAAAGTTGCTGGCTCGGCCGATTTTCCTGGGGCCTATCCACGTCCATTGACGTCCCCTCTCCTTCAGCACCCGGCATGGCAAGCAGAACATCATCGGCTTGGATGACGGGCGTCTCACTCTCAACAGTTGTCGTGGTCGCCTTGTTCTTGTTCACCTTCTTCTTGTGCACCTTCTTCGCCACCTTCTTCAGCGTTGGTTGTGCTTTGGGAGCCATGGTAAAATGGAGAGTGTTGGTAGTTTGGAGAGTGGTGTGTTGATTGTTGACTGGAAACTGTGGAATGACCTTTTCGGAGCGGTACCGCGGCCTATATATCCCCTGACCTGACCTCACCTCTGACAGACGTACAATGGATACAATAGAGACCTGACCTGACCTGACCTCACCCCCACCTCAAAACTAAAATTGAGGTACAGGGTGATAATCCCTTTTTATTACACACCTCTCGTCGAACATCCTCTTTGGCCTTGCCGAGGTGTGTCGTGAGCATCGGCGGCGTAGCAAGGCCCTTCGCATGCCTTCTGCTGCCTCGTGCAGAGTGTACCCCTGGCGGGTACAGCCTCGGCGAGTATTAATCCGCATGGCGGCGATTAATTGACGAGGATATCGCCGGTGATTATTGGGCATCGGCAATGTTCTTGGAACATCTGGGATCATCGGCGGGCCAGCGTGCAACGTTTTGGAACATTTTGAAGTTTTTTTTCGTGCGACACCCTCGCCGACATCGTCGATGATCCCCGAGGGCCTTGCGGATCATTCTGCAATGATCGACGATGCTTGCGAGGGCAACGAACCCTCGTGAGTCCTCGTCCCAAATTTTAAACAAACTGAACATTTGCGACGACCCGCGAGGGTCCACGCGAGGCCGGGCGAAGGATGCGATTATGATGCGAGGGTATACGTTTATTGTCCGACATGTTACGAATATGGATGTCGCCGGTGAAAATCGTAAGAAATCGCACATGTGGGAAAGGGGCATTAGACTTCACCATCATGACTATTTTACACTACCCCAAACGTCAACTCGGGTAGCAGAGTACGTGGGTGGCGGGATTTTTGCGAGGGCATTACAATCTAGATATCATTCATTCTATTATATTCTATACAGTATACTTTGGCCCAATCCCCACTTTTCCATTTTTTTTTTTTTTTTTTAGGGGGGAGGCCTATTCTATATACTTAGGCCTAATCCCCATTTTTCCTGTTTTATTTTATTTTTTTTTTTTGGTTAAAGGGGGTGGCCGACTCAAGACAGAGCCAGAATAGGGACAACACAACAGAAAACAACGAACACACAAACACAAAATACAAATTCACACACATCTAGGTATGTGTGTGAATGTGTGTGATCATTCATAAACCAAGTCAAATAGTCAAATAGTCAAAATATTAGGCATAAAAAACAAATATTGAGTAAACCTATTCAGTAACGGTGACATCCTTTTTATTATATTCTGGCAATTATTAGACGATTTTATTCAGCTTAGGAAGGACGTCTACCAATAAAAAAGGCTACAGACTATCTCACTTCATCCTTCCTACTAACACAGATCCTCCTTAAACCGCACAAAATCGTCTAAATTTAGCTACCAGAATATAATTATGAAGACGTCGCCGGCACAGAAAGAGCGAATAAATAAATTAAAATTAAGAATTTTAGCTGCATACCGGTATACACTTTCTGTCCTATATATATGGTAGGCTATACTAAAACACATAGTCATCAGCCTTCAACCCTGTACTGCGCCGGTAGGTTTGGTGCTTCCATGTTTGCTCCTGCCAATCCACAAGTCTGCCGACTCTGCCAGCAACGAGAGGATTTGACAGCAAAATTGGATGAAGCCCACAACAAGATCAACGCCCTCACCAGGAAACTGGAATCACTCAAAGAGTTTGTAACACTCAACGTTGGAGTATCACTAACTCCAATTGTTTCAACTCCAGCATCCACCACCGCCCCAACGTCATCTGCCAACAATCCAACACCTGCAGTAGACACTGCAGCAGATGCTTCTGACGAACCTGAGCCGACATCAAACCAGGACAGCCGCCCTGTTCACCTTAGTCTCTCCCCCACTCCTCGTGCAAGAAGCCTGCTAGCACGAACAGTACCAACCCCTCGCCCCCGTTCTAACCACTCCTCTCCCCGACCTGTACGTAGAGTCCCGCCACCACAGGTTTCCGGATTTACACCAGTGAGGAACGGTGCACGGCCAACGCAGAAACGGTCTCATCTACCAGTCACAATGTCAAACAGATTTGAGATATTGGTAGAGATGGAGACGAACCAGAAGAGACCAGGCTCGTTGGGGATTCCATCCTACGAGGACAGGTCGAAGAGTTCTGCGACAGAGTCCCAAATCAACGAAAAAGATTTTGCATCCCAGGAGCTGTACTGGACGACATTGTGGAAGCCTTCGAAGATACCACAAAGGATGCAAATGAAAATACCCTTTTTGTCATCCATGCTGGTTCAAATGACGTCATGCGCACCAGATCCGAAGAGTTGATGGAGAAATATCGCAAGATGATCCAGCACTACAAAAACAAGTCAAGGAATATCATCATCTCAGGCATTCTCCCCAAGATCGACGCACCTGACAAATTCTACGACAAGGCCTTCAGCACAAATAGCCGACAAAAATATTTGTGTCTGAGGGAAGAAGTTGAATTCATCAACCTCTGGGACAACTTCTACAACCAGCCTACTCTGTTCCGCAAGGATGGCACTCATCTATACCCTGTGGGTTCAGCACGCATGGGTCGTCTCCTACATGAAGCAGTCCGCAGCCATGGATCAAAAAACGCCATCCGAGAAGAAGCAGCAGTGACATAAATCATCCAACGCCAAGAAAAAAACAGAGGCAACCGAGGACCACCAGCGATAAGGACCGAAGACAGCGAGGACCGAGGACAGCCATGAACATAAATGTAGATCCGACAAGAACCAAAAATATTATTAAAGAGCGTTCCGGGAGTTCTAAAATAACAAATTTAAAGGTTTTCTATGCAAACGCTCGTAGCATACGCAATAAATTTTCAGATTTAGAAGAGCTAGTGTTTACAGAAAATTATGATGTAATTGGCATAACAGAATCTTGGCTCAATACAGAAGATAGAGACTTTTTAGCAGAGTATTCACTTCCCGGTTATGTAATGTTTGAGAAAAGCCGAATAAATCGAAATGGAGGTGGCGTTTTACTTTATATCAAAGAAAGTCTTAACCCTACCCTCCTGTCAAAACCTCAAATTGTGAACGTCGACGCATCTTTTGTGCTAATAAAGAATAATAAAGGTACAAAAATAATACTTGCATTAATATACAGACCTCCAGCTCAATCAGTGCAAACTGACCGAGAAATTTACGAACAAATTGCAGATGTAAGTAACTCACAAGATACCGTAATTTTTGGCGACTTTAATTTGCCTGTGACCAAGTGGGGCGATACTCTTACTTCACACTCCGGACATGACTTGTATACGAACTTGCAAGAGAGTTCGCTTTATCAATTTGTTCGAACGCCGACCCGTGGTAATAACGTTCTTGACATTGTACTTGCAACAAAATAAGAATTAATAGAGAATTTGAATGTTGGTGATGAATTCAGTAACAGCGACCATCGTACGATAACTTTCACTTTAAAGTTTACTAGTAACGAACCAAATAGTAGCATCGAAAAAGTCCCTAATTTCAAGAAAGCAAACTTCCATAAACTTAGAGCTATGTTTAAAGAAACTAACTGGAGCTTTTTAATTAACAATAACGACATAAATACATCTTGGAAGTTATTTGAAACCACTTACCTAAAAGCAGTGCAAGACTGTATACCATCGAAAATACGGCGTCCAGGCCATAATAATAAGCCCAAATGGTGGAATAAAGATATTTCAAACTGCCTGCTTGCTAAAAAATTTGCTAATGATAGATTAAAATCCTCACAAAATGACGAAGAACGGGTGAAATTTGTAGAGCTACGACGCAAAGCCAAAAAGTTAATTAAGCAAAGTAAAAAGACCCTAGAGTTACATATTGCGAATCAAAGTAAAACAAACCCGAAAGAATTCTATAGTTATATCAGAAAGAAAAAAGTAGTTACTTCAACTGTTGGACCGTTAGTCGATGAAAACGGAGAATACACCAAAAACGAAGTACAAATGAGTAATGCCCTCAATACCTTCTTTAAGAACATAAGAACATAAGAAAATGGGAGTCTGCAGAAAGCCGATTGGCCTAAGCAAGGAAAATCCCTGTCCCCACACAACCCCAAATCAATTACAAAGCCCAATTATAGGCTCAACACTCTAATACCCTGAGGATCATCTTACCAAAACGGTTAGAGATTAACGCAGGATTATGGGGGTCTGCAGAGCGCTGATTGGCCCAACCCGGCTGATCCCCCTTCACACCCAACCCTTCTCGTCCATATGCTTATCCAATTTTATCTTAAAGCTCCCTACAGTTTTAGATCCCACTATAGCACTTGGTAGTCCATTCCACCCATCTACAACTCTGTTACCAAACCAATATTTGCCTATATCTTTTCTGAAACGAAATTTATCTAATTTGAAACCATTGGTACGAGTTCTTTCGCTATCACTGAGCTTTAGTACATTTGTCATGTCCCCTTTGTTAATCCCACTAACCCACTTGAACACCTCTATCATATCCCCTCTAACTCTGCGTCTCTCTAACGAATGTAAACCTAATTTCTTCAACCTTTCTTCATACGGAAGATTTCTAATATTATGGATCATTTTTGTCATTCTACGCTGTACTCTCTCCAATGAATCTATGTCCATTCTGTAATAAGGACACCAAAATTGGACAGCATAATCCATATGGGGTCTCACTAATGACAAGTAAAGTTTTAAGATAACATCAGCAGTTCTGTTACTCACACTCCTAGAGATGAACCCGAGAATCCTGTTTGCCTTATTACGAACGCCTATACACTGTTTTCTAGGCTTCAAATCATTGCTAACAAACACACCTAGATCTTTCTCGCAGTCTGAATTTTCTAATTCTAAATTAGCTAGTTTATATTTAACATTTGTTTGCATCTTCCCTATCTTTAATACCTTGCATTTGTCAATGTTAAACTTCATCTGCCAATGTACTGACCATTCATGTAAGGTATCTAGATCCCTTTGGAGGCACTCTATATCGCTATCTGAATCAATTGATCTCCCCATTTTAGTATCGTCTGCGAATTTACTTATCCTACTAGTTATACCTAAATCTAGGTCATTTATGTATATAAGAAACAACAGGGGACCTAATACCGATCCCTGGGGGACACCACTTTTGACTGCTCCCCACTCTGACTTGGTACCATTTATGCTGACTCTCTGTTTCCTACCAATTAGCCATGACCTAATCCATCCCAACAACGCCCCACCTATTCCATGTGCCTCAACCTTTCTCATCAATCTCTCATGAGGGACTCTGTCGAAAGCTTTACTGAAATCTAAATATATAATATCGTATGCCTTGTCATTATCTACTGCTTCATATACCTCTGAGAAAAAACTAAGCAAATTAGTAAGGCAAGAACGTCCCTGAGTGAATCCATGCTGAGAAGAATTGATTAAGTTAAATGTTTCTAAGTGGTTTCTCATTTTCCTAGCAATAATTGACTCTAGTAGCTTTCCTATGATTGAAGTGAGACTATGTCGGTACACAAATAATCCCTTTGGTTTTATGGAGTTAACCCTTTCAGTTTTAGGAGGCCTTTCTTCATTTTATTGTGGCATATATTTGACAAGTTTATGTCGCTTGGGAAGAGCCTGTGGACTTGTGGACAGTCGACTGTCTCATTTAGCCCTTCCATATATCCTGCCTAAATTGAGTGATCATTGTGAGCCTTAATCTAATTTCGGTTTAACTTAATTTTTACAATTATTTATAATATAATGTACTGTTGGGTTTTCATATAATTTTGTATTTGAATACTTCAACATTTGTTTGCATCAGTTTTTACAACAGAAGACCTCAGTGATATCCCTACACCATCGCCAATTCAGATTGATAATTCAGATGATCTAAGCAATCTAGAAGTATTGAATAGTTTAGATAAACTAAAGGTAAATAAAACGCCTGGACCTGATACAATCTCGCCTAGAGTTCTAAAGGAAGCTAAGGATGAGCTCTCCAAACCACTGACATTACTATTCAATAAATCCTTGCAGTCTGGAACTATGCCTGATCAGTGGAAGCTAGCCAACGTAACACCGATATTAAAAAAAGGCAGCAAATCCCTACCTAGTAACTATCGTCCAATTAGCTTAACCTCAGTTGTATGTAAAATGCTAGAAACGGTCATACGAGACAGACTCGTAAATCACTTAGAGGAAAATAACATACTTAAAGATACTCAACACGGCTTTCGTAAAAAACGTTCCTGTTTAACAAACCTCTTAGACTTCTTCCACGATATCCTCAACCTCTATGATGAGAGTAAAGCTGTAGATATTATATACCTTGATTTTCAAAAGGCCTTTGACAAAGTTCCCCACAAACGTTTACTGCTAAAACTAAAAGCGCATGGAATACAAGACGGTGTGTTGAAATGGATAGAAAATTGGCTCAGCGACAGAAAGCAAAGAGTAGTCATAAACGGTAAGGCATCTAAATGGACCAATGTAAGTAGCGGGGTACCCCAGGGATCGGTACTAGGACCAATTCTCTTTCTAATTTACATTAACGACATAGATGAGGGTCTCACCTGTACAATCTCAAAATTTGCCGACGATACAAAAATTGCAAATAGCGTACTCTCAAAAAAACAAGATGACGATATGCAACACAATCTAGATAAATTGTCATGTTGGGCCCAAATTTGGCAAATGAGTTTCAATGCGGATAAATGTAAAGTACTACATATCGGATACCTAAATGAGAAAGCAAACTATTCGATGAATGGCACTCAGCTTAAGAATGTAAACAGAGAAACCGATCTGGGAGTAACAATATCGAGTAACCTAAAACCGAGTCAACAATGTTCAGAAGTTGTTAAGAAGGCAAACAAAATAATTGGCTTTATAGGCAGGTCATTTGAGCATAAATCCAAAGAAGTTATCCTAACCCTTTACAATTCCTTAGTCCGCCCTCTTCTGGAATACTGCGTTCAATCCTGGTGCCCTTATTACCAAAAAGATATAAACAAGCTAGAACGAGTTCAGCGTAGAGTTACCAAAATGATACCTAGCCTAAAGAACAAACCATACGAAGAGCGTCTTAGAGAATTAAATCTATTTCCTTTAACCCAGCGCAGATTAAGAGGTGACTTAATTCAAGTGTTCAAAATCATCAAAGGCATCGACAATATGAACTGTAGTAAGTACTTCACTATCGACCAATCTAATTACACGCGGGGAAACGGTTGCAAAATTATTGGTAAATCTTTTAACTCACACGAATCTAAGAATTTCTTCTTCAATCGAGTTGTCAACTTGTGGAATGGGCTTCCCCGAAACGTTATAGACTGCATCACCGTTGATTCATTTAAACTCCGCCTAGACAAATATCTCGCATCAAACCCGCGACTGACTGCGTTTGTAAATGAATAACTTTATTTTATCCCCCCTCAGTTACTAACCCATCTGTCCCCTACTAACTTCCTAATCCTGCCACGAACATTAGTTCCAGGGCAGTAATTCCCTTTCCAATGTTCCCTTACCCACTCTAAACCACTGTTTGGACACTTGATCCTCAGTGTTTTGGAGGGCAAGCAACCTAGAAGGGTCACTAGATCTGTTGTTGCTTGATTTCCTTTGTAGCCTTTGTAGCTTAAGGGGAGACGGACCGTTTTCTCTTCTTTTTTGGTCTATTAATTAATTGGGGGGTTATGTGTGTGGGTGGGTGAAGGTATGTGTGTATGTGGGTGGGTGTGGCTCTGTGTATGTGTGGGTGGGTGTGTTCTGTATGTGTGTGAGTGGGTGCGTCCTGTGTGTGTGTGTGTACAATATTGCAAGTTAACCTTTCGAAAATTACCGACACCAAAAATAAAAAAGTAATACATTAAGGAGAGGTGTAATCTTTTCCTGGAGCCCCTTCTCCCTCATGTTCAGCTGCATTAGTTCTGATATTTTAAGACGAGAGAGAGAGAGAGAGAGAGAGAGAGAGAGAGAGAGAGAGAGAGAGAGAGGTAGAGGTAGCAGATGAAATATTGATAGTGACAGAACTTGATAGTTGCGAAGATTTGTGACCCAACTTTAATGGTGTTGTGTGTGTGTGCGTGTGTGAAACGCGGAAAGTCCAGAAATAGAGTGAGGGCTGCTGGTTATTTTATTGAACTTGTGTAAGAGAGAGAGAGAGAGAGATAGTAAAAAGGAGTTACTAGGAATAGCTAGATTCTCAGAGACCTTGCGGTTCATTCCGGGGAGATACTCGAAGTGGAAGGAGAAATACTGTTTTGTGCACTGCACTCATTACGGAGTGTGCAAAATACTATCTACTCTCTTCTTGAACTGCTCTACTGAAGAACTATTTACAACTCAACTTCTGAAGCAAGTTTGTTCCAGGTAGAACAGATCATATATGTGAAAAGGTTTCCACAAGCACTAGTACTGAACCTCTTCAATTCTAATTTCCCGCCATGGTTGCAAGAGAGTGAGTGAATGAATGAGAGAGAGAGTTACACATAGTTGCTCAGATCTTCACAAACCTTGCAATTCTTAATAGGTGGTCCGGCCTTAATACTACTAGAGACAAGGACAGTTTTTAGTAGAAAAAATAGGACAGCGAAGTAGAAGGCTCTCTCCCCATCTTCCACTTCCTCCAGCTAAAAACACCTGAGAGAGAGAGAGAGAGTTGTGATCTGAGAGTTAACTTTAATGGTCTTGTAAACAAATAGTAGAGGAGGTTACATAGAGATACATATATACACAGACTGCACAGACCCTACTGCACAGTCCGGAATTAATGCTAACATAGAATTTGCTACAAAATAGAAGATAAGAACAGCAAAGCAGAAGGATCGCTCCCTACTCACCACTCCCTCCGACCTTGGGTCGGCATGAAATTTAGTTAGGGAAACAAGGCCTCCAGCAGAACATTTCTACTGCGAAATTCATAGTAAAGAAGAAAGTTGAGAAATATTGTATACTACTGATGCTTAACTTTTTATTTATTATATTTTATTTTGTCTATTACCTATACTACTCCAGGCTCCTCGAAATGGATGTCTAGACTCCTTGTGAATGTGTCAATTGTATTACATTGTACAACTTTATCTGGCAGTTTGAGAGAGAGAGAGAGAGAGAGATTATGACAGAACATGAGAGAAAGTTGTGATGATCTGCGAGCTAACTTTAATGGTCTTGAAAGAAATATTAATGAGAGAGAGAGAGTGAGTGAGTGTATAATAAGCCTTGCTCGTACTGCCAGAGACATTATCATATACAGGACAGTTCAGGACCCAACCTAAGACCCATTTTGTTACTTCAGGCACTCACTACCATAATAGTGAGTCTGTTGATGATGATGAGTCTGCTGTCTCCTCCCATACTCTCCAGCTTTGTCTTGCTTTGCAAGAAAGACTGGAGAGTGTGGAGCAGGAGATTCAGTGTCTCAAAGATGAAAATTTGGCCTTGAGACTAGCTATGGCGGAGAAGAAGTGTGAGGCTACCGGAAGTGTTCCCAGGGATCGTGAAGCCCCTTGGAAAGTGGTGTCAACTAGTGCAACGGCCTGCAAGCTGAAAAGGCAGCCAGTCAAGACCCACAACAACTTCAGCACCTTGGCTGATGAGAGTGATGGCGATGAAGTGGCGATCATCGAGGCAGTGAGAGGGGAGGGGGGGAAGTCTGCTGCTGTTGCTGCAACAACTACTGCTACACGCCGACAAAAGGAAAAAGCTAAGTCTGTTTTTCATTGTCGGTGATTCATTGGTTAGATACCTTGGCAGGGCAACAAACACTCAGGTTGGTAAAGTTGTCTGCGTGCCTGGTGCCGGAGTCGGGAGGGTGGCTGAGAAGATAGATGCTGTCATGGAAGTGAGTGGGGAGGACCCCATCATCTTCCTCAACGCAGGGATGCAACGACATATGGAGATGCAGGACTGAGGAGTTGCTCTCCAAGTATCAGGAAATGTTGGAGAGGATCAAGGAAAAAGGTTGAGTTCCTGTGGTAAACAGTATCCTGCCTAGAAGAGGGGTAAGGAAGGAATGGTCCTCCAGGGCTATTGGTGTAAATAGCCGGCTGGAGAAGTATTGTAAGGCAAATACTATTCCATTCCTGGATAACTGGTCCCTCTTTTATGGTAAGGATGAACTGTATGCCCAGGATGGAGTACATCTCTCTCGACTAGGAGTTTCGACCTTGGCCAGCTCACTCGACAAGATTGTTGCGGGGTTTCGTTAAAAAAAACCCTGGGTGTGTAAGTAAAATACTGTCTCCATATGGAGCAGGTACTTCATGTGACAAACCAGTGAGTAAATAGAAATAATCAGTCAAGATAGTGCGGATATAGTGATGTGTAATAGTAGTATCGATAACACTACACATGTAACTGATAGTAAAGATGAGAATACTGATAGAGTAGAATTTCCGTATAGAGCTAGTAGTTCAACAGGAAATAATAAGTTAGCTAAACACAATAGAAAATTAGTTGCAAATAAAAGTAATAGGTTGAGGGTATATTATACAAATTGTAGGAGTTTATGTAACAAAATGAACGAACTTAGAGCACTCGTTAGCACAGAAAATATAGACATAATAGCGCTAACTGAAACGTGGATTAATACAGAATCTAGGCATTTTTTAGCAGAATTTGATATTCCAGGATATAGTTTTCAAAATATGACCGAACAAGTAGGAGGGGCGGGGGAATAGCAGTGTTTGTCAGGAGTACATTAAAAAGCTGTATTAAATCAGGTATTAGACTAAATAATGATAATGAAAGTGTTTGGGTAGAGGTTAACGAAGGTAGTGAGACCATAGTTATTG
Source organism: Paralithodes platypus (assembly GCA_032716605.1). Lineage (NCBI taxonomy): Eukaryota > Metazoa > Arthropoda > Malacostraca > Decapoda > Lithodidae > Paralithodes > Paralithodes platypus. Next base: position 19,712,595 of record CM064572.1, read on the forward strand.
GAGTTATATATAGACCGCCTATGAGTAGAAATGGCGGAAAATCGTTATGGGAGGAAATTAAAATAGCATCAAGGTTTAGCAATGTGTGCATTATGGGGGATTTTAATTTTTCCGCACATTGTCTGACAGCACCAAATAGGCGACTCCGATACAGTAGGGGTTATTGCGGTAGTACAAGATAGTTTTTTATGTGAATTCATAGATACGCCGACTAGAGGTTTTAATATTCTTGATTTAGTTTTCAGTAACAATGAACATATGATAAATAATGTAGAGATTGGTGACCACCTAGGAAATAGCGATCATAAATCTATTTATTTTAATATACAATGGACAGGGAATGCTAAAGAGAATACGACACTTATCCCAGATTTCAGAAAAGCCGATTATGGTGGGCTAAGAAGAGACTTAAGGGTGGACCCTATTGTTAAGCAATTAAGTCAGGATATGCCAGAGTTAAACTTGCCACCTACATATAACCAGTTTATTGCTTCACTCCACAATGCTCAAAATAAATATATCCCTAAAAGAAGATTTAGATCGACGCAGAACCAACCAAAATGGATGACTAATAAGCTAATAGATCTTATAGGAAAAAAGAAAGGAATATATCGAAAAATAAAGAAAGGTGAAAATCATTTACATATATACTATCAGACTCTATCAAGACAGGTCAAAAAGGAAATCATGAAAGCAAAAATAAATTATGAAATAAGGATAGCCAGCGACTCAAAAAATAACCCTAAAGCTTTTTACCAACTATATAAATCTAAAGTTAGAGATGTAATAGGCCCCCTAAAAACTTAAATAGGAGAAATAACAGAAAATGATTTAGAAATGTGCAGTACATTAAATAGTCAGTTTCTTTCCGTTTTCACTAATGAAAATTTGGCACAGATTCCAGAAGTCAATATGGTATATAGTGATAGTATAGAAATATGTTAAGTACAGTTAGTATAAGTAGAAATGATGTGCTTAAGGAAATTGACAGACTGAAACATCAAAAATCGCCTGGTCCTGACGAGGTATATGCTAGAGTATTAAAAGAATGCAGAGATGAGTTAAGTAGTCCATTCGCATTTATATTTAACAAGTCATTAGAAACAGGTTTTAGTTCCAGAAGCTTGGAAGCTTGCAAATGTAGTTCCGATCTTCAAAAAAGGTGATAAATCGATAGCATCCAATTACCGTCCCATTAGTCTCACATCAATCATAGGAAAGTTGCTAGAGTCAAGTATTGCTAGGAAAATTAGAAGCCACTGAGTAAAATTTAACTTAATAAATTCTTTTAAGCATGGATTCACTCAGGGACGTTCTTGCCTTACTAATTTGCTTAGCTTTTTCTCAGAGGTATATGAAGCAGTAGATAGTGACAAGTCATATTATATTATATTTAGATTTCAGTAAAGCTTTCGACAGAGTCCCTCATGAGAGATTGATGAGAAAGGTTGAGGCACATGGAATAGGAGGGTCGTTGTTGGGATGGATTAGGTCATGGCTAATTGGTAGGAAACAGAGAGTCAGCATAAATGGTACCAAGTCAGAGTGGGGAGCAGTCAAAAGTGGTGTCCCCAGGGATCGGTATTAGGTCCCCTGTTGTTTCTTATATACATAAATGACCTAGATTTAGGTATAACTAGTAGGATAAGTAAATTCGCAGACGATACTAAAATGGGGAGATCAATTGATTCAGATAGCGATATAGAGTGCCTCCAAAGGGATCTAGATACCTTACATGAATGGTCAGTAAATTGGCAGATGAAGTTTAACATTGACAAATGCAAGGTATTAAAGATAGGGAAGATGCAAACAAATGTTAAATATAAACTAGCTAATTTAGAATTAGAAAATTCAGACTGCGAGGGAAAGATTTCTATAGGTGTGTTTGTTAGCAATGATTTGAAGCCTAGAAAACAGTGTTATAAGCGTTTCGTAATAAGGCAAAACAGGATTCCTCGGGTTCATCATCTCTAGGGAGTGTGGAGTAACAGAACTGCTGATGTTATCTTAAACTTTTCTTGTCCTTAGTGAGACCCCATATGGATTATGGCTGTCCAATTTTGGTTGTCCTTATTACAGAATGGACATAGATTCGGGATTGGAGAGAATTCCGCTGTAGAATGACAAACATGATCCATAATATTAGAAATTTTCCGTATGAAGAAAGGTTGAAGAAGAGGTTTACATTCGTTCGAGATCTCCACGCAGAGTTAGAGTGGAGAGGATAGAGGTTTTTCAGTGGGTTAGTGGGATTAACAAAGGGGACAATGGCAAATGTACTAAAGCTCAGTGATAGCTAAAGAATCTCGTACCAATGGTTTCAAATTAGATAAATTTGTTTTCAAGAAAAGAAGATAGGCAAATATTGGTTTTGGTAACAGAGTTGTAGATGGGTGGAATAGGCTACCAAGTGATATAGTGGGATCACGACCGATAGGGAGCTTTAAGAACAAATGGGAGAAGCATAGGGGCGAGAGGGGTGGGGTGTGAAGGGGGATGAGCGGGGTTGGGGCAATGGGCGCTCTGCACACCCCCGTAATCCTGCGTTTTCTCTAACCGGTTTGGGGTAAGATGATCCTCATGGTATTAGAGTGTTGAGCCTATAATTTGGTCTTTGTAAGTGGGGTTGTGTGGGACAGGGATCTGCCTTGCTTAGGCCAATCGGCTTTCTGCAGACTCCCATTTTTTCTATGTTCTTATGTTCTTAGAATAGTATTAAAGGGATAACAAATATACCGTATATAAACAATGAAACTCCATAAATACTTTAGCGGAAAGCCACATATGCAGTATAGAAATATCTCGTATATATATCTCGTATATATATCTCGTATATATATCTCGTATATATATCTCGTATATATATATATATATATTTAGTAGGTCAATGAGAAGAAATACTTTGTGGAACATCCTGATTTATTCTAATTTTCGTCGACGCGACGCAGCCATCCTCAGGAAAGGGTTACCAACAGATCCTAAAAATTTAGTATAACTCTGTATATATTGCTAAAACAGGATCACTAAAATGTAATGCATTGTTGAACCCATGGCATTTTGCCTATCTAACAAACAATTAAACAACAGAATTTTGGCCAACTAGGCAAGGTTTGAATATAAAATAAATCTAATGTCTAGACACCATCAAATTCAAAATAGCTAAATCCCTCAATGGCAACAAAAGAAATCAAAACGCATAAGATATCAAATTTATGTGATAATTTCTTTTTCAATTCAAAGTTATTATTCTGAACTGTAAAGGCTAAAATCTATTAACCAAAATTTAACCTAACGCTAAAACAGCGTCCACAGTATTATGCTAATAT
>CM064572.1:19716020-19831020 GCA_032716605.1 Paralithodes platypus
ATTTCAAAAGGCCTTTGACAATAGTTTCCCCACAAGACGTTTACTGTCTAAAACTAAAGCGAAAAATACACAGACAGTGGGTTGGAAATGGATAGAAAATTGGCTCACTAGCAGAAAGCCAAAGAGTAGTCATAACGGTAAGGCATCTAAAGGACCAATGTAAGTAGCGGGGTACCCCAGGGATCGGTACTAGGACCAATATCTACTTTTCTAATTTACCTTTACGACATAGATTGTGAGGGTCCTCACCTGTACAATCTCCAAAATTTGCTGGACAGATACAAAAATTGCAAATAGCGTACTCTCAAAAAAACAAGATGACGATATGCAACACAATCTAGATAAATTGGTCATGTTGGGTCCTCAAATTTGGCAAATGAGTTTCAATTGCGGATAAATGTCAAAGTACTTCATATCGGATACCTAAATGAGAAAGCAAACCTATTCGATGAATGGCACTCAGCTTAAGAATGTAAACAAGAGAAACCGATTCTGGGAGTAACAATATCGAGTTAACTTAAAACCGAGTCAACAATGTTCAGAAGTTGTTAAGAAGGCAAACACAATAATTGGCTTTATAGGCAGGTCATTTGGGCATAAATCCAAAGAAGTTATCCTAACCCTTTAAATCAATTCCTTAGTCCGCCCTCTTCTGGAATACTGCGTTCAATCCTGCTGCCCTTATTACCAAAAAGCTATAAACAAGCTAGAAGGAGTTTCCCGTAGAGTTACCAAAATGATACTCTAGCCTGAAAGAACAAACCCTACGAAGAGCGTCTTATCGCCGAGAATTAAATCCTATTTTCCTTTAACCCAGCGCAGATTAGAGGTGACCTTAATTCAAGTGTTCAAAAAATCATCAAAGGCATGCGACAATATGAACTGTAGTAAGTACTTCCCTATCGAAACCAATCTAATTACACGCGGGGAAACGGTTTTGCAAAATTATTGGTAAATCTTTAACTCACACGAATCTAGAGAATTTCTTCTTCTTGAATGCGAGTTGTCAACTTGTGGAATGGGCTTCCCCGAAACGTTATAGACTGCATCACAACCCGTATCATGATTCATTTAAACTCCGCCTAGACAAATACCTCGCCTCAAACCCGCCCGACGTGACTGCGTTTGTAATGAATAACTTTATTTTAATTCCCCATCAGTTACTAACCCATCTGTCCCCTACTAACTTCCTAAATCCTGCCAAGCGGACATTATTTCCAGGGCCAGTAATTATTCCCTTTCCAATGTTCCCTTACCCACTCTACCCCACTGTTTTGGACACTTGAGCTCCTCAGTGTTTTGGGAGGACAAGCAACCTAGAAGGGTCACTAGAATCCCTGTTGTTGCTTGATTTCCTTTTGTAAGCCTTTGTAGCTTAAGGGGAGACGACGGACGCGTTTTCTTCTCTTCACTTTGTTGTGGGTCTATTAATTATTGGGGGGTTATGTGTTGGAGAGTACAGGGTGAAGGTATGTGTGTATGTGGGTGGGTTGGGCTCTGGTGTATGGTGTGGGTGTTGTTTGTTCTGTAGTGTTGTGAGTGGGTGCCGTCCTGTGTGTGTGTGGTTGTACAATATTGCAAGTTAACCTTTCGAACATTACCAGACACCAAAAATAAAAAGTACTACATTAATGGAGAGGTGTAATCTTTTTCCTGGAGCCCCTTCGCACCTCATGTTCAGCTGCATTAGTTCTGATATTTTAAGACGAGAGAGCGTAGAGAGCGAGCGAGAGAGAGAGCGAGAGATAGAGAGAAGAGCGGGTACGAGTTATCCGCAGATGAAATATTGATAGTGACAGAACTGATAGTTGCGAAGATGACCCAACTTTAATGGTGTTGTGTGTGCGTGTGTGAAACGCGGAAAGTCCAGAACTGAGTGAGGGCTGCTGGTTATTTTATTTACTTGTGTAAGAGAGAGAGAGAGAGATAGTAAAAAGGAGTTACTAGGAATAGCTAGATTCTCAGAGACCTTGCGGTTCATTCCGGGGAGATACTCGAAGTGGAAGGAGAAATACTGTTTAGTGCACTGCACTCATTACGGAGTGTGCAAAATACTATCTACTCTCTTCTTGAACTGCTCTACTGAAGAACTATTTACAACTCAACTTCTGAAGCAAGTTTGTTCCAGGTAGAACAGATCATATATGTGAAAAGGTTTCCACAAGCACTAGTACTGAACCTCTTCAATTCTAATTTCCCGCCATGGTTGCAAGAGAGTGAGTGAATGAATGAGAGAGAGAGTTACACATAGTTGCTCAGATCTTCACAAACCTTGCAATTCTTAATAGGTGGTCCGGCCTTAATACTACTAGAGACAAGGACAGTTTTTAGTAGAAGAAATAGGACAGCGAAGTAGAAGGCTCTCTCCCCATCTTCCACTTCCTCCAGCTAAAAACACCTGAGAGAGAGAGAGAGAGAGTTGTGATCTGAGAGTTAACTTTAATGGTCTTGTAAACAAATAGTAGAGGAGTCATACATAGATACATCTCACAGACTGCACAGACCCTACTGCACAGTCCGGAATTAATGCTAACATAGAATTTGCTACAAAATAGAAGATAAGAACAGCAAAGCAGAAGGATCGCTCCCTACTCACCACTCCCTCCGACCTTGGGTCGGCATGACATTTAGTTAGGGAAACAAGGCCTCCAGCAGAACATTTCTACTGCGAAATTCATAGTAAAGAAGAAAGTTGAGAAATATTGTATACTACTGATGCTTAACTTTTTATTTATTATATTTTATTTTGTCTATTACCTATACTACTCCAGGCTCCTCGAAATGGATGTCTAGACTCCTTGTGAATGTGTCAATTGTATTACATTGTACAACTTTATCTGGCAGTTTGAGAGAGAGAGAGAGAGAGAGAGAGATTATGACAGAACATGAGAGAAAGTTGTGATGATCTGCGAGCTAACTTTAATGGTCTTGAAAGAAATATTAATGAGAGAGAGAGAGTGAGTGAGTGTATAATAAGCCTTGCTCGTACTGCCAGAGACATTATCATATACAGGACAGTTCAGGACCCAACCTAAGACCCATTTTGTTAATGAATTCAGGCACTCACTACCATAATAGTGAGTCTGTTGATGATGATGAGTCTGCTGTCTCCTCCCATACTCTCCAGCTTTGTCTTGCTTTGCAAGAAAGACTGGAGAGTGTGGAGCAGGAGATTCAGTGTCTCAAAGATGAAAATTTGGCCTTGAGACTAGCTATGGCGGAGAAGAAGTGTGAGGCTACCGGAAGTGTTCCCAGGGATCGTGAAGCCCCTTGGAAAGTGGTGTCAACTAGTGCAACGGCCTGCAAGCTGAAAAGGCAGCCAGTCAAGCACCCACAACAACTTCAGCCACCTTGGCTGATGAGAGTGATGGCGATGAAGTGGCGATCATCGAGGCAGTGAGAGGGAGGGGGGGAAGTCTGCTGCTGTTGCTGCAACAACTGCTGCTACACGCCGACAAAAGGAAAAAGCTAAGTCTGTTTTCATTGTCGGTGATTCATTGGCAGGGCAACAAACACTCAGGTTGGTAAAGTTGTCTGCGTGCCTGGTGCCGGAGTCGGGAGGGTGGCTGAGAAGATAGATGCTGTCATGGAAGTGAGTGGGGAGGACCCCATCATCTTCCTCAACGCAGGGAGCAACGACATATGGAGATGCAGGACTGAGGAGTTGCTCTCCAAGTATCAGGAAATGTTGGAGAGGATCAAGGAAAAAGGTGGAGTTCCTGTGGTAAACAGTATCCTGCCTAGAAGAGGGGTAAGGAAGGAATGGTCCTCCAGGGCTATTGGTGTAAATAGCCGGCTGGAGAAGTATTGTAAGGCAAATACTATTCCATTCCTGGATAACTGGTCCCTCTTTTATGGTAAGGATGAACTGTATGCCCAGGATGGAGTACATCTCTCTCGACTAGGAGTTTCGACCTTGGCCAGCTCACTCGACAAGATTGTTGCGGGGTTTCGTTAAAAAAAAACCCTGGGTGTGTAAGTAAAATACTGTCTCCATATGGAGCAGGTACTTCATGTGACAAACCAGTGAGTAAAATAGAAATAATCAGTCAAGATAGTGCGGATATAGTGATGTGTAAAGTATCGATAACACTACACATGTAACTGATAGTAAAGATGAGAATACTGATAGAGTAGAATTTCCGTCTAGAGCTAGTAGTTCAACAGGAAATAATAAGTTAGCTAAACACAATAGAAAATTAGTTGCAAATAAAGTAATAGGTTGAGGGTATATTATACAAATTGTAGGAGTTTATGTAACAAAATGAACGAACTTAGAGCACTCGTTAGCACAGAAATATAGACATAATAGCGCTAACTGAAACGTGGATTAATACAGAATCTAGGCATTTTTTAGCAGAATTTGATATTCCAGGATATAGTTTGTTTAAATATGACCGAACAAGTAGGAGGGGCGGAAAAATAGCAGTGTTTGTCAGGAGTACATTAAAAAGCTGTATTAAATCAGGTATTAGACTAAATAATGATAATGAAAGTGTTTGGGTAGAGGTTAACGAAGGTAGTGAGACCATAGTTATTGGAGTTATATATAGACCGCCTAATATGAGTAGAAATGGCGGAACATCGTTATGGGAGGAAATTAAAATAGCATCAAGGTTTAGCAATGTGTGCATTATGGGGGATTTTAATTTTCCGAACATTGATTGGCAGCACCAAATAGGCGACTCCGATTCAGTAGAGTTTATTGAGGTAGTACAAGATAGTTTTTTTATTTCAATTCATAGATACGCCGACTAGAGGTATTAATATTCTTGATTTAGTTTTCAGTAACAATGAACATATGATAAATGATGTAGAGATTGGTGACCACCTAGGAAATAGCGATCATAAATCTATTTTATTTTAATATACAATGGACAGGGAATGCTAAAGAGAATACGACACTTATCCCAGATTTCAGAAAAGCCGATTATGGTGGGCTAAGAAGAGACTTAAGGGTGGACCCTATTGTTAAGCAATTAAGTCAGGATATGCCAGAGTTAAACTTGCCACCTACATATAACCAGTTTATTGCTTCACTCCACAATGCTCAAAATAAATATATCCCTAAAAGAAGATTTAGATCGACGCAGAACCAACCAAAATGGCTGACTAATAAGCTAATAGATCTTATAGGAAAAAAGAAAGGAATATATCGAAAAATAAAGAAAGGTGAAAATCATTTACATATATACTATCAGACTCTATCAAGACAGGTCAAAAAGGAAATCAGGAAAGCAAAAATAAATTATGAAATAAGGATAGCCAGCGACTCAAAAAATAACCCTAAAGCTCTTTACCAACTATATAAATCTAAAGTTAGAGATGTAATAGGCCCCCCAAAAAACTTAAATAGGAGAAATAACAGAAAATTATTTAGAAATGTGCAGTACATTAAATAGTCAGTTTCTTTCCGTTTTCACTAATGAAAATTTGGCACAGATTCCAGAAGTCAATATGGTATATAGTGATAGTATAGAAAATATGTTAAGTACAGTTAGTATAAGTAGAAATGATGTGCTTAAGGAAATTGACAGACTGAAACCTCAAAAATCGCCTGGTCCTGACGAGGTATATGCTAGAGTATTAAAAGAATGCAGAGATGAGTTAAGTATCCATTAGCATTTATATTTAACAATGTCATTAGAAACAGGTTTAGTTTCCAGAAGCTTGGAAGCTTGCAAATGTAGTTCCGATCTTCAAAAAAGGTGAATAAATCGATAGCATCCAATTACCGTCCCATTAGTCTCACATCAATCATAAGGAAAGTTTGCTAGAGTCCATTATTGCTAGGAAAATTAGAAGCCACTTAGTAAAATTTAACTTAATAAATTCTTTTCAGCATGGATTCACTCAGGGACGTTCTTGCCTTACTAATTTGCTTAGCTTTTTCTCAGAGGTATATGAAGCAGTAGATAGTGACAAGTCATATGATATTATATATTTAGATTTCAGTAAAGCTTTCGACAGAGTCCCCTCATGAGAGATTGATGAGAAAGGTTGAGGCACATGGAATAGGAGGGTCGTTGTTGGGATGGATTAGGTCATGGCTAATTGGTAGGAAACAGAGAGTCAGCATAAATGGTACCAAGTCAGAGTGGGGAGCAGTCAAAAGTGGTGTCCCCCAGGGAATGGTATTAGGTCCCCTGTTGTTTCTTATATACATAAATGACCTAGATTTAGGTATAACTAGTAGGATAAGGAAATTCGCAGACGATACTAAAATGGGGAGATCAATTGATTCAGATAGCGATATAGAGTGCCTCCAAAGGGATCTAGATACCTTACATGAATGGTCAGTAAATTGGCAGATGAAGTTTAACATTGACAAATGCAAGGTATTAAAGATAGGGAAGATGCAAACAAATGTTAAATATAAACTAGCTAATTTAGAATTAGAAAATTCAGACTGCGAGAAAGATCTAGGTGTGTTTGTTAGCAATGATTTGAAGCCTAGAAAACAGTGTATAAGCGTTCGTAATAAGGCAAACAGGATTCTCGGGTTCATCTCTAGGAGTGTGAGTAACAGAACTGCTGATGTTATCTTAAAACTTTACTTGTCATTAGTGAGACCCCATATGGATTATGCTGTCCAATTTTGGTGTCCTTATTACAGAATGGACATAGATTCATTGGAGAGAATTCAGCGTAGAATGACAAAAATGATCCATAATATTAGAAATTTTCCGTATGAAGAAAGGTTGAAGAAATTAGGTTTACATTCGTTAGAGAGACGCAGAGTTAGAGGGGATATGATAGAGGTGTTCAAGTGGGTTAGTGGGATTAACAAAGGGGACATGGCAATGTACTAAAGCTCAGTGATAGCGAAAGAACTCGTACCAATGGTTTCAAATTAGATAAATTTCGTTTCAGAAAAGATATAGGCAAATATTGGTTTGGTAACAGAGTTGTAGATGGGTGGAATAGGCTACCAAGTGATATAGTGGGATCAAGAACGATAGGGAGCTTTAAGAAAAAATTGGATAAGCATATGGACGAGAAGGGTTGGGTGTGAAGGGGGATCAGCCGGGTTGGGCCAATCAGCGCTCTGCAGACCCCCGTAATCCTGCGTTAATCTCTAACCGGTTTGGTAAGATGATCCTCAGGGTATTAGAGTGTTGAGCCTATAATTGGGCTTTGTAATTGGGGTTGTGTGGGACAGGGATCTGCCTTGCTTAGGCCAATCGGCTTTCTGCAGACTCCCATTTTCTTATGTTCTTATGTTCTTATAATAGTATTAAAGGGATAACAAATATACCGTATATAAACAATGAAACTCATAAATACTTTAGCGGAAAGCCACATATGCAGTATATAAATATATATATATATATATATATATATATATATATATATATATATATATATATTATATATTAGTAGGCCAATGAGAAGAAATACGTTGTGGAACATCATGATTTATTCTAATTTTCGGCGACGCGACGCAGCCATCCTCAGGAAAGGGTTACCAACAGATCCTAAAAATTTAGTATAACTCTGTATATATTGCTAAAACAGGATCACTAAAATGTAATGCATTGTTGAACACATGGCAATTTGCCTATCTAAAAAACAATTAAACAACATAATTTTGGCCAACTAGGCAAGGTTTGAATATAAAATAAATCTATGGCTAGACACCATCAAATTCAAAATAGCTAAATCTCAATGCAACAAAAGAAATCAAAACGCATAAGATATCAAATTTATGTGATAATTTCTTTTTCAATTCAAATATTATTCTGAACTGTAAAGGCTAAAATCTATTAAACAAAATTTAACCTAACGCTAAACAGCGTCCACAGTATTATGCTAATATCCAACCATGTGAGGACAAGACATAGCAAAAGCAATCATAATAAACGAGAATATTAGAATTAAGGACTTTACAAAATAGTTCAAATTTTCTAGTAATACAAATTAAAAGCAAATCATATTAATCCTAATCACATCGAACCGCAACAAAAGCAAAAAAGTACATTTGAATTACTTGACTCTAAGAATCAAAAGATAAGTGTTGAAAATTCACATAAAGGAAAATTGTCACAAACAAATCGGAACTCACCATGATACCACCAGTCTCCAATGAAAGACGATGAGGGACTGATTAACTGAACACATTTGAACTCTATATGTAAACTCAAAATATCGTGAAAATTAAACGAAATAAAATGAAAAACCAAACTACATGAACACCCAAAAAGCAACCAATTGTACCTAATAATGAACCTTCAACTATTATTGACAAGATTTAGTTCTGGTTTGTGCTTATTTATCAGCATTTTTTCACCCATTAAAGCCTCATACGTGCTTCTAAACCTGCCGATGATTCCAAAATCCCTCTCCGAAAAAGGGTGATCTTCATTACGGGAGTGTTCCCTTACTGCAGAAAAAGACATACTCCTCAAAAATATTCCAGACCTGAAGCTTTTCCCCAAATGCTTATATATTCTCATTTTGAATGATCTACTCGAACATCCAATGTACCCAGCCTGACAACTGGGACAAGTGAATTTATATATAAACTTGACCACACCACTAACCTCTTTGTACCAAACTAATGCACATAATATTATGGTTAAGAAAAAACAAGATAATTTTAATATATATATATATATATATATATATATATATATATATAATTAATTATAAAAGAAAGGAGTTTATATTATATAAAGAATTGCCAGTAACTAGATTAAAAAGGAAAATAATATATATTTAGATGAATATTAATATATAAATTATAATAATTTATCTCTATGAACAAACAAACAAAAAAGGGAAAAAGAAAATAACCTTATATACTAATGTAAACTAATGACACACGTAATAATAGGAATCAGGTTATGACAGACAAGACACTACTCCCTGGTTATCAGCACAGCTAGCGGTATTTAGTAGCACACAATACAGGATAACACCTCCACACAAATCTCCAGGAGCCGATATATCCAAGACGCTGGTTGAGTATATACGGATTTCATATGAATTCAAGAGGAATTACAACACCCTCCGTCACAGCCTGAACCCCTTATACACGTACAGAAAGGTAACTAGAAAACAGAAGATTGGCAAGTACAGCGCTATCTATTATTAAGAACATTAAATAATATACAAAATGAATCAATTGACGCGCTCAACTGAGACGTCATAGTCGACCCTGGCTGGCACAACAAAACAACTCAGAGTGCCGAGCTATAGAGAGTCGAAAGGGGTCGAGCACAGCAGAAACTCTCGAAGCTTCACAGTGGCGAGGGATGTGACACCTCCCCCTGGAAGACCTCCGAATAGGGAGAGGAGGGCGAAGAAGCACAAGAAGCCGACTGAAAGGAGGGTGGTAGGTCCCTTGACAGTGTGTCAGCGATCCGATTGTCAACTCCTCGTATGTGACGCACAACCAGCTGGTACTCCTGAAGCTGTAGAGCCCATCTTAAAATCTGTTGATTGTTGTTCTTCATACGGTCAATGAAAGTAAGAGGGTTATGATCCGTATACACGTCAATGTAGGGCGAATGCTGAGGAAGGTAACAATCAAATTTCTTTATTGCCAGGACCAGAGCCAAAGCCTCCTTCTCCACAGTAGAGTACCCTCGCTGATGTCTTTTCAACTTTGTGGAGAAATAAGAGACTGGGTGGAGGATATCTTCATGGTACTGTAGGAGGACGGCTCCAACACCCTCACCACTGGCGTCTACCTGCAGTTGATAAGGTTTGGCAGGATCAGGGGCACGGAGCACTGGGTAGGTGGAAAGCAGAGTCTTCAGGTGGTGAAAGGCTGCCATACATGCGGGGGACCACACAAACGCCACCTTCGTGCTGGTTAGGTCGGTGAGAGGGGCGACAATAGGGGCAAAGTTGCTGCAGAATCTCCGGTAAAAGCCACACATCCCCAGGAACCTCATCAGAGACTTGCGGTCCTAAGCCTGGGGATAGTCCAAGATGCTCTCGATGTTGGCGGACTTCGGGCGCGCCATGCCTTGGCCCACCACATGGCCGAGATAAGTGACCGTGGCCCGGCCAAAACAGGATTTCGCAAGGTTGATGGTGAGGCCAGCCTGGGAGAGACGAGAGAGCAGCATCTCCAGCCGTACCAGATGCTCAGGCCAAGTTTCTGCAATTACAACAATGTCATCCAAGTAGCAGTCTACGCCAACTAAACCAAGAATAGTATGGGACATGATTCGTTGGAAAGTGGCGGGAGCATTGATCATTCCGAATGGCACTACTTTATATTGATAGAGACCAAAAGGGGTGGTGAATGCTGAAGTGATTTGAGCCCTGTCTGTCATACCTATCTGATAATAACCTTTCTGTAGGTCAATAGTAGAAACAAATTTAGCCCTACCCACCTTATCAACTAAATCATCAATACGAGGCAGAGGGAAAGCATCAGGTACAGTGACCTTATTGAGCTTACGGTAATCTGTGCAAAGTCTACTGCTACCATCAGATTTAGGGACCAACAGACTGGGTGAAGCCCAAGGAGAGCAACTCTCTTCTATCAGGTCATTCTCCAACATAAAGTCAATTTCTTTCTTCATGATCAACTGCTTCTGGGGGTTTAGCCTATATGGTTGTTGCTTAATAGGATTAACCATATCAGATGTTAGAATGACATCATGCTGTTGTGAGTTATAAAACCCTGGGACATCTGAAGTAATTGAGGGATACTTGAGGAGTAACAATTTAAGATCTGCCTTCTGAGATGATGTAGTGCCAGGGAGGTAATCATCTAAATGGCGCAAGACCCGACTGTTTTTAGGATTTCCTATAGGCGATGGAATGTCAGTACCCTCAATTATATCAGGTCTACCAGGATGTACATTTTCAGAATTGGTTACAAGACAGGGTTTAACCAGTTGTGAATCATCCTCTAAAGACCTTTCATATTATGGTTTGATATTATGATATAATAACTTATATAAATAAATACATTATATATATATATATATATATATATATATATATATATATATATATATATATATATATATATATACATATATATATATATATATACAGTATATATATTGAGAATATATCACAAATACACGTGAGCCACTAAATGTGTCTAATCTCTCAGTGGGGATCGAACCGTCGACTATCAGGACGATAGCCGACGCTTTAATCAACTACACCAAGACTGCCGTGGTGTAGTTGATTAAAGCGTCGGCTATCGTCCTGATGGTCGACGGTTCGATCCCCACTGAGAGATTAGAAACATATATATATATATAAACAATATCTCACAAATACACTTGGGCTAATTGAAATGACGGGCCTCAAAGCAAACTCTGAAGGAGCCAAGTGTAAGATAGCCAGTCTCCAGTTACAACAACCTAAGGAGAAGCAGAATAGCAGAGTCAACCCTGATAAACCCCAAATTACCCCATGCTCTAAGCCGCAGGTATGGACCAATCACCACACCTGTATCCACCAATCACCTCCTGCCTTTCGAATGAAGTCGACGATCCAACACCCAGCATTTCCTCTCTACCCGGACGTAAATTACGATGAGAATATGTTTATGCTAATTAAACATGAACGTCCCGAGGCCTACCGTAATAAATGGATGTGAAGGACAGCCTCGAATATGACGGAGATGCAGATATAAGAACCTCCAGGTAACTATATCTACCCGGACAGATATAAGAAAATTCATGTTGGACTAGGAATAAAGGCCTATCCCAGTTTACGAGAGATATCTCGATCATTAAGCTAAGTAAATAATCATTAACTATGTATTATTATACCTTGGAAGTATACCATTATGTCAATACCAAACTTCCAAGTCTAAGCTAAGTATTTACCTCACAATAACCACACAACCATTTTCGCCATTACCTTGTGACTTCGAGACCTGAGAAACGAGAGTCAAGTATAATGCTGCATATGACCTCTAGAAAATTAGAGAGGAGTATGCAACCACGCCTCAATACTATTCTAAAACCTTCGGGCTCAGAATAGAGAATTAAAAGCGTTGGCCTGCCCCAGCCTGCCCCTACCACCTGAAGAGTACCTGCCTGCGGTATTCCTGAAGTCCTACCTGTGTGGACGCCCTGCCTACCTGAAGTCTGGACCCTGGACTACTGCTCGAGTGACGCCGTACATCCCTGAAGTGCTGTTCCACGGACCCACGATCAACGTTGGCCAGACTTGTACTCTCGACCGTGCCCTCCAAATACCCTAAGTGTCCCTGTGTATCTTTTATTGTTATTATTGTTGAGGTAAAAAGGTAAAATATGTGAAACGTGTTGTGTTAAGTTACTCTGTGGTCTGTGCATAAGATCAGTTAATTTGCGTATTGTGTTTATCCATCAGAACTTTATATACTAACCGTGTTAGATTTGCAATTAAACTCTAAACCTGTTCATTGATTATTTGCTTATAAAAGCGTTACGCATACGTTACATAGTTGTGTTCAATCAGTCACCTTGCCACACGCTCGCAGATTTGTCCATATATATGTGTATTCTGTTATGTATTGTGTGAGTTGAAGTCTCAGTGTATTTCGTGAAATTTATTTCCTTCTTTAAACATCTTTACCTAGAACCTACGCCCAATTTTATAACGAATAGACTTATTCCCGTGAGAGTTAATTCACTTCCCTTCTCCCCATTTTAAGCTCAATTATATAATTAATTTTGTAATTATTTTATGAACTCGTATTGTCGTTCATTTGATTACCGATGTAAGTAATTTTGAATCTTCATGCTCAGGAATTCTAGCATCGCATAGATTCTATTGCTTAATTCAACATCAACCCTCTTACACTTCGTATTTTAGTGTATGTAATTTAAAGTCTCTGTTAACTCGTTCAGAACTTTCATTAATACTGTAATAAGTATTATATAGCATAACTTCGTCGTATGCGCCCAGTTTCTATTATTTATTAATTTATTTTGATCACTTTATTACGCGTTCAATTCTACTCGTGTTGCCAGAGTCTCTTTTGATTAACTTTATGCATTCAATTTAGTCTGCCACCAGATTTGCATTGTATTGATTTATCTTGTATATTCTTTACGCTTTATGTTTTGAGTTTACATCTGAATTCCTAAGTTTGATTCATTATTATTCCATAGAATCATCGACGTGAATAAAAGTTATAAAATAAGAATTTGAAGCTAATTATGTTATATATATAATTAATTGTGATTTATATTAGTCTTTCTTCTGCCATAATTTATATTGAGTTATTATTGAAACTCAGTTCCTAGTCGCATTAACTCTTAAATTAAATTCCCAACAACGCAGTCCATTCCTTGACCTGACCTGGCCCTTATAGTGGTTAAAGTATCACGGTCACTTTAGAATACGCGGCTAGCCTTGAGCACACCTAAATACTGTCGTGTGACTCGCCCCGTATACTTGCGTGTTTGTTTTGCCCCCTCAACTCCTTTGATCTCTCTTATTGAGATTATTAATTAATTCTAGATTTCATTATTGTCTTTCACGGAAGACACTCGGCCTACATTTATTGTTATTATTGAGGTTTTTTATTATTTATATGTCTGTATTTTTTGGTTGCTACATTCTGATTATCTGATTCTTAACCACTATTATTTATGATACTCTCTGATTAAGAACCCCAATTCGCCATGCATTATATTGCCGGTGTATTGAGATTTATTATTTGTGAACCAGATATCATCCATGAATACATATCTATATTTGTACCATGGACATTATTATTATTTCTTGTGTGAAGATAGTCTACGACTCTTCCAGCTAGACCGTACTTCGAATAAAACCCCATTGATAAACTTACATTGTGTTGTTATTGAATTCTGTATTATCCTATTGAATACCTATTGTATGTTAGTAAGAAGTTGCTAGATTTGACCCTGTCAAGCTTTATCAAGATCTATCAGTCCATAATTGGATTGTTATACAGACTATATTACGGATTATAAAAACATTATAACCCGACATAACACTGGCGGCAGCGGTGTCTTGATACGGCATATCAGCATGAGGATTCTTACTGTAAATTTGTTTTTTCTTGGTATTCAATTGGTTTTACATTATTCATCATGGCAGCAGCTCTTAGGTCTCTTGATATCCCGGCATTTAAACCCGAGGACTATGACATACATACTTACCTGGAAATAGTCAAACCGGTCCTAGACATTATGTATGGAAACGAGGACAATTCCAAGATACATACCATTGTGGTTAAGCTTGGTAGGTATGCAACCAAAGTATCGGGATATATGCATGACAACATGCCTGGTTTAACCTGGGCTCAATTCAAAGCTTATGTGCATACAGCTATTAGTCCTGTGTTGGGACAGACCATTGCTGACAAAATATTCCATCAAGTAACCTACTCAGGGGATTTGGATGGAACTGTTGAGAAACTACAACAGCTCGCTTTAACTGCTTTCCCGGACGAAACCACCGCCCAGAGAAAACAGACAATATTTAAAGTACTGGTCAGAATCTTGCCTGATCCCGTGACTGACCACTTCTCCATAGTGGAACCTACAAACTATGATGAAGATCGTCCGGTGATAAGGAGGATCATGGCGTTACGGAAAGCCAGGGAACAAACTAAGCAAAGCCCCACCAACAAAATAGCAGTAATCAACAAGGCCACCACCCACCCCACTTCCGGTACAGCTTCCTCTAGTAGCCCTGCAGCTCCTAGGGCATCGGATAAAGCGGAGGAATGGGCAAGAATCCGCCATGCAGACTGGAAACCCTGCACCGGATCTTGCATGCTGTGGTCGCTGAAGAGATCTTTCAGCGAACTCACCAGGAAGAGGACCAGGACTCCAAGTTGGTGGGTGCAGATCCCTTGGATCAAGCCGCGTCAGATTTCATCCATGATTGAAGATGGAACAGCTGGGATTGATGAAGGAGAACTTGACCCATATCAGCCTGAAATCATTCATCAAAAGCCGCTGGATTTTTAGGTTGCCCCCCCAAACAAATAGTCGTACCCATGGCGGGGGCACATGATAAGACATCTTCAGGTGGTCTTCCCATATACCAGAAAATCACTCTGAATGGGGTGAAAGTTTGACTCCTTCTAGATACGGGGGTTTCCCGTTCTTGCATGTTCCTTCAATTTTACCGAAAACACCACAATGTTTTTGGACCAATGAAGTCTTCCCCCATTATCCTCGTAAGTGCGAATGACCAAGTTATGCCAAATCTTGGTCAAACACGTCCACTGTACGTGAACACCCCCCTTCCAAATCACGGAGTGAATCATTCTTTTGTGATTCTCGATACCGAAGAGACTAAATACGATGGTAATTTAGGTCTCGACCTTCTAATAGCTTTGGGTGCTTCAATAAATTGTAGGCACCGAACTTTAACCTTTGAGAAATATTCTCAAATCAAACCAAAAACACCAATTTCCCTTGCTTATATCAGGCAGTTAAAATCAACCCCTTTGCCTATCTCTCCTCCCGTCACTGCTGCAATCCACCGTAATGAACAAAACCTCCCCTTTTCCCCTCATGTCATCTCTCAAAACCTTAGTTCTCCTACCATCACCGTCCCTTCACATCATGAAAATTGGGTGCCCTTAGTCTCCATAATCTACAGGAGATGTCCTGTTGACCCCACACCTCCATGACCCTGTCAATGGGGTATGCCTAACCGCTCCTAGCCTGCTACCACATCGATTAAATGATATCCCGTTACCACCTCCTAGTTCTACATTTCAACAAGACGAACCAGTCTTGTCCTTCCAAAATATTATCAAGGCTCGTTGGACCACAGCCAGCAAGACCTGTTGCAACAATATCAGCAACAAATGAAACCAGATTGGATGCCAAGGAAAATTTTCAATCAACTAACCAGGCGAAGTGACCATCTCTTCAATTTGGAAGACAAAATTGTGATCACTCCCCAAGCAGCATTCTCCACTATGCAATCAATACATAGGGAAAATGGGATCCATCTGGCTCAGCAGAAAATCATCTCAACATTCCAACAGGTTTATTGGACACCATCACCATATGTCACTGCAAAATGCATCACAGAGTCTTGCAAAGCGTGTGCGTTAAGGAACGCCATCCATCAAATCAAAAATGTCCAAGACCTTCAACCTGAGGAGAACCCCAACTCCAGCCCACACTGTGTTGGTGATTTGCTTAGGGTTGCACACTTAACAGTTCCATCCAAACTATAACCCAGATTCAAAGGTCCTTTCGAGATATTAGCTGTACCAAATTGTTACCAGGTTACCATTAATTGTTTTGGTGAGTCACGCACGTATCATAACAGGCATATACGTAGATTTCAGCCTATCAATGATAATAATGTAATGCTTGCTAATCCTGACCAGAATGACATATTGCCTGCAACTGATAACCACAATTTAGGATCCACAGAGCCCACCCTTCCTGAGCTACCTTTACCTGTCTCTCCCTCACGCCGCCAAAGGCCTCCTCTTAATCTCAACAACTTACCTCCCACTCCCACACCTCTTCCTCAACCACTCTCCTCACCACTGGTGTACACGCCCGTACCTACGTTACCTACACACTCTGTTTCTGCCCCGCCCACCCTCCCTTCTCAACCTTCTCTTCCTCCTTTAAATATAACTGTTCAACCTTCTCCATCTGTCAGTTTGCCCTCATATTCAGAATCTTCCGGCACTCACCCTACAACACCTGTTATAGCTAACATTCCTCCTGTCACTCAGCCTTCTGTACAAACTCCTGCTCCACCTCCCTCCTCACTTTCTCTTGCATTACCTGTCCCTGATCCTACACAATTGGTAGCTAAGTGGCATGGAGCCTTCTCTATAAATAACAGCTATAATCTCTCAACACTTCATCCTTTTATTTAATTCTAATCTCTTTCTTTTTATTTTGTTTTATAAGAACACATAAATTCTAAGGGTTGGAACCACTGGGTTTGTCAAACATTTCTCTCTTTTTAATAATGGTATTTCGGGCCCATATGGATCCTGTAAAAAGTCTTGGGTATCTTTGGAACAATCTTCACCACCTCAAGGTCGGTCAATAGTTTTTTCTGGAAATCCTCAGTTCCATCTACGATCTGTCATCCCTCTTGAATCGCTTGGCTATAGGTGTGTAAGCCAGGGATGTGACAACAAGCACCCGGATACTTGTGGTGTATCTGGTTAGTAGACGAAAGCTGTGTTGGGCCAGAGGTGGACTTTATTGGGGCGGGATAGGCGAGCTGGGAGGCTGGAGCAGATGTAGCCAAGTTCCCATTGTTGCCCAGGTAAGGGAGAGAGTGTGAGTTGTCGGCAAGTGAACCCAGTGGGGCCTGTGACGGGAGTGATGTCTGCAGCCCCTCCCCCCCTCTTTATAGCCCCGCCTCACGAATTGCCACGCTGTGAATGGTTGAGCCAGCCGCCCGGGCAGTGCTTTCTCCAGCCGCGTGGTTTGAAAATTTCTTCCCCTCTCCTCTGATCTTATCTCTTCGAAATAGGTCCAAGGAAGATGGTTGCAAAGGTCATGTAGTAGCTTACGGAAGTATAGGGCTTGCACTGATGTCGTAGACCTATTGCAACTCGATGAAACGGCATGTGCAGGGAGCGAGAGCGATTTGAAATATGAAGATGTGTGCGCGGATGGCTCAGTTTTTGCTTGCTCCGACAATGGAGGCTCCTGATTGGCTGCACGGGAGGGTGTGGCAGAGTTGGGGGAAACGTCAGGAATGTCAAACTCAGCTGGTTTAAAGAGATAGTCAAATGGAGAGCGTTTATTGGCTGGCAGGATTCTTACTTTAATAATAATAATAATAATAATAATAATAAAATATGATATAATATATTAAAATAAAAATGGGAAAAGTGGGGATTGGGCCTGAGTATATACTGTATATACTGTATATATATATATATATATATATATATATAATTATATATATATATATATATAGAGAGAGAGAGAGAGTGAGAGTGTGAATATGAATGAGTGAGATCCTTGGAGCCCCTCCATGCTAGGAAATCTACCCCCCCCCCCCCCCCCCACACCCCCCCTCACCCCCTCTCTCTCTCTCTCTCTCTCTCTCTCTCTCTCCACCCCCTTTACTTATGCAGAGACTGTTGAATAGTTGCGACGAGTTGGCGTGTTTTTTGCGAAGGAGGTTGTCTTTCTCGCCCAGTTTTTTATAGCCCAAGTTTCTCAGCCAAATCAAATGCCGAGTTTTAGGCGGGCTTTGGCGATAGACTGTAAGGAAAAAGTGGAAGAATAGGAGAACACGTAACACGGGAATTGAGATAGGGGGGAGATAATTAACCCCTTCTGTACCACCGGTGCCGTCATTTTAACTTTAATCTGGCTACTATTAGACGATTATATTTAGTTTTTTAAAGGGCCTCCAGCAATTAACAGGCTTCGAACTATCTCACGTAACCCTTTCTACTACCTCAGATTCTTCCTAAACGGTACAAAATCGTCTAAATATAGCTAGAATGAAATAAATATGATGTCGCCGTATAGAAGGGGTTCAGAATAGATAATAGGAAAGAACCCACATATATATATATATATATATATATATATATATATATATAAGAAGGTATCAAGGAAAATGGTTACTAAATAAGAAACATTCAATAGCATAATTTAAAACGAGCAATAAGAAAATGCACATAAATAGTCAAGAGATGAGAAACAGAAAGAGGTTAAGGTTAAGAAATAGAAACACATACATACGCAGGATTATGTTTTCGTTATGTTTTTTCACTCACTTTTATTTAATTTATTTTTATTTTTATTTTTATTTTTTTTACCCACTATATTACGAGCCAAGTTGCTCAGGTCAAATACCAAGTTTTAGGCAAGATGACAGACGTGTGCAAAAATATGCGAAGAAGGGAGAACAAGAAGCAGAGGAATTGAGATAAAGGAGAAAAATTAAGAGACAGCAAAGGTTAGAGAAGGATAAATGATCAAACACAGA
This sequence comes from Paralithodes platypus, assembly GCA_032716605.1. NCBI lineage: Eukaryota > Metazoa > Arthropoda > Malacostraca > Decapoda > Lithodidae > Paralithodes > Paralithodes platypus. The sequence goes on from CM064572.1 coordinate 19,734,924, forward strand.
TGGTGAAAATAATATAGTCGGCTTGGAATAAAGTACTTAAAAGACGAAAAAGTAATGAGATGAGTGAGATAAAAGGGAATAAGTAAAAGACAAGAAAGGCTAGAGAAGGATAAATGATCTAACAAAGATAATAAGTGATATAGTTGGTTAGGAATAAAGTGCGTAAAAGACGAACAGTAATGAGAAAAGGGAGATACAGAAGAATAAGTAAACGACAACAAAGGTTAAAGAAGGATAAATGGTCGAACACAGAGGAAAAGTAATAAAGCTGCTTAGGAAGACACAATCAAAATTAGCAAATAAATCTAGAAACAAAAAAGTAACAGAAATAGGGTATGTTAAAACAAATAAAGTGAAAAAAGACACTTTCTTTTTTCTTTTTTTTCAAGCCAAGTTTCTCAGCCAAGTCAAATACAAAGTTTTAGACAAGGTGACAGCCGCGTGAAAAATGTACGAAATAGTACAAAGAAATACATTGGAAATTAAGCAACAACAGGTCTAATGACCCTTCTAGGCTGCTTGTCCTCCAAAACACTGAGGATCAAGTGTCCAAACAGTGGTTTAGAGTGGGTAAGGGAACATTGGAAAGGGAACTACTGCCCTGGAACTAATGTCCGTGGCAGGATTAGGAAGTTAGTAGGGGACAGAGGGGTTAGTAACTGAGGGGGGGGGGGATAAAATAAAGTTATTCATTTACAAACGCAGTCAGTCGGGGGTTTGATGCAAGATATTTGTCTAGGCGAAGTTTAAATGAATCAACGGTGCTGCAGTCTATAACGTCTCGGGGAAGCCCATTCCATAAGTTGACAACTCGATTGAAGAAGAAATTCTTAGATTCGTGTGAGTTAAAAGATTTACCAATAAGTTTGCAACCATTTCCCCGTGTGTAATTACATTGGTCGATAGTGAAGTACTTATAGTTCATATTGTCGATGGTTTTGATGATTTTGAACACTTGAATTAAGTCGCTTCTTAATCACACCTGGTGATGAGTGAACAAGAGACATGGGGAATTGACTACTTGCGAGCTTCAGGCTATAAGGAAGTTGGAGCCGTAGACATAGATATGAAACGGAAAGGCAATACTAATTTAGGTTTGTGATAGATCAAAAGTATGAGAAATTCAATTATATGTATTTATAAATGTACTAAGACTGTATTTTAGCTGGTAATTAGGCTTAATATCGATGTCTACAGGTCCAACTTCCTTATAGCCTGAAACTCGCAAGTGGTCAATTGAGATATGGGGAAACATTAGGAAAAACGAAACAAATTGATAAAGTAATAAGGAAATTGGTTGGTAAATACTTATTAAGAAGTATATATACTTTACAATTGGGACGAAAGGTCTTAAAATCGCCAAACTAATGGGTCGAACGTCTTAAAATGTCAAAACTAAAGGGGCTAAACATGAGGGACAATGGTTGATAAATACTTAATGCAAAGTATATATTATATACTGTACAATTGGGACGAAAGGTCTTAAAATCGCCAAACTATGGGTCGAACGTCTGAAAATGTCAAAACTAAAGCGGCTAAACATGAGGGACAATGGCGGCGCTAATAAGGCATGTCCCAGCTGTCATTACGTTTGGCTTACTCTGTGCTGTATTAATGTCTGTCAGATGTTGAATAGGGTGAGTAAGTGTAGGAACATGTTTATATATCTCACTTGAAATAAATACATTGTGGTAAACTATCAATGGAAGTTAAATATTACTAAGCTATAATGAATCAAATAAATAAATCTAAATGAAAACTACTCTATATCTAAATTGAATTCAATCTGAAACAAGCTAATTTATATCCAAAGGTCTCACATAATAAATTTATATATAGGGTAAGGTTATAAGGGTTAATATTAGCCAGGAATTAACTCACCAATAGTTCCACGTGGCAATGAGGCAAGGGAGAATGTTTTACCCAATATGGCGGTGGACAATGGGGATCGAGACTTCGGTCCCGAGACACGAGTCAAGTTAAAGAAAGAATAAATTATTACATGGGAATGGACATGAATATTATGCTTATCTGTCAGGCAGTCATGGCGTCGATGAGAGCGTCGTGATGGTGTAGCATGTGTGTATTGCTGTATGTGTATTGTGATTAGAGGCACAAAAGCACGATCAACTAAGGGCGGAAAATTAGATGTTAACTGGTTGGTGTTCGTGAAGGCTCTGATGTTCCTCGAAGGCACACCTTGCTGCCTTGGCAAAACGCCAGGAGCCCAAATTATCGTACCGCATCTAGGTTGCTCTATACGATAAATTATATTAATATATACGATAAATTCATATATACTACATAAGACCATGGCAATATTGCTTAATAGCATATTAGGCCTTTTATAACTTAACTTATTTACAATCTTATAATATACGATCTACTCGTCCTACGTCGTGCTGTAGGAGCGATCGTGACGTCACAGAGACATACGAGATCACAAAAGAGTCATATTCTATCGTATTTATACGATACACTCCCCCCACAAAAAATGACCTGAACCCCACCTTAAACCTAAAGTTGCCCAGAGGCTATCTTCTGACGCCACAAGTCGACGGCGCCAGCAGCAGCGCGTCTAGGACGCGTCCCGGTCCGAGAATGATCGCCATCAGTAAGAGGTGAGTCGTTCCTTTGAGAATCCTCGGACCCAGCAATAACAGTTGGAGCATCAGATTGCAATGCGGAATCGAGCTCCAAAGCGTACAAACGTGCGATAGGACAAACAGTAGTTCCAGTGGCTGTCTTCAATAGCGCCACCCGCTCTACAGAGTCTGCCCCCTTGTATACCTCCAACACGCGGCCCAATTTCCAGTATAAACGAGGACTATCTTCTTTAATTAAAACAACTTCACCAACTGTAGGTGCCGTTGGTCTAGCAGAGGGAGTAACACTCCTTTCCCTCAATGCTAGCAGATATTCACTAATCCACCATTTACTAAAATCCTCTATTATCCTGAATATATACTGGTATCTCTTAGACACCGCTACCTCAGAGTACAACGAGGGATCCTCTAACTCTACTATGGATTGGAAATCAGATGGAAACGCAGTCAATGGTTTCCCATATAGCAAGTGAGCTGGCGTTAATGGTAGTGGTTCTTGCAGGTCAGTGTACACATATGTAAGCGGGCGATCATTCACGACTGCCTCTATCTCTGTGAGGACTGTCGTCAACTCACTCTTCTTTAATAGAGCACGTCTTACAACCGCTCTGAGTCCTGACTTTACTATGCCGACACATCGTTCCCACATTCCACCAAACCAAGGTGCCTAAACTGGAATGAACCTCCATTCGCACTTCTTCTCTCCCAAAAAAGTGATGATAGTAGGATCACTACTCATATCCTTTAGATATTTTGATGCTTGGACATAAGTGGGAGCATTGTCGCTAAGAATGAGTTGAGGGAATAAACGACGGGCACAAAACCGTCTGAACGCCAGCATAAATTCTTCGCTAGACATATTATCACATAGTTCTAGGTGTACCGCTCGAGATGTTGCACAGGTAAACAATAATATATAAACCTTCTCACTCTCCCTCGTCTTCAATGCCCCTGTGTAATCTAATCCTACCGCTTGGAAAGGTTCTACGTGCTTTACACGGCATTCAGGTAGAGGTGGAGCTGGTCCAGTTGCATATGGTTTACCTTTTAGTCTCTGGCATATTACACACTTTCTTACTACGCGTCGAGCTACTTGTCGAACTCTGGGTATCCACCATGTGAGACATAAATTTGATATAATATGACATACCCCGTAGTGTTTTACTTCCCTATGTGCACGTATGATCAATAGATCAGTAACGTGATGTTTTGTTGGCATAAGTATAGGGCGGTTTGTGCCGTCTGGTACACCCGACCACTTCAGGCAACCCTCACACCTGATGAGGCCATTGTCTAGGTGCAACCTTAGTTGACGCACTATATTAGGCATTAATGTCTTATTCGAGCTTTTCAAGGATTCTAATTCATTGGAAAAGGTTTCTACTTGAACCCATTTGATCAAAGTTACTTCAGCTGCTTTAAATTCACGAGCATCAATGTTGTGACCCCTGTTGCAGAGTTGGCCCGTTACTTTATGCTTGAGATTGGATACATATCGCAATACCCAAGCTACAGCTCTGACTAGTTTATTATAGTCACCGAATCTTGCCCACTCTATGATTGGATCCGGTGGCTCTTTTGGTTGGGCTGTAACTGCCACTGTTTCCAGTGGCAGAAGTCCCTCACCAACAGCATGCCAAACCGTCCATTCACTTTCATGGAGCAGCCACTTTGGACCATGCCACCACAATTCAGACTTCATTAACTGGCTAGCCGTTATACCCCTAGTTATGAGATCACTAGGGTTTTCTTTTGTATTTACATAATGATAAACAACGTCTGGCAAAAGGGCTCTAATCTCATCTACCCTATTCCGCACATAAACTGGCAGAGACTTCTTGCTATGTATCCAGTTGAGTGCGACCTGACTATCGCACCATATGTGAACGATTTCAATATTTAATTCGCTCTCGTATGCTGCGCGTACATGTTGCACCAGACGTGCTAATAGCAGCATGGCAGTCAATTCCATTTTAGGGATAGTTCCCTTTTTAACCGGGGCTACCTTGGCCCGGGCTGTAACTAAATGTGCCCCCAAATGAAGTAACTACATATATGGCTACCCCACATGCTGTGGCGCTAGCATCGCAAAACGTGTGTAACGTAACGTCACCGAACGCCGCCACTTTACGAGGTATAGGTTTAGTACATAGGATGGCATACTCATTCAACAACAATGTCCCTTGGTCATTCACGTCCTCGGGCAAACTGTCATCCCATCCTATTTTACGTCTCCAAACTTCCTGCATTAGAATCCTAGCTCTTATGGTAACGGGTAATGCTAGACCCAAAGGATCAAAAAATTGCGCAACTTTGCTCAACAGACTTCTTTTGGTGTGCGCTCCTGTCTGCTGAGCAAAAGACCTTGTTTGAAAAGTTAGTATGTCATGTTTAGGTTGCCAGATCATCCCCAAATTTCTGGACTTTTCCTGGTTAAGAGATGCCGTACCGTCCACCTGTATCAAACTCTGAAGATCTTCACTATTAGTAACCCACTCGCGGAGAAATAGATGTGCATCCGCAAACAATCTGCGTGCTTGCCAGTATGTATATAACAAATCATCCTGACTATCGCTAGAACCCTGCAAATTGTCAATATATAATCCGCGAGATAGTTTACTTGTGTCCTCATAAGTGTCAGCTAGATGTTTCTGATTGTGGCATTTAACAAAAACTGTGAGCACGTGGCCCCAAAGAGTACAACCCAAAAACGGTATATTATGATTGGACTTTCAGAGTCGCTAATGTCGCTGAACCAAAGAAAGCGGGTAACATCTCTATCTTCCTCCTTTAGCTTGACCATCAAGAATGCTTTCTCGATGTCACTGGTATAGGCGTACTTCCGCAGCCTAAACCGCAATAGATGCTGGGACAGGTCCGACACCATGGACAGACCTGTCAACAGGCAGTCATTTAGACTGGGTTGTTGACCTTGGTGGGCAGAGCAATCATACACCACCCGTATTGGTGTGGTGACGCTGTCTTTCCTTACCCCATGATGGGCCAGATAGTGAACCCTACCCTTCTTAAACGGTTCCTTGACATCGACTCTCTCAATAAAGCCCCTATCTTCATAAGTCCGAAATACATCGTCATACGCCTGGCGCGTGCTCGGTTCGTTAGACAATTTACGCTGTAATGCGCGCAAGCGACCTAATGCCAAACCATAGTTGGTAGGCAGGCTTATCTCACTGTTCTTCCAGGGTAAACTAACTTTATATTGCTTGTCTGAGGCACAGTAGCACACAGACTTGTCAAACCTTTGTAGCGCAACTTCCGAGTCATAATCAGTCTCCATAGGATTAATGCCTATGTGATCCAATCTCCACAGTCGTTCCAGGTCGAATTCGGCAGCCATCTTAGGGTCACTAGGTTGGGAATCCTCCCTTCCCAACTCCTCTGCCGCGGTTACATTGACTCTATATATCGAGACCGTGTCGACCAGGACCTTTGACTGTGTAGTATGCACCTTTCCGCTCATGCAATATCCAAATTTAGTGGGGATTAAAATTACACCACACATCTTTTTAAATCCAGGGTATACTACTTCATAATAATGATCCACACCAAGTAGAACATGCACCTCACTCTGATTTCCCATGGGATCTGACAAGTTAACCCCTTTGCTACGTAATGCGTGTTCCACCTTCTTCACACCCACAGATACATATTCTGGTAGGGTGTCTACCACGATACAAGTCATAAAGTACCGGTTTTTACGATAGAAATATGAAATCTCCGCTATCTCGTAGTCTTGTTTATCAGTATCCCCTGTGAAGCCCTGTAATCGAAGAGTCTCAGCCCCTACGATTCGGTACTTCAGTCCCACTAGTACGGACCTCTTTATAAAGGAACGTTGAGACCCTTGATCTAGAAGTACCCGACAAACTTTGTTACTGTCATTACCTTCCATGGGAATCTGTATTGTGGGCAATATAGTGGTGTCTTGCGTGCTACCTAGTACCACAGTTATAGTACCCTCTGTTTTGACGTCTTTGACTTTATCTGCAGTAGGACACAACATATCAAAGTGATGTCCTTTGCAGTGGTGACAGGGCCTTAAGTATGTAGCAGTACATTGTCCCTGCTTACCATGTTCCTTACTTAGACAACCCACACATAGCTTCAATCTTTTCGCCTGTGCTAGCTTTGTCTCATTTGTTGGGTATTTTATGCAGAAACTCCATTTATGTTTGTTGTTACATAGCTTACATAGAATCTGAGCAAGTTTCTTATACGCACCCTCTTTCTTTTCTTTAGTCCCCACTGTCATGATTACTGTTCCCCTCTTCTCCACATTCTCACTCCCTCCCGACACATACATTCTCCCTTTGTTCAACTGTAGATTATTGATCTCCTTACTGAACTGAGTTTTGAAATCCCCCAGCTCAAATGATGTTACCTTATCAAGTATTGCCATAGGAAGCTTCTGACGCAAGATAATGACTATCATTTCCTGCGTGGTAAGCCCTAGGGTGTCTAGCGATCGAGTATGGCACTCCATATTTGCCCTGAAGTTTGTCAACTCATCAACCTTATACTGTGGTTCTGCAAGCCCCAACAAGGCAACGACATGGGCCATCTTCAACTGCTCTCTATCCCCGTAAGTGGACTCTAATAAGTGTACTGCCTCAAGATAACTACCACCCACTACTGCAAAACCCTCTATTAAATGTAAGGTCTCTCCTTCCATTTGTCCCTTCAGATAGTGAAACTTGCGGACATTATCCAAAGAGGATTCATGAACCGTAGACCGAAATACGTCCCAAAAAGCTAACCACTCAGTTAACTTGCCCCCAAATGTAGGAAGATTGAGCTTTGGGAGGTGTACAGTATGTTTAGGGTCAGCCCTTCTATGGGCCTCATTATCGCCTCCCTTCTTACTCGCGACAGCACGCTGTAATAGGTACTTCGCTCTAAAGACAGGTTCGTCATAGAGGGCGCGATTATCACACTCTGTAACTATCTCTTCCTCCTCTGTCATGTCAGCCACAATCACCTCACTCAGAGCCGTAATACGACCGTGGGTAGCTTGGACGTTTTCTAATCTAGCCTCCAATTCCTCTAGCTCGGCAGTAGTGATGAAAGTGTTGACGTCCACGATTAGCCTATTTAATACTCCCCGAAATCCCGCCCTTTGATTTTTAGGGGCCTTGATCAGCACCCCACTAGACGGTGTCTCTTTATTGTCTTTATTCATTTTGCATGTGAGCCTATAGGCTATGTATCTAAATGTTACGTTACAAAGACAACGGCAAAAATAGTAGTCTAGTTAAGAGACCCGACCGGCGGACTTCTATGTTATGGAGAAAAAATAGTACATTAAATAGCAATAACTACTAATGGATCATATTGAACAAGAAAAAATGTTAGGTCAGGTCATAATTATGTCACAGGAAGTCCGAAATGGAAAAGAAAATTATTGGGGAAAGATGACGGGTGGGATGCAGGACTTAGGTAGGCGCAACGATATAACCTTGCATTCCGGCTATAACCATCGCTTGGCTAGCCTTGCCAGTTTATCATAGAGTTGTTCCTGCATCCTGTTATATGTCCCCTTGTTCATTGCCTTAAAATTCCTTACTGGTAGCTAATTCCCGAGGTCTGGGCACCAATGTGGTAAACTATCAATGGAAGTTAAATATTACTAAGCTATAATGAATCAAATAAATAAATCTAAATGAAAACTACTCCATATCTAAATGGAATTCAATCTGAAACAAGCTAATTTATATCCAAAGGTCTCACATAATAAATTTATATATAGGGTAAGGTTATAAGGGTTAATATTAGCCAGGAATTAACTCACCAATAGTTCCACGTGGCAATGAGGCAAAAGAGAACGTTTTACCCAATATGGCGGTGGACAATGGGGATCGAGACTTCGGTCCCGAGACACGAGTCAAGTTAAAGAAAGAATAAATGATTACATGGGAATGGACATGAATATTATGCTTATCTGTCAGTCAGTCATGGCGTCGATGAGAGCGTCGTGATGGTGTAGCATGTGTGTATTGCTGTCAGTGTATTGTGATTAGAGGCACAAAAGCATGATCAACTAAGGGCGGAAAATTAGATTTTAATTAATAAGGGGAGACTCCAAAATGATTTTTATCTCAGCTTCTATAAGAGACTCATTGCTGGCCTTTTGCCCCATGTACCGTCATGGTGTAACGTTGACTCGATGAGAAAATCAGCTCTCTATGTACTTGCGCGCGCGCGTGAGCGCAAAATTTCACAAAACAGTATTAACTCACTGAATTTTTTCCAAATTTCCCCCAATTTTGGCATGGCGTATCCTACAAGCATCCCCTACAAAGTAGCGTCAGCTTTCTCCCCTATAAATAATAAAAGGTGGTGAAATTTTTTTTTTATACCATTAGTTTGGGGTAGAGCTGAAATGTGACTTTCAAGGGGTCATATCTCCTAAATTTGCGGGAAATCGCCGAAAAAACGACGAGAGAATGTTCTTTTATATGCCAATTTGCTGTGGTTAGATGGGGAATGCATTTGGGCAATACCAAATCCAGTTAATAGACTCGTTAGGGCCAAAAAGTAATTACTAGCAATTTAATTTGTAACTTTTAGAGAAATGTAAATCTATTCTGGTGGTCTAGTTTTGTTACCCATCCTACATAAATATTTTCTATGGGGGAGCTCTACCTATAGAAAATGACCTTTGATGGCTAACTAATTTAAAATTTATTTTACACCCACATTTTATGAATATATTCACTCGAATTGGACAAAAATCCTTGATATTGGGCACCCCAAAGGGGTACCTTAGGGATGTAATAAGGGTGTTTATGCCCTCATATGATCATTTCTATTGCTTAGAGAAGCCCTTTAGACTACAGACACAAATTTTTATTTTTTTTTATTGACTGAATTTTATTCAGTTTTGGGGGGGTCCTGGGCGAACCCCCGCCCCTGGGGATTATGGATGCAATATGTGTTTTTGTTCCTTCCTATGCTATTCTCATATGTTGAAAGAAGCAGTTTACAGAGAGAACAAAAAACTTGAAATTTTGACCAGAGCCAAAAAAAAACCTGGAGTCTCCCCTACTGGTTGGTGTTCGTGAAGGCTCTGGTGTTCCTCGAAGGCACACCTTGCTGCCTTGGCAAAACCCCAGGAGCCCAAATTATCGTACCGCATCTAGGTTGCTCTATACGATAAATTATATTAATATATACGATAAATTCATATATACTACATAAGACCATGGCAATATTGCTTAATAGCATATTAGGCCTTTTATAACTTAACTTATTTACAATCTTATAATATACGATCTACTCGTCCTACGTCGTGCTGTAGGAGCGATCATGACGTCACAGAGACATACGAGATCACAAAAGAGTCATATTCTATCGTATTTATACGATATACATCAAGTTTACATATGGCTGATACCAATTATTGATCAAAATATAGTTGGTGCCGAGACATCACTTATTAGTCCGACTGTACAGGTCGGTCAGAAATCGTGAACCCTAACCTCTGTAACTCAAGAGAGGCTAGAGCAAATGGGCCGCAAATTTCCGCAGCTCTTCCCTGGCTGACCCTTCCCTAATGGTAGAAGTATTAGCTGGATTGCTCTAGTCGTTTGTGAGTTGTTGAGGTTATATGTTAAGGGGCTAGTGGTCTGTTTTTTGGGCTATCAATTAATTTATTAATTTATTTTTTAGTTTCCTCGCTAGGCCTCCATCAAGCTTAAAAATACACCTCTAGACCCCCCTTGAAGATAAATGTGTACATTTTTCGGTAGAAAAATGTCCCGGCCGAAGGCCGGTTTCTCTTAAAATTACAGGCACGCTATCGCTCGCTAGGAAAAAAATGGCACGAAAGGTCTTAATATTGACAAGGAAATGGGGTGAAAGGCCTTAAAATCGCCAAACTAATGGGCCGAACTTCATAAAATCTAAAAAACTAACGGGGCTAAACACGAGGGGGAAGGGGGACCAGAAAAACTACCCTTCTCCCCTTCAAGAATGTTGGCCTACTTACTTGGGACAGGGTATAGGTCGTCAGACTCTTCGATTAGGCTCGGGAAATATTAACTCCTAAGGGGAGATGGGCCGTTTTTCTGGTCACCTTCTTCTTCGTGTTTAGCCCCATTGGTTTTCAGATTTTATGATGTTTGACCTATTAGTTTGGCGATTATTAGACCTTTCACCCCATTTATTTGTCCATATTAAGACTTTTCGTGTCATTTAGGTGTCGATGTTTGCCTGGCGAGCGATAGCGAGTCTGTAATTTAAGAAATCGGTCTTCGGCCGAGACATTATTCTATCGAAAAATTTACAAATATATCTTGAAGGAGAGTCTTGGGCGGGTGTTTTTAAAGCTTGATGGAGGTCAAGGGAGGAAACTAATAAAATATTGAAAAGTTCCATAAATGAGCAAATCAAAACGACCCATCTCCCCTTAGGGATTATGACGCGTTTGGACAGTGTATTCTGGCTATCATTAGACTATTTTATTCAGTTTAGGAAGAACGTGTGGAAGCCGGAGAGTTAATTGCGGTGGTTTTGATCCGTTTGATTACTAGAGAGCCTTCCTAAGCTGTATCAAATCGTCTAACGATAGCCAGAATCCATTCTGTACCGGTGACGTCTTTATAATTGCATTCTTCATATAGTTATACGATTGTGTGCAGTTTATGAAGGATCTGTGGTAGTAAAAAGGGTTAAGGGAGATAGTTCGAAGCTAGTACGTTGCTGGAGGCCGTTTTGAAACTGAATATAATCGTCTTCAAGTAGCCAGAATAGAGTTAGAAAGGACGGCACAGGTACTGAAAGGCTTGGGTAATCACCATTATAAATTTAACCCTTTTTTATACATTCTGGCAACTATCAGACGGTCTTATTCAGCTTAGGAAGGATGTCTACTAATCAAAGGGCTACAGATTATCTCAATTTTTTTTTTTAGCTACCATATATCCTTCCTAAGCTTCATAAAATCGTCTAAATGCAGCTGAAATAAAACCAAAAAGACGTCGCTGGTACTGTAAGGGTTAATTGGAGGCAGTTGGTTTTTCGAGTCCACCTCCTCCCCCATGTTTAGATCTATTAGTAATGAGATTTCAAGACATTCGCCCCATTAGTTTGGCGATTTTCAGACCTTTTGCCCCATTTATTTGCCAATAATAAGACCTTTCGTTCCATTTAGGTGTCGATCACTTTCATGGCGAGCGATAGCTCTATCATGCTTTAAAATAAACACCCCCAGACCCCCCTTCAAGATAAATTTGTGCATTTTTCGATAGAAACATTTCCCGGCCAGGGGCCAGTTACTATGTTAATAACTTAGGGTCTTAAAATATGAAAACGAATGGTGCTAAACATGAGGGAGAAGGGGGTGGCAGAATAACAAACCATCCCCCCTTTAACCCCTTCTGTACTGGCGACGCTCTTTTAACTTTCTACTGGCTAATATTAAACGAGTTTATTGTTTTAAAAGGGCCCCCAGCAACTAACAGGCAACGAACTATCTCTGTAAACCCTTTTTACTACCATAGATCCATCTTAAGCTGCACAAACTCATCTAAATATAGCTAGAATAATATTTTAAAAGACGTCGTGGTACAGAAGGGGTTAAAATAGACTCAGGAAATGTCAATCAGATTATTTCATTCCGATTGCCAATCAGAAGCTACTAATAACTGGGCGCAACTTGCAATGAACTTATCGCCGAGTTTGTGCAACATTATATATTTAAAATGAGCCTTAATGACATACGTGCCATCAGGAGGGAGCTGGACTGACCTTTAGAGCTATGGATTTATTGGTTTGTTTATATATTTAAAATGAGCCTTAATGACATACGTGCCATCAGGAGGGAATCTGGACTGACCTTTAGAGCTATGGATTTATTGGTTTGTTTATATATTTAAAATGAGCCTTAATGACATACGTGCCATCAGGAGGGAGCTGGACTGACCTTTGGAGCTATGGATTTATTGGTTTGTTTATATATTTAAAATGAGCCTTAATGACATACGTGCCATCAGGAGGGAGCTGGACTGACCTTTGGAGCTATGGATTTATTGGTTTGTTTATATATTTAAAATGAGCCTTAATGACATACATGCCATCAGGAGGGAGCTGGACTGACCTTTGGAGCTATGGATTTATAGGTTTGTTTATATATTTAAAATGAGCCTTAACCCTTCTTTAGCGGCCTATGCGGTTTATTTATATGTACCGCCCAGCGGGGTGTTTTTAGCCAAAATAGGGCTGTTTATGTGATCATTTTCATGCCTAAATAAGACCCAGAACGTAAACCAAGTATCTATCCCTGAAAGGGCATAAACAGAGCTTTCGAATGACACCATAACGATCCTTTTATGATGGCTAGTTTTCTTGCAATAACCGTGCAACGCGAGTGCAAAAAGCATGTAATTAGCCACTTTCCCGATACAATTCCGTATATAGCGAGTGAGAGAGGTAGGAGGGAGGTGAGATTCATGTCAGTAGGTTCGCCGCGGTGGTCTGGAGCAGTCATACACTCGCTACTCTCCTGCCACCACTTGTCTCTCTCTCTCAGCAACATTACGTGCTGAAATTGCCACTCGAGTTATGTCGAGCGCCGCCACATAGTCCAGCTTTATTTAACTCGACTTATGTGGTGAGCCGCTTTTTAAGGGTTAATGACATACGTGCCATCAGGAGGGAGCTGGACTGACCTTTGGAGCTATGGATTTATTGGTTTGTTTATATATTTAAAATGAGCCTTAATGACATACGTGCCATCAGGAGGGAGCTGGACTGATCTTTGGAGCTATGGATTTATTGGTTTGTTTATATATTTAAAATGAGCCTTAATGACATACATGCCATCAGGAGGGAGCTGGACTGACCTTTGGAGCTATGGATTTATAGGTTTGTTTATATATTTAAAATGAGCCTTAACCCCTCTTTAGCGGCCTATGCCGTTTATTTATATGTACCGCCCAGCGGGGTGTTTTTAGCCAAAATAGGGCTGTTTATGTGATCATTTTCATGCCTAAATAAGACCCAGAACGTAAAACAAGTATCTATCCCTGAAAGGGCATAAACAGAGCTTTCGAATGACACCATAACGATCCTTTTATGATGGCTAGTTTTCTTGCAATAACTGTGCAACGCGAGTGCAAAAAGCATGTAATTAGCCACTTTCCCGATACAATTCCGTATATAGCGAGTGAGAGAGGTAGGAGGGAGGTGAGATTCGCGTCAGTAGGTTCGCCGCGGTGGTCTGGAGCAGTCATACACTCGCTACTCTCCTGCCACCACTTGTCTCTCTCTCTCAGCAACATTACGTGCTGAAATTGCCACTCGAGTTATGTCGAGCGCCGCCACATAGTCCAGCTTTATTTAACTCGACTTATGTGGTGAGCCGCTTTTTAAGGGTTAATGACATACGTGCCATCAGGAGGGAGCTGGACTGACCTTTGGAGCTATGGATTTATTGGTTTGTTTATATATTTAAAATGAGCCTTAATGACATACGTGCCATCAGGAGGGAGCTGGACTGATCTTTGGAGCTATGGATTTATTGGTTTGTTTATATAATTAAAATGAGCCTTAATGACATACGTGCCATCAGGAGGGAGCTGGACTGACCTTTGGAGCTATGGATTTATTGGTTTGTTTATATATTTAAAATGAGCCTTAATGACATACGTGCCATCAGGAGGGAGCTGGACTAACCTTTGGAGCTATGGATTTATTGGTTTGTTTATAATATATTTAACCCTTTACCGGGCACTCATAGAAATACTTATATTATCGATTTTTTTACTCTAGACCATGACAAAAATTTGATTTTGAGGTTGCAAATTGAAATTTGTGAAGTGACTATATATGGCCTATGGTCATAAAATTTCAGAAAGTTGCAATATTGAAAACAATAAATATGGATAAATAAACACTCTACATGACAGTAAAATTATTGTTTTATTTAAAAAACTTATCAAAAATATATTAGAATAAAAATACCTTACATTATAGTTGTTTGTTGACCAAGTCCTTTTGTACCCAGATTTCCCACCTCTTTTCAACATTCCTTGCTTCTTGAACCTAGGCAACAGGTGTGTGGTAGTCCTTGAAGCAGTTCCTGTCCGTATTGAGGCACAGGTGTACCTTGCACACCTGGCAGAGCACATTAGACCGGATTATATTACCTTTCCGGCTACAGTGCTTGCAGGTCTGCCGGGTGACATACAGTGGGACGTGGAAGAGGGTCCTGTCAAACCGCACCAAAGTGTCAGGCACTTGGCTGCGCTGACCACGGATGGGTTTAGTCTAGTAAGACAAAGGCTAGGGGAGCACACCCTGAGAGAAAAGCAGACGTTGGGGTCACGTCTTGGCGGTTTCCGACAAACTGGAATCCCGGCAGTCCCATGCAGTATTTAGCAGGAGCTGGTCGTCTTGGGTCACCCCCTTGCCATCAGCAACCCCTGTTCAGTACCAAGATAGTGAAGTTGGAACTGCGCACCTCCCTCGGCACTCTAAACTCTTCTATGCGCAGGAACGTCATCATCGGACTACGATGGACTACCATAAGTTGGGTAGGTCGATGGCGTTGTTGTGGGTGTTGGGGCTGCCAGGTGACGAGGACAAGGAGCTCCTCAGAGGCCGAGCGATCATGGACTTCTTGTTGCTGGTGCAACGGAACACCTGTATCCTGAAGTCCTTGAGGCACATTCCCTTTTCGCCTAGTGACCGGCAGTCCCGCCTGTAACACAACCAGGCATTGGTCAGGCAGAGGTCCACACAATAGGCGAAGAGCCTCATGTACCACCTCTTGGACTTCATGGGGGTACGATACAGGTGCACTAGCATGTCACTCTTGTCGATGCCCCCCATGTTTGCATTGTAGCTCTTGATAACATTGGGGCAATCGACGTCCTCCTTCTTCTTGGTGTCCTTGCTGTACCTCTTGCACTTAGACACCGGCTCCAGCCCCAGGTCAGTGGACAGCACAGTCACAGCCTTGTTGTCCTTCCACCTCAGAGCCAGGATGCCATCGTCGGTGGTTAGGTAGTCATAAGTACCACGAGGGACAGCCTTCTTCTCCATCTCCTTGGCCGACTTGAGAGGAGGGTTGCCGATCCTTTTGTCCCTCGCAATCCCTGTGTACCTGATGTCTCTCACCTGCAGGTACCTCACCAGCTCCAGACTCGTGAAGAAGTTGTCAGCAAAGATGGCTGTGGTACTGGATGAGGTCATGGTGCTTGCTAGAACCGACACAATCTGGCTGGTGGATCCGAGGACCTCTTGTTCTGGGGTTAGGGGGATACCGTGGGCAGGTAGAGTAGTCTTCCCCTGGTAGAGGACCATGTCGTGGATGAAACCATCCTCCGAGGCTCTGGAGAACAGTTTGAATCCCCACTTGTCAGGCTTGTTCTTGATGTACTGCCTGAGATTCCCTGCTGTCTTTCCCTTGTATCCCACCATGACCTCATCGATGGACTGCTTGGGTGTTTGAGGCTTACTCCTGAAGGCATCGGTGATGAAAGTGAAGAGGGGACGGACCTTGTACAACCTGTCGATGGTGCCACCCAGCTGGGAGTTGTCATTGAAGTGGATAGTTCGGCGGAGTAGTCAGAAACGCTTCAATGACATGAGGTCGGCCACCTGAGGAACCTGAGTGTACATAGCCCAGTAGTCGTCCAGGGAGGGACACTCAACAATACCCATGTACAGTAGGATACTGATGAACACCGTCATCTCTTCCTCAGTGGTCGAAAAAGTCGTGGCGATGTCCTTCTGGGTGGCATATAAGTTGGTCTGGTAGGTTATATGTTTGATTACCTGTGGAGTAATGAATCGGGCAAAATACTGGTGAGGAGCCTCGATGTACTGAGGAGGGTTGTGGTGATATGCGGGCAGGAGTTGGTCCTGGATGTCCTCCTTCTTCCAGGTTGTGGGCCATGCTTGGGACTTCTTACCCTTACCCTCACCCTTGGACGCGTTAGCCGTAGCGCTCTCCTCTAGCACTACCTCCATAGCCTCCTCCTCATCCTTCTCATCCTCATCCTCCTCTGGTATTTCCTCAAATGCAGGCCTGACACACTTCCTCTTGGGGTTCGGTTCATCCGACGCGTGAGGTGTGTTGACATCGTGGGGTGGTGGCAGCATGAAGTCCGGGTCAGCGACGTCGTCGTTATCCATGGATTCATCTCAGCTGATGTTAGGGTTGGCAGGCACCATAGTAGCCTCGCAGCGGTAGGCCCGCTTGAAGAAGAGTCCTGTCTGTAACTGAAAGAGAAATCATAAATTTTGTTTGAAATGTATCCAAAAAAGTAAATACACGAATAAAAAAAAAAATATATATATATATATATATATATATATATATATATATATATATATATATATATATATATATATAACATATATATTATGCAAGTATATAATAAAAAATATCTTTAGTAATATCACAAAATGTATATATAATAATTATAATATAAATAAATAGTGTACAATATGTTCATTATAATGAACATTATTTTAATATAGAATTTGACCCAAAAACGTAATAATATATGAAGAAATTTGGTTAAAATATAAAAAAAACACACATAATTCATTATTCACTAATGAAAAACACATCAAAATATGGCATTGTTGTCACTGGAGCATGTATTAATGTTCTACACAACTTTACCCACAACCCATAATGAATTGTGGAAATTATATAAAAAGTAATATCTAGTTATATAAAACTATTAGTTTCAATACAAAAATTACAACATCCGTCCCAAATTACCATTTATAAGCACTTACGTTTTACGATAGACGGGCCAAATGTCCATATATGGACATTTGAAAATTACGATAGACGGGCGTATGTCCATATATGGACATACGAATTTTCACTCGTGGATTACATCAATTTCTATAACCCTCACGTAATTGACACCAATATCATTCGATAGCACATTTATTCTATTGTACAATGTTTGGGTTTCATCAACTTACCGGCATTATGTCGGGTGGTAGGGTCGTGGGCGTGGGAGCAACTTTGGGCGAAAGTGCGTCTCGGACGAAGGTTGGGAGAAGACTGAAGTTCCCTCGGCTCTGAGCGAATGGCGAGCTGGGGAAGCTCTGACGTCAGTGGCTTGGCTTGTGACGTGATGCATCCTGATTGGCTGGGAGGCGATTGCACCATGTTTCGACATTTGCGGGCGGCTGAGGGACGCCATCTTTGCCACCCGTTTAAGTTACCATATATGGTATCTTGCCCGGTAAAGGGTTAAAATGAGCCTTAATGACATACGTGCCATCAGGAGGGAGCTGGACTGACCTTTGGAGCTATGGATTTATTGGTTTGTTTATATATTTAAAATGAGCCTTAATGACATACGTGCCATCAGGAGGGAGCTGGACTGACCTTTGGAGCTATGGATTTATTGGTTTGATTATATATTTAGATAGTTAGATAGACAGACAGGCAGGTAGACAGACAGACAGACGGATGGACAGATAGATAGATAGATAGATAGATGGATGGATGTATGGATAGATAGATAGATAGATAAATATTGAGTCAGTCAGTCATATTTTTATTTCATAAAAAGATACAAGGTATGTTTTTTACATATTGGTTAAAACAAAAATAATAATAATAAATACACATATAGAGTATATACATTCACACACATTGTGTCGATAACATGTTCTTAAAATAAGAACAATAGATAGATAGATCCATCGATAGATAGACAGATACATAGATCCATCGATAGATAGATATATATACCGATAGATAAATTGATCCATCCATCGATAGACTCCGACTCTGACTCAATTCTTTATTTCACAAAAAGCTACACAATTAACTGTTTACATATATACAATAGAGATAACCGTAACCATATACATTACCGCACTCTAGGTTCATGGTTTTTTACAAATATAATAGATATATAGACAGTTAGTTAAATAGATAGATGGATAGATAGATAGATAGATAGTTTGGGTATTGTATAGGTAACCTTTTGATAATAAGAACAAACACTCACTCTCACTCTCTCTCCCTCCCTCCCTCTCTCCCTTCCTTCATCATAATGTTCCTTGTTCCTTGTTTCTCCCCATTACAAAATCCTTTATTGAATTACTACCCCCTTTTTAATTCTCTCTCTCTCTCTCCTTCCTTATTCCCCAAATCCCCATCGTATTATCGTATTTTATCTTAATTCTCCTTCGATTGTCTTGCAGTAATATGGCGTTTTATGTTCGATTTTTTTTTTTTTTTTTTTAGCTTGAAGGTAGATTATGTTAGCTAGTTTATTTCTTATGAAACTTAACCCATTCTGTACCAGTGACGTCCTTTTCATCATATTTCGGCAATTTTATTGAGCTTAGGAAGGATCTGTGGTCGCTAATAAGATGAAATGGAGGTGGAGGTCATTCCTAAGCTGAATAAAATCCTCTAATAGTTGCCAGAATACAACGAAGAGGACATCACCGGTACAGAAAGGGTTAAATTCTGAAGCTCTCAGAATACAATTGCTTGTAAACATTGACCGAAAAATCGTCTTGAGACCGCCTTTTAAGGGGGTAGTATACAAAGGAGTACAAAGGAAATCAAGCAACAACAACAGATCTGGTGACCCTTCTAGGCTGCTTGTGCTCCAAAGCACTGAGGATCAATTGTCCAAACAGTGGTTTAGAGTGGGTAAGGGAACATTGGAAAGGGAACTACTGCCCTGGAACTAATGTCCGTGGCAGATTAGGAAGTTAGTAGGGGACAGATGGGTTAGTAACTGAGGGGGGGATAAAATCAAGTTATTCATTTACAAACGCAGTCAATCGCGGGTTTGATGCAAGATATTTGTCTAGGCGAAGTTTAAATAAATCAACGGTGCTGCACTCTATAACGTCTCGGGGAAGCCCATTCCACAAGTTGACAACTCGATTGAAGAAGAAATTCTTAGATTCGTGCAAGTTAAAAGATTTACCGATAATTTTGCAACCCTTTCCCCGCGTGTAATTAGATTGGTCGAAAGTGAAGTACTTACTACAGTTCATATTGTCGATGCCTTTGATGATTTTGAACACTTGAATTAAGTTGCCTCTTAATCTGCCCTGGGTTAAAGGCAATAGATTTAATTATCTAAGACGCTCCTCGTATGGTTTGTTCTTTAGGCTAGGTATCATTTTGGTAACTCTACATTGAACTCGTTCTAGCTTGTCTATATCTTTTTGGTAATAAGGTCACCAGGATTGAACGCAGTATTCCAGAAGAGGGCGGACTAGGAATTGTAAAGAGTTAGGATAAATTCTTTGGATTTATGCTCAAATGACCTGCCTATATAGCCAATTATTTTGTTTGCTTTCTTAATAACTTCTGAACATTGTTGACTCGGTTTTAGGTTACTCGATATTGTTACTCCCAGATCGGTTTCTCTGTTTACATTCTTAAGCTGAGTGCCATTCATCGAATAGTTTGCTTTCTCATTTTGGTATCCGATATGTAGTACTTTACATTTATCCGCATTGAAACTCATTTGCCAAATTTGGGCCCAACGCGACAACTTATCTAGATTGTGTTGCATATCGTCAACTTGTTCTTTTGAGAGTACGTTTTTTGCAATTTTTGTATCGTCAGCAAATTTTGAGATTGTACAGGTGAAACCCTCATCTATGTCGTTGATGTAAATTAGAAAGAGAATCGGTCCTAGTACCGATCCCTGGGGTACCCCGCTACTTACATTGGTCCATTTAGATGCCTTACCATTAATGACTACTCTTTGCTTTCTGTCGCGGAGCCAATTTTCTATCCATTTCAACACACCGTCTTGTATTCCATGCGCTTTTAGTTTTAGCACTAAACATTTGTGGGGAACTTTGTCAAAGGCCTTTTGAAAATCAAGGTATATAATATCTACAGCTTTACTCTCATCATAGAGGTTGAGGATATCGTGGAAGAAGTCTAAGAGATTTGTTAAACAGGAACGTTTGCTACGAAACGTTTGTTGAGTATCTTTAAGTATGTTATTTTCCTCTAAGTGATTTACGAGTCTGTCTCTTATGAGCGTTTCTAGCATTTTACATACAACTGAGGTTGAGCTAATTGGACGATAGCTACTGGGTAGGGATTTGCTGCCTTTTTAAAAAATCGGTGTTACGTTAGCTAGCTTCCACTGATCAGGCATAGTTCCAGACTGCAAGGATTTATTGAATAGCAATGTCAGTGGTTTGGAGAGCTCATCCCTAGCTTCCTTTAGAACTCTAGGTGAGATTGTATCAGGTCCGGGCGTTTTATTTACCTTGAGTTTATCTAAACATTTCAATACTTCTCTCTCTGTAATGTTGATATTGCTTAGAACATCTGAATTATCTATTTGAATCGGCGATGGTGTAGGGATATCACTGAGGTCTTCTGTTGTAAAAACTGATGCATAGAAGGTATTGAGGGCATTACTCATTTGTACTTCGTCTTTGGTATATTCTCCATTTTCATCAACTAACGGTCCTACAGTTGAAGTAACTACTCTTCTTTCTGATATAACTATAGAATTATTTTGGGTTTGTTTTACTTTGATTCGCAACATGTAACTCCAGGGTCTTTTTACTTTGCTTAATTAACCTTTTGGCTTTGCGTCGTAGTTCTGTACATTTCACCCGTTCTTCGTCATTTTGTGAGGATTTTAATCAATCATTAGCAAACTTTTTAGCAAGCAGACACTTTGAAATATTTTTATTCCACCATTTGGGCTTATCATTATGGCCTGTACGCTGTATTTTCGATGGTATGCAGTCTTGCACTGTTTTTAGGTAAGTGTTTGCGAATGATTCCCAAGATGTATTTATGTCGTTATTGTTAATTTAAAAGCTCGAGTCAGTTTCTTTAAACATTGATCTAAGTTTACGAAAGTTTGCTTTCTTGAAATTAGGGACTTTCTCGATGCTGCTGTTTGGTTCGTTACTAGAAAGCTTTAAACTGAAGGTTATCGTACGATGGTCGCTGTTACTGAATTCATCACCGACATTCAAATTCTCTATCAATTCTTCTTTTGTTGAAAGTACAAGGTCAAGGACATTATTTCCACGGGTTGGAGATCTAACAAATTGATATAGCGAACTCTCTTGCAAGTTTGCATACAGGTCTTGTCCAGAGTGTGAAGTAATACTATCTCCCCACTTGGTCACAGGTAAATTGAAGTCGCCAAAAATTACGGTATCATGCTTGGTTTTTGTTCTATGTATTTATACATTAATCTATATTGTTATTTGTATATCGCTAGACGTCCATCAAGCTTGGAAAAACACCCCCTAGACCCCCTTTTCAAGATAAATTTGTAAATTTTATTGGCAAAAAAAAATCCGGCCGAAGGCCGGTTCCTTCTAAGAAAAAACTAAAGGCTCGCTATCGCTCGCCAGGACTATATCGACACCTAAATGGCACGCAAGGTCTTAATGTTAGCACATAAATGGGGCGATAAATCGACAAAATAATGGAAAAAACGTCATAAAATCTCGAAACTAATATGCTAAACATGAGGGAGAAGTGGGTCCAGTAAAAGCGACTACTTCCCCCTTAATAGCCCTAAAAAGCTGGATAAATGCGTTATCATGTATTAACACCCTCTATTTTCTTTATTTCGTCTCTATACATAATAATATTATCTTTATCAGGCGTTTCTCTCTCCCCTTCTTCCGTGTGTGTAATATATTAAGGGAGCTCACCTCGCTTTTTTTTATCTTTCTCTTCCTCTCTCTTTGGCTTGTATCCATTCGGCCCCATTCAGTTTACTGTTTTAAGACGTTTACCCCCATCCAGGTGTCAATATTTTCCTGGCGAGCGGTAGCGAACCAGCATATATATTTTGTAGTTTTGACAGCAAGCTAAATTTGTACATTTTTCGATAGGAAAATTTCTACGGCGAAGCCGGGTTTCTCCATAAAATGCTGGCTCGCTATCGCTCGCCAGGAAGATATCGACACCTGGATGGGGATAAAAGTCTTAAAACAGTGGGATGAATGGGGCCTAATGGATACAAGCCAGGGAAAGAAAGAAAAGGAGATAAAAATACAAAAAGACGGTGACCCCTCTTAAGCGATCGTAAGCCTTTTAAGTCTTTTAATCCTCATTATTCCTGGCCTTTGTTTATTATTTTGTGTTTCCTCTCTCTCCTTGTTCGCTTTACAGAATAATGTAATAGTGGCCGTATTTTTCTATTGGTTGTGGTTCTCTCTCTCTCTCTCTCTCTCTGTATATATATATTTTTTTTTTCTTCTTTTCTTTAGTACATACGAGGTTGAAAGAAATGGCAATTTCTGCGTTGGAAATTTTATTATTCAAAGTTTCCAGGTCTCTGATGAGTTTTCGATGGGTGGCAGGAAGTAGATGAATGAGATGAGCAAAATTCAAGGTGGTACAGGGTTACATTAATGTACATGATGATACAGGATATACGACGCGTTTCACTGGACAACCAGCATTATCAAGTAAGGGTAGAATGATATAAAAGGTAAACAGGAAGGGTATATATAGAGGGTGGAGGATCAGAGGAGGCGAAAATCAGGGGGCAAAAGTCTGCTATTGGTGGAGGGGTATTCTAGGAGTGCAAAAGGGAGAACCGCTTCACGCAGGCGCACTGGATGCGGGAAGGTGATGGTCGGTTGGCGGGGTCAAAGCTGATTGGCTGCGTGTCGAGGGGCGGGGCCTAAGTTGCGTAGTACGTGTGGCGCCGGCAGAAGACGAAGCTGAAGGAGGTAGCGCGTGGGGCTGCGTCAAGGGCACCGGGGGGCGAGGGGGGGCGTTAGGTCCTGTAGGATAGTGCCTTTTGGCAGAAGGAAGGATCTGAAGGTCCAGAGTTTGGTTGTTGATGTTAGGATGTAAGGCTTGGATATATAAAGCTTCGAGTATAGGTAATCTCCTTGGGTCACTTTCTTTATCGAGTATGGTGGTGTGTTTCTCTAACTCGTTGCGTGTGAGGTGGGTGTGGTTAGGGGTGAGATAGTGGTCTTTGATGGCTCGAGCCTGAAGGTGAAGAGTTAACCGACGTGAAAGACGAGTCTGCGTCATGCCAATATAGGAATGAGGTCCACAGTCCTCATAATTACAGGTATGTTGGTAAATGACGTGATCGTCGGTCATCGGGCTCTTTATCTTGGTGGAAGCTGGTTTGTTGCGGAGAACGAGGTTGGAGGTCTTGGGGGATTTGTAATAAATTATTAATTTGATTTTGTTTTCCGGGTTGGTTGGGTGGACATGCTTGGAGATTATTTCTTTTAAGACGGCCTCGTCATTTTTGTGTTCAGAGGACATAAAATTGCGGTAGAAGATCTTAATTTCATTGGGGGGGTCAATGTTGGGAGGGCTTTGGGTGTACCATTTTTCAAGATGGTGGTTGATGGTGCTGGAGATATCGGAGTTGGAGTATCGTTATTCACTAAAACTTGGGATAGCCTTTCTAGTTCCTGGTGGGTGTCGGCCCAGGTAGAGCAGTGCGTGAGGGCTCTCCTTACATAAGCGGAGATGGAGGATAGAAGATAACGGCGGGGGCATTCACTATCGCCGTTGAGGCATTGTCCTGTGTTAGTTGGTTTAGTGTAGACGGTGGTTTTGAACCCATGGTCGTTCAGAGCTACGAGGATGTCGAGGAAGGGGAGTTGTCCATTGTTAGATTTTCAAAGGTGAAGTTAAGTCCGGAGGAGGTCATGAAGCGACGCTGGAGTTCCTGTAGTTCGTGGAGGTCCTTGATTTGCACGAAGATGTCATCCACGTATCTACAGTAGACGGCGGGTCGTTGGGCAGCTAGGAGCTCTTCCTCGATGGTACCCATAAAAAAGTTCGCAAAAAGAACTCCTAGGGGGCTGCCCATCGCCATACCGTCTATCTGCTTGTACATGTTGCCCCGGGGGCAAAGGAAGGGGGCTTCCTTGGTACAATAGGTCCAGTAGTGTTTTCAGGGCCTTCTCCGGGATGTCCAGTGTTGGTGTATCAGGGCAATGGTAAATTCGACATAGAATCATGTCAATGATCCTATCCACTGGCACGTTGGTGAACAGGCTTTCTACGTCGAGGGAGGAGATTGTGTGGTTGTTGTTCCGGGGGGCGTCTCGTAATATTTCCAAGAAATCGTGGGCTGAGTTAAGGATGTATTGGCTGGGCACATAGGGGGTGAGGAGGTTGTTCAGGGCCTTGGCGATCTGGTAGGTGGCAGTGGGGATCTGGGAGATGATGGGGCGGAGGGGGTTCCCAGGTTTGTGTGTTTTGATGGTTCCGTACGCATAACCAGGGGTGTATTCTCCGACGAGTTTTTTAAGGTGGACCCCTCCTTGTTTGGCGTTGATGGCGGTGATGGTGGTGTTGGCAGTGCGTTTGATTTCGTCGGCTGGGTTGCGGGTGATCTTTTTAAATTTGGTGTTGTCACTTAAGATGACGTCCATTTTTCTAAGATATTCCTCCTTGTCATGAATCACGAGGCAGGAAGCTTTATCCGCAAGACGGATGATGATGTTGGGGTTGTCTCTTAATTGTTTGGCAGCTTGGAAGTGTTGTTTGTTGAGGATTTTGCTATGGTGAGTTCCTCTGGTTTTGGCGGCTTCAGCGAGGAGAGTAGGTTGTAGGGCGGGAGTAGTGGTGACCTTGCCATCCTTCTTGAGTCGTAGGATGTCGTCCAGGAGGATTTCCGTTTCTAGGCGTTTCCGGTGGGGGCCAGGTTTGGAGCTGTAGTGGCAGTTGAGGCCTTTGTTGAGGAGGTCTTCTTGGTCCAGGGTCAGAATGGTGTTAGTCAGGTTTATGTATCCTTTTGTTGGTTTTGAAGTTTTATGTTTCCGCCATAAAGACGGGCAAGCTTTTTTATGGTTGTGTTTTCGGCTTGTCTTCTGTGTTGTTCAAGGAGTTGTTCGAGGGCTATGTTGATTTCGGCTTTGAGGTGGTCTGGAGGGGTTTCGTCTTCCCAAATCCGTAGAAGAGCATCTCGTTCTTTACGAAGGTTGTTGGCGAGCTCTCGTTTTTCAATTATTTCGTCCTTCACCAGTTCTTCACGAAACTGGAGGGTGCTGGTGCAATGTCTGGCATTCTCGTGAAGTTTTAATGAAGTTTTCTCGTGTTAATAAAGCCAGGTAATAAATGTTCTTTAATACATACGAGGTTGAAAGAAATGGCAATTTCTTTCAACTTCGTATGTATTAAAGAAAATGTATTACCTGGCTTTACTAACATATATATATATATATATATATATATATATATATATATATATACTGTATATTCAATAATATATATCCTTTCTGAAACTATGTACCTTATTCATGCCTTCTAAATTAGCTCTTTGGGTGCATTCTCCCCACACATACTAATAATAATATTCTGTATTTTTAGTTCTTCATATCTCCCTAGTTCCCTTCCCTTATGGAAGTAATCATATTATACCTATCCCCTTATTTGGCCCTGCTTCCTTAATATCTGTAGCTCTCTATCTCACTCTCGTTCTCTGTCGGTGTCTCTCTCTCTCTCTCTCTCTCTCTCTCTCTCTCTCTCTCGCTCTCGTTCTCTCTCTCTCTCTCTCGCTCTCTCTCTCTCTCTCTCTCTCTCTCTCTCTCTCTCTCGCTCTCGTTCTCTGTCTGTGTTTCTCTCCTCTCTCTCTCTCTCGCTCTCGTTCTCTGTCTGTGTTTCTCTCTTCTCTCTCTCTCTCTCTCTCTCGTTCTCTGTCTGTGTTTCTCTCTTCTCTCTCTCTCTCTCGCTCTCGTTCTCTGTCTGTGTTTCTCTCTTCTCTCTCTCTCGCTCTCGTTCTCTGTCTGTGTTTCTCTCTTCTCTCTCTCTCTCTCTCTCTCTCTCTCATCTATCACAAACCCACATAATGTTGGTACATATATATATATATATATATATATATATATACAGTATATACAGTATATATCTGTACCTACCACCAATCTCCTCAGTCCTTCTCCCAGCACAATGTCAATCTTCATAAACTCCATAATTCCCTTCCTTTCTTACCCTAATTTCGTTCCTAATGTTCTCTAAACGTATTATTATTATTATTATTATTATTATTATAATAATTATTATTATTATTATTATTCACCCAACTAATGGGGCGAACATCATACAATCTCAAAACTCATGGGGCTAAACATGAGGGAGAAGGGGGTCCAGGCAAACCAAATTCCTCCCCTTTAGAATACAAGCGGGAGCCGATTTTATTGACCATCCCACAAAATATGACCCTGTTCCAAATAGGTAGGCCAGACATCATTAATCCTATCTATCTATATACTCAGGCCCAGTCCACATTTATTTATTTATATATTTATTTATTTTTTGTTGGGGGGGACTCAAAACAGAGCCCGAATATGGACAACACAACTGAAAACAATGAACACACAAAAATAAAATACAAATTCACACACATCTAGGTCATCCAGGAGAAGACCCAGAGACCAGGGTCACCGAGGTCCCTCCAGCACTACCCCGGCCCCCGACCACCTGGAGAGGTTCCGATCTCAGCAAACAGACATGCAGCGGAGCCGAAGCCACAAGCCAGCCCACCACACTTCCAGCCGCACCCTTCATATACAATTATAATCTTGATTAATTTATTTCACCCCCAACATCAAACACCTCCAAATGAATGTTTTGAAAGCATATGATCCTCCCGGTTTTCAAACTTGGGATACCACATGCTGAACTTATACACTTTAACCATTACACCATCAAGACAGTTTAGGGGAGATGGGCCATTTTTCGGGTCACTCTTCTTCCTCATGTTTAGCCCCATTAATTTTCAGATTTTATCATTTTAAGATGTTTGTCCCATTAGTTTGTCGATGTTAAGACCTGCCGCCCCATGTCCTTGTCAATATTAAGACCTATCGTGCTATATAGGTGTCCATTTTTTTTCCTGGCGAACGATAGTGAGTGTAATTTTGGAAGAACCGGCTTTTTCTACTGAAAAATTTACAAAATAATCTAGAAGGGGGATCTAATGGATGTTTGTTTTTAGTTCGATGGAAGTCTAGGGAGGAAACTTGAAAAACAATAAATATATGAACAAATCAACCAAAAAGTGAACCATCCCCCCTTAATGATTCTATTGGTTCAGCACATGACCACGATTATTATCCATTTATCGAATACTGGATATCAATCTATTCGTGTACTGGAACCAACTAAAAGGGCTAGAGCAAATGGGCTGTACATTTTCACACCCATTCCTCCCATATGGTAGGTATAATTATGAGCTCGATTACCTCAGTCGTTTGTGAGTTTTGGTCTACTTGATTGGAACAGGGTATAGGACCCTTTCTACACCTCATTGCTTAGTTGATCTGTGTCTCTCTCTCTCTCTCTTTCTCTCTTTCTCTCTCTCTCTCTCTCTTTCATCCATCACAAACCCAAATAATGTTCGTATACAGTATACAGTATATATATATATTTTGTTGTTATGTGAATGAGGGAGACAAAAGGCATAACTGCCTGCAGCAAGTGCCTCCCCGGATATCAAAGAGTGACAGGGCCGAAATCAAGGGACGTTCGAGCTAAAATGCCTGGACACACGGAGTTTGAAGCAATTTAAGTCATAGAAAGAGGGAAAGACTGATTCTGGGAGAGAGTTCCAGAGCTCAGCAGTTGAATAGAAGAAAGTCTGAGAATAGCGTTTCACTCTTGGGTTGGAGATTTGCACAGAATAGGGGTGGGATTGTGTTGCAAGGCGGCTACTACGTACCCTACATAGAGGAGGTGGTATACACTGGGAAAGCTCCGAGGAATACTGATTATTGTAGTAGCGATAGAAGAGTGAGAGAGATGCAACATTGCGGCAAAGAGAGAGAGATTGCAGAGAATTGGTGAGTGGCCGGGAGTTAATGATACGAAAAGCTTTCCTTTTTACTTTAGCTAGGAGTGCGGTGTGAGAGGATCCTCCCCACACATGTGAACAATACTCCATACAAGGACGCACTGTGCCCCTGTACAGAGCAAGTAGCTGCGCAGGGGTAAAGAACCCCTTCAGGCGGTTGAGCACACCCAGCTTCTGGTAGGCTGCCTTAGCGAGACTGGTAATATGGTCTTTCCAAGTGAGAGCAGAAGAAAAAGAGACACCGAGAACATTGAGGGAAGATGAAGGGTTGATTTTTGTATTTTTGAAGAATAAGGGATAGTCCTCTCGATGTTCCTGACGGGTAGTAAGATGGATAAATTGAGTTTTGGAAGCATTTAATGTAACAAGATTTTCTCTACCCCAATTGGAAATAGTAGCTAGATCAGAAGATAAGCATTTTATGGCTTCATTACGTTTACTTTTGAGGGACTACTGGCTGGGGCGTTCTGGAAAACTAATTGAGTGGTGTAAAGTAGAGTCGTCTGCATATTAATGGATGGGACTAGGTGTACAGTTGAGAAGATCATTTATGAAAATTAGAAAGAGAATAGGAGATAGGACAGAACCCTGAGGAACACCGGAGTTGATAGGATGAGGAATTGAGCGATAGCCGTCCACAACCGCAGCTATGGAACGGCCGGAAAGGAAATTAGAGACAAAGGCAAAGATGGAGGGACAGAAACAGAAGGAGGGCAGTTTGGAAATTAAAGATTTATGCCAGACTCTATCGAAGGCTTTCGATATGGCTAGTGCAACAGAAAAAGTCTCACCGAAGTCCCGAAAGTTGGATGACCAAGAGTTAGTAAGATATGAAAGAAGATCACCAGTAGAGCGACCCTTAATTAAGGAAGCCATACTGGCGATCTGAGAGCAGATTATGAGAAGAGAAATGCTTAAGAAATTTGGAAGCAAGAATAGTTTCAAAAACTTTAGAGATACAAGAGATGAGAGCAATTAGACAATAGTTGGAGGGTTGAGAGTGGTCACCCTTCTTTGGGACAGGTTGAATGAGAGCAAACTTCCAGCAAGAAGGAAAGACGTTAGAGGAGAGACAGAGAGGAAAGAGTTTGCCTAGGCAGGGGGTTAGCAAAGAAGCACAGTTTTTAAGTACAACAGGAAGAACACCGTCCGGACCGTACACCTTCTTAGTATTAAGCCCAGCGAGGGTAGAAAGTACATCTTTAGAAGAGATTAGGATATTAGGCATAATTAAGAGAGGGGGTGGAGAGGGAGGAATAGCACCGGAATCATCCAAGGTAGAGTTTCTGGCAAAAGTTTGAGCAAAGAGTTCAGCTTTGTCAGAGGAAGAAGTGATGGTTGTGCCATCAGAGTGGAAAAGGGGAGGGAAAGACGAGGAAGAAAAGTTGTTGGAGAGGTTTTTCGCTAGATGCCAGAAAGCTTGGGAAGAGCTAGAGTTGGATAGTTCAGTGCATTTATTTTTGATGAAAGAGTGCTTGGCAAGTCGAAGAACAGATTTGGCTTGATTCCGGGCAGAAACATAGGAAGAATGAGATTCTTGAGTCTTAAGGCGTCGGTACCGTTTGAATGCTTCCTCCTTGTTGTGGACAGCAGTAGAACAAGCGTGAGTAAACCAAGACTTTTTTGCATTAGACTGAGAGAAAGAAAATGGAATGTATGCTTCCATGCCCGAGAGGATTACCTCGGTAATGCGTTCAGCACTCTTCGAGGGTCGTCAGCCACGGAAGCAGAAGTCATTCCATGGGAAACAAAGAAGTACTGCCGGAGAACCTCCCAGTCAGCAGCGCCAAAGTGCTACAAGCACCACCGGCTGGGAGGATCGGATGGCCGTACTGAAGAGATAGGACAGGTGACGGAGATAAGTTTATGGTCGGAGGAACCCAAAGGAGAGAAAAGATTGACAGTATAAGAAGTAAAAAGGAGTACAAAGGAGTACAAAGGAGTACAAAGGAAATCAAGCTACAACAGATCTAGTGACCCTTCTAGACTGTTTGTCCTCCAAAACACTGAAGACCAAGTGTCCAAACAATGGTTTAGAGTGGGTAAGGGAACATTGGAAAGGGAACTACTGCCCTGGAACTAATGTCCGTGGCAGGATTAGGAAGTTAGTAGGGGACAGATGGGTTAGTAACTGAGGGGAGGATAAAATAAAGTTATTCATTTACAAATGCAGTAAGTCGCGGGTTTGATGCGAGATATTTGTCTAAGCGAAGTTTAAATGAATCAACGGTGCTGCAGTCTATAACATCTCGGGGAAGCCCATTCCATAAGTTGACAACTCGATTGAAGGAGAAATTTTTAGCTTTGTGTGAGTTAAAAGATTTACCAATAATTTGGCACCCGTTTCCCCGCGTGTAATTAGATTGGTCGATAGTGAAGTACTTACTACAGTTCATATTGTAGATGCCTTTGATGATTTTGAACACTTGAATTAACTCGCCTCTTAAAGGGTTAATCTGCGCTGGGTTAAAGGAAATAGATTTAATTGTCTAAGACGCTCCTCGTATGGTTTGTTCTTTAGGCTAGGTATCATTTTGGTAACTCTACGTTGAACTCGTTCTAGCTTGTCTATATCTTTTTGGTAATAAGGGCACCAGGATTGAACGCAGTATTCCAGAAGAGGGCGGACTAAGGAATTGTAAAGGGTTAGGATAACGTCTTTGGATTTATGCTCAAATGACCTGCCTATAAAGCCAATTATTTTGTTTGCCTTCTTAACAACTTCTGAACATTGTTGACTCGGTTTTAGGTTACTCGATATTGTTACTCCCAGATCGGTTTCTCTGTTTACATTCTTAAGCTGAGTGCCATTCATCAAATAGTTTGCTTGCTCATTTAGGTATCCGATATGTAGCACTTTACATTTATCTGCATTGAAACTCATTTGCCAAATTTGGGCCCAACATGACAACTAATCTAGATTGTGTTGCATATCGTCAACTTGTTCTTTTGAGAGTACGCTATTTGCAATTTTTGTATCGTCAGAAAATTTTGAGATTGTACAGGTGACACCCTCATCTATGTTGTTGATGTAAATTAGAAAGAGAATTGGTCCTAGTACCGATCCCTGGGGTACCCCGCTACTTACATTGGTCCATTTTGATGCCTTACCGTTTATGACTACTCATTGCTTTCTGTCGTTGAGCCAATTTTCTATTCATTTCAACAGAGAAATAAGTCAAGAATGTTGGGCCGATCTCCGAAGCGATCCGGGATATGGGTGGGTTGCTGGCCAGCTGCTCTAGGTCATTTATGATAGAAAAGACGTAGGCTTGTTCACCAGGTTTGTCAGTAGCATGAGAGGAGATCCATTGGCGAGCCATATACAGTATATATATATATATGGATGGTTACGGCTCCAACTTCCTTATAGCCTGAATCTCGCCCTCGCTCAGCATTGTTCCTCCCTACCTCCTCCCTTCCTCGCTTGGCAGGTCGAATCCCTAATTAATCTGGCCCTAAACCTTAGATAAATCCCCCTAAATCCCTCAATTGTCTGGTCTGACCTAAGCTGCTGCTGGTGAATCCTCCATGACCCTTCTATGTATATATCTATCTATATATCTGCTTATCTGTATCTATCTCTATATATATCTATATTTATCTATATCTATCTATCTATATGTATCTGTCTATCTATCTATCTATTTAAATATCTGTCAATCTATCAATCTATTTTTTCTGTCTGTCTATCTATTAACGCCTTAAGAGCGGGCCCGTCAGTAACTTCTACTACCCGCCAAACGGGTAGTTTTACCCTAAACGACCTTGTTTCCGTGCTCTTTTTCATGCATAAACAAGAGCCAGAGCGTAATACAATTACGTATCCCTGAAAGGGCGTTAATTGAGCTTTCCAATGACATCAGCAACATCCTTCTACGACCACTGGTTTTCTTGTAACGATCGTGCAACATGAAGGAAAAATTGCTAAAATACGGTAATTTCCTTACATAATTCCCTGTGTAGCGAGGTAATGGGTGTGAATGAGTGAGGAGGGGAGGTTAGATGCGGCGTGGGGACCGTGCCGAGCGATCAGAGTGAACCTACGCTCCTCCCACCGCTCGTCTCTCTCTCAGAGCCAATTATGTGCTCAAAATTGCTACGACTTAAGGCGGGCCCCGCCACACAGTCCTTTCTTCTCTAGACCGACTTAAGTCCGGCCCCGCTAGACAAGGGTTAATCTATCTATCTGCTTGTCTATCTTTATCTCTATATATATGTCAATCTATCTACCTATTTTTCAATCTGTCTATTTATCTTTATATCTATTTTCCTAAATGTTCCATAGTTGAAAATATTTGTATTAAATAGAAAAATATGTTCAAAACGCGATAGTGTCTTTAACATTGTTATCAGTTTCTACATTTTCGATATATCGATATATCGACCTTATATTAGCCTAAACGAGAGAGAGAGAGAGAGAGAGAGAGAGAGAGAGAGAGAGAGAGAGAGAGAGAGGTATACTAAGCTAAAACAAAGTCTGACAAGGTAGAACAAAGACTTACATACAGTACACTAGCTTAAGGGATAATTTTTATGGTCCCCTTTCCTCATGTTTAGCCCTATTAGTTTTCAGGTTTTATGATGTTTAGTTTGACGATTTCAACACCTTTCACCCCATTTTTTGTCAATTTTAAGATCTTTCGTACCATTTAGGTGTCGATTTTATCCTGGCGAGCGATAGCAAGCCTGTAATTTTAAGAGGAAAATTTTTGTTTTCTACCGAAATGTGTACAAATGTGTCTAGGTTGTTTTTTGTTAAGCTTAATGGAAGTCTCGGGAAGAAACTAAAAATCTATATATAAAATTATATATAAATTATCAAATTAATACACCCATCCCCACTTAAGGAGAGAGTTACATGCTGTAGATACACTGACTGTACATACCTTACGACCTTTATTTAAAACCTGTTTTATGAGTGATTGTACATACCAGCTGGCCAGTTAGGTAGGAGAAGGATAACTTTGAGGAGGGCGTTACCAGGCAATCCCTCTAAAAAACAAAAGTGAGTTTCATAAATAACTTGGGTAAAAATTGAAGAGACCCCGGACAGCCTTTTTACCTAACCTAACCTAACCTAACAAAATCAAACAACAAAAAATAACTTGTAAAAATGCTGTCCAGGGTCTCTTAAATGTTTAGCATAACTTGCGCTGATAACGTCAATCTTAACCACGTGGATTTACTTTACTGATTATAAACTTTGCCACAGTAGAAATTATGATTGTCTATTAATTAAAGGGAGAAGGTAAAATTCTAGCAATGGCTCCAAATCGATTTTAGCATCGATTCTTTTTTAATTCCCTAGTTTTCCTTCATATTTCATGTTTTGTGATATTAAGAATTTTGTTTTTTATTAGCCTAGCCTAACAACCTAACCTAACCTAACCTAGTATAAATGCGAAATGATGCGAAATTGCCCCAGTTTATAATACCAGAAACCAATAAGTAAGGATATAAATAGATGAACGGAAACAAATTTAATTCCCAGTAGAGTTGGAGCCACCGCTAGAATTATACCAGCAGAAAGTACAACCAAATACAAAGCTAATAATAACAACCTTTGCTTTCAGATTTACTTGTTTAGTGAAGGAGTCGACCTCGAACCGTAAGTAAACTAAGTAAGACTTGTGTGAAGATTACTATCAATCGAGGGGCGGCTAGGGCTGTCGTATTAGTAAATTTTCACAACAGCAATAGTAGTAGTAGCAATAGTAGTAGTAGCAGTAGCAGCAGTTGTAGTAATAGTTCGTTCGTTCGTTAATTTTATTTCGTAATTTATTACATAGATACAATAATTAGGTTATTTACAGTAGTAGAGTAATAATATACTGTATATACACAAATTACAGTATATGATAATAATTACATGCGTAAGATCATCATAACAGTCTTTTCCTTAAGACTTTCTTAGTAGTTTGCAGACTCAATGCCTAATCAATAATTATGTGATAATAATAAATGAAGCTGTAAACAAAATAACTTAATACAAATATATTTACTTGAAATTTGTTTTATCATATGAAATTAAAATGTAAAACCCAGAAAATAAATTGAGAAAAGTATAAACTCAGGAAAGCAATAGTTAACCTATACAAGAATGAACTTATCCAAACAATTGTAAACAAATTATATGATCTGATAAAGAAGTATATAATTTAAAAAAAATATAAAACAAATGTGTAATATAAAACATATTAAAAAAGTAAAGACAACCAAGATATTGAACACATTAACAAATATATAAATACAAACATTAAATATTATAGTACCAGTATTATATGAAGTTTAAAAGTGTAAACAACAGAAATGTTAAATAAAAGAGTACAAAAAATGCAATAAAATTACTAATTATGTGATAATAAATAATGAAGCTGTAAACAAAAACACTTGATAAAAAGATAATTTCCTGAAATTTGTTTTAGCATAGGCCTATTAAATTAAAATGTAAAAGCCAGAAACAAATGAGAAAAAAAAACAAAAACAAAACAATAGCAACCTTTAAAATAATTAGGCTAACTTATCGAAACAATTTAAAAAATATATAAAATCTGATAAAGAAGTATATATAAAAACATTACTTAAAACAAATGTGTAATATACAAACTAATAAAAAGTGAAGAAAACTAGGATATTGAACACATTGAAAATATATAAATACAAATATTAAAGATTATAGTATCATATGACTTTTGCCCCCTGTTTTCCGCCTCCTCTGATCCTCCACCCTCTATATATACCCTTCCTGTTTACCTTTTATATCATTCCTTCCTTACTTGATAATGCTGGTTGTCCAGTGAAACGCGTCGTATATCCTGTATCTTCATGTACTTTAATGTAACCCTGTACCACCATGAATTTTGCTCATCTCCTTCATCTACTTCCTGCCACCCAGCGAAAACTCATCAGAGACCTGGAAACTTTGAATAATAAAATTTCCAACGCAGAAATTGCCATTTCTTTCAACCTCGTATGTATTAAAGAAAATTTATTACCTGGCTTTACCAACATATATACTGTATATATATATATATACAGTATATATATACAGTATATATATATATATATATATATATATATATATATATATATAGAGAGAGAGAGAGAGAGAGCGAGAGACTGTATATATATTATGAGCATGAATATAAACCCCATTTGAGCAGGAGTATTTCTTGACAATATTTCAGTTATGACATGATCCGATCAAAATGTCAATAAAGTGGTTCTCCTCAAGTGGTGTTTATACTTACTCTTATCAACTTGGCTTAGTGTATTTACCTCTTTTAAGGGGGGTCACCTGCTTTTGTTATCTCTATTTCTCTCTTTATCTGGGTTGTATCCGTTCGGCCCCATTTCAGCCTTCTGTTTTAAGACGTTTATCCTCATCCAGGTGACGATATCTTTCTGGCAAGCGATAGCTTCGCCGGAGACATTTGTCTATCGAAAAATTTAAAATTTTAGCCAGCTGTCAAAAACATTTCAAAATATGCTGGCTCGCTACAGCTCGCCAGGAAAAGATCGACACCTGGATAGGGATAAACGTTTTTAAACAGTAGACTGAATGGGGCCAAATGGATACAATTCGGAGAGAGAGAGGGAGCGAGAAATAAATAAAACGAGGTGGACCCCTCTTATCCGTGAATGATAAGAACCGCCCCAAACATCTAGGAAGAGATAAACTCTCTGTGCCGACGACATGTATCTTTATCCTCTTCAGCCGAAAGTCGGTTTTAAAAGATTCACACCAGTATGTCGATGTACTAAACTTCTAAGTAATAGCATAAGAAGTAGGATATATATATATATACAGTATTTGTTTATTACAGAATATACAGTATTTATAATATGTATACATAATTATATATATATATATATATATATATATATATATATATATATATATATATATATACCGGTATATATATATTATATATATATATATATATATATATATATACGGTATATATATATATATATATCTATATATATATATATATATATATATATAATATATATATATATATATATATATATATATATATATATATATATATATATATACCGGTATATATATACAGTATATATTGTAATGGTCAAAATCATAATTTGTTTACTTCATATGTATTTGCATATATATACAATATATGATAGTATTGTAAGCTGATATATACTGTAACACAATTTAATATACAAGGCTTATAAATTAAAAGGTTCATAGATATAAGTTGTACATTATATGATTTGATGCGTTTGGAGAAACTATATTTATATATATCATATACAGGTTATGCATGTCCACTAATTTATGAAATATCATTTCATTTGGATAAAATAGTTTGTCCGTATGGATTAGCTTGTATGGATATATTCTGCTTATGTTTTATATTATACAGCCAAATTTAATGTATCTCATAAACTTGTATTGTGAAATGTACAGTATATACTAAAGTTATGTATCAAATATTTGTCTTGCGTATATGTTAGATGGTAAATTATAACAACTTAGGTGTTGCCAGGAAAGTTTATGATATTGGTTTCATTTTGTATGAAGCATCTTGTCAGTGCTTCAAACAATTTCCGAGCCAACATAAGTAGAGAAGTAGTGAGAGCAGACAGTTTGCTGTGAGCCCCGCCCGAGTGTATACCTGTTTGACCGGGCAAAGGATTACATATGAGCCCAGGATATTTGTGTAGTGTCACTTGGGTGGGGCAATGATAGGACGTAACTTGACTGGTCACATTGTTCGGTGAGTAAATCTTATTTAACTATTTGTAAGTTATGTATAGTATAGGAAACTGTTTATATCGCCGATTAACGTGAACCTCTTGCTACCATATGTTTGTATAGCCGGCTCGATTGACATATTTCCTAAACTGTTAAGAGTATTAGTGATTCAGATTTATGTATGTATATCTTTACATTTTATCGTTGATCATAGCGCAGTTTATGGCATATTTGATTTCATTCAGTTGCTAGAGTTTAAGGTCTCTAATATTTGAGTTTTGTCTGTAAAGTATAAAGTACACGTCATTTATGTATTGGCATTATCCTAACTTGATTGCCTTTAGTTTAACAAATTTCATAACTTTAATTGCATTAGCCTAATCCAATTTGATATTCCTCCTTTGATTCGTGCTTGATTCTACTTTGGTATAAGGTGTCCTTTAAGACCTAGTGTTGGGAGTTTTGACAATGTTAAGTTTAACTACCTTTAATATTTAATTGTAGTGGTTGAAGCACATAACTATAAGTGATTTTGTTGTTTTGCGGATTTATGTATGTATGCATATACTCAGGCACATACCCCATTGCTGGGGATGGCCGACACGAGACAGAGCCCGAACAGAAACATTTAAAGTTCCTATCCCCAGGGTCCAGGACCACTTTCGCGATCTCTCGCCAGTTTCTCTGTCACTTCGGGTAGGATAATTATACAAGGGGAGGAGGATTCCTAGCCTCCTGACCCCTGATTTAGAAGTTCATTAATTATTATTCTCCTGTACTAAATGTTTTGCTTGGTTATCAATTTGGCAATAAATAAGCATATGAGTGTTGGATATAGAGCATTGTTGAGTGAAAATTACATTAGTGTTTTTTGGGCAAGAATGTTAAGTGCGGGCGTACCGCCAGCCTTGTTTACACTACGCGTAGTGGCGTCGGACCTTTCCCATCATGTTCCCGTCTATTTTGGCTGCCTTTGGATATAAAAATACATTAGCCTAACCAAACAACCTAACCTAACCTAACCTAGTCTTCATGTAGTAATGACAGGGGGGCAAATACAGTAAACCCTCGCTCTTTCGTACTTCACTCTTTCGGAATTCCAAGGCTTTCGGACAAGCATTTCAATTAACTAATGGTTCAGCCTTTCGGATTTGTCCGAAAGGCTGAGAAAAATTATTTCGCATTCGGACCGAAGAGCAGAGTTTCGGCCTTATATTTATTATATATTATATTTTTCAATTCCATTGCATTAGAAATGATTCAAAGATTACAAAAAGTCCAAATAAGACCGTTATGTTAACGTAGACGCATTAGAGATATAGATAGATAGAAAGAGAGTTCCAGAGGGGGAGTGAGTGATAAACTAACTATTATGAGACGGACTTAATTGGTCCTGAAAAGACAAAGGAGACTTTTATATTGACACTTTTTCATATTATTTGTGTGCTAGAAGGATAATATTGTTTTCAATTCCTTGCATTAGAAATTATTCAAAGATTACAAAAAGTCCAAATCAGACATAGTTATGTTAATGTATAAGGGAGTTACGTAGATGCATTACAGAGATAGATAGATAGAAAGAGTTACAGAGGGGGAGTGTACAAAAGAGTACAAAGGAGTACAAAGGAAATCAAGCAACAACAGATCTAGTGACTCTTCTAGGCTGCTTGTCTTCCAAAACACTGAGGATCAAGTGTCCAAACAGTGGTTTAGAGTGGGTAAGGGAACATTGGAAAGGGAACTACTGCTCTGCCACTAACGTGGCAGGACTAGGAAGTTAGTAGGGGACATATGGGTTAGTAACTGAGGGGAGGATAAAATAAAGTTATTCATTTACAAACGCAGTCAGTCGCGGGTTTGATGCGAGCTATTTGTCTACGCGGAATTTAAATGAATCAACGGTGCTGCAGTCTATAACGTCTCCGGGGAAGCCCATTCCACAAGTTGACAACTCGATTGAAGTAGAAATTCTTAGATTCGTGTGAGTTAAAAGATTTGCCAATAATTTTGCAACCGTTTCCCCGCGTGTAATTAGATTGGTCGATAGTGAAGTACTTACTACAGTTCATATTGTCGATGCCTTTGATGATTTTGAACACTTGAATTAAGTCACCTCTTAATCTGCGCTGGGTTAAAGGAAATAGATTTAGTTCTCTAAGACGCTCTTCGTATGGTTTGTTCTTTAGGCTAGGTATCATTTTGGTAACTCTACGTTGAACTCGTTCTAGCTTGTTTATGTCTTTTTGGTAATAAGGGCACCAGCATTGAACGCAGTATTCCAGAAGAGGGCGGACTAAGGAATTGTAAAAGGTTAGGATTACGCCTTTAGATTTATGCTCAAATGATCTGCCTATAAAGCCAATTATTTTGTTTGCCTTAACAACTTCTGAACATTGTTGACTCGGTTTTAGGTTACTCGATATTGTTACTCCCAGATCGGTTTCTCTGTTTACATTCTTAAGCGGAGTGCCATTCATCGAATAGTTTGCTTTCTCATTTAGGTATCCGATATGTAGTACTTTACATTTATCCGCATTGAAACTCATTTGCCAAATTTGGGCCCAATGTGACAATTTATCTAGATTGTGTTGCATATCGTCAACTTGATCTTTTGAGAGTACGCTATTTGCAATTATTGTATCGTCAGCAAATTTTGAGATTGTACAGGTGAGACCCTCATCTATGTCGTTTATGTAAATTAGAAAGAGAATTGGTCCTAGTACCGATCCCTGGGGTACCCCGCTACTTACATTGGTCCATTTAGATGC
Source organism: Paralithodes platypus (assembly GCA_032716605.1). Taxonomy (NCBI): domain Eukaryota; kingdom Metazoa; phylum Arthropoda; class Malacostraca; order Decapoda; family Lithodidae; genus Paralithodes; species Paralithodes platypus. Next base: position 19,774,837 of record CM064572.1, read on the forward strand.
CTTACCGTTTATGACTACTCTTTGCTTTCTGTCGCTGAGCCAATTTTCTATCCATTTCAACACACCGTCTTGTATTCCATGCGCTTTTAGTTTTAGCAGTAAACTTTGTGGGGAACTTTGTCAAAGGCCTTTTGAAAATCAAGGTATATAATATCTACAGCTTTACTCTCATCGTAGAGGTTGAGGATATCGTGGAAGAAGTCTAAGAGGTTTGTTAAACAGGAACGTTTTTTACGAAAGCCGTGTTGAGTATCTTTAAGTATGTTATTTTCCTCTAAGTGATTTAAGAGTCTGTCTCTTATGACCGTTTCTAGCATTTTACATACAACTGAGGTTAAGCTAATTAGACGATAGTTACTGGGTAGGGATTTGCTGCCTTTTTTTAATATCGGTGTTACGTTGGCTATCTTCCACTGATCAGGCATAGTTCCAGACTGCAAGGATTTATTGAATAGTAATGTCAGTGGTTTGGAGAGCTCATCCTGAGCTTCCTTTAGAACTCTAGGCGAGATTGTATCAGGTCCAGGCGTTTTATTTACCTTGAGTTTATCTAAACAATTCAATACTTCTCTCTCTGTAACGGTGATATTGCTTAGAACATCTGAATTATCAATCTGAATCGGCAATGGTGTAGGGATATCACTGAGGTCTTCTGTTGTAAAAACTGATGCAAAGAAGGTATTGAGGGCATTACTCATTTGTACTTCGTCTTTGGTGTATTCTCCATTTTCATCGACTAACGGTCCAACAGTTGTAGTAACTATTTTTTTCTTTCTGATATAACTATAGAATTCTTTCGGGTTTGTTTTACTTTGATTCGCAATATGTAACTCTAGGGTCTTTTTACTTTGCTTAATTAACTTTTTGGCTTTGCGTCGTAGCTCTACAAATTTCACCCGTTCTTCGTCATTTTGTGAGGATTTTAATCTATCATTAGCAAATGTTTTAGCAAGCAGGCAGTTTGAAATATCTTTATATATGAGCGATAAACACGAACTATTATGAGACGGACTTATTGGTTCTGAAAAGACAAGATAGATAGAAAGAGAGTTGCAGAAGGGGAAGTGAGCGATAAACACGAACTATTATGAGACGGACTTAATTGGTTTTGAAAAGACAAGATAGATAGAGAGTTGCAGAAGGGGAAGTGAGCGATAAATACGAATTATTATGAGACGGACTTAATTGGTTCTGAAAAGACAAAGGAGACTTTTATATTGACTCTTTTTCATGTTATTATTTGTGTGCTAGAAGGATAATATTGTTTTCAATTCCATTGCATTAGAAATTATTCAAAGATTACAAAAAGTCCAAATAAGACATAGTTATGTTAATGCATAAGGGAGTTACGTAGATGCATTAGAGAGATAGATATATACTGTATATATATTGTCACATCCCCCTGAACTTATATAACCCCAGTTCAGTTGTATGTGTTATAATAATTCATCTAGCCCTGTGAGAGGCTAGCTCTATATTTGTTTCTTTCTTGTTCCCACATGAGCTTCCTTATCGTCAGGATGGCGCTGCTCTGTGCAACACATTGCCTTTGTTGCCTCGAGTGTAATTACCTCTTTTGTTTAGCCCTTGTGGGATTGTTAGTTTATCATAAGTTACACAATGTTGTCTTATGTTTTATTAATTGCTCCTGTGTTGTTGGTGAGAGCATAGGAGCTTAGGGTCAATATACAGTATGCGTTACAATATTGGTAAAAAATTAAGCTCAATAGCATGTGATTAAGCGATTTTTTCCAAATTTTTGATGTAGGTGTCATTCCCAGTAAACTAACATAATACATATTATATGGATATTTACGTTTTAAGGGTTTGTTTACACTTCTTCTTTTTCGTCTTCTTCTGGGAGAGCTCTTTTGCGTGACTGTCAGTCAACAACTGAGACATCTGGTGGCGAATGCAATGAACTATACTGGTGGCGTCGTGGCGAAAATTTCACCCTACCTAATTCATGCCAAGAGTACTCGAGTTCACTGACACGTGATGTCTATTGACCAATCAGGTGATGCCATGATTTGGAAAACAGGTGGCCCGGGATATAAGCTATCAGTTTGACTCTGGCCAGCTTGTGTAGAGGGTGTGAGCCGATCAAAGCGTTTTCCACCGTCTTTAAAAACACTGAGGCTGCTCAAGACATTTTCGCCTTCCAATAAGTGTAAACTGTCCAAAGTGCAATAACCAGTGTTCCAAATACAGCCGACGAGGACAGCTGGTTTTTGAAATGCACATACAGTTTTTTGACATGGAAAATTTCGAAACTAAAATCCACCAGCTGTTGACCAAGATGAGTGGTGATCGAGCCTCCAGCGGCCAGCCAGGCAGCCACTCCAGCAAAGGACCCTCAACCCAGTAGCCTACCTCCTCTGTTCATTAAGGTTAGTTGGTTGGTTGGGACAATATAAAGGAGCCAGACCACAGCTAGCTCGGGAATCTTAACGGGTGATCGCAAAGTAACATAAAGTAAAAAAAAAAATCGCATAGATTTAAACTGGCATGGAAGGGCTAGTTTTGTATCCTACGTACTGGGTACTTTGAACCCTTAGTAGCTGGCATGCAAGGGCTAGTTTTGTATTCCACGTACTGGGTACTATGCACCCACAGTAGCTGGCATGCAAGGGCTAGTTTTGTATCCAACGTACTGGGTATACAATGCACCCAAAGTAGCTGGCATGCAAGGGCTAGTTTTGTATTCCACGTACTGGGTACTATGCACCCCCAGTAGCTGGCATGCAAGGGCTAGTTTTGTATCCAACATACTGGGCATACTATGCACCCAAAGTAGCTGGCATGCAAGGGCTAGTTTTGTATCCAACGTACTGGGCATACTATGCACCCAAAGTAGCTGGCATGCAAGGGCTAGTTTTGTATCCAACGTACTGGGCATACTATGCACCCAAAGTAGCTGGCATGCAAGGGTTAGTTTTGTATCCGACGTACTAGGTCTAGGTTAGGTTAGGTTGGGTTGTTAGGTTAGGCTAATGTTAACCCCATTCTTACTATGTTAGGTTAGGTTGGGTTGTTAGGTTAGGCTAATGTTAACCCCATTCTTACTAGGTTAGGTTACGTAAGGTTGTTAGGTTAGGCTAATGTTAACCCCATTTTTACTTTGTTAGGTTAGGCTAATGTTAACTCTATGAAAACCCAAACTAAGATTGTATTAGGGTTACTGTGTAATTTTAACATGAAAATTAGTAATATCCGAGCCAAGTTTCGTCAAAACTTGGCTCGTGTTTTCAAAATGTCGGGTTATATGGGTATGGAAATTTACAAAACCCGAGCCAACATTTTAATAAGGTTACTGTGTTATTTTCATTTTAAAATTAGTTAAATCCGAGCCAACTTTCGTCAAAACTTGGCTCGGGTTTTCAGAAAGTCGTGTTTTATGGGTCTGGAAATTGACAAAACCCGAGCCAAATTTTGGTTACAAATTTGTATTATCGTGTTCTATACGCTTTTTACCCCTCAATTTCCCTGATCTTCATAGCCCTCTCCACTATTGGGGGGCATGTCTTTAGATTGATGGATAATGGGTAAATGCTTAATTCCCATTCAATTTCATCACTAAATTAGACTAAAACACAAAAAAAAATAAAAAAAAAAAATACCTGAAAAACACGTTGTTGCGTCTCCTGTATATTAACCGAGCTTAGTTCTATTATGTAGTCTGGCGGTGTCTGGGCTCCCCTCCTTCTTCCCTTGCGAGGGCTTCTATCCTGTCCCCGCATGACTCATTCCAGCCAGAGACCTTGTAGTGCCAACACATGCTTTTCCATGTTAGTCAGGCTTGCTTCCTTGTTTCCCTTAAGTACCGCATAGATATCTTTTGTTCCATATTGGATCAAAGCATAGCAAGGCTGGAGTAATTTTAACTCCTTGCGACTCATGTGACGCGATAGCGTCATATGGAACTTATGACCAAAAACTCATATGACGCGATCGCGTCGTATGGACTTATCTACATGCCTCTCCAATAAGTCCATATGACGCTCTAGCGACATATGGAGCTCAGTAAGTCCGGTAAGTTAGATGAAGATCTGTCGGTTAGTGGCAACCCCAGGTTCCTCCGACAATTCTAACGGCCAGCAGTGTGGTTTTGACAGTTGTGTGGTGCAGTGGCAATGATACCGGGCGCCCGCCTCCGTGGACTTACTGGAACATAATATGTCGCAAGGAGTTAAGCATAACCGTTTTGTTTTACTATTAATATTTCGCATTCTAGAGTTTTTTTAGTTTGTCTTAGATATAATTACTGCATCCTTTTCTCTGGCATTCTTTAATATCAACTTCACACCGTTGTCGTTCCATTTCTTTTCCTTTATTCTACTGCATTGTTATTTATTATATGTATATTTTATGTATCATTGTGGTTGGCATCTACAGTAGTTTGTTTGGTGGCTCTCAGAAGCCAGCTGCAACCTACTGATATGCCAACCCCTGTGTATATTTGGGCTACTGCATTGGACTTTTTCTCAATGTTTTTGCTTCATGTTATTCTCAATTCCTTAGCGATTGGGCATACAATGAAGTGTCTGGGAGTCTAGCAGTGTTATGTTTTGGCATTTATGTGCAGTCTAGAATAACCTTAGAAGTACTCATGAAATACTAAACACACTATCAACCAGACTCGGGGACAGTAGATATGTTTGTGTCTCCTTGTATTACTGCTTTAACCCCTAACTGTCGGCGAGCAACATAAGTCGAGTTAAATAAAGCTGGACTATGTGGCGGCGCTCGACATAGGTCGAGTGGCAATTTCAGCACTTAATGTTGCTGAGAGAGAGAGAGACAAGTGGTGGCAGGAGAGTAGCGAGCGTATGACTGCTCCAGACCACCGCGGCGAACCTACTGACACGAATCTCACCTCCCTCCTCCCTCTCTCACTCGCTATATACGGAATTGTATGGGGAAAGTGCCTAATTACATGCTTTTTGCACTCGCGTTGCACGGTTATTGCAAGAAAACTAGCCATCATAAAAGGATCGTTATGGTGTCATTCGAAAGCTCTGTTTATGCCCTTTCAGGGATAGATACTTGTTTTACGTTCTGGGTCTTATTTAGGCATGAAAATGATCACGTAAACAGCCCTATTTTGGCTAAAAACACCCCGCTGGGCGGTACATATAAATAACCGCATAGGCCGCTCTTAAGGTGTTAATAGAGCAAAGAGGAAGATAACCCCTTTTCCTAGAGAACCTGCGTGCCTTGGTGTTGGAGTCGGATATCAAGAGCGTGTCTGTTGCAGGGTAGTGCAGTACGGTGGGCAGTGTTGGGTGCAGGTCTACAGCATTGTTTGTCTTTTTGCTATGGCATTTCCTTTTTGCCAGTGCTGTGGGCTAGGCTATTTGAGCATCTGCTTTCCCCGGGCTCATCTCGTAACAATATATATATATATATATATGAGTGTTATGCCCTGTTTTTCTACAGGATTAACTTGGGTAATGTGAGTTCTAAATGACTGGGTATATAAGGCTGCATGCACAATACAAGATATGAGGAATAGAGAACACAAAGAAACACATGGTAACAAGTTACACGATCACGTTTATTTATATACCACTGCAGAATACTCGTGCAAGACAATATAATAGAATCGAACAACACTAGCATAAGTGGATCTGGATGGAGCCTAGTCTCCCACTTCCAACGTTCAGGTATTAATCTTCTGATCACTGGCTTAATTAGCAAGTTTTATTTTACTGGAAGACCTCAATATATTCATGTAATTCAATTTCACTGATTTGATCTCTTACTGGCTGGTCGCGTGCCCAAGTAGCAGCTCACAGTTAGGATTAGACACGCGTATATTGTAGAACACGGAAATCTCTAGTAACCTCATGGGGGTACTGATCTAAGTTTTATATTCTTATGGCAGAAATACGTAGAACACAAATCAGTGGGCGAACGTTAGATATCAGTAGAGTTTTAATATCTGAATAAGGTAATTAAGAGAGTCCATGTCGCCTGTTAATTAATGAGCACTGATCGCTTAGTACGTCCCAAATGGAATGGTTAAATACGAGTTACACTGGGCAAGGTTTTAGCCACTTTATAGAAAGTTAATAAGCGAGTGTCAAACTAGTACTATAACACTTAGTACTAGCAACATGAATCTTTAATAGTATTTGTAGATCTGGTCCTGGTTATCTTGCTTCCGGTGATGTTGGGGGCTAACGACTGGTTCCTCGGCCGTCCAGGTGGTCCAAAATTTAGTAAGTTCTCAAGTCTGATCTCTTGACGATCGTTGCTGGCTACACACTTGTATACCCACGAATTTGTGTGAAGGTTATAAGGTGCACGTTAGGACTTGTACATGGACAGATGCTTCTATTAGTCTTCTCTGCCACCGAATCTGCCGGATTTTGAATCTCTCAACTCTGGAATAACACAAGGGCAGAGCTAGAGGTTAACTGCAGGGTAGTGACCACTGGTTGGTGTCTAGCTTTCAACTGATTTGACTGGGGGCGGGAGCTAGGTTTATAGGCTCGGTTCTGGACCCTATAGACAGTAGGGATCTCGAGTCTTATGGACTTATTTGAGCTCTCAATAGATATGGGGACTAGGTAAGATGTTGATTACTGTTGTGGCACATGGCTATAGGAAGCCTTCATATTTTAATATAACTGAGCCTTAGTAAGAGGTACTATTTTGGCTATACTGGAAGTCTTTAGGGGAGAGAGACTGGATCTACTTTGCGAGGAGGATGGGAACAGCTGTGATAGGAGCGTCTCTCTTAGATTGTTCAATCTTCATTCTATGGTATAGCTGAGGTGCTAATTTAGTGATCAGAGTATGCAAGAAAGGTAAATGGTTTATTGTGAGTTAATAGAGGTTAGTAAAGGTGTTAGTCATGCATGGTTAGTTCATTGATAGGAAGAATTCCTGTGCTACCTGGCAATGACTCAGAAGTCAAAACAGGGGCCAGGTGGGGGTGTGGGTCTCCCTCCTCTGGTGGGCAAAAAGGGGGAGCTGGGCGCCCTCTCTCTGTGATAGTCTTCCGGCGGCTGTGGCTAGGGGCTTGCCATATCACCAGTGTTTGTAATAACCCTCTGTGTATGAGACAGATGTGGGTGTCCTTAATACCAAAACCGAAGGTGCCTTGGCTAGCTGGTTTTACTCGGCTGGTTGTTAATTGCAGGGTTTGCTGGATGTGGTGGAGACTGGGTTGCTAACTCTGCCACATTTATCTGGAAGTATGGCAATAGAAGTTAGTTACTGGTGAGGCGGCTAGCCTCGCACCGACGACCATTGGGTGCCGGGTTGTGAATGGGTTGTAAGAGAATAGATGGCATGCAAGGGGTTAGTAAAGTACTAATGTTCTGGCCTACTAAGTGAAGGTAGGCTGGATAGGTGTATATATATAAAATGTTGGAGAGCGTTGGCAACGGGAAATTCAAGGATCTTCAAGAGGTATGAGAGAGAGGCTAGGTCGGACAAGAGTAGAGAAGCGCGGGGTCTTCTAATGAGAGGGGAGGAGTTCAGGGGGGCTATAGGGGAATTTGACCCTAAGGTCTCTGGGTGTGGGGGTGGCATTAGGCTGCAGTTGATATTGGAGTTTGAAAAGGCAGTGGAAGTATGTTAGCCAAATGCTACCGGGGAATGCAACTATGGGGTGGTATACGAGTCTGGAAAAGATAGAGTTATGTGATCAGTCTGAGGGGTTATGGATACTATTAGTTGGCCCTTGGAACTGCGTTTTCTATGAAATATATATACCAACAAAAGCGGCAGTTCGTAGGGGTACTTAGTTATTGTTTCGGGGTACTTATGACAGATACTGGTAACATTTAAGGTTATCTTATACAATCTCTGGTTGGGGTAAGAGGTGTATGACACGAAGCAAATTGGCGTAGTGTGGACTGTGGATACGAAGGAGGCAAGTGGAAGACGTATGACAATTGTGGAAAAGTAAATGGAAAAAGGTGAACACAATGGCGGATAAAGATACTTAACCTAAGGATTGAATACATAGATTTATGGGGCGATGGGTCTTCAGAAAGCTTAGTCTGGCAAGACAAGATGTTAGGGAATGTTAATATTAATACTTAAACTAAGGATTGCATACATCAATGAACGACGACATTATAGTAGTCGTCCTAATAAGGTGATGAAACTTGGTTGATCTGTACTTGGCACAATACGACACAAGGACAGTGCCGCTATGTCGTATCAATACTGGTGGCAGTTAATATTATAGACACTTAGTTACTAGAGGAACAATGCAAGGGGGCGACTGAGCACGGGTTACATATATCTATACTCTTCATGGGAAATGATATAAGAGGTCTAGGGACAGGCGTGGGTGTTTTAACTTCTAAGATATATAACCTCTACTTCTCGGATGTAAGAACATACATGTATATAATTATGGCTGTCTGATGTGTTGGCATTGGCTCAACATAGGGACAGGGCATGGGTGTTTTTAATATGAATGTATATTCCTGTTCATCATCTTTGTAGTTAGGAGTGTAGGACACGAGGGGGTAGTGTACGTGAGGTGTGGAAAAATGGTCAGTTTAGAAGGGGTATCTAGGTGCGGCCTGGAGCTGCTTAGCCCTGCGGGCTTGGGCCTGTCTGAATTGGCTGGCTCGGTCAGCTGGTCCTTTAGTTCTGTGGACCTTTCCTTTGGGTGTTTCTGTGTGGTGTTCGTTCGTGGCTTCTGTGGTGGGCTTCTCGTTCTGGGGCATTTTACTTCCCTCTCCTTCATTATAGGCTCGTCCTCGAGCCTCAAGGGTGAAGTAAAAAGAAGCATAGTCATGGTGGGTCATTTTGAGGGTATTTAGAAGGTTCCACCAAGCAAGAGAGCGATGGTCAGGTTTCTTTTGTAAGTCAATGTATACCTGTAAGAATGTGTCATCTGTGTTGTGACGGGCGGTTGCCCGGGCTTGAGGTGGGCGTTGTAGACTTAAGTGTCCAGTGGGGGTTTTTACTTTAACCTTTCGTATGAATGGTTTGTAGTTTTCCCCCGTGGGGGTCGGAGTGTGGTGTGTGGGAAGGAGGGGGTGTGTGTTGTGTGGCTGAAAAGTAGTATGACTAAGGGAAAAAAATATAATATAATTATACAGTATATGGAAAACATGTAAATTTAAGAAAGAACAGATAATTAAGAACACAGGAAACTTAAGAAGAGGTAAAGTTTTTAACTATGTATAAAACCAATTTAAAAGATCGTCCGAAAAGTGTAGGTTAACAAGAAAAGTAGTATGACTAAGGGAAGAAAAATATAATATACAGTATATGGAAAACATGTGAATTTAAGAAAGAACAGATAATTAAGAACACAGGAAACTTAAGAAGAGGTAAAGTTTTTAACTATGTATAAAACAAATTTAAAAGATAGTCCGAAAAGTGTAGGTTAACAAGAAAAGTAGTATGACTAAGGGAAGACAAATATTATATACAGTATATGGAAAACATGTAAATTTATAGAATCCTGCCCAATCGCTTAGGAATTGAAAACAATCAAACAAAAAAATTAAGTACAGAATATCCTCATCATCATCAGGGGGGGTTATTTAGGGCCGCCGTTAGTCTGGGTGACGGTCTGGTAATAGGGGTGGTTGTGGTGGTTGTGGCTTTGACCTTGGTGGTTCACTTTCACTTTGGAAGGAAGGGGTGGATATACCGTTAGGTCTGTCGTTAGGAATGTGGGTCTGGGGGCGAGCTGGCCCGGGGCCAGTTTTGGAGGGGGGTCTAAGTGGTTTCGGTCGGGGGTAGTGATAGGGGGGTTTTAAAGATGAAACGGGCAGGTCGAGTCGGTTGTTGTTGCGGAAGAGGTTGGTGCTGGGGAGGGGTTGAATTGTGTAGAGAGTTGTGGTCGTGAGTGGGGTTTGGGGAAGGGTGATTAAGGCTGAAGGTTGAGAGTTTACTATGATCGGGTGGTTTGGAGGTTTGGGGTGTGGGGATTTGATAGGGAGATGGTGGGGGGGGGGTCTGGGCAGGCAGGGTTGTGGTTTGAGAGGCGTTGAATTTGGACTGATTTTATTTTCGGGAGAGACATGGATGGGATTTCGAGGAGTGGTTGAAGTTGAGAGGTTGATTATGTTGTTTGGGGCGAGAGAGAGAGTATTTTGGGGTTTAGCCAAGGTGGAAAAAGTGTTGTGGTTGGATTGGGATGGGAGTGGTATTTTGTCGAGCGGGATCTTTGGGGGTGGAATTTGGGGCGGGTGGGGTAACGGTGAAGAGGGGGGTAATATAGGGGGGAAAAAGGAGGTAGGGGTTATGTACGGGGGTGATTGTTCATTCTGAATGTGGTCGTGAGAGGTTAGGCTGGCAGGGTGGGAATTGGTGGAGGTTGAAAGTTTAGCTGGGCTCATGATGGTGGGGGACCGACTGGTGAGCAGGTGTTTGGTACGCATGAGGGGGGGAAAATCACTTTTGGGGGGGGGGGGGGGGTCCCAGCTGAGGGGGGGATTTACGGCGCGTGTGGGAGGATCAGAGTGGTGGGGTGTGTCGGTGGCAGTGACGGTTTGTTTAGAGGTTATATGGGATTGGTGGGTTTGTCTGTCATGAGGGGGTGAGTCAAGTGTGGGGTTTTGAAGTTTATTAGGGGTGTGAATTGTGGGGGGGTGGAAGGGAGCTACTGACTGAAAACTGTCGCAAGGGAAATGTTGTTTGTGGGGGAATAGCTGAGCATTTCTGGGGGAAGGGGGGGACCATGTTTTGGTAGGCCTACATAGGTAGGCATAGCTAGAAAACTGGGCTTGTTGGGGGGACTGCGGAGGGTTGGTGGGGGAAGAGTTAGGTGTAGAACAGGGGTTATTGGTAGAGGTTGAAAATTTTGAGGGGGGGACAGGTGATGAATATGAGGAAGTGAGAGGCGTGACCAGTTGTTGAGCAGCATTTTTTAGGGGTGATTTTGAAAAAGAATTGGTTACTGTGGGGGTGATCATTTCTACGTGCTGTGGTTTGTTGGCAGGCATAGCAAAAGGATGGAGTTTATGGAGTAACACCATTGATGGAAGATGATCGTTGGTTGATGGCTGGGCAGGGGAAAATTTAGGGATGGTCAGAGAGGATAGAGGCAAGGAAGAGTGCACTGGGGTTGGACTTTCACCGGAAGTCATTTTGGAAGGGTGCACATAGTCTTGGATAGGGGCTGAAGGGTTGGATAGGGGATTCATCGAACTGAGTAGGCATTCTTCTCTGATGGAGAGCATATGTTCTTCGAATAAGCCATACGGGTCGAGATGGGTGGTGATGTGGGGTGGGAGGATGTTTAATAATGCGGTGAATAAGAGTTAATTTTGTTGATCGTAATCTTCATAGCTATATGTAGTCCTCACGTATCTGTAGAGTTGTATGAGGGTCACATTTATATCCCCTTCATACTTTATCTCGTCTATTTTTATTATTTTGGGGGCGGTGAGGGAACCCAAAAGTGGCCCTAAGGTCCGGATCACGAGGGATCGAAACTGGTTCCAGGTACTCTCTGGCGTTACCCGTTTAGCAATTTGGGAAACTTCTTTTCCCAACTGCATAATGTGCAATAATGCAACGGCGATTTTTTCGCGGTCATTTTGAAGTGCCACATCTAACACTGGTTTTATTATGTCTAAGTAAGTGGCAATATCATACGTGTTTACATCATACTTGGGAATGTGTGTGAGTGGCTGCCAATTTCGCGATGTTGCCATGCTTCTACTGTTCCAAACTTGCAGTGTAATGCAACCTTTTATCCGAATCAAGAACCACCGCTGCCGCCAATGTTATGCCCTGTTTTTCTACAGGATTAACTTGGGTAATGTGAGTTCTAAATGACTGGGTATATAAGGCTGCATGCACAATACAAGATATGAGGAATAGAGAACACAAAGAAACGCATGGTAACAAGTTACACGATCACGTTTATTTATATACCACTGCAGAATACTCGTGCAAGACAATATAATAGAATCTAACTACACTAGCATAAGTGGATCTGGATGGAGCCTAGTCTCCCACTTCCAACGTTCCGGTATTAATCTTCTGATCACTGGCTTAATTAGCAAGTTTTATTTTACTGGAAGACTTCAATATATTCATGTAATTCAATTTCACTGATTTGATCTCTTACTGGCTGGTCGCGTGCCAAAGTAGCAGCTCAGTTAGGATTAGACACGCGGATATTGTAGAACACGGAAATCTCTAGTAACCTCATGGGGGTACTTATCTAAGTTTTATATTCTTATGGCAGAAATATGTAGAACACAAATCAGTGGGCGAACGTTAGATATCACTAGTTTTAATATCTGAATAAGGTAATTAAGAGTCCATGTCGCCTGTTAATTAATGAGCACTGATCGCTTAGTATGTCCCAAATGGAATGGTTAAATATGAGTTACACTGGGCAAGGTTTTAGCCACTTTATGGAAAGTTAATAAGTGAGTGTCAAACTAGTACTATAACACTTAGTACTAGCAACATGAATCTTTAATAGTATTTGTAGATCTGGTCCTGGTTATCTTGCTTCCGGTGATGTTGGGGGCTAACGACTGGTTCCTCGGCCGTCCAGGTGGTCCAAAATGTAGGAAGTTCTCAAGTCGGATCTCTTGACGATCGTTGCTGGCTACACACTTATATACCCACGAATTTGTGTGAAGGTTATAAGGTGCACGTTAGGACTTGTACATGGACAGATGCTTCTATTAGTCTTCTCTGCCACGGAGTCTGCCGGATCTGGAATCTCTCAACTCCGGAACAACACAAGGGCAGAGCTAGAGGTTAACTGCAGGGTAGTGACCACTGGTTGGTGTCTAGCTTTCAACAGATTTGACTGGGGGCGGGAGCTAGGTTTATAGGCTCGGTTCTAGACCCTGTAGACAGTAGGGATCTCGAGTCTTATGGACTTATTTGAGCTCTCAATAGATATGGGGACTAGGTAAGATGTTGATTACTGTTGTGGCACATGGCTATAGGAAGCCTTCATATTTTAATATAACTGAGCCTTAGTAAGAGGTACTATTTTGGCTATACTGGAAGTATTTAGGGGAGAGAGACTGGATCTACTTTGCGAGGAGGATGGGGACAGCTGTGATAGGAGCGTCTCTTAGATTGTTCAATCTTCATTCTATGGTATAGCTGAGGTGCTAATTTAGTGATCAGAGTATGCAAGAAAGGTAAATGGTTTATTGTGAGTTAATAGAAGTTAGTAAAGGTGTTAGTCATGCATGGTTAGTTCATTGATAGGAAGAATTCCTGTGCTACCTGGCAATGACTCAGAAGTCAAAACAGGGGCCAGGTATACCTCCGCGGGGGTGGGGGTCTCCCTCCTCGGGTGGGCAAAAAGGGAGAGCTGGGATAGTCTTCCGGTGGCTGTGGCTAGGGGCTTGCCATATCACCTGTGTTTGTAATAACCCTCTGTGTATGAGACAGATGTGGGTGTCCTTAATACCAAAACCGAAGGTGCCTTGGCTAGCTGGTTTTACTCGGCTGGTTGTTAATTGTAGGGTTTGCTGGATGTGGTGGAGACTGGGTTGCTAACTCTGCCACATTTATCTGGAAGTATGGCAATAGAAGTTAGTTACTGGTGAGGCGGCTAGCCTCGCACCGACGACCATTGGGTGCCGGGTTGTGAATGGGTTGTAAGAGAATAGATGGCATGCAAGGGGTTAGTAAAGTTCTAATGTTGTTCTGGCCTACTAAGTGAAGGTAGGCTGGATAGGAGTATATATATAAAATGTTGGAGAGCGTTAGCAACGGGAAATTCTAGGATCTTCATGAGGTATGAGAGAGAGGCTAGGTCGGACAAGAGTAGAGAAGCGCGGGGTCTTATAATGAGAGGGGAGGAGTTCAGGGGGGCTATAGGGGAATTTGAACCTAAGGTCTCTGGGCGTGGGGGTGGCATTAGGCTGCAGTTGATATTGGAGTTTGAAAAGGCAGTGGAAGTACGTTAGCCAAATGCTACCGGGGAATGCAACTATGGGGTGGTATATGAGTCTGGAAAAGATAGTTATGTGATCAGTCCGAGGGGTTATGGATACTATTAGTTGGCCCTGGGAACTGCATTTTCTATGAAATATATATATACCAACAAAAGCGGCAGTTCGTAGGGGTACTTAGTTATTGTTTCGGGGTACTTATGACAGATACTGGTAACATTTAAGGTTATCTTATACAATCTCTGGTTGGGGTAAGAGGTGTATGACACGAAGCAAATTGGCGTAGTGTGGACTGTGGATACGAAGGAGGCAAGTGGAAGACTTATGACAATTGTGGAAAAGTAAATGGAAAAAGGTGAACACAATGGCGGATAAAGATACTTAACCTAAGGATTGAATACATAGATTTATGGGGCGATGGGTCTTCAGAAAGCTTAGTCTGGCAAGACAAGATGTTAGGGAATGTTAATATTAATACTTAAACTAAGGATTGCATACATCGATGAACGACGACATTATAGTAGTCGTCCTAATAAGATGATGAAACCTGGTTGATCTGTACTTGGCACAATACGACACTAGGACAGTGCCGCTATGTCGTATCAATACTGGTGGCAGTTAATATTATAGAGACACTTAGTTACTAGAGGAACAGTGCAAGGGTCGACTGAGCACGGGTTACATATATCTATACTCGTCATGGGAAATGATATACGAGGTCTAGGGACGGGCGTGGGTGTTTTAACTTCTAAGATATGTAACATCTACTTCTCGGATGTAAGAACATACATGGATATAATTATGGCTGTCTGATGTGTTGGCATTGGCTCAACATAGGGACAGAGCATGGGTGTTTTTAATATGAATGTATATTCCTGTTCATCATCTTTGTAGTTAGGTGTGTAGGACACGAGGGGGTAGTGTATGTGAGGTGTGGAAAAATGGGCGGTTTAGAAAGGGTATCTAGGTGCGGCCTGGAGCTGCTTAGCCCTGCGGGCTTGGGCCTGTCTGAATTGGCTGGCTCGGTCAGCTGGTCCTTTCATTCTGTGGACCTTTCCTTTGGGTGTATCTGTGTGGTGTTCGTTCGTGGCTTCTGTGGTGGGCTTCTCGTTCTGGGGCATTTTAATGAGAGAGATGGATAGATAGATAGATGGATAGATAGATAGATAGATAGATAGATAGATAGATAGATATATAGATAGATAGATAGATGGATAGATATGGGTAGATAATTATATATATATATTGTGACGTTAACCACTCGGTTAGAACCGCATGGCTTGTCCTACAGTGATTCGCTAGGATCGCCAGGGCAGTGGATGTGGCTACAGTTTATGTATTAGGGTGTGCTTTATTTCATATGAAAGCTAGTGTCATGGGCAGTCCAGAAAGGCTCTTTGTTTTCACTCAAGTCAAGGCTTTATATATTTAATTGTAAAGTATATGTTTTATCATTAACTAGTTCTGATGGGATCTGGGAGAGAGAGAGAGTAGAACAGTGAGAGGGGGTGCGCAGTGTTTTTGTCTCGCTCGATGACGTCACGGCTGGCTGCCTCGTAGGGTTGGTTGAGGGAGGTCCTTACCATGTTGCTAGCTTCTATGCTAGTGGCTAGAGGACTTGTTACCGCTTTACTCTGCGCGGTGCAAACTAGTTCCGGTATATATACAGGTTCCTCACCACTCTCTCCCTCAGATCTGGTTTCTAGAATGCATCCCTCTTTATCCTTTGATACCTGTCCTCTGCTCTGCACCTGAGAATCTTTTCCTCTGCCTATCTCTCTCATTTTCCATATCTTTCACCACCTTTTATTAATATTATACCCCCTCTGGTTAACTCTGCAAAATCAGCTTCATACTGGCCAATTGTATTGTGCGTTAAGGTCTGATATAACCCATGCATGTTAGTTGTTAAGATAAGTTGATCACGAAGCATTGGTTGGCATTCATATTGTTTAGTACCGCTTCCTATAATTATTAGTGTTCTGCTGGATTAGATAATGCTAGACTAGGGGTCTGATATTATAAGGTATTGTTTCCTATGAGTGCTGGCTTTAGGTAAAAGCTGCACGACATACCTGAGAACTGGAGTTGATTGGGTAAATTCTAGTCTGTGCCATTGAGAGTAGAGCATGCATGAATGAGGGCTTTTTGCCTATACCATTCTGCACTGTTCTAGGCTCTGTTGTTTATCTTTGAGGTACGCCAGGAGAACTCTTAATACTTCGGTATTAAGGTTTCTCAAGAGAGCTACCCTTCCCTATAACGTATTATTTGACGCACAGACTTGAGATTTGCACTAGGCTATGCGGCATGCCATGCGCACCAGTATCTCGTATCATTGACTCTAGCTAGACTTTATCAGTCATGGTAGACATTAAGTATATTAATCCAATTACTCTTTTTATGCATACCCGTTTATGATTACTCCAGCATTTCGCAGCCTAGTTTGATGTATGGAGACACAAACGACTTAGGCTCTTTTTGTTGATAGGAATACTGCATTGTCGTGGCGATTATTATTGTTGTAGTGTTTAGGATATTTTTGGCTCAGACGGCATTATATATTCTGCCTTTTTGTGTGCATAGCCTGCACGAGCATTGTTCCGCTGCCTGCCTTTTTGGGTTCCATTTCCGATACGAGCATCTTTATAGCATCTAACATTTAAAGAAGATTCCTTGTTAGTGTTGAAGGACTTTAGTGCACTTTCTTTCATGCAGGAGTGCCCGACATTTATTGATTAAAGTACCGTAAGCTGTAACTTCTCTTACCACCTTACTTTGCATAGCATAACCAAGCACCTTCGGTTATAGGTAGTAATAGGCTGTTTTCACATAACATTAAGCCTACAGTAGACTCACATTTATTGAGAGTTTGATAGCCTATTATTGCATATAGAACTCTGTAGAGTATTTGTGTTCTTTGTTCACTGGGAATATACATCAGAGGTTGGATCTAGCGCTTTCCGTTGTAGCATTTATGCCATTACTAGTCCAATGAAAAAGAGCCCTGATATATTTAAACCTCAGTCGTAACAAATGGCGACCTTACCTAGGATTTGGTGAACCTACATTTATTAGCAGGGAACATTTGTTGTTTTGGGGAATATTTTGCGGGGATCAGCAAGAATAATTTTTTTTTGCAACATAGTATAGCCCTTGAGTATTTCCGAGAATTTTTGTGTGTATATTGAGGTATAAGAGTTTGGGGTACTTCTTTTCTGAATATTGAGGTGGGCAATTTTTGTGAGCATGTCTTATACCGGATCAGAGGAGAATGGAGACACATGTCGAAACTGAGGAACAGCAGTATGATGATATGGTTAATCAGGTGAACTGTGAGGAGGATGCTAGGATATTTTTGCAATGGCCTGTTACTGCCGAGCGGTTGGAGGGTGTGAATCGGTACGGTCTTCAATGCCTGGCCACAGCTATCTGTCATGCGGTTACTAGCAGCATGACCAGGGATAACTTGATAACGTGTGTACTGGGCAGGGTGACTGGTGAGCGAGATGGGTTGAGTGCTCAGAGCCCTTCGGCCATGCTTCCCCTATACTCGACTCCCAGCCATCCCAGTGGTTTGCCGACCCCGGGTACGCTTCCACAGTTGGGTGGTGACTGGCAGGGTGGGTTGCCCCTGGGGGGACCACCGGTAATTTCAAACATTGTAGCACCTTCACCTCCTCCAGGGTTAACTCCAGAATTATTGAATCAGCTTGAATTAGCTAAGATCGAAGAGAGAAAGGCTATCAGGGTATCTGAGCTTCAGCTTCACCAGCAACAAAGGGCAAGTGAGCTTCAGCAGCAAATAGAGCTAGCAAAAATCCAAGCCGAGTCGACTAGGTACTGTGCCGACATGGACGTAGAGAAGTCGCGAGTAGAGACAACGGGACAGCGACTTGGGGCTGGTAACCGTGCTCATGATCAATCTCTCTCACTTATTGAAACTGGTTCCGGTGTTTGATGAGAGTGGTGTAACAGAATGTTTCGCATGCTTTGAGAAGAAGTGCCAGGAACACCAGTGGCCAGAGAATAAATGGGCAGCACTTGTATCCTCTAGATTAATAGGCAAGGGTCTTAAAGCCTACGATGCGTTACCTTTGGAGTCGTGTATTGTGTATGAGGATCTCGGGAGGCTGTCCTGAGGGCTTACGAACTGCAACCAGAAACGTACCGTTTGAAGTTCCGGGGTGTAACTAAGGGAAGAGATAGCACCTTTTTGGAACACGCCCGGGACTTGTCCGATTCTATGGGGAACTGGCTCCGATCTGAGAAGGTAACAACGTTTGATGGAGTTAAGCAGTTGATGATGTTAGAGCAGTTCTTTAAGAGCACGGGCGGTGATCTAACTTTGAACTTGAAGGAGAAAAACCCAAGAACTCTAGTCGAAGCAGCAGAAATGGCTGATCGACGGCTGTCGTTGATTCGGGGTTGCGGGTCCTCGCAGAAGTACGATGTAAGTGCTAAGGACCGTTATCCTCCCCCTCCCCGTAGCAATGACACATTTAAACAGAAGAGCCATGAAACTAAAACTGAATCCAAACCTTACACCACACCGTATGTGAAAAGTCAGGGGCCTTTTACATCACAGTATAAGCCGAAACCGAAATTTATGTGTTTTAGGTGCCACCAGGAGGGTCATAAGGCAAATGAGTGCCCTAGTCGACCTCCTCCGGCAACCGTGTCTTTTGCTCACGGCATTGGAGTGTTCAAGAGGACATCGGAGTTTGTTAACCCGGGAGCTGCGGGGAGACTCTTAAGAGTTCCCCCGGCGCACTGCGGGAAGACTCTTAAGAGTCAGAGAAAATAAAAATCAACTTTTGACATCGAAAAAAAAATATTTTTTTATATTTTTTTTTTTTTATTTTTTATTTTTTTTTTGGCCCCTGGGGCCATGCAAAATCTCAGTCCTCTACCTCCCCTCCTTCCCCACTTTCCTCCTCTCCTTCAGTTATCACCTATTTTCCCTGTTATTCCCTTATTCTGAGGTATATTTTCGTGCTAACATTAGAAATCCGATTGGAGGGTGTGGTCATCACTGATAGCAAGCGAGTGCAAGAGAGAGAGAGAGAGTATCGATCGACTGTGTCTCAGTGGCCTTGGGGGAAATTGGCGGGAAAGCAGATTGCCTCACCCATACATTATACAACTCGCGGGCTATATCTCCGATTTTGACCATCCAAACGCTGTTTTCACTCGTTTTATTGTTGTTTCAGGTTAATACCTTTATAATCAACCCATAATAGGCGCATATGGATAAATATTAATGCTATTAATGGCACAATGAATATTTTAGTGACGGAAACACCTCAAATACGTCAGCACAGGGGGACGTTTCCAATTACCCCCATGCGCACTTCAGAGGTTAAGAGGCATTTCTTCCGAGGTAAATACACTGCCAGTGCAGAAGGATCCGGAAGGCTTATTCCCTGTCCGTGATGCCTTTAGTGACCACAGGGGACTCGGTTGTGTGGAGTGGGGGGGTAGAAGACATGAGGTGAGAATTTTGCGTGACACGGGGGCATCGCAAACACCGAGAGATTTCACTGGTAAACCTGTCAATACGGCGTGGGTGGTTGTGGTTCAGGGAGTTAATGCGACAAGGTCATCTATCTATCTATCTATATGCTCAGGCCCAATCCCCATTTTGGGGGTAGCCGACTCAAGACAGAGCAAGAACAGGGAAAACACAAAAACAACATAAAACAAAAAATAAACACTGATAAAAAAACACAAACTCACACACATCCAGGACACCCAGGAGAAGACCCAGAGACCAGGGTTACCAAGGTCGTTCCAGCACTCCCCCCGGCCCCTGACCACCCGGAGAGGTTCCGATCTCGGCAGGCAGACATGCAGCGGAGCCAAAGCCACAAGCCCTCCCACCACACTTCCAGGCACACCCTTCATATTAATAGTCTCCCCGGGCCAGGCGCCTGATGGACTATTATCTAGTCGAACTTGCGCCCGACCCCTTACTCCAAATGACCAAGTGTTCACTCAACTATTCACAAGCATTCTCCATTCACTCCTGTCCACCACCACTTCCCCTGCCTGATCTATAGTCATTCCTCTATCATCCAAAGCCTTTCTTACACAGTCTCTCCATCTCAATGGGGGTCTTCCTGCCCTTCTATCTCCCCTTGTACCTGACTCACATATTATCTTTGTAAGCCTTTCATCTCCATTCGTTCAACATGACCATACCAGCTCAGCACCCTTCTGTCCACTCTGGCTGACAAATGTTCCTCCTGCCCCACTCTCCTACGTATCTCTTCATTCCTCAATCTGTCTCTACGAGTAACTCCACACATACTCCTCAAGCAGCTCATCTCCATCACATCCAGCCCTCTTTTCTCCTTTTTCTTCAGAGCCCATGTCTCAGCCCTACATCACTGTTGGCACAACAATTCCTTGATACAGTGCACTTTTTACTTTCACTCAGAGATTTCTCGTCTTCCACATACTTCCCATTGCTCCGAAAACCTTCCTTCCTTCACACACTCTGTTTTACCTCCACTTCCATACCTCCACTCCTGCTTATTGTTCCTCCTAGATATTTAAAACACTCTACTTGTTCCAATATTTCCCCATCCAGCCTCGCATCTAGATTCACCCTATGCTCTCCCCTATTACACACCATTACTTTACTTTTATTGACGTTCACCTTCAGTTTCCTCCTTCCACAAACCACACCAAACTCTTTGACTACCCGCTGCAGTTTCTCATCAGAATCCGCCACCAATGCTGTGTCATCAGCGAACAGGTCATACCCGCTTGTAAGAATGAAGATGGAAGTTGATGGTGTGACTCGGAACCTGGATGTAGGAATTGTGGAGAAGTTACCTGTTGGGGGCGTCTACCTCCTTCTCGGCAACGGCTTTGCGGGACCTACTTCTGAGGCTCCACCCTTGGTCGTTGCCGAGAAGCCGGCCGACGTGAGTAGGGAGGAGCAGGAGTGGGTTGTAAAGTGTCCGGTGCAACCTATGGCGTGTGTTGCCACCGGAGATCTTGCATCCAGGGAGTCACATTCTGGTCAACAGTCTTTAGATCAGCGGAGGAAGGGTACCGAGAAGGGGTTGAAAGTTGATGCGGTTGAGAGTTTAGTATCAACGGACCTTCTCGGGGACTCATTATTAGGACCACATTTAGAGTCTGGAGAAGACCCAGTAACTGTTCCTGAAAAGGCAGAGGATGGGCTTAAAAAGATGAAAGAGTTGAAGGAGGACAGTGATGCACAGTCGGGAGATGTAGCAACAAGGTACCCTGATGTGTACCCTATGAGAAATGGGTCGGCGAAGACGGTGGTCCGAAGCTTGCTAGTGTATTTTTCCCGATATGGTTACCCGCAGGGGATTCAGTCAGTCCAGGGACCCAACTTCACTTCTAGCCTCTTTGTTCAAGCAATGCCGCAGCATGGGATTGTTGGGGTTGTGTCATCTGCGTATCATCCGGAGAGCCAGGGTGTGTTAGAGCGATGGCACTCAGCCTTAAAATCTGTGCTTAGTTGTTGTTGCTTTGAGAGTGGGAAGGATTGGGATCTTGGCCTGCCATGTGTTTTGTTTGCTGTGCGGGAGGTACCTGGGGAAGGTTTGGGATTCAGCCCTGATGAGCTCCTCTTTGGACACCGTGTCAGAGGGCCTCTCCATATGGTTGAAGAAGTATGGGAGGGCGCAGACAAACCTTGTTCTATGCTCAAGTGTGTCCTCGACAGTCGAGAACGGATGTTGCGCAGTCTGGAGTTGACTGGCCGTAATTTGACTAGCTCTCAGGCCCTCAGGAAGGACAGGTACGACCTCAAGGTTGAACTCCGGGAGTTGCATGTGGGTCAGGAGGTGTTGATTCTACTGCCCCTTGTAGGTCACCCCTTATCCGCGAAGTACGCTGGTCTTTATAGGGTGGTGGAGGAGCTATCGGACCTGGATTACTTGGTAGCCACTCCAGACAGACGGAAGCGCAATCAGTTATGTCACGTTAATCTCATGAAGGAGTATGGGAGGCACCCTCCTGAGCCTCTCACTGTGCCTGTGATGACGTTTAGCAGTCAAGGTGGAGAAGGTGAACGGGACAGTCAAGCTCAGGTGGAGGATAACTGGAAGGATAAGAAGTTCAAATGGGCGCCTGAGTGTGAGAAGGTGTTTAGAGAAGTAAAACACCTGTTGTGCACTCACCCGATCCTCAGGGCCCCTGACTTTAGCCTACCTTTCCAACTAGCAACGGAGGCTAGTGGTGTGGGGGCTGGTGCCGTCCTTGTGGTAAAGGACGATGATGGGCTGGAGCATCCTGTTAGTTTCTGCTCGGAGAAGTTCAATTCGGCCCAGGGGAGCTGCTCTGTTGTCGAGGAGGAGCTGCTGGCGGTTGTGCTTGCGCTGGGGCATTTCGGGGTCTATGTTCCAGCCTATGGTCCGGTCGTTGTAGTTTACCCAGATCATCACCCTCTCAAGTTCTTGGACCAGTTTCACAATCTGAATATGAGGCTGACCAGGTGGTCGCTAAGGTTATTGGTATATAACCTGGACATACGCCATATTGCCGGTTGTGACAACGTGGTTGCAGATTGTCTTTCAAGGGTATATGATCCTGGGTAGATTGACACACGGGTAGCCTCCTGCTTTAGTTTGAATAGTATTTTGCGCTTGGTGCTTGTTGGCTCGCGGTTGTAGCCCAGTGTATTGGGTCGTAAAGCAGGAGTTGAGCGTTTGGTATAGAAGAAAAAACTAGGCTTGCCCCTATAGTGCAGCCGAAATAAACTAATTAAAAACATAATCAAATAAAAACTCTTTCTTTGATAGTTTAATTTTTTCAGTATGTTATAGCAGTAATTCTGAGTTGCACTCCTCTCAGAATGCTGGGCTAGAGAAGCTCGCTCTTGAGGAGCATAACTACATATAATTTAACCTATTGTGTTGGGGAGGGTTATAATTTGTAAAATGTTTTGTTGAGGAACTGTGCCAGATATTTTACTGCCGCTGGGTGATGGGAAGTAGAGATATAGCATGGGTTCTAACCATCAGATTTTTGTGAGCCTTGGGGCATCTGAGAAAAATCTTGGGAAGGGGGGGGGGGGTGACGTTAACCACTCTGTTAGAACCGCATGGCTTGTCCTACAGTGATTCACTAGGATCGCCAGGGCAGTGGATGTGGCTACAGTTTATGTATTAGGGTGTGCTTTATTTCATATGAAAGCTCGTGTCATGGGCAGTCCAGAAAGGCTCTTTGTTTTCACCCATGTCAAGGCTTTATATATTTAATTGTAAAGTATATGTTTTATCATTAACTAGTAATGATGGGATCTGGATCTGGGCAAGTTCTTTGACCTGAATGTTGGTTTGAAACAGGGGTGTGTGATGTCCCCGTGGTTGTTTACTGTATATATGGGTGGAGTTATGAAAGAAATACTATCAAAGCAGTGGATGTTGGTGTATCGCTGAAAAGGGAGGGAATTGAGTGGAAGCTACCTATACTGCTGTTTGCGGATGATACAGTTCTGATGAGTGATAATGAATGGGAGTTGCAGGGTCTGGTAAATGAGTTTGGAACAGTGTGCGAAAAACGGAATTTGAAGGTAAATATGGGGAAGAGCAAGGTTATGGTCTTCGAAAGGGGTGAAGTCACAGAGTGTGAGGTGTGAAGCTGAACGGTCAGGCTATGGAGATCGTCAACTCTTTTAAGTATCTGGGCAGTGTGTTGAGTAAAGATGGGACTATGGATGAAGAGGTGCGGGAGAGGGTATAACAGGGAAAGAGGGGTTGTAGGAACGCTAAAAGCAGTAACAAGAAATAGGGTGGTCAGTATGGAAGTGAAGAAGTCCTTGCATGACAGTGTGGTAATCCCGACACTGACTTACGGAAGCGAAGCATGGACGTTGGTTGAGAGACTCAGACCAAGAGTGAGAGCAGTGGAACTGAATTACTTAAGGAGTGCGTGCAGAGTTACATGGAGGGATAGACAGACTAATGAGGAAGTAAGAAGGAGGTGTGGTGTGGAGGTAGATGTGCTGGAATGTGTGAAAAGGAACAACTTGAGAATGGTTCGGCCATATGGAACGTATGGAAAGCGAGAGAAGGACTAATAGGGTGTACGAGAGCGAGGTGGGACAGAGGGGAGAGGTAGACTGAATATGAGGTTGGAAGGATGGAGTGAGGAACTACAACGAAGGCGGTGCTGGTTGGGGGAGGGGCGTCGACTGACTGGGGACAGGTGCATGGGGGTTCGTTCGTGGCACCCCCTTCGGGGGATAGATTAGGATGGGATCTGGGAGAGAGAGAGAGAGTAGAACAGAGTGAGAGGGGGCGCGCAGTGTTTTTGTCCCGCTCGATAACGTCACGGCTGGCTGCCTCGTGGGGGTTGGTTGAGGGAGGTCCTTACCATGTTGCTAGCTTCTTTGCTAGTGGCTAGAGGATTTGTTACCGCTTTACTCTGCGCGGTGCAAACTAGTCCCGGTATATATACAGGTTCCTCGCCACTCTCTCCCTCAGATCTGGTTTCTAGAATGCATCCCTCTTTATCCTTTGATACCTGTCCCCCGCCCTGCACCTGAGAATTTTTTCCTCTGCCTATCTCTCTCATTTTCCATATCTTTCACCACCATTTATTAATATTATACCCCACTCTGGTTAACTCTGCAAAATCAGCTTCATGCTGGCCAGTTGTATTGTGCGTTAAGGTCTGATATAACCCATGTATGTTAGTTGTTAAGATAAGTTGATCACGAAGCATTGGTTGGCATTCATATTGTTTAGTACCGCTTCCTATAATTATTAGTGTTCTGCTGGATTAGATAATGCTAGACTAGGGGTCTGATATTACAAGGTATTGTTTCCTATGAGTGCTGGCTTTAGGTAAAAGCTGCACGACATACCTGAGAACTGGAGTTGATTGGGTAAATTCTAGTCTGTGTGCCATTGAGAGTAGAGCATGCACGAATGAGGGCTTTTTGCCTATACCATTCTGCACTGTTCTAGGCTCGGTTGTTTATCTTTGAGGTACGCCAGGAGAACTCTTAATACTTCGGTATTAAGGTTTCTCAAGAGAGCTACCCTTCCCTATAACGTAATATTTGACGCACAGACTTGAGATTTGCACTAGGCTATGCGACATGCCATGCGCACCAGTATCTCTTATCATTGACTAGCTAGACTTTATCAGTCATAGTAGACATTAAGTATATTAATCCAATTACTCTTTTTATGCATACCCGTTCATGATTACACAAGCATTTCGCAGCCTAGTTTGATGTATGGAGACACAAACGACTTAGGCTTTTTTTGTTGATAGGAATACTGCATTGTCGTGGCGATTATTATTGTTGTAGTGTTTAGGATATTCTTGGCTCCGACGGCATTATATATTCTGCCTTTTTGTGTGCATAGCCTGCACGAGCATTGTTCCGCTGCCTGCCTTTTTGGGTTCCATTTCCGATACGAGCATCTTTATAGCATCTAACATTTAAAGAAGATTCCTTGTTAGTGTTGAAGGACTTTAGTGCACTTTCTTTCATGCAGGAGTGCCCGACATTTATTGATTAAAGTACCGTAAGCTGTAACTTCTCTTACCACCTTACTTTGCATACCATAACCAAGCACCTTCGGTTATAGGTAGTAATAGGCTGTTTCACATAACATTAAGCCTAGAGTAGACGCACATTTATTGAGAGTTTGATAGCCTATTATTGCATATAGAACTCTGTAGAGTATTTGTGTTCTTTGTTCACTGGGAATCTACATCAGAGGTTGGATCTAGCGCTTTCCGTTGTAGCATTTATGCCATTACTAGTCCAATGAATAAGAGCCCTGATATATTTAAACCTCCGTCGTAACAATATATATATATATATATTGTCACATTCCTCGCCGCTGTGAAGCTTCGAGAGTTTCTGCTGTGCTCGACCCCTTTCGACTCTCTATAGCTCGGCACTCCGTTGTTTTGTTGTTCCAGCCAGGGTCGACTATGACGTCTCAGCTGAGTGCGTCAATAGTTTAATTTTGTATATTATTTAATGTTCTTAATAATAGATGGCGCTGTACTTGCCAATCTTCTGTTTTCTAGTTACCTTTCTGTACGTGTATAAGGGGTTCAGGCTGTGACGGAGGGTGTAATTCATCTTGAATTCATATGAAATCTGTATATACTCAACCAGGGTCTTGGATATATTGGCTCCTGGAGATTTGTGTGGAGGGGTTATCCTGTATTGTGTGCTACTAAATACCGCTAGCTGTGCTGATAACCAGGGAGTAGTGTCTTGTCTGTCATAGCCTGATTCCTATTATTAAGTGGGTCATTAGTTTACATTAGTATATAAGGTTCTTTTCTTTTTTCCGTTATTTTTGTTTGTTTGTTCATAGAGATAAATTATTATAATTTATATATTAATATTCATATAAATATATTATTTTCCTTTTTAATCTAGTTACTTGCAATTCTTTATATAATATAGATTCCTTTCTTTTATAATGATATATATATATATATATATATATTAAAATTATCTTTATTTTTCTTAACCATCATATTATGTGCATTAGTTTGGTACAAAGGGGTTAGTGGTGTGGTCAAGTTTATAAGATCAAAGTGGCTTATGATATAATAACTTACATAAATAAACTGCTATATAAACTATAACTACCATCTCTAAAATAGACTACTGAGTCTTGGCATAAGTCTGTTAAACAGACTATTACTCTCCTCACTGAATTCACTTCTAATCTATTCAGTCTAGTGTGACAATTTGGGAGTTACCATACCCGTAGTGCTTACCAGGCCTAATTAAAACTTCATAACTTCCGGGTTGTAACAAATGGGGGCCTGACCGGGATTTTTTTTTTTGCCATTTTACTGGACTTCCATTGCTGACTTCCGTTACCTTACTGATCATATATTTGTAATTTAATTGATATTTTATACCACGTTGTAAAGGAATCTTGACTATTAGATCTCTTGTTTTCTTGCTTATGTTGTTTAAATATTCATTCCTATCTATAATTTGGTTTGTACAACACGGTAAGATTACAAAAGTAGCTCTCCCTCACAATTACAGGGAACATTAATACATAATACTAGGATGTGTTCAGGCGCTCACCTCATTCCTCATACTCTTTCATACTTGTATCACCTTTGGCAGACGGTACCAAGTATATCCTAGAGTATCTCTTGATAGATTACAAATCATCACTGGTCATCCCCTGAGTCACCCTTAAATAATTTATTTCAGAGTAGGACTGACTTCATCATATGTCAACCATAGAACAATATAACTATAGGTTAGACCATACACGATTACTATAATTCCTAATCTTAGTAGTATTGATGAGCCATAGTCTCTCATACTTCTTATCCTCTCTCTATAGAATCGTGTGTCCGTGTATCACTGCTGAACAGGTCTCCTTTGATAAAGTAACGGTAGCTTTGTCTTGGGTTTCTTTCTGCCCTCAATTAACGTAGTTTAATAGAGAGTTCACATTAAAATCAAAACTAGATTGATATTTAAATGTCCCTCTACCTGTATCATGATGTACAAGTCTATACTAGGCAGATCATAATTCTCCTAGATATCTATAATCTCACCTATGCATGTCAACTCATGTCTTGATTCCCAGCGGAACGAGAGTCATTCCCCGCCTGTTATCTCGTGACTATCCCAACCTTGGAACAGATTAAAGGGTAATTTTCTCTTCCGAGTATTCTGTAGTTGCGCTTAGACATGACGGAACCTTTTAACTTAAAACACTTTTGTAATGAGCCTTCCATTAGTCTTCTCAGGGATCGAGTGATTTCGAAAGACCGGTGGAAGTTTATGGCCATCACCTTTGACATTCCTTTTGAAAGTTCCCACACCAAAGCACAAATAAAAAACCTTGTCGTAGAAGACTTGGTTAAGAGACAACATTTACCTCCAGAAGCTATAGATGAATTCACCCCCATGACTTCTACGACGCAGTTGTCTCTCCACTCTGACTCTGATGATGGCCAAGCGGATAAGGTTCCTCCAGCGCACTATCGTGAAGAGAGACTTGCCTTAAAAAAACTCAAACTTCAATATGAATATGAATTTGAACAAATCAAACTTGAGAAGAACCAGGAACTTGAACGAGCCAAACTTGAGAAGGACCGGGAACTTGAACGAGCCAAACTTGAAGAAAGAGAGAAGGACCGGGAACTTGAACGAGCCAAACTTGAGAAGGACCAGGAACTTGAACGAGCCAAACTTGAGAAGGACCGGGAACTTGAACGAGCCAAACTTGAAGAAAGAGAGAAGGACCGGGAACTTGAACGAGCCAAACTGGAACTTGAACAAGCCAAACTTCATTAACAAAGTATATCTCACCAGAAGCAGACAACTCTTAACTTGGCTAAGAACATCCCACTACTACCAACTTTTCACGAGGACGATCCTGATGCTTTTTTCGTCGCCTTCGAGAAGACAGCCCAGCATCTTCAGTGGGAGAAGCAGGAATGGCCTTGGTTACTACAACCTAAGTTGGTGGGTAGGGCTTCCACTGTTTTTTTTCGAATCTGGAAACCTTTGATGATTACGAGTTTGTTAAGAAGGCCATACTTGATGCCTATGCAGTCACCCCTGATAGTTATCGTAAAAAGTTTCGTAACTATGCTAAACCTGAAAAACACACCTTCTTGGAGTTTGTTAGGGAGAAGTTCCGCCTGTGTAAGAAGTGGCTAGACACCTCTGATATCACTACATATGCTAAGCTAGTTAATTGTGTTGTTTTGGAGGAATGGAAGAGGAAGTTACCATTTAGTTTGTTAGTTTACCTAGAGGAGAAGGGAGAGACAGACTTGATCAAAGCAGCACAGCTGGCGGATGCGTATGCACTTATCTACAGGAATCTCCATTGCAAAGATAAATCCAGGACCCTTAATGTAAAATCATCCTCTAACTATAACCCTGTGAAAGTGGCTGGTGGACAACTGAGATCTCTTAAGTTCAACAGGAAAATGAATAGCACTACTGATTTCTGTACCTATTGTAAGCAGTCAGGTCATGATATCTTGAATTGTAAACGCCCTAAGTGTAAGACCTCATCTGCATATAAACTTACTCTCACAACATCCAAGACTAATCCTACACAAAAAAAACCCAGGTACATCTAGTGAGAGACCTATCACATGTGTTGCTACTAATTCTCCTAAAGATGTATTCTCTGCATTCAAGGTATCAGGTACGGTCTCTACAGATAATGGTTTTCCCCAATATCCAGTTACCATTCTTAGGGATACAGGGTCAGCTCAGAGTATATTGTGCAAGAAAGCTTTACCATCAGTAGAAAACACATTCACTGGGGAAAAAATTAAACTACTATCTCTAGATGCAGGCAAAGGAGCACCTATTGCTAAAGTGGTGCTAGACAGTGGATTATTCAAAGGGGAGGTAAAAGTAGCCATTCGTGATAAGATCCCTGTTGCTGGTGTGACTTTTCTTCTGGGGAATGATTTGGCAGGGAACGGTCTGATTCCAGAATTGGTCCTGTCAAACAAACCCATGGAGAGGAGTCCCACTGAGCCACTCGATCAAAAACATCCTCATGTCTTCCCCGTATGTGCAGTTACCCGCTCACAAACTGTTACTGCTCCTTGCCCAAACCTATCCTTGCCATTACCTTGTGATAACCTATTATATCCGAATCTGAGCAAGGATAATCTGATTCAGGCTCAAGAGATAGATCCTACACTAGCTAAAATCAGACATGTAGCAGACACACCCACTGCAGGAAAAAACTCATGTTTTTACTATCATGAAAGTGTGCTTATGAGAAGTTTCCATCCTCCAGATAAGGCTGATGCTGATACCTGGTCCACTGTTCATCAAGTAGTCATTCCCACTTCTATTCACAGTTCTGTTATGGAATTGGCTCATGACGGTTTAGCGGGACATTTGGGACAACAAAATACATATAAAAAGTTACTTGCTCATTTTTACTGGCCAGGAGTCAAGAATGACGTTACCCAGTATGTTAAGACCTGTCATACATGCCAAATCGCAGGTAAACCTAATGAAGTAATTCCCCCTGCTCCTCTTAAGCGAATTCCTGTCACTACTGAGCCGTTTGAGCGCATGGTTATAGATTGTGTTGGGCCTCTTCCCAGGACTAAGAAAGGTAATCAGTATCTCCTTACTGTCATGGACACTTCTACTAGGTACCCTGAGGCTTACCCTCTGAAGGACATAAAGGCTGGACAAGTGGTAAAACACTTACTGCACCTCTTTAGTAGGGTGGGTATTCCTAAAGACATTCAAACTGATCAAGGTACAAATTTTACAAGTAAGATGATGTCAGAAGTCATGAAAGAGTTGAATATTCACCACCATTTTGCCACAGCCTACCATCCACAGTCCCAGGGTTGCCTTGAAAGATTTCACCAGAGCTTTAAGTCACTTATTAAAAAATATTGCATTGAAACTGAGAAGGACTGGGATGAAAACATAGACTTTCTCCTGTTTGCCATAAGAGAATGCCCACAAGAATCACTAGGCCACTCACCCTTCGAGCTCTTGTATGGTCGCCAAATTAGGGGCCCTCTTAAAGTACTTAAAGATGTTTGGTTTAAGACTGTTTCTGATCACCCTCTACGCACAGTTTCTGAGTACATCAATTCTTTGAAGCTGAAACTATCTTCTGTGCGTGCTCTAGCTTTGGAAAATCTTGAACGTAGTCAGTCAAAAATGAAGTACATTTATGATTCTAAAACTAAACCTCGTGTATTCTCTACAGGTGACAGGGTTCTGTTGTTTCTACCCATTCCAGGTCTATCTATCTATCTATCTATATGCTCAGGCCCAATCCCCATTTTGGGGGTAGCCGACTCAAGACAGCAAGAACAGGGAAAACACCAGGTCAGGCCTTGAAAAGTAAGTACTCTGGTCCTTATATAGTCTCTCAGAAATTGACACCACTCAACTATGTTATTCAAACTCCAGATAGACTGAGAGCTCCACAACTAGTTCACATCAATCAAATCAAACTATATTATGAAAGGTCTTTAGAGGATGATTCACAACAGGTTAAACCCTGTCTTGTAACCAATTCTGAAAATGTA
Source organism: Paralithodes platypus (assembly GCA_032716605.1). Classification (NCBI taxonomy): domain Eukaryota; kingdom Metazoa; phylum Arthropoda; class Malacostraca; order Decapoda; family Lithodidae; genus Paralithodes; species Paralithodes platypus. The sequence goes on from CM064572.1 coordinate 19,805,757, forward strand.
CATCCTGGTAGACTCTATATAATTGAGGGTACTGACATTCCATCACCTAAAGGAAATCCTAAAAACAGTCAGGTCTTGCGCCATTTAGATGATTACCTCCCTGGCACTACATCATCTCAGAAGGCAGATCTTAAATTGTTACTCCTAAAGTATCCATCAATTACTTCAGATGTCCCAGGGTTTTATAACTCACAACAGCATGATGTCATTCTAACATCTGATATGGTTAAACCTATTAAGCAACAACCATATAGGCTAAACCCCCAGAAGCAGTTGATCATGAAGAAAGAAATTGACTTTATGTTGGAGAATGACCTGATAGAAGAGAGTTGCTCTCCTTGGGCTTCACCCAGTCTGTTAGTCCCTAAATCTGATTGTAGCAGTAGACTTTGCACAGATTACCGTAAGCTCAATAAGGTCACTGTACCTGATGCTTTCCCTCTGCCTCGTATTGATGATTTAGTTGATAAGGTGGGTAGGGCTAAATTTGTTTCTACTATTGACCTTCAGAAAGGTTATCAGATTGGTATGTCAGACAGGGCTCAAATAACTTCAGCATTCACCACCCCTTTTGGTCTCTATCAATATAAAGTAATGCCATTCGGAATGATCAATGCTCCCGCCACTTTCCAACGAATCATGTCCCATACTATTCTTGGTTTAGTTGGCGTAGACTGCTACTTGGATGACATTGTTGTAATTGCAGAAACGTGGCCTGAGCATCTGGTACGGCTGGAGATGCTGCTCTCTCGTCTCTCCCAGGCTGGCCTCACCATCAACCTTGCGAAATCCTGTTTTGGCCGGGCCATGGTCACTTATCTCGGCCATGTGGTGGGCCAAGGCATGGCGCGCCCGAAGTCCGCCAACATCGAGAGCATCTTGGACTATCCCCAGCCTAAGGACCGCAAGTCTCTGATGAGGTTCCTGGGTATGTGTGGCTTTTACCGGAGATTCTGCAGCAACTTTGCCACTATTGCCGCCCCTCTCACCGACCTAACCAGCACGAAGGTGGCGTTTGTGTGGTCCCCTGCGTGTATGGCAGCCTTCCACCACCTGAAGACTCTGCTGTCCACCTACCCAGTGCTCCGTGCCCCTGATCCTGCCAAACCGTATCAACTGCAGGTAGACGCCAGTGGTGAGGGTGTTGGAGCCGTCCTCCTACAGTACCATGAAGATATCCTCCACCCAGTCTCTTATTTCTCCACAAAGTTGAAAAGACATCAGCGAGGGTACTCTACTGTGGAGAAGGAGGCTTTGGCTCTGGTCCTGGCAATTAAGAAATTTGATTGATACCTTCCTCAGCATTCGCCTCACATTGACGTGTATACGGATCATAACCCTCTTACTTTCATTGACCGTATGAAGAACAACAATCAACGGATTTTAAGATGGGCTCTACAGCTTCAAGAGTACCAGCTGGTTGTGCGTCACATACGAGGAGTTGACAATCGGATCGCTGACACACTGTCAAGGGATCTATCACCCTCCTTTCAGTCAGCTTCTTGTGCTTCTTCGCCCTCCTCTCCCTGTTCGGAGGTCTTCCAGGGGGAGGTGTCACATCCCTCGCCACTGTGAAGCTTCGAGAGTTTCTGCTGTGCTCGACCCCTTTCGACTCTCTATAGCTCGGCACTCAGTTGTTTTGTTGTTCCAGCCAGGGTCGACTATGACGTCTCAGTTGAGTGCGTCAATAGTTTCATTTTGTATATTATTTAATGTTCTTAATAATAGATGGCGCTGTACTTGCCAATCTTCTGTTTTCTAGTTACCTTTCTGTACGTGTATAAGGGGTTCAGGCTGTGACGGAGGGTGTTGTAATTCATCTTGAATTCATATGAAATCCGTATATACTCAACCAGCGTCTTGGATATATCGGCTCCTGGAGATTTGTGTGGAGGTGTTATCCTGTATTGTGTGCTACTAAATACCGCTAGCTGTGCTGATAACCAGGAGTAGTGTCTTGTCTGTCATAGCCTGATTCCTATTATTACGTGTGTCATTAGTTTACATTAGTATATAAGGTTCTTTTCTTTTTTCCGTTATTTTTGTTTGTTTGTTGATAGAGATAAATTATTATAATTTCTATATTAATATTCATATAAATATATTATTTTCCTTTTTAATCTAGTTACTTTCAATTCTTTATATAATATAGATTCCTTTCTTTTATAATTATATATATATATATATATTTTAAAATTATCTTTATTTTTCTTAACCATCATATTATGTGCATTAGTTTGGTACAAAGGGGTTAGTGGTGTGGTCAAGTTTATAAGATCAAAGTGGCTTATGATATAATAACTTACATAAATAAACTGCTATATAAACTATAACTACCATCTCTAAAATAGACTACCGAGTCTTGGCATAAGTCTGTTAAACAGACTATTACTCTCCTCACTGAATTCATTTCTAAACTATTCAGTCTAGTGTGACAATTTGGGAGTTACCATACCCGTAGTGCTTACCAGGCCTAATTAAAACTTCATAACTTCCGGGTTGTAACAAATATATATATATATATATATACACATATTTGTGTGTATGTGTGTTTGCCACTGAAAGAGGTTCGATTACGGTGCTGTGTAGTATACAGTCTGTATACTGTATGTCGTGTGTGCCACTGAAGGATGGTATTAAGGGGACTACACACCCTCCGACACAACAAAATTAATAAAAAAACAAATATTTTATCTTTCATCTCTATAATTTTAGGGTATAATCAAATTATCAATGCCGACTTTGGTGGAGCATGAGAATGTGGTAAGTCATGACATCATGAAGTCACGACATCATGATTATGTCACAGCTTCCTGCGGTCTTATTATTTGTCCTAGAGACACCTGCTGTTACATGTAAATACTCTAATACCAAACGAATAGCTTGTAATGTAGTTTTTCTTAAAATTTCCAATACATCATGACATATCGAGGTCATAAAATGTACGTTGTGCGCGACGTCGCGATTTTGTTTAATAAAATTCCCCCTGATACTAAAGTTTTTCACTTTATCGGGAAAACAAAATTACACAATGAAGGCACAACCAATATGTGTTAACATGAGCGTTTACAAGCAGCTCCAATACAATACAATGGAGTAGTTACACTTGGAAGTTGCCAATATATGATTGTGGGAAATTGCAGACAAAAGTAAAATTTATATAACATCTCAATTATTTGGTTGTGTCATGAAAAAATTGCTAAGTTACTCATAAATACTAAGTTTTATGATTTAGGTATTGGAAGAAAACGTAAACTAGCCAGTAATTTAGGGTTCGATCCCCACTGAGAGATTAGAAACATTTAGTGGCTCACGTGTATTTGTGATATATTCTCAATATTTGTAACTCTCATGCTTTGTGGGTTAGAATTAAATGAAATCAATTTCGATCCGAGTTGCGTCGGGACACTCAAAAATCCTTGTATGGTATTCTGGAAATATGGATCCTACAACTAGGTTTGAATTGAAATATATTCGCCTAGTGGGTTTACCTTCTCCCTAACATAAACAGGATAGAAGGCTGAGTGTCTTTTAGACTGCCGTGGTGTAATTGATTAAAGCGTCGGCTATCGTCCTGATGGTCGACGGTTCGATCCCCACTGAGAGATTAGAAACATTTAGTGGCTCACGTGTATTTGTGATATATTCTCAATATATATATATATATATATATTAAATCAAGTCTTGTTACTCAAAAATGGTCTATAGGAGAGAAAATCACAGCGTGCCTTTACATATCCTATCCACACCTGTATACGGAAACGCCCCGAACGTCCAGGAATAAATATGGAAGGAGCCGCCTCCCCAACCGTCCAGGAAGAAATAAATCCGCTCTCCCTCCTCCTCCCCAGCCTGATCTTCCCCCTCCTCCTCCTCCCCAGCCTTATCTTCCCCCTCATCCTCCTCCCCAGCCTGATCTTCCCCCTGCTCCTCCTCCTCCCCAGCCTGATCATCCTCCTCCTCCTCCCCAGCCTGATCTTCCTCCTCATCCTCCCCAGCCTGATCTTCCCCCTTCTCCTCCTCCTCCTCCCCATCCCCCTCCTCCCCAGCCTGATATTCCCCCTTCTCCTCCCCTTCCCCCTCCTCCTCCTCCTCCTCCTCTCCCTTCTTCTCCTCCTCCTCCTCCCCACCCTGATCTTATCCAGATGGTGTAAGTCTTAGGGATAGATTCTTGTACCCGCAGAAACATCTACGTCTATTGACCAAGCCGGCTTAGAAGAGCGGGATATATACACATAAGCGCGTTTTTTGGTCCCCCTTTTTTACAACTTTACGTGCGTTTTCTAGCAACTATATATTTTAGATTTTAGGCACGTTTTCTAAAGCCGGTATACACACAGGCACATTTTTTAGCCACTTTATTTTTGCAACTTTTTTAGGCGTGTTTTCACAAACAAATATAATTTATACACAGGCGCATTTTTGTATCCACTTTTTATACGGCTGTCATCGACTGAACGTATTATAGTATACCCTCCATCCGTCCGTGCGTTAACTTTCCTTGTCATTGCTCTAGTGGCTATATTTCTTCACTGATTTTGATAAAACTTATATTATAGCTTTACTACTGAGAGTCCTTGGATGAGTTCGATTTTCATCTTTTTACAAAAAATATCTAGGGGTGCTACCACCAAACACAGTCTGACAGCAGTGTATGGGTTAACTTTCATTATTTTTTTAATGAATATTATAAGATTTACAACATAGGTTCTCTACAATAAGACCTTGGACGAGTTCGCTTTTTCCGCGACCTATCAGAAAACCTAGGGATGCTACCACTAACTTTCTCTGTTAGACACCCTATGGGTTAACTCATTGTTATCAGACTTCAACCATTACTATTTTACAGTTCCCCCCCCCCACCAATTTGGCTAAGTGATACAATTTTAATCATCCTGGTACTATTATAGAACCTCTTTGAATGAAAAATATCTAATGATAATGTACGATTGGCTGGGAGAGGGGTATCCTGACAAGGATTCGAACCCACACTCCTGGTATATTTGGGAGAGTCCGGCACCGTAACCACTCGGCCATGTGCTTTCCTTATATCCGCTTATTGAAGTGGTTTTCGAATTATATTAAATATGTTAAGACAAGAAAACCCTCCATACACCTCAATGGTGAATTATTAGATGAAACAAATGCAATTGGACTTCCAGAGCCATCTGGATTCTTAGTTTTCTTTTCTCTTATTGCCCACGCAGAATAGGTGGATCGTCGGTAGGGCGATGGTATGTATCTGTGTGTGTGTGTGTGTGTTTATGTGTGTGTGTAATCTGTCTATCTGTCTATCATCCAATTCCCAAGTCTCCCCCACCCCATCTCTCTCTCTCTCTCTCTCTCTCTCTCTCTCTCTCTCTCTCTCTCTCTCTCTCTCTCTCTCTCTCTCTTACTTTACTGTCCTATTCTGCTACTACTACAAACTCTCCCTGTCTAGTAGTATTAAGGCCGGACCACGTAGTAGGGACCGCAAGGTCTGTGCGGTCTGAGTATATGTGTTTAACTTTAGCTCTCTCTCTCTCTCCAAACTCCTGATATCCAACTTGAATCGGACCCAATAAAAATCCGAACTCATTTCTCCCCGAGCTTATATTGTCAAGCACTTCGAAACTGCTCGCTCGCTCTCGTTCACCGGGTCTCGCATCTCAAGTTCTTAATTAACCCGCCTGCTGGTAGACTTTTTGGAGTGTTAATTCGGGTTATTTATTGACTTGGTATTGATTGAGACTTAAAAAAACGACGAGGGTTTGTTGTCTATTTGCGTTCTTAATATATACAAAGTTTGTAAGTAACCAGTACCATCGATACCAGAGTTAATGCCTCTCGACTTTCTTTAATAGTGCTATGTCAGGGATAGAGTCTATGCAACTCCAACTTCCGATGTTTATATTTATATATTTTATATATATATTTATTTTATTTTACCTATATAAAGGAAACAAAAGGCAAACTGACTAACAAGTGTCTCCCCTAACGTTGAAAGCGTGACAGAGAGCAACATTTAAACCAAATTTAAGTGTATTGAAAAGAAGTGTGGTGTGCTTGTTAAGTGTAGTGAAATGAATAGGTGGATGAGGTGTTTGTTAGAGCTAACTGGATTACTCTCTGTGTAGGTAAGACACAAACAGAACCAGTGAGGGAAGCCAGTCAAATGAAACAGGAGTTCCAGCAAATCTTTATCACATGCCTAAGTGACGTCCCTGGGGTACTGCCCTGCTCGATTGGTGCCTACAATCTCCCCAACAGTGGTACCTTAACCCCTTCTGTACCGGCGACATTCTTTAAGGGGGTAGTGCTTGGTTTTTGGTCGATATATTTATCTATTAATTTATTTTTTAGTTTCCTCGCTAGACCTCCATCAAGCTTAGAAATACACCGCCTAGACCAACTTTCAAGATGTTTTTTTACATTTTTCGGTAGAAAACAGTCTCGGTCGAAGGCCGGTCCCTTCTAAAATTACACCTAAATGGCCCGAATGTTCTTAATGTGACCAAAAATGGGGCGAAAGGTCTTAGAATCAACAAACTAATGGAACGAACGTATTAAAATCTCAAAACAAATATGCTAATCATGAGGGAGAAGAGGGTCCAGAAAAAGCGAGTACTACACCCTTAAACTATATTTCTGGCTAGTATTAGAAGATTTTATTCAGTTTAAAAAGAGCTTACAACAATTCACAGGCTTGGAACTATCTCACTTAACCTTATTTGACTACCACAGATCCTTCTTAAACTGCACAAAATCGTCTAAATATAGCTAGACTATAATTGAAAATACGTCGCCGGTACAGAAGGGGATAATGGCAAGTTTGATTTTTCTGGACTCCCTATTCTTTAGCCCCATTAGTTTTGCGATATTTCGGTCACGTCCTTTTCATTATACTCTGGCAACTACTGGAAGATTTTATTCAGCTTAGGAAGGATGTCTACCCAACACCTTACGAGCGGCCTATGCGGTTTATTTGTGTGTACCGCACAGCGGGGTGTTTTTAGCCAAAATAGGGCTGTTTACGTGATCATTTTCATGCCTAAATAAGACCCAGAACGTAAAACAAGTACCTATCCCTGAAAGGGCATAAACAGAGCTTTCGAATGACACCATAACGATCCTTGTATGATGGATAGTTTTCTTGCAATAACCGTGCAACGCGAGTGCAAAAAGCAGGTAATGTAGCGAGTGAGAGAGGGAGCTGAGATTTGTGTCAGTAGGTTCGCCGCGGTGGTCTGGAGCAGTCATACGCTCGCTAGTCTCCTGCCACCACTTGTCTCTCTCTCTCAGCCACATTACGTGCTGAAATTGCCACTCGAGTTATGTCGAGCGCCGCCACATAGTCCAGCTTTATTTAACTCGACTTATGTTGCTCGCCGCTAAATAAGGGTTAAAAGGTAACAGCCTATCTCAATTATTAATCCTTTTAGCTGCCTTATATCCTTCCTTAGCTTCATAAAATCGTCTAAATGTAGCTAAAATTCAGCTAAAGAGATGTCATCGGTACAGAAAAGGGTTATTGGTCAGGAAAGTCATAATTGGGTATTGTAACTTATGATAATTTAATTATGACGCACTTTGATAGTATATTCTGACTATCATTAACCCGTGGAGCCCCGGCTAGTTTTGTAATGTTTGCGCACCAGAACCCGGCCGGTTTTCAAAAAATGGTTTTATTCCAGAAACAATAGCGAATGGGTTAGGAATGAAGGAAAAACCACGAAAAACCGCTCAAAAAGCTTTAAAAATGGTCCTACAGAGCCCCCGAAAACGGATTTTATAAGAGTAAAAAATTGAAGGCAATTATCCCAAAAAAACAGGTTATTGCGCGCTCGCGCACACGCACGTGAACTTTGAGAGTTTTCAACCATCGGCACGGTTGCGTGGGATGCGTACACAGTTCCCATACAAATCTGAGCCCTCTTGAGTGGCTACACCTGAGGTTACGGTCGGCGCAATTAGGGTGACGCGCCAGGCGCGTCTCTGGGGCTGTGCGTTACATACATCGCCGACGCGTCAGGCGCGTCGCTGGGGCTGTACGGGTTAAACGACTGTCTCGATTAACCCTCTGCCTTTCAAACACTCTTCCTAATCTAAATATAATCGTCTAATAATAGCCACAATAAAAGCGAAAGAGTGATCGTTTTCAAAAGAGTATTACAAAATATAAACTTTCCAAAAGGGTTCTTCTACCATACAATCATATATTCAGGCTTTCATATTTTTCAAGTCTACCTTATGCCTATTAAGGGAAGGTGTTTTTTTCTGGACCACCTTCTCCCTCATACTTAGCCCCATTAGTTTGGCTATCTAATGATCTTTCGCCCCATTTCCTTTGTCAATTTTAAGACCTTTGGAGGTCTACGGAGGAAAATAAAATATGATATTATAAAAATAAAATAGAATAAATACATTACATACGAACATATAGAAATACAAATATTCCAAAAGAGTTCTGCTTTACATATATTCAGGCTTTCATATTTTCCAAGTCGACCCCTGGGCCTATTAAAGGTGAATTACATAAGCTGCATACCTAGTAAAATGTATATCTTGTATGCATCAAAACTTATTAAGGATGCTCAGGTGTGTGTGTAATAAAGTCAATTTGCGTAAGTAAAGAAAACAAATATTTAAAAAATTTATATCTGGCGGCATCTGGTAGTTGACCGTCTTGCAAATTTCGCGCCTTCCAGTATTGTGATGATGTCATAGATTCTGATAGTTGTCAGGCAACAGCAATTTACCCTTAACTTGACCCAATTTATTTTATATGTTAGGGGCACATTTAAGGATATTCCCAATAATGGTGTATTACTAGAGCATTTAAAGTTCTGCTGAATAAATGATCTCACTTTTGTTTCATCTTTGTGTAATTCACCTTTAAAGCTATCTCTTATCGATATTATCGCTCGGTATGGAACTGTAGATGAATACTCTCTCTCTCTCTCTCTCTCATATATATATATATATATATATATGTATGTATAGGTATTTTAAATGTACCAAGACGTATTTTGCCATTCCCCAGTACCCTCTCTCTCTCTCTCTCTCTCTCTCTCTCTCTCTCTCTCTCTCTCTCTCATACTCCCCAATACATATATTTTTTTTGTTTTCAATTTCGTATTCACCCCTTTTTTGTGCGTAACCCTTTCCCTCTCATAGGTTTCTGCTCCGGCAATCAACCACGGGGATTGCTAGCTTCATTCACCTGCCAAAAAATGTATGGCAGTGATAGATAGATAGATAGATGGATGAATGGGTGGGTGGGTGAATGGATGGATAGTTAGATAGATAGATAGATGGATAGATAGATATATAGATAGATAGATAGGGTGGGTGGGTACAATCACATACACACATACATACATACACTTGTAGACAGGGTTTTCTGGACAGTTTTTTTTTAAGGCATGATTATGATACATTGACGAACCATTTTGAAACATTGCTCAAGACACAATGATCATGGAACCGAGATTCACAAGTTAATGTTCACCGACCCGCCCTCATTATTATTAAGTGTTCATGTATTTCTGACCACGAATATATATTGAAGCTTATTTGATACCCCTTTCTATCCTTATATAAGATAAGTTTACTACTGCCAATATACAAGATACAAGTAGCCTACAGAGGCGGCTGTACCGGCGACGTCTTTTTCATTCTATTCTAGCTATATATATTTAGACGATTGTGTGCAGTTTAAGGAGGATCTGTGGTAGTAAAGTGGGTTAAGTGAGATAGTACGAAGCCTGTTCATTGCTGGAAGCCTGTTTGAACATAGCAAATCGTCTAATGGTAGTCAGAATAAAGTTAAAAGTACGTCGTCGGTACAGAAGGGGTTAAAGGGTATTATCGATGTTTTAATTGCCCCCTTCAAGCTTTGATTTTTACAGTGTAGCACATAAGTCATCGTCGTATCTCCTTTTTCAATCAGGTGACGCCATTTTGTTTGCTACCATTGGACGATTCTATTCATATTAACAAGGACCTCTCTAGTTAAAGGCTTAGGTGAAGTGGCCATTAAACATTAAGTTTTTTATTACTATATGTCCTGCTTAAACTGATAAAAATCGCCTGGCAAATTGACCCTTTAGTACACAGTTAAACAAAATTCCCAGGGGTTTCCAATTTAAAAAAAATCCAAGTTTAGAAGAAAATGCCAATATCTTATGGATAAATTCCAAGAAGTGGCATCAATGGGACTTTCCTTCGGTCAGCATTTCCAACTTATCTTCTTTTTATGGGATTATTTACTTCCATTAAGGGAGCCCACCTCGCTTTTTTCTCTGTCTCTCCCTCTCTCTTTGGTTTGTATCCGTTCGGCCCCATTCAGCCTACTGTTTTAAGACGTTTACCCCCATCCAGGTGTCAATATTTTCCTGGTGAGCGGTAGCGAGCCAGCATATATAATTTTGCTTGTTTTGACAGCAAGCTAAATTTGTACATTTTTTGATAGAAAAATTACTCCGGCGAAGCCGGATTTCTCCATACAATACTGGCTCGCTATCGCTCGCCAGGAAGAAATCGACACCTGAATGGGGATACACGTCTTAAAACAGTTGGCTGAATGGATACAAGCCAGGGAAAGAGAGAAAAGGAGAGACAGATAAAACAAAAGCAGGTGACCCCCCTTAAGCGACAATTAGTTGACATTTATTGGTGTGAATTATGATTATATTCAAGAGTTTTAAACTATATCTATAGCCTATGAGTGTTTACCATATTTAGCGATAATGCCGTTTGGTAATGATAATATGATTTTGTTTACTATCTAGCGACTTTTGATGGACTAATCTTACGGTATTCGTGGAACAGATTGAGCTGGTAACACTGCCCTCTGAATATCCCTCCAATCTCACAACGAACAGAAATAATTATTGTATAAGTAACGGGAGACCTATTCAATTATTTCCTATGTAGAATTCCTGGCCTTGTATTGTGTTATTGTGTGTGTGGTGAATAGTGAAGTGAGTGTTGTCAAGTTGTGTAGGCTATTGTTTATAAGTAACACCCGTTCTTAACATTAATCATCAATTACACACCCCAATGTACTTTAATAAACTAATGAAAGCATATGGTCCTCCCGGGATTCGAACTCAGGACAGCACACCCATGATATAAGTGGTAGTCTACTTGTCACTCTGTTGCCGGACACCAACAATGACAATGTGTAAGCTAGGCCTATCTTGCTCTTTATTGATAAGCCTATGTTTTTTTGTAATATATAATTTTTAATAAGATGGCAAATGATACTGTTAATCTTTAAGGAGACTTATATTTGGAATGAGTTGTGTTACCGGGCGTACGTCGTGTAAACACGTAAGTTGATGTCAAAGAGCGTGGGTGTGGGGGCGGCGGGAACCGGAAGGTTCGCCCAGTCTGAAAGCTCGCCCCCTACGTTTTCGGAAATTTCGCTCATTAGAAGGTTCGGCCACCCAACAGAACATTGACAAACAAGTGAACGGGATATTATTCAATTACGTGTATTTCTAATCACTATTTATTAGTGTATAATATGTATGACATTGCTAAAATATAACGGCATGTGTGCTTGTTGTTGTGCGTGTGTAGCCTATAGCCTAATTGTTCGATTTTTGGTTTGTTTGCAAGGTTTAAGGTAGGAGTGAAGCTACATGTTTGGGGTGTTCTAGTAATATTATTTTAATTGAACTTCCCGTGTGTGTGCTTGTTTTTGAGTGTCTGTGTATTGTTCTATTTTTGGTTTGTTTGCAAGGTTTATAGTATGAATGAAGACTATACCGGTATGATCGGGGTTTTGAGGGTTCTATTCAGTTTAATTTTTGGTTTAATTGGACTCGAGACTTTCCATTCAAAAGGAAGCTGAGTCATTCAGCTTTTGAATGCACCCAATACATCCATTCAAATAACCTCACAACATGTCCACATCCGACTCACAATCATAATACCTCTCAGTTCTTTATTCGCCAAAGTCAATCAATTGGCTATACCTTATATATTTTTCGAGGGGCGGAAAGGAAAAATATCTCGAATGAACCTATTATATCCATTCAAATAACCTCACACCATGCCCACAACCAACTTGCTCTCATTTGTTTAAGGAGAAAAGAGACACCTTACCATTCCCGGAGCTATATCTTCTATATTTTTTGAGGGCGGAAATTAAACATATCTAGAAAGGAAGCTGATTCATTCAGCTTTCGAAAGTACCCATTACATCCATTCAATTAAATATCCTCACAACATGTCCATTATAGAAGATATAGCCCAGAGTTTATTGTTCGCGAATAAGGAATAAAGAACCGGGAACCAAATTCAGGTGGGTTCAAGTCTGCCCAAATAATTGTAGATTCAGCCCTACAAACTCATCTTCCGTCATCAGCACCCATCACTGCTCTCCTCAAGTCCTCGTCATTAGCAAGAGCTGCTAATGGAGATGGCTAATTATAGGGTCGATATTTTTCGGCGCTACCTAAAACAAATAGGAACTGTTATTGGGCGAAATTTCCGTGGGCGAATCTTTCAGTGGGCGAAGCTTCCATTGGCGAATCTTCCCGTGGGTGAACTGTCTTAAGGGCGAACACGTACCGCGGGCGAACCGTATGACATCCGGGGCGGCAGCCCCCACCCATAATACTAGGATAGGTTAGGTAAGGTTGTTAGGTTAGGCTAATGTCCTTTCAAAGGGGTATAGTAAACACTAGGATATACCCGGTCAGAGGTAGGTGATACGCCCGATAACACAACTCTTGCCTGTGGTAAGAGTTGTGGTATCGGGCGTACCACTACCGACATACAGCATAACTCCTCTCTAAACCATTAACCTAACTAAAAAACCTAACCTAACCTGACCTAGTATTCATGTAGTAATGAAAATACTAGGATAGGTTAGTTTTTTTTTGTTAGGTTAAGTATTTATAGATTATTTATGTTGTACGTCGGATTGTCGGTAGTGGTACGCCTGTTAACACAACTCTTACCAAATGTGTTTCAACCTCCGGAGATACATTTTATGTGCACTATATAAAGAACTGTAAACAAAAAATCCTCCCTATAACTCTCCCTATTGACGGCAGTGAAACTATTATTAAGCCCCCTACTGTAAAAGGGAAGATCCTGTGTAGCTGGTGGAACTGTTTTTCAGATGCCTATTTACTAAGAAACGCTGAACAATATCTTTAATCTTGTCTAGCGGGGTGTTTTGGGCTCATTTGGGCATATTCAGGCCCTCCTGAATGATCAATCAAGTATCTGCATGAAAAGAAATGTATTCAGCAAAAAACTAGGCGCTAAAAGCTTCAAAATGAGACCAGAACGAGCTACGTAGCACTCGTGGTTCTCTTGCAGTGGTGCCACGAACATGGGAGTTTAGCGTATAGCGGTATACTTTTCCCAGCTATGCTTACTACTGGCTACACTGCCGGCCTCTCGAGAACACAGGGAACATGAGTTAATGGGCAGCGGTAAGCCCTGGGAGTCGGCTGTCTGGCCCGCTGCGCTCCCGGCCATTTGCACTCTATTTTAACCCTTTAAAAGCCTTAATAATGCTCCTAACTTGCTGCAAATTGGTGCACGACTTAAGTCGAGCACCGCCAATAAGGGGTTAACCTAGGTAAATCTAGTTATATATACAACCCCTCCCCCATTACCCCCACCTCCCCCCTTCAAAACGCGCCTTTTAGCGTGTTTTTGTATGATTCAGCAGACGCGGAAACTGAAAAAAAAAAACGAATTTATTTTTTTATTAATGTCACTAATTTTCCCATGGATTTATATAGTTTTGTGTGTTAATTTTCATCGTTAAATAATGTTTGGAAGTAAGATAATTATCGCGAATAGACTCGCAGCGTTATTATACATAATTTGTTAGGGAAAGTGAAGCTCTATGGAATCCTTATAATATACTCACATAGATTCCGTTGTGGTAGAATAGTTTTGATAAGTTTTGTAACTCGATTTTGTCGATATAAATAGTCCCGCGCGTAAACAAACTCAGTCCCGCAATCTTGAGAGCTCTGGTACGGACGTGTTCATGTTTACAAAAAGTGTTCGAAATGGAGTACACTCGCTACGGTAAAGTGTTATGTTGTTACAAAGATGTTACTGTATGTCTAATATATGAACCCACAGTAGCTGGCATGCAACTTGCAAGGGCTAGTGTTGTATCCCACGTACTGGGTCTAGGGCACTCTAGGGTTAGGTTAGGTTAGGTTGTTTGGTTAGGTTAATATACTAGGTCTCGGAAACAAGATTCGTAGTTGCGGTAGTACTTACATCAAAACTATAGTTAACTATCAAAACTATTCTTCCACAGTGGAATCTATGTCAGTTTATTATAAGGATTCCATAGAGCTTCACTTTCCCTAATAAATTATGTATAATAATGCTGTGAGTCTTTTCAAAAAAATTACCGGAAGTAATTACACGCCTCTGAAAAACCATTTTCCCACCCCCTCATGACTTGTTGTCATCATCATATATATTGACAGCAGAGGGAAAAAAACAAGTACGCCGAGGCCCAACCGACTGTACACCCAGGTAAACAAACCGCGGACGAAGAAACTGCTGCGGACGGACGAGTCTCACTTTGCCGAAGGTTTGTAATACTTCAATGTATCTATTTCAAGTCAAATATATATTTCCGCGCATCATCAAACCATACTAAGTCTACTAATAATAATATTAACCCGGCGAGCGCACGCAGGGTGTAGTGAACACCACAGTTTGGGGCGGCAATTTTAAGCTCCATTCCTGCCTATAATCGTAATTTTACGATAAATATCGTTATTACTTATTTATATGCGCCTATTTTACCTTTAATATGAAGATAGTAACCTGTAACAACAATAAAACAAGTAGGAATATCATTTGGATGGTCAAAATCGCGAATTGTTAGCGAGTGGTTCATTCAACATTTGTGAACCAGCCGGCCTTACAGCCTCCTCTCTCGAAGCCTCGAGAGTGACTGAGGCCTGTCTCTCTCTCTTTCCCACACATAGACACACACATGACTACAGCCTAGGATCGGTTTTTGAGATGTTTACACGAAAATATACCAATGAATAAGGGAATAACAAGGAAAATAGGTGATCATTGGGGGGGGGGGGGGAAAGGAGGGGATGTGGAGGAGTGATATGAGGTATCGAGGAAAAAAAAAGAAAAAAGTGCTACTGGGGCCTTTTAACAGTTTTTATTTAGGCCTTACCTCTTAAGAGCTTTCTCGCCGTCGCCCAGTAAACCCTCTTAACTCCTTCAGACTCATATGATGCAGAGGTTGCCAGATTAGCAATAAGAAATAGAGTTCTCTCACTCTTATAATTACCTCTCCAAAATTAGTTTTCTGTCCACAGCTAACTCAAAGACAACTGCAGAGGTTGAAGTAACTAAACTAAAGGTTTTTAAATACCCCTGATGGTAACAAAGGCTTTAAAGTATCCCTAAGAGGCTCAAAATTGCGTCATATGTCGGAGAGGGTTAAGAGTGTTCTCGTCGTTCCCGGGTTAACCTATTAGTACCAACAGAATAGCGACAAAATAATGGTAGTATAACTGTAGATTTATCTTAACCTAACCTAACCTAACCTAACCTAGTATATTAGTAGACTATTTATGAATGTAAATTGTAAAAATATAAAGGCCTAGTAACATTACCAAATTGTTGAGATATATGTACAGGTCCACCCGCTACACAGGATTATACCCTGTTAAAATATATGCTGATTTCAAGAAGTCATGGGGGGATGATGGGGGGCAAAGCCCCCCCCCTCAAGCCATCCTGTACCCAAAGGCAAAAACAATTTTATATTTACTCTGAAAATTACTTACATCTGAGTGTTTTAACCCGTACAGCCCCAGCGAAGCGCCTGACGCGTCGGCGATGTATGTAACGCACAGCCCCAGAGACGCGCCTGGCGCGTCACCCTAATTGCACCGACCGTAACCTCAGGTGTAGCCACTCAAGAGGGCTCAGATTTGTATGGGAACTGTGTACGTATCCCACGCAACCGTGCCGATGGTTGAAAACTCTCAAATTCCATGTGCGTGCGCGTGAGCGCGCAATAACCTGTTTTTTTGGGGGTAATTGCCTTCAAATGTTTACTCTTGTAAAATACGTTTTCGGGGGCTCTGTAGGACCATTCTTTAAGCTTTTTGAGCGGTTTTTCGTGGTTTTTCCTTCATTCCTAACCCCTTCGCTATTGTTTCTGGAATAAAACCATTTTTTGAAAACCGGCCGGGTTCTGGTGAACAAACATTACAAAACTAGCCGGGGCTGGACGGGTTAAGATCGTTGGATAATGGGAGAAATAAAATTTTCCGGGGATTGTAACTAATATCAACTACTGTATAATGGTGAATACTACCTAAAATCAAAAAGAAAAGCATGGGAAAATTAGTGGTAGTTTCGGTTATATTTTCCCTAAGTAATATGTGATTAAGTAAGTTAATTTGGTAAACCTGACTTTTAGCACCAACAGTGATATTAGTAAGTATTTTTGGTTGTGTGTGTTTTTGTCCTTCAGATATAGTGTTGTATTATAAAGATTTGGAGCAGAAATGAGTATTTACCCATTTTCCAACTATCTAAAATCACAACCCCCACTAGTGGGGAGGGCTACGGTGATCAAGGAAAATGTTGGGTTAAAGACAATTAAATAAAAAAAATAAGCTATATATGACAACAACAGTTTGCCATGGTATACAGGATTCCTTGAGCCCCCCTCACCTCCCCCCCCCCCCCCCAAGGACTTATTGAAATTCTCGGTAAAAATTGAAGAGACCCCTGACAGCCTTAAGAAAACCCGGTAAGAATGGGGTTAACATTACCCTAACCTAACAACCATACCTAAACTATCCTAGTATTATGGGTGGGGACACCCCCACTGGTTGAACCAAGTGTTAACTATGTTATACAGTATAACTAGTAAAAAGGCTGTCCGTGGGTCTCTTAAATGTTTACCAAATTATCTTATTTTGTCAGTAGGGGATATAACGCTCATTTTGGTACTTATTTATGAGACAACCACACATCGTTTCTCAACATATTAATAATAGTTTCAATCCTCGGTAAAACAATGAAAAAGACAGTAACAACATGTCTACCTACTGTAAACGTTTTGTCAATTTCTCCACACAGTCACTCTAGACAGCTGTTACGCTGGCCAGCTTGCCAGAATGCACTCGTAACTCGCTAGCGCTCGCCAGGGCAGTGAAATGGGCTACAATAATCGTAGAACGATGTTTTTTCTTTTATAGAGTTCATGTTGTCACACACAGATCAGTGGTGGTCTTTATTCTTGTCTGTGACACTTGGAAGTATTTTATACCATTGATAGAATTTAAGATGCATTGTGTGAAGTTAAGGAGAGAGAGAGCGGAGGAGGCAGCACGGTAGTAATATGTGCGTGTATGTGTACGTGTGCCTCCCTCGCTCGCGCGCGGGCTTTCCCAGGCCCTTGATTGGCTGGCGCGCTTGGCGCGTCCTAAGGACGCCTGCATCTCATGACGTAGTGGTCTGTGATTGGGTGCCGCTGTCCTAGTGTTGGTGCTGGGGCTCCTGCCGCATTTCTCCTGCAGAGCTTGGCACGGCGTGCTTGGTCCTACATGTCCCTTGCAATCTGTCCCCCATATAACCCCCTATACTGCTTTCTCTCTCTCTCTCTGAACTTCTTCGTTTTCATACTTCTCTCTTTATTCAATTACTTATCCCTTCTGCTTCTGCATACGACTTCCATAGTCGGCCAGTCGTATTACCAGCACCAGCTCTCACATTTATGTTTGCACTAGCGTTAGGGATTATTAGAGTCATAGTCATATGGTAGCCTAGTGTTGGGGTGCTTCTAATTAGTGAGCTGTTCTTTCCCATTATTTAATGCTAGACAGTGGAAGGTATCTTTGGTCGTTGTTTGAGTTATGTATGTGACAAGTCAGAGCCTGTACAACATCGACGAAGCTAGCTAGCCTGTAACCCTTGTGCATATTTTCCTTTGCGAGTGTAGCAGTATATCGGTAAAGGGCCTTTGCCTACTCTTACCTGTATGATTGCTACCTCATTTTGTTGACCTTTGTGGAGCGCCAGGGTAAGACCAGATACTAGAGATCTGGACTTACCAAGAGAGCCTCCAAGTCACTTAACGTAACATAAGGGAAATTTGTTCAAGGGGAGACAGTAGGCTACGAGCATGCTTGCACTCTGCCTAGTTTCCTAGTACCTTTTTGTGCCACTGCTAAACTTTATTAGTGAGAAAGACAGCGTTGTGTATATTAACTTTCATTGTATATGCTTTAGGAATTATTCACGCCTTATTTTAGCCAAGGTTGATGCATAGTGCACAACCCCCGTTTGGCTGTTACGTTGGCTAAGGAAATACTGGTTCTGAGTGGTTATTATTAGTGCTGTCACAGAGTTGTTGCACTCCCTTGTTGTATATATGTATCCTACTTATTGGTGTATTTAAGATACACACTTTGGTGTCCTGCCCCTGCATTTATGTCTGTTCTATATTAACGAGCATCTTAGAGCATCAGACCTTTTCAGAAGATTCTATACCTGATTGCTGTAGGACTAGACTTCCAGTGCTTTCATAGAGCATTGTAGAGGTTAGTGTTGAGAACAGACTCACACTAAAGTTAACGTAAGCATAATTATTATACTCCTTTATTAAATCTTATTATAGTTTATTCAAGCATTGTTATTACTTAAGAGCATTTTATTAACGTAAAGTACTCCTTTTGTGAGTAGGCTTTGCCATCATCGGCAAGCCTTTGTAGAAGTGCACTAAAACCCAGATAATTGATACCCTGTTATCCAGGAGATTAACTCTGGAGGGTTCAAGTGTTTTTGTTCACCGGCGTAATAGTTCGAGGGTTTGGAATTAGCGTACCGTTGTTGCAGATATAGCCTATCATCTAGTCCATTCTTAAGTGCCCTTGTTTATTTCGTAGTGCCGGTCGTAACAAATGGCGACCTTGCCTAGTATTTTATCTTAGTCGTCATAACAAATGGCGACCTTAGACCAGAATATAGTGAACTGAATATTGCATTTTTTTTTTTTGAGAAATCTTATTGCCATTTGGGGTTGAATTTATTTCTCGTATTGTTGGCATTAGACATTGTTTTGAGGATACATAGAACTTGTTGGAGTTATTGATGACCTAGTATTGCACTCAAGAACATCTTCGAATATTTTTTGGTGAATAAAGCTGCGCAAGAGTTTGGCTACTTTTGTCTTGACTGAGATTTTTTTTTTGTTTACTCCATCATGTCACTGGACGGGTCTGAGTATAGTGAGGGCACAATGCGAGAGGCAGGCGAGGAGGTGGAGAAGGTGGAGTTGTTAAGCGGTGTTCGGGTGGTGAACAATGAGGAGGATGCTCGGATATTTTTGGAGGAGCCTGTGTCAGCGGATCGTGTGTCGGGGCTAGACCGGTACGGACTGCAGTGTGTGGCCACGGTCTTAGGGTTTCCCGGTACTAGCGGTTTGGTTTGTCGAGAGGTGAGCTGGTTACCTGTGTGCTCGGTGGGGTGCATGGGGCTTCGGGGGGAGCGGGAGCTGGGACACCTTCGGCCCAGTCCCCATTGCACTCGACTCCTACCATGGCGCCCACTAGGGCTCCGGAGCCGAGTACGTTCCCGCAGGCCGATGCCCGCTGGCGGTTGGGTATGCCTCTAGGTGATTCACGGGGTGGGTCCCCGATAGTAGCACCCCCTCCTCAAGGTTTGTCTGCCGAGATGTTGTTTCAGCTCGAGCTCGCCAAACTTGAGCAGCGAAAATATGAGCGACAGGCTGAGCTCGAGCAGCGGAAGCATTAGGCTGGGCTCGAGCAGCGGGAGCGAGAGTCTGAGCGCAAGTATAAGTATGAGAAGGAGCTCGAGCAGAGAGAGGCTGAGCTCAAGTTTGAGTCTGAAAGGTATTGTGCCGATGTTGACCTAGAAAAAACTTGTGTAGAGGTGACAAGGAACCGGGTCGCCCAGGGGGGTCGAACCCATGACCAGTCCCTGTCGCATCTACTTAAGTTGGTTCCAGTGTTTGATGAGTTAGGAGTTACAGAATTTTTTCTCCGGTTCGAGAAAAAGTGCCAGGAGCACCAATGGCCCGAGGAGAAGTGGGCAGCCCTTGTTTCTTCACGGTTGATGGGGAAAGCACTCAAGGCGTACGATGCTTTGCCCCTAGATTCCTGTCTGAATTAAGAGTTGTTGAAAGAGGCTGTCCTGAGGGTGTATGAGCTACAGCCAGAGACCTATAGGCTGAAGTTTAGGGCGATTCCAAAAAGAAAGGAGAGTACTTTCCAGGAACACGCTAGAGAGCTGTCAGATGCATTTGAAAATTGGTTAAGGTTGGAGAAGGCAACTACTTTTGATTCAGTAAAACAACTAGTGTTGCTCGAACAACTTTTTAAATGTACTGGCAGTGACTTGACTCTTAACCTTAAAGAAAAGCAACCGAAAACACTGCAGAAGGCGGCTGAGCTGGCTGACCCTAGGGTGTCATTGATTCGTGGGTGCGGGTCTGCACAGAGAGCTGAGGCAGGTAACCAGGGGCGTACCACTCTACCCCCCCCCGAATTAACCCTTAAAAAGCGGCTCACCACATAAGTCGTATTTAATAAAGCTGGACTATGTGGCGGCGCTCGACATAGGTCGAGTGGCAATTTCAGCACGTAATGTTGCTGAGAGAGAGAGACAAGTGGTGGCAGGAGACTAGCGAGCGTATGACTGCTCCAGACCACCGCGGCGAACCTACTGACACGAATCTCAGCTCCCTCCTCCCTCTCTCACTCGCTATATACGGAATTGTATCGGGAAAGTGGCTAATTACATGCTTTTTGCACTCGCGTTGCACGGTTATTGCAAGAAAACTAGCCATCATAAAAGGATCGTTATGGTGTCATTCGAAAGCTCTGTTTATGCCCTTTCAGGGATAGATACTTGTTTTACGTTCTGGGTCTTATTTAGGCATGAAAATGATCACGTAAACAGCCCTATTTTGGCTAAAAACACCCCGCTGGGCGGTACATATAAATAAACCGCATAGGCCGCTAAAGAAGGGTTAATGACACCAATAATTATCCATTTAAGAGTACTGTTGCCAATTATGAACCCAAGTCGAAACCCTTCCCATTTAAGAAAGGCCAGGGCCCTTCCTCACCTTCAGAGAAAGTCCAAGAGTGAGGTGGAATGTTTCAAGTGTCATGAGAAGGGGCATATTGCGCGCTCATGTCCGAGCACACCGCCTACAGCAGTGGTGTCACTAGTGAGCAACATTGGCGTTTCTTTGAGGTCTTCCGCGTTTGCCCGGGGTAAACAGTCGGTTGCGAAGTCATCGTCGGTGCAGAAGCAGCAGGAGGGCTCGTCACCCGTCCGTGATGCTTTTTGTGGTCATAGGGGGCACGGCACTGTGAGGTGGGCTGGTGTGAAGCATAGGCTTGAGTTGTTGCGTGATACGGGCGCTTCCCAGACACTTGTTAAGAATTTCACTGGCAAGCCTGTTAACGTGGCTCGGGTTGTGGTGGTTCAAGGTATCAATGCTACGCGGTCTTACCCGCTGGTCAGAATGGAGCTTGAGGTGGACGGTGTGACACGGGAGTTGGATGTGGGTGTGGTGGAGAAGTTGCCAGTTGAGGGGGTCGACCTCCTTCTCGGTAATGACTTTGCGGTGCCCACTTCCGAGGTTTCACCCTTAGTCGTTGCCGAGAGGGCGGCCGACACGAGTAGGGAGGGGCAAGAGGGGCGCGAGAGATCTCTGTCCGCTCAGGTGTCACAGCCTAGCACCCAAGTTCCAGACCAGCGGAGGAAGGGTCGGAAGGGGAAAGTCGAGGCTGATGGTCGGGTTGAGAGTTTGGACTCAGCGATACTCCTTGGTGACTCGGTACTTGACCCAGAGGTGAGCTCCGGAGTGGCCCCAGAACCTGTCCCCCCTAGTGACATGGTAGGGCGTGATGGCACTCCGCGACAGAGTAGTTCCCAGGTGGAGGAGAGTTGTGGGAACGGGGCTATTGAACTCGAGGACGGCGAAGCATGTCAGGTGAACCTGTTAGAGGAGTTTGTGAGGCAACCACCTGAGCAGCCTACTGTCCCTGCGTTGGTCTGCAGCGGCCAAGGTGGAGAAGGAGAGGGGGGCAGTGGGGCACAGGTGAAGGAGAGTTGGGATTGTCATGTCTCGGTGGAGCAGTGGGCGGGGGACACGAGTCAGGTGGCTGAGGAAGCGCTAGAGCACCTGCCTGAGCAGCAGTGTGCGGCGCTCCAGCACCTGCTCGGTCCATACTCCACTGTTTGTGCTGAGCACCCAGGCCTCACAACTCGTGCGGTGCACGAGGTTCCGCCGGCAGGTCACTTGAGTGTTAGTAAACCGTTGGCCTCGTTGAACGAGAGCAAACTTCCAGCAAGAAGGAAAGACGTTAGAGGAGAGACTGAGACGAAAGAGTTTGCCTAGGCAGGGGGTCAGCACGGAAGCACAGTTTTTAAGAACAACAGGAGGAACAACGTCCGAACCGTACGCCTTCTTAGTATTAAGCCCAGAGAGGGTAGAAAGTACATCTTTAGAAGAGATTAGGATAGTAGGCATAAGTTGGAGAGAGGGGGGTGGAGAGGGAGGAATAGCACCGGAATCATCCAAGGTAGAGTTTCTGGCAAAAGTTTGAGCAAAGAGGTCAGCTTTGTCAGAGGAAGAAGTGATGGTTGTGCCATCAGAGTGGAAATTGGGTGGGAAAGACGAGGAAGAAAAGTTGTTGGAGAGGTTTTTGGCTAGATGCCAGAAACCTTGGGAAGAGCTAGAGTTGGATAGTTCAGTGCATTTATTATTGATGAAAGAGTGCTTGGCAAGTCGAAGAACAGATTTGGCTTGATTCCGGGCAGAAAGATAGGAAGAATGAGATTCTTGAGTTTTAAGGCGACTGTACCGTTTGAATGCTTCCCTCTTGTTGTGGACAGCAGTAGAACAAGCGTGAGTAAACCAAGATTTGTTTGCATTAGACTGAGAGAAAAAGAATGGAATGTACACTTCCATGCCCGATAGGATTACCTCGGTAATGCGTTCAGCACTCTCCGAGGTTCCTCGGCCACGGAAGCAGAAGTCATTCCATGGGAAATCAAAGAAATACTGCCGGAGAGCCTCCCAGTCGGCAGCCCCAAAGTGCCACAAGCGCCGCCGGCTGGGAGGATCAGATGGCCGTACTGAAGAGATAGTACAGGTGACAGATATAAGTTTATGGTCGGAGGAGCCCAAAGGAGAGAAAAGATTGACAGTATAAGAGGAAGGGTTAGAAGTCAGAAATAAGTCAAGAATGTTGGGCCGATCTCCGAAGCGATCCGGGATACGGGCGGGTTGCTGGACCAGCTGCTCTAGGTCATTTATGATAGAAAAGACGTAGGCTTGTTCACCAGGTTGGTCAGTAGAGTGAGAGGATAGCCATTGGCGGTGGTGAACGTTGAAATCTCCTAAGATGGAGATTTCAGAGAAGGGAGAGATAGATAGAATGAGTTCCACTTTAGAGTTTAGATAGTCGAAGAATTTGGGAAAGTCGGTAGAGTTAGGGAAAAGATAGACAGCACAGAAATATTTAGTATGAGAATGACAGGATAGTTTGAGCCATAAAGTTGAGAATTCAGAGGAGTCGAAATCGGGAACACGAGAGCAAGTGAGTTTGTTGTGCACGTATGCACAACATCCGCCTTTGGCTTTGAAACTAGGATAGAGAAAGTAAGAGGATACAGAGAAGGGGCTGCTGGAAGTTGTTTCAGATACCTGTGTTTCAGTGAGGAAAAGAAGATCAGGTTTGGAGGAGGAGAGATGGTGTTTGATAGAGTGAAAATTAGAGAAAAGGACGCGAATATTGCAAAAGTTGATAGTAGGAGTGACAGGCCGTGGTCCAGAGCATTTTGAGGGGTCGTCAGGGGAAGGTCGGGCATGTGTGGGGGTATTTATGGTCCCCCCCCCCCCCTGGGGACTCCGAGGCTGGGCCTGTGTTTATAATTTGTTTAAACTAATTTTGAAGGAGGAAGTGTGGTGTGCATGTTAAGTTTAGTGAAGTAGATAGGAGGAAGAGGCGTTTGTGAGAGCATGCTGGACTACTCTCAATGTAAGTGAGGCACAAAGGGAATCAGTATGAGAGGCCAAGTAAATGAAACAGGAGTTCCAGTGATTCCTTATCAAATGCTTACAGCCTCTCCTGGGTATAGCCCAGTTCGATTGGTGCCTACAATCTATCCCCATTCCCCCTATTAGTCGCCTTGTACGACACGCAGTATGACGCGTGGGGCATATTTTGTTTTCCTCCACCATAAGATGGAGGCCCCCTTACCCCCATATTCTCATTGTAAGCCTTTCATCTTCCATTCGTTCAACATGACCATATGAGCTCAGCACCCTTCTGTCTCCTCTGGCCGACAAACGTTCCTGCTGCCCCACTCTCCTACGTATCTCTTCATTTCCATATACCGGTAAATAATACAGGGGCATTCCGTGTGGGAATTCACACACATTCGCACATATTATGTACTGTAAATTGTCGGTTGTGTGCATGTTGCATCACTCTCGATACCCTCCTCCCCACACACACACCCGCATGCACACTCAATAATTTATCGATCGCGTGTAGGCGTAATGGCAAATATGAGTAGAAACAATGAGGGGTTGTCGAAAGTATCAAGGAAAGCGGTAGAGAATAAGAACAGTTGGAAGACCAAAGAATACAAAACCATGTTAGTGATTTGAGGGAGAGGGGCCAGCCATCTCTAGAGAGAATCTTTACCCAGCCAAGTGTAGCAGAGTGTGACGTCAGCAGCGCCGTTCTCAGGCGTCTACCGCGTTACTGAGTTTTGGGTTGTGTTAAAGGGAGCTGTCGCACACCGTTTTGCCGTGTAACTACAAAATCGCGTTACTAAATGGCGCGTTACATGAGGCCAAACTGTACACTAGTAGCTACAAGTTCTATACATTATATTCAGTTTCATGGCATGAAAACACTCTCCTTTTTTCAATACACTGGTAGCTACAGCATTATTATCCCCAAACTCAAGAATAAGGCTACAGTCTGGAAATACTGGTTATGTTAGGGTGTGTGCAGTGTTTAATGCTACCTGTTGGCCTACACATGAACCATCATTAATTCACTGGAGTCTCGGGCCACTAAGAAAGTTTTGTTTTTTTCCTTGTGTAGTATTATAAAGCAATAACCAGCTACTGTTCCAAGTTCTGCCTACAAATATTTAATTTTCTTTGAACAATTGTGTATGTTTTTTTTTCTTTTTTTTTTCTATGTGATTGAGGGAGGCAAAAGGCATAACTGCCTAT